>CM036999.1:609024764-610224764 GCA_020854095.1 Dasyurus viverrinus
TACTTTTATAATATTTTTATTTCCAATTTTCTCCTTCCTTCCCTCCAATTCCCTCCCCTCTCCCCAAGATGTCTCCTTTCATGTTGTGAAAAAGGAAAATCAAAACAAAAGAGATAAACCACCAGGAAGAAAAAATAACCAAAAAGTGAAAATACTATGTTTCAATCTACATTTAGACTCCATATGCTTTTCTCTGGATGTAGATAGCATTTGTCCTCCTGAATCTTTTGGAATTGTCTTGGTTTGTAATAATACTAAGAAGAGCAAAGTCTATCAAAGTTGATCACTCATACAATGTTAATGTAATGTATACAATGTTCTCCTGGCTGGGTTCATTTCACTAAGCATCAGTTCATGTTAGTCTTTTCAGGATTTACTGAAATCTTCCTGATCACCATTTATTGTAGAATAATAGTATTACATTACATTCATATACCACAATTTTTTCAGCCATTCCCCAGATAATGGACATACACTCATTTTCCAATTTTCTATTTTTAATGATCTCTTTGAGATACAGACCTAGAGGTTTCTATATCAAAGGGTATGCACAGTTTGATAGCCCTTTGGGCATAGTTTCTTTTTCTTTTTTTAATATAATTTTATTTTTTATTATAATAAATTTTTATTGACAGAACCCATGCCAGGATAATTTTTTACAACATTATCCCTTCACTCACTTCTGTTCCGATTTTTCCCTCCCACCCTCCACTCCCTCCCCTAGATGGCAAGCAGTCCTATATATGTTGAATATGTCGCAGTATGTCCTAGATACAATATATATGTGCAGAACCAAACAGTTCTCTTGTTGCTTAGGGAGAACTGGATTCAGAAGGTAAAAATAACCCGGGAAGAAAAACAAAAATGCAAACAGTTTACATTCATTTCCCAGTATTTTTTCTTTGGGTGTAGCTGCTTCTGTCCATCCTTGATCAATTGCAACTGAGTTAGATCTTCTCTTTGTTGAAGAAATCCACTTCCATCAGAATACATCCTCATATGGTATCGTTGTTGAAGTATATAATGATCTCCTGGTTCTGCTCATTTCTCTCAGCATCAGTTCATGTAAGTCTCGCCAGGCCTCTCTGTATTTGTCCCGCTGGTCATTTCTTACAGAACAATAACATTCCATAACATTCATATACCACAATTTACCCAACCATTCTCCAATTGAAGGGCATCCATTCATTTTCCAGTTTCTGGCCACTACAAACAGGGCTGCCACAAACATTTTGGCACATACTATTCCCTTTCCCTTCTTTAGTATCTCCTTGGAGTATAAGACCAGTAGTAGCACTGCTGAATCAAAGGGTATGCATAGTTTGATAACTTTTTGGGCATAATTCCAAATTGCTCTCCAGAATGGTTGGATTCGTTCACAACTCCAACAACAATGCATCAGTGTCCCAGTTTTCCCACATCCCCTCCACCATTCATTGTTATTTTTTCCTGTCATCTTAGCCAATCTGACAGGTGTGTAGTGGTATCTCAGAGTTGTCTTAATTTGCATTTCTCTGATTAATAGTGATTTGGAACACTCTTTCATATGATGAGTGGTAATAGTTTCAATTTCATCATCTGAAAATTGTCTGTTCATATCCTTTGACCATTTATCAATTGGAGAATGGCTTGGTTTCTTATAAATTAGAGTCAATTCTCTATATATTTTGGAAATGAGGCCTTATCAGAACCTTGAACTGTGAAGATGTTTTCCCAATTTGTTGCTTCCCTTCTAATCTTGCTTGCATTAGTTTTCTTTGTTGGTTACTCTCCTTATTACTCTCCTTATATAGATGGATCAGTTTACAACTCCATCAACAATGCATGAGTGTCCCAGTTTTCTCACATCTTTTCCAACATTTATCATTTTCCTTTTCTGTCATATTAGCCAATCTACTATATATGAGGGAGGTACCTCACAGTTATTTTAATTTGTATTTCTCTAATCAATAGTGATTTAGAACACTTTTTTTTCATATGATTACAGAGGACTTTAATGTCTTCATCTGAAAACTGTTCATATCCTTTGACTATTGAAGAACGATTTGTATGTTTATAAATTTGACTCAGTTCTCTACATATTTTAGAAATGAGTCCTTTATCAGAAAGATTGTCTATAGGGATTTTTTCTCCAGCTTTCTGCTTCCTTTCTAATTTGGTTGCTTGGGCTTTATTTGTGCAAAAACTTTCTAATTTAACATAATCAGAACGATCCATCTTTCACTTCATAATGTTCTCTAACTCCTGTTTGGTTTTACATTATCTCTATAGAGCTGACAGGTAAACTATTCCTTGATTTCCCTCGTTTGTAGGATCACACTTTATGTCTAAGTCATCTCCCCATTTTGACCTTTTCTTGGTTTAGGGGGAGAGATGTTAATCAGTGCCTAATTTCTGCCATATCATTTCCCAGTGTTTTCAGCAATTTTTGTCAAATAGTAAGTTCTTGTTCCAGAAGCCAGAGTCTTTGGCTTTATCAAATTGTAGATTACTATTGTGTCTTGTGTACCTAACCTTAGGCTTTTTTTTTTTTTGATGTTAAGCTTTAAGACAGCTTTTACATGTTTTTTTCCCACTCTCTTCAAGAGGCTTCTTAATTCCTCTTTACTTTTTTTTGCTGTCAGCATGTAACTCTTTTTCTAATCTTAAACAAACTGTAGTTCCAAGTCTGATTCTAATTGTTGCTTCTTGGCTCCCATCCAGGTTCTTCAGCGGACAAATAAGATGATATGGCACTACCATCTCTTTGAAGACTTGCCACATTTGTGGTGATTCATACAATCAAAGATTTTAGTGCAGTCAAGTCAGTGAGGCGGAAGGAGATGTTTTCTGGAACTCCCTTGCCCTCTCCATAATCCAGCAAATGTTGGCAATTTTAACTCTAGTTCTTTTGCCTCATCAAAAACCAGGCTATACTTCTTTTTTTTTATTAAATAACTTTTTATTGATAGAACCTATGCCAGGATAATTTTTTTTACAACATTATCCCTTGCACTCACTTCTGTTCCGATTTTCCCCCTCCCTCCCTTCACCCTCTCCCCCAGATGGCAAGCAGTCCTATACATGTTAAATAGATTACAGTAGATCTTGGATACAATCTATGTATACAGAACCGAACAGTTTTCCTGTTGCTCAGGGAGAATTGGATTTAGAAGGTATAAATAACCTGGGAAGAAGAACAAAAATGCAAGCAGTTTACATTCATTTCCTAGTGTTCTTTCTTTGGGTGTAGCTGCTTCTGTCCATCCTTGATCAATTGAAACTAAGATCTTGTCTTTGTTGAAGAAATCCACTTCCATCAGAATACATCCTCATACAGTATCGCTGTTGAGGTATATAATGATTTCCTAGTTCTGCTCATTTCACTCAGCATCAGTTCATGTAAGTCTCGCCAATCCTCTGTATTCATCCTGCTGGTCATTTCTTACAGAACAATAATATTCCATAACATTCATATACCACAATTTACTCAACCATTCTCCAATTGATGGGCATCCATTCATTTTCCAGTTTCTAGCCACTACGAAAAGGGCTGCCACAAACATTTTGGCACATACAGATCCCTTTCCCTTTTTTAGTATCTCTTTGGGGTATAAGCCCAGTAGAGACACTGCTGGATCAAAGGGTATGCACAGTTTGATAACTTTTGGGGCATAGTTCCAAATTGCTCTCCAGAATGGCTGGATGTATTCACAATTCCACCAACAATGTATCAGTGTCCCTGTTTTCCCACATCCCCTCCAACATTCTGCATTATCTTTCCCTGTCATTCTGCCAATCTGACAGGTGTATAGTGGTATCTCAGAGTTGTCTTAATTTGCATTTCTCTGATCAATAGTGATTTGGAGCACTCTTTCATATGAGTAGTAATAGTTTTAATTTCATCATCTGAAATTTGTCTGTTCATATCCCTTGACCACTTATCAATTGGAGAATGGCTTGATTTCTTATAAATTACAGTCAATTCTCTCTATATTTTGGAAATGAGTCCTTTATCAGAACCTTTGACTGTAAAAATGTTTTCCCAGTTTATTGTTTCCCTTCTAATCTTGCCTGCATTAGTTTTGTTTGTACAAAAACTTTTCAATTTGATATAGTCAAAATTTTCAATTTTGTAGTCAATAGTGATCTCTAGTTCTTCTTTAGTCATAAATTCCTTCCTCTTCCACAGGTCTGAGAGGTAAACTATCCTATGCTCTTCCAATTTATTTATGATCTCATTCTTTATCAGGCTACTTCTGATAATTCTTGGCTGACATAATTTTGAAGAATATTTTATTGCTTGCAGAATATTTAAACAATTAATATCTAATTTTCCCTAACTACATGTAAAACAATTTGAACATTCATTTTTTTTTAAAAGTTTTTGAGTTTCAAATTCTCATCCTCCCTCTCTCCTTTCCCTGTCCCTTATTGAAAAAAGCAAGCAATTTAGTTACAATCATGTAAAATACATTGTCTTTTTGTCATGTTATGCAAGGAAACGCTGACCAACAAAAGTCCAAGAAAACCAGAGTGAAAAATAGTGTGCTTTGATTTGCTTTCACACTCCATCTGTTTTTTCCCCTTCTGGAAATGGATAAACATTTCCCTCAACTTCAGTCACCTAAGGAGGAAGAATGCAGGAAGTTAGTTTCTGACCTGGGGGAGGGAGCTTCTTGGGGGACACTGAGACTGATTGTGGCTGATCCTAGCCCCATAGTAGAATGCAAACCCATCTCTCCCGCACTTTTGCTTCCCATACACTGACCCTCATTGGCCTGGGCTTGGGCTTGGGTGTTCCATTCCATCTTTAGAGCATCCTCCAGTCAACTGCCAAATTTGTCTTCTGTGTTCTGGGCGAACTGGCTGCTTGCCATTTGTCCCACATAATATTGTCTATCTCATCTTTGGGCGTAGGCTACTCCCTTGCTTTAATGCCCAACTTCTTCTGTTTGGCTATCTATAATCCTTAGCTTGGAAGATTCAGCTTCCACAGGAAGCCTTTGTTGGGCGACTCCTACAATTATCTTGTATATTGTCTAATCTAATATATGAATTCAAGTTGTTTCTCCTGATAGAACGGAAGCTTCTTGAGATAAGAGTCTGATTTTGGTTTGTATACTTGGCGCCCAGAATGGGTCTAAAGTCTACAGCTGTAGGTGGATCGACTTTGTAACAATTATTGAATTGAATTGATCAAATTTCCAGCCCAGAGAGTGATGGCACGGGGGATGAAGAAGACAGGACAGACCAGAAGGGGATGGCTAGGCCATTGTATGACCAGACTAGAGAGGAGGGCACATATTAGAGGGGAAAAGTGTGAAATGCAGCTGGGAAGTCTGCAGCAATGAGGAAGGTGACCTCTGTGGGGTGGCAGGGGGCTATCTGAGAGGACCTATCGCATAGTAGATGAAACACTGGGTGATGGATTTCTCTTCAGGATCGCTTTCCCCTTGTCCCTGCCCGTCCCCTCCTTCCAATCCCGCTGCCCCCCAATAGTCCAACATGACACAGTACCGTCTGGAGACCAGGTAGAAGGTCAAGGCTCCTATGAGACTTAACAGGCCCAGGCTGACACCAATGCTGAAGAATATGACAGGTCCTTGGGTGAGGACATAGGGAATCCCACTTGGGAAATGAGAGTCCTCTAGATATCAAGAGAGGAAGGAGAGAGTTAGGTGAATCTTCTGGGAATCTTCCCTGACCTTCCCATCAGACGGACCTCTCCTTCCTTGGGACGGTTCCTGTGTGGATGCTAGAGGGCCACGCCATTGGGGTAGCAGGGGACTTTGTGAGGGAGTGCCCTGGGTCACCTGTCCTTATAGCTTCCAGGGAGCTTGCTCTAACAGGGGGGAGGGATCTAGTGGTCCTGCATCCCAGTGCTTTCTTCCTCAAGATTTCTCTGTATGCCTGCTGTATCTCCCAGGAGGATGGGAGCGTGGGTAATTGGGGTGTGTATCTCCATTGACATGACATGCAAAGAGGTGTGCTTGTGGCATTGGGCACGTAGGAGAGGTAGAGATAATCTCAGGAGTGACTGCCAAGGTATGAAAGTCATGGGATATCAGAGCTGGGAGGAGAAAAGCTTTGGAACAGGGAATGTCAGAGCTGGGAGGGGCCTTCAAGGAGGGGATATCAACATGAGGAAGGCCCTTAGAACAGAGGATGTCAGAGGTGGGAGGAACCTTAGAACAGGGAATGTTATTCACCAAGGAAGACAAGGATTTTCTTCCTATCAGGTGAGTCCTATTCTCTTGGGTTCCATTAGGAATATCTTTACTTTTGTGGGTTTCTCTCCCCCACGTTTCCTTTTCTATCCCGTGGGCTTCTTGTGTCCTTCTCCACTTTTTTCTTTCTCTTTCTAGCTTAGGTAGAGTCAGGAGCCCAAGTGAAGAGGCGAATTTAACCCTAACCCTCTCCAGCTGATTGAGGGCAATGTTCCTACTTTTAGGATTTCATTACAGAGCTCAATTGTTGAGATCCCCTCCCCCACCCCCACCCCCACTCCTCCCTTCCCCAGGGCAGCAGATGATGACACTTGCCAGAAAAGCTTACCATAAACTCTGAGGCTGACAGTTGAATAGAGAACTATCTGGGTCTTGGGGTTCTCTGCAATGCACCTATAAGTGCCCACATCTGCCCAGGACATGGCACTGATGTTGTAAGTGCTGGTGGTGCTCTCCAGAGCAATGCCATCGCGAAGCCATCGATAGCGGCTTGCGGGCTTTGAACTCGTGCTACACTCCATTTCCACGCCGTAGCCCAGTCGAGAGTTAATTCTGCCGCCGTAGGTCGGAGGGGAGGATGTCGGGGATATGGAATCTGGCCCATCTGCAAGGACAGAGAGGAAGGATGCTGATCCCTGCTTCCCCTTTCCTTCCCCTTCAGGTCTGGTTCAACTGTTTCCTCCATAATTCATGCACACACTGCTGCATTCACTGATTCATTCATGCCCTCATACATTCATCCATTGACGCTCTCATTCATTCATTCATGCCTTTATGTATCCATTTATTGGTGCCCTCATTCATTAATTCATTGACGGCCTCATGCATTCATTCATTGGTGCCCTCATTCAGTTATCCATTGACACCCTCATGCATTCATTCATTGATGCCCTCATTTATTTATGCATTAATGCTCTAATACATCCCTTCATTCATGCCCTCATGCATTCATTCATTCATGCCTTTATGTATCCATTTATTGGTGTCCTCATTCATTAATTCATTGTCGGCCTCATGCATTCATTCATTGGTGCCCTCATTTATTCATGCATTAATGCTCTCATGCATTCCTTCATTCATGCCCTCATGCATTCGTTCCTTGATGCCCTCATTCATTCATTCATTGACACCCTGGTGCATTCATTCATTGATGCCCTCATTCATTTTACTCGCTATTCTGCATTCTGATCCAACTTGTCTAATTGCTAAACTTGATGAAACACGTTCTGCATGCACGCCCTGCTGGCACTAACCCACATGGGTTAAAAGGCAGCAGTTCCTGCCTTCCAGGGATTTGTCTGGATGCAGCCAGCACACCTACAGATTGGCTAATGAGAGGAATATGATTTTGGCTTGGCTCTGTCATTTCCCCGGCAGAGAACTTCCAGTGAGGTAGCTCCCTTCACCAATGCAGCTGGCCACCTGCTCTTCAGCTTCTGAGCTTTTGAGCAGTGCCCCAAGGCCCTGGGAGGTGAAGGGCTTGCCCAGGATCATATGGGCGGGTGGAAGCATTTCTTGCCCACAGATCTTCTTACTCCAAAGCAGATTCACTTTTTCCTAGACCATGCTACCCAGCAAATGCAAAATCTGCAAAACATGTCAAGTAAAAGCTGACACAACGTAATTTTTTTTGGAGGGGACAGCTAAGGATTTTTGCAGGAAGGGGACCTTAAGTTGGAACTTGCCGAGGTAGAGGTGTGCAGAGACATTGAGGCATGGAGAAGTAGTGTAGAGGCAGCAGGTAGAAAATTGTGCAAATTTGCTGGGAAAGTAAGGTATACAATTGGGATGGGGTCAGTCTGGAAATGAGGACTGGAGCTGGAATGTGAAGGGTTTGAAAGACCAAACAGAGGAAATAGGGAGCCATTGAAACTCCTTGAGAGAGGGGGTGACATAGTTAGATCTGTGCTTGACAATTAGCACAGAGACAGGCACCCAGTAGGTGTTTAATTGATGTTCGTTGACTGTTTTCAGGAACCTCAATTTGTTGTCTGCATAAGTAGAAGACCATTGAATGTGGTCTTTGTGAGAAGTTATGAGGGTGTGAGGTAGGGGTGGTAGTCCTGCATAAGGAGAGAAAGGGAAGGTGCAGGAGGACATTGGATGAGACTTGGGAATGGATTGTGTCTGGGAAGGGCTGGTTCTGTTGAAGGGTTGGCCCCTTTCCACCCTGCCTGGGGTACCCTGGGATCCCCGATCCTCTCAGCGCTGCAGGCAGCAGTTCTCAGACCTTTGGATCTCAGGATTACTTTTCACTTTGAACAATTATTGAGGACTCCCCCTAAAATACTTTTGTTAATATGGGTTAAATCTACTAACATGGCAGTAGATGGGTCTATAACCTTGAGTCAGGAGACCCCAGGGCAAAGCCAGCCTCAGATGCTTGCTAGATGTGTGCCCTCCGGCAAGATGTTCACTTTCTGACTTTCAGTTTCTTTGACTCTTAAATGGGAATGATAATAGCCCCTACCTCCCAGAGTTACAGAGGAGGTTCTTGGCCAGAATCACAGGACAGACTTGGAGAGGACCTTAGAGATGATTTAGTACAAAATCTGAAGAGTGCAGGTGGGGAAGCTGAGGGCTAGAAAGTGCTGTATCTTCCAAGGTCACACAACTAATTAGCAAACCAAGACTAGAGTCTGGATCGGCTCAAACTTGAAGTTCTTCCTTAGCTCTGACCTTCCCTCTTCTAAGACCCTCCAGTTCTGACTTTCCCTGTCTTAAGGCTCTCCAGTTCTGACCTTCCCTCTTCTAAGGTCCTCCAGCTCTGACTTTCCCTGTTCTAAGACCCTCCAGCTCTGACTTTCCCTGTTCTAAGACCCTCCAGCTCTGACTTTCCCTGTTCTAAGACCCTCCAGCTCTGACTTTCCCTGTTCTAAGACCCTCCAGCTCTGACCTTCCCTGTCTAAGATCCTCTAGCTCTGACCTTCCTTGTTCTAAAGGCCTCCATTTCTGAGTCTGTGACCGGGATCCATCTGGTAATCTCTCAGTGGCTGAGCCCATGTTTTATACCTCTTCCATTGCTGAGGGAGATGATGGGCACCCCAGTTACTCACAGTATATATCCAGAGACTTTGAGAGGCTCTTCTCTGAGATGATCGGGTTTGACACTTGGCAGTAAAAGGGCCCTCTCTGGAAGCGAGTGACCCAACCCGTGAGGGTCCTGTTGTCTGGGGACAGAGTCCACTGATCTCCCTGTGACACTGGCCCGTAGTTCTGGTACCACCGAATCTGGATGTCGCCGCTGTTTCTGGGATAGCACGTGAAGTTCACAATGTCCACAAACTCTACTGCCGAGGTGGTGTTTACTGTGATGTTGGGTTGGAGTAGGTCCTCTGGGGAAACAGGGAAGAGGGGGTGAAGAAATGGGATCCAGCCCTCTCCAAACCCAGGCCAAATGCCTTCCTCTCCTCCCCTCAGATGTCCGGGAGGCCAGGGAAGGGGACTCAAAGCCAGATCTTATGAACCTCCATCAAAGGAGCTGGGAATAAAAGACAAAGCCCCACCCCCCGGGTCCCTGCCCTTAAGTAACTTCTCGAAGGAAATCTAACATTTGAGCTGCTGAGAAAACCTCAGGTAGTTTCAGAAAGATGCAAGGGAGCTCCCATCTGGGGAGCAGGAGAGGTCCCCCTCCTTTTCCTGGTTCAGAGCTCACCCAGCATGGCTCAGTCTCCATAGGCCTTTCTATCCTGTTCATCGCTCTCTCTCTTCTAGAGACCTTTGGGAGGTGAGGAGGGAATGGGCCCTCTCTGTTTGACTCCCACTGACACCAGTGATAATTTGTAACCAGGAAACCTGGTTACCCCAACCCCCTTGTCTTCTCCCCCTCGGCCTTATTTTTGTAATGTGGCCCACAAAAGTCTGTGAGACATTAAGGCCGAGGGACAGGGCCTTCAAACAACTTCCTTCCCATCTAACAGTGAGATGGACTTCTCAGAAAGGTAGTGAGCTCCCCATTCCTGGAGTCATCCAAACTGAGGCTCTACACACCTTTCCAGGTAGGGAATCTCAGAGGTGTAACATCACTTCTAAACCTGTGATTGTCCCTTGCTAGGGAGACCGAGGAGAACTTGGCTTACCCCAGACCCTGCTCTGTCCAGTGGCCTCCTGCGATCCCTCGGGGCTGGTCACCACTACTGTGTAATTACCAGCGTCCCTCATCTCTACTTTTGTGATATTCAGGAAGCCCCGAGCAGTCACATTCTCCCGTCCGGTGTTTGCAGGGCCAGTGATCCAGCTTGGAGGGGAGGAGATATATGAGACCAGCATGTTTGTTTCCATGGTTCTGTCCCCCCGGTACCATGTATAGTTGACATCACCGGTGGGGGCCCCGCTGACTCTCCAGATGAATCCATATCCCTCCACCCAGTCTGGGTTCTTAGGGGAGAGATCCAGTTGAGCAGTTGCCATGGAGGCAAGCAGGATGGCTAGGAGAGAAGGGAAGGGAACTACTGGTCAGTAACTTCCAGCCCCCTGACCCCGAGGGACTGGCCAAGAGACTTGAGCAGTTAATTTGGGGGCAAGCAGATGGCTGTGTGTGTGTGGGCTGCCCCGGTATAGTCAATGAGAGGAACCTGGACCTGGTGCTACCTTGTGTGTCCTTAAGCCTTTTACATCCTTCTGGCCTCAGTTTCCTCACGTGACAAACAGATGTCAATTGCATGTCTTTTTTAATTTTTATTTTTTTTAATCTAGAAAAAGCTCTTTCTTTTTTAAATTAAAGCCTTTTATTTTCAAAATATACACATGGGTAATTTTCAACATTCACCTTTACAAAAGCCTGTGTTCTAATTTTTTCCCTCCTTCCCCTCATCCCCTCCCTCAGTTGGCAAGGGATCCAATATATGTTAAACATGGGCACGCTTTTCTAGCTCCGATACGGTTTATATTATGTGTCCCATGTTAAGAGGCATCTTTTGCTTCTATTTCTGTGTTCTAGGATGGCCTCAAGCTCTGAAATTCTCCTTGAGTGTTTCAAAAATTTCTTTTGTATTTATATGTGGGTCTGAGCCACAGTGGGGGAAGGAGACGAAGGGCAGAGAGAGCAAACTGAGGTTCAAGTGTCTCCTGGGACACGTATCCTGGTTGGACGACTCTGGGCAAGTGGCTTTAACATTTTAGCATCTCGGGAAACTTTGTGAGACTCAAGGGAAGAGTTGCTGGTCTACATTGGTAGGACAGTTTCCTCCCTAGGAATAGCCCATCTCTGTGAAGTCACAGGTGTGAACCCCCTCTCCCCCAACCAAATGAAAGTCTCTGTGTGTTCATAGGGATATATGGACATAACTTGGGGACCTTCACGAGTGGGCCCCACTGGAGATGTTCCCCAAGTCAAGCTCGGACCCGATATGAGCATGGATATTCCCATTCCTTCTCTGTCTCACCTCCCCCAACTCCATCTAATCCTCTCACCTGTGAGTAGGAGCCTCTGACAGTGGCTGCTGGTCCCAAGGAGAGCCTCTGAGGGAAGCTCCATGTTTGGACGCTCCTGCAATGGGAGGCTGTGCTCCGTCTCCTGAGAAGACTCAGCTGCTCTGCTCTTGATCTTGAGTCAGCTCCACAAGACTCGTCTTACCCTACTCTGCCTCACTCCTCTGTGCCCTGACTCTGTCTCCTTCCTTCTGTCTCTGTCTTTGTCTCAGAATCTGTCTCTGTCTCTGTCTCCCTCTGCTTCTCTCTCTTTTATTGGGTCTGTCTCTGTGTTCTCTGTCAACTTATTTCTCTCTTTCTGTTTTTTTCCCCTTGTCTGTCTGTATCTGTCTCTTCCCCCACCCCTTCCAAAAGCCTGACTACTCTCCCACTCTGAATGCTATTTGGTCTCCCAGATCACGTGAATGGACTGGGACTTTGGCCCAGGCAGGGAGAGACCAGAGCCCCATGAAATGGGCACACCTTTTCTTAATGATAGCAAGGACATGCATTTCTCTAGTACATTAATATTTTCAAAGCACTTTTCTCAGAACACCCTCGGGACAAACATGGTGCAAATATCATCGTCTCTATTTCATAAATGAAGAAAACTCAGGCTTGTTCTTATGTTAACAAATTTATCTTCACATGGACAGTGAGGAAGAGTCACAGAGAACAATTTGTTTAAGAAGTTTTTATTTTTATTTTTATTTTTTTTTGTGGTCTGCAAAGTCGATTTGAGACAGCAAAGTGATGAGGGCAGGGCTCATGGACTACATTCGGAAAGTCTGAGCTTCCAGGAGTAGGAAGGCATAGTCCTACTATGTGCTGCTCTCATCAGACCTCCTTGGGAGTACTATGTTCAGTTTTGGACATCCCAGATTAAGGACATGAATAAACTGGAAAGAGTCCAGAGAAGGGAGATGACAAGAAGGTCATTAGTCCTAGGTTGCTTCCTTAGGGCCAATCTGTTCATAAATGTCCATCGATGTAAAAGTGAGTTTCTGGGGGATGGAAAGGCATACAATTACGACTGTGTTGAAGAGCTGAGAGAGGAGGGATGAAAGGATCTATCAACTATCTAATCCAAGATTCTTAATTTGAAGCCTCCAACCCTCCAGAGATAGATCGCAGGCAGTCCATGAACTTGCAAGGGGGAAAACACAACTTTGTAATCTGAAATTCATGATTTTCCTCAATGATTTAAACATATAATTCAGATAAAGGGTCCAAAGTCTTCTCCAGTCTCACTGCCCAAATGGTCTGTGGGTCAAGTAAAACTAAGGACCTCTGTTCCCTAGTCCAACCCTTACATAAAAAGGACCCTCCAACTCCCTGTCCGGAGGAGAGGAGGTATTTCATTCTTTGGTGTCTAAAAGTCTGAGTCTGCCAATGATTTAGCTTTCTCCCATTTTTTTTTCATACTTATTATCATTCTAGTTCTTAACCATTCGTTTTTTTTAAATTTAATTTTTTAAAAAGTTAATTAAATCTTTTTATATAATAAAAATCTATTTTCTTCCCTTCCTACCTTCTTCCTTTAATCAGGGAGGAAAAATCAAACTCTGGTAACAAATATCCTTAATCAAGCTTAATTAATTCCTGAATTCACTCCAGTCCTTGTTTGTTTCTTCTATACTTCTTAAGTCTCCAATTTAATCTAGACATTTGCTAAGAGTGTCCTCCTTCAGACTCAGTTTAATCCAGTAATTAGCCAGATTAGGGTAATTTCTGATTCTTTTCTTTTTTCCCTTCCCTCTTCTTCCCTATTAGTTTCCTATTATTGATGAGCTCCCAGACTCTGTTTGATATCTGGCTCCTCTCCTGGCTTCCTTAGCATCTGTATGGGATCCTGTGAGGCTCTCCCAGCAGGTTTTCCACCCCTTTCCCATCCCCACCACTCTTGAGCACATGATCTTGGCCCTCCTCTGCTCAAAGATTTTCAACAGCTCTAAGCTTCCTGCTGAATGAACATTCTTTTACTTGGCATTCAAAGTTCTCTACAATCTGATTCCCACTGGCCTTCCAGACTTGTCTCTTAGGACATTTCTCTAGTCAGTTAATGGATAAACACTTCTAAAATACTCTGCTAAGTCCCGGTGACACAAAAAAGCCTTGTAGTTGACCCTCCAGCCCAAATGTTAGACCATTTTTTTCTGAGCATGTTCTATACTCTTCTCCCTTCTATGCTTTTGTTCAGAGAATCCATTACACCCTCATGTCTGGAAAGTTCACCTTTCTCTTCTTTACCTTTGAATTCCTTAAAGAGTCACTCAAATGGCTTTTCTGTCTAGGGAGTCTTCCCTACTTCCCCTGTTGGCAATGATCTAGCTCTAGATTCACCTATTACCTTGTCTGTATTTCTCCAAGGAAACCATATAATATTCTCTTTTGCAATTTCCCCTGTGAATCTTATTCTCCACCTAGATAATAAGTTCCCTGAAGGAAGAGACTTGGCTTTATTTAAACTCTTCATCTTCCCTAGTTCTAAGCTGAACACACATGAATTCAAAGCAAATGGAGGAGCAATTACTAAGTGCCTACTAGGTGCTACTTGTGACTCCAAAGCTCATCCCAAGCATCACCATAAAGCCTTTCTGAGCCTCCTGGCTGCTTGTGCCTTGTCTCTCCATATATATCAATAAGTATAGCTCTTGTGTTCCTTGAGACAAGTAAACCCCTAGAGGTCAGGGGCAGATTCCCTTTTGTTTTTGTATTACCAGGGCCTGGACTATGGGGAAAACCAACACTGGTGGCTGATTGATTTGAATGGAAGGTGACAACAAAGTGCCTGAAACATAGTAGGTGCCTTAAATTTTTTTTTTTAAATAAAGCACCTACTATGTGTCAGGTGCTATCCTAAGTGCTGAAAGACTACAGAATTGGACTTTCCATTATCATGTTGTCCCAAGTATGACATCCCTTTGCTCAAGGCTGAGAAAGAAACTGACCCATTTGTACTGTTCCTGGAGAATATGTCAATGGGACAGTTGTAGAATGACCCTGAGATAACGTTTTTCTGGTTCTCAGAATCATAATCGGAAGGGAGGCTCAGTGGCACCTTAATCCAATCCATATACCTAAGGAATCCCTATTATTTTAGAAACGAATGGTTAGGAACTAGAATGACAATAAGTATGAAGAATAAATTACTACCCTGTCCCAGACTGGAGGAAATCATTGATTCCTTACCGGCCATTGGTACCAATGGAGCAGGCCATAAAAATCTGACCCAGGAGAGGGCAGCATAGAGCTAAGCTCATCCACTGTCCTGGGCTTGCCTTTGGCAGGAGGGAGAGTGGATGTTTAGGGCAGTCTGGGAGCCAGACATCCTTGGACGTCAAAGGTCAGATGGCAGCAGGATCAGGGGTCTGCTACCATTAAAGACTACAATCTTGGAGAAAGGCAGGATCCCTAAATTCTAGTGCTGCCTCAATTCTCGACTTCCTGTGAGATTTAGACCAGTATGTTCACTCTAGGTTTAATTTTCCTATGTGTAGAATGAGTATTTTTACTAAATGATCTCTAAAGGTGTTCCTAGCTCTGACATTCCTTATTCTAAGGGCCTTCCTCCCTGACATTCCCTGTTCTAAGACCCTTCCTAGTTCCGACATTCCCTGTTTTAAGGTCCCTTTCAACCTGACATTTCCTGTTCTAAGATCCTTCTCAGCCCCGACCTTCCCGGTTCTAAAGGTCCTCCCAGCTCTCCCATTCCCTGTTCTAAGGTTCCCCCTCCTTTCTGCTGCCCTCCCTGCCTTGCTCCTCATCCCAAGATCTGACATTCCTTGTGTACTAAAGTTCTTCCCAACCCAGACTTTTTGTAATTTGACCGTGAGTTATTAATGCTGCAGACCTGGTAGGGATCCTCGATCAGGTTTGGATAGGTGTAATAGGGGTCCACATCCTGGGTAGGGATCACCATCTGTCAATGAGGTTTTGTAGAGAGGTTAATGGAGGGATCCACTTATCCGAAAGGCCAGTTAGGGTCCCAACATCCTAGAACTTGAGGGTTTTCTGGTGTCCTCTCTCTCCAACCTGGCTAACTGACCCCAGGTTTGAGGTCTAGTGTTCTGTCCCTCTAGGGGACAGCAGGGAACATAGACCGTGCTCTGGCTCCCCTCTACTTCCTCTAGAAGCGTCTGGGTCCCACATAGGGATTCTCATGGTCAGTGTGGGGATAATTCCTCCTGAGTTCCTCAATCTGTATGTTCCACCTCTGTGTGAACTCACATAGTTAGAATTCTACCCAGCCATTTTTTTCTTTAATGAAATAGGAAGAGTCGAGTCCTCCCAGGCACTGAATACCTGCTCAGTTTTTTATGTGCACATATTTATACAGTTGTCTTGCTATACAAGAAAAATTAGATTTAGAAAGAAGGTAAAAATAACCTGGGAAGAAAAACAAAAATGCGAGCCAACAATAACAGAAAGAGGGACACCCCCTTATCTTGCAGAAATGTTTTGAGGAGAGCGCTTTGTGGATGCCTATAAAAGTGGAGGACGGTTAACCTCCTCCCTCTCAAAGGTGGGTGCTGATGTTTTAATTCATCAAAAGAGCTAAAGGAGACCTTGGGGGCCATTGAATGCAACCCCTTCATTTTACAGACGAGAAACTGAGCACACTCAAGGTCGCACAGAAAGTAAGAGACAGGCTCTCTAGCTTGAGGTCCAGTGTATTAAATTACTCTGAATCCCCAATTGAGGGAAATGAATTAGCATTTGTATAGAAGTGCTTTGTGTGCCAAGCACTGTGCTAGGTCCTTTATTATTCCATTTGATTTTCACAAAAACCTGGGAAAAGCAGGGCTGTTATTAACTCCCACTTAACAGTTGGGGAAACTGAGGCAAACAGATTTTTAAGGATCCACTACTCCACTGTCCACTACTCTGTATACACTAATTGCCTCAGAATCTTCATGCCCTTGTTCTTCCCTCTATTCAACCCCTCCTTAGCCAGACCAAGGTAGCTCTGGGAGGGAGGTAGTGCAAACATGATTAGCCCCCACAGGGGAGCTCTTACTTGTTCATAGGAGGCCTGATGTTGAAGCTGCTGACCATTTTCATACGTGGCAAAGTCACCTGAAAAAATGAAAAACAGCGATGGGGACTCCAGGTCTTAGTGTCCTGCCTGAGACTTCCCAACGTGGGGAAATGAGGAGTGGGGAGAGCAGTGATCCTAGATGTTCTAGGCACCTTTCTAGAGATGGACATGGTGAGAGGAAGCAAGGGACCCCCTCCCCCTTTCCCAGCCCAGGCTTAGGAGAGGGTTGATGACCGGTCCTAAAAAAGGAAGTATTGGTGAGGATGTGGAACCCTAGGATGGGGTCTCACAGCTTGGGAGAAAGGGGAGATTTCAGCATCTGCTCTCAGGATAGAAAGCAGAGGGATGGTGACCCAGCTGTTGGTTATACTCACAATATCTCACAGATGGCAGCTTCTTCTCTTTTTGGCCTGGCCCTCCTCCTACTTCCTGTGAGTACCTGGTCAGATGGGCAAGAGGGTTAGATGAAGGCTGGGGCTAAGATTGAGAGGTTCCCTGGGTTTTAAAGGGTGCAGGGCTGGGCATTCTGTCTGGCCAGGAGTCAGAGTGATTTACAAATAACCTCTCATTCCATCCCCACCTTTCAGAGAAGGGCATCACTTCCCCACTTAAAGATGTCAAATGGTGGGCTCTTATAGGGTCAGGAAACAGACTCATGAGTTCATTAGTCTGGTGAACAGAAGACACTCCTTCTGCCATGGAAAATTGCCATCCTCCCTGCAACTTAGAAAGTGTTCTGGGTCACAGAGAGAGATGGAGGGTGACTAAAGGTGGCTAGAGTCACACAGTCAGTAAGGAAACAGGATATGAAGCCATTGAAGGTTCTTTCCCACAGTCAAATGTGAGTCTTTGAGGAACTTATTTGCAAAGGAAAAGACTAATAATTTGCCCCCAATCCCTAGATGGCTTCTGTCCAGGATGCAGGGTAGAGAGGATTCCCCCTTTGTACTCTGGACTAAATGAGATCCCCTCCAGCTTCTGATGTCTTTATGAGAATGAGTTTCGCCTGTCTAGACCTTAGCTACTGATTTGTCCATCCAGCCCTATGAGAACTATGGGCTCCTATGGCTGGAACACATCTCATCCCAGCCCCTTGAAGCTGTGTCCACCTTGTCCCCCCCTTCTTCCCAGTCCCTTGAATTGGGGGGTCACAGAACCTCAAAGCTAGCAGGCATCTTATTCAAGGTATAACCAAACAGAAATTCTCTCTACATCCTGGTCCTCCTGCTCCTGGGCACCTCTGCAGGAAATCCATCCCATTGCTGGGCAGAGCCTATAATTAGAATTCTCTATCTGTTGGGGATCTACCTTCTCGAGCTCCCCCCTTCCCTCATTGGTCCCGATCCTGACTTTTAGGGCCAATCAGAATACTTCCATGCCCTCTTCTGTGGAGAAAAATCCTCCGTTTCAGGCTAAATCCCCTTCAGGTGAGATAAAAAATGCTTGTTTTGACCCTGGGGTTCAACCTTAATACACACTTGTGGTCTCCTTCCCCACTGGGGACGTAGTAGCTGTTTCTGGGGCTATATATCAGGTGTCACTTCTGTCAGCTTAAGCATCCCTTGGGCTGTGGGTTCTTTCCCTTCCGCCCTCTCTCCTGGCAACCCTCTCATTTGGACCTTGGAGCCTCTTGTCTGCCATGTAACCGATCCCTCCCAGTTTTATATTCTCTGAACGTTTCCTCACCACGCCCATCCATAAAGGAATAAAACCCTTCCCAGTGGGAAGCCTGGCTGTCCTGAGTGGCGGTGACAGCGTTTTGGCCGGGGGAGGGTCTCCATGCTGGGATGTCATTACCGTTGTGCCTTTTTGCGTAGGAAATAGGCCACGACACAGAGCAGAGCCACCCCAACGAAGATTCCCACTAGGATTATAACGATGAGTAAGGAGAAAGACAAACCGGAGAGAAGGGTGACTAGAGGGAGAGAGAACAAGGGAGTCAGACTGCAGTCTGTGACTGGAGGAACTTGAGTTCAAATCCTACCTCAAACACTTACTGGCTTTGGGACCTTCTCCAAGTCCCTTAGTCTCAGACTCAGTTTCCTCATCTGTCAAATGGGGCTAATATTAGTATCTTTGACATAGGGCTGTTACGACTATGAACCAATTCTTTGCAAGCCTTGCATAAATAACTATTGTTGTTGTTACATCGTTATTAGTATTATAATCAGTATAACTATGTTTTCTCTACTTTTGCAAGCAACAGATACAGAGTGTCTTCATTAGAAAAGGCAACTCCAGGGGGATACTTAATAGCCAGCCAATCAAGTGTCAGATCTTATTTTCAAGGTTGATTCTTCCAGAGGTGACTCTATGTTCCAAGAAAGCTTATCTGCTGTCTCTTCCCAAACTCAACATGTCAGCTTCGATCTCTGTGTTTCCTCAGGTGATCTCCCAATCCTGGAGCTCCCTCCCTCCTCATCGCTGCCTCTCAGAATTCCCAGCATCCTTCAAAGTTCAGCTCAGATACCATCTCTTCCAGGAGCTTCTTCTGATCCAGTCCATCACCACCTCTTCTAGCTGTCAGCACTCTCTCCCTTCTGAAATGTCTCTGCATTTATTTAGCTCTGTGTAAGGAGCTGCCCCATTTCAGCACACTTCTCTAGGACTTTGGGACCCAGACCGATGTACCCCCTCCTTTGATAACTTGGGACCCAGCCCGATGTACCCCCTCCTTCGATAACTTGGGACCCAGCCCGATGTACCCCCTCCTTCGACAACTTGGGACCCTCCTTCGATAACTTGGGACCCAACCTCCTCCTTCATGATATTGTGGAAATGCTTACCAGAGGACTGCCCATTAGCTAAATCATGGGAAGTGAGTGGGAGGAACTGATCACTTCTCTAGCCTCAGACTTTGAACCTCTGAATTTGTTGTTGGTTTTTGGGGGGAGGGATTGGAGAGAGTGGAGAAAAAAATAGAGGCACCCAATATTTTTATCTTGAGAGGCAGCATTGTATAGTTGGAAAGGCCATGGATTGGGTTCAAATTCTTGCTGCCTTATGACCTTTGCCAAATCTCTTCTCTTTCTGTACCTCAGTTTCCTCATTTGTAAAATAAAGGGGTTAGGCCAGATGATCCTCAATGTTGCTCTAGATTGAGATCCCTCTCTCCCCTATGACCTTCTCCTGAAGGCAGAGAGAGCTTGTGGAACAATTTCTAACCTAAGACTACTCCCCAAGCCCACCATTCTGGGATGTTGCCTGTGAGGGATGCCAGCTGAGGCAGTGAGGGGATTTTCAGTGGCTCCTCACCTAGGAGGACTCACCAGATGGCTTCATGAGGGTCTCGATGTAAACAACGCTAGAGAGCCCCTGCTTCAGCAAGCTGTTCCACGCTGTGCAGGTGTAGTGCCCTGGCACCAGGGAGCTCCCCTGGAGAGTGAGTTTATCCTTGTTTCTCAGCAGCACGGCATTGTTGAACAGCCAGTCATATTGGGCAGGTGGGTAAGAGTTGGCCTTGCAGCTTAAGGTCAGGGTGGAGTTGGCACTGACCTGGATGGAATGGACCTCGACAGATTCCGGGTCCTGGGTGATCTTCACCTGCTCTGGCCCATCTGTGAAAACAAGAAGGAAGGACTGGATCCTACTCAATGAACATCCCTTGAGGGCCCATTGTAGGGGAAGCCCTAGAAGAGGGCTGGGGCAGAGGTGGAAAAACCCAAACCATCTCTTCTATGGGACAAGTCTCCAAATAAGTCAAGACAGAGTGATATAGTGAGGAGGCTGAAGAAAGACCTCCAGTCAATCCTTGAAGGGATGAGAGGCTGTGGGGAAAGGAAGACAAAGCAGGAGGGCATTCCCAGCCTGGAGGACGGTCTAAGCAAAGACTTGGAGGTGAGTGATGGAAGGTGGAGTTGAGACTAGTTTGGCTGAAGGATTGAGTGAAGAAGAAGAATATGAAGGTCAGGGAGAGTCTGATGGTGTAAGGATGGGTAAGGCTTTCACAGACTAAGGGATTTTTAATTTATCCTCCAGGGAATAGGGATGAAGTGAAGCTTCTTGAGTAGGGGAATGTGGTGGGCAGATTTGCACTTTAGGAATATGAATTTGGCAGCTTGTTGGATTATAGATTAGAGATAGTAATCATGACTAGCATTTATATAGTGCTTATTGTGTGCCAGAAACTGTGCTAAGGCCTTAACAATGACCCTCTCCTTTGATCCTTACGACAACCTTGCAATGTAAGTGTGATTCCCATTTTAGACACGGTGAAACTGAGGCAGGCAGAGGCTAACTGGCTTGCCCAGAGTCACACAGCTAGTTTCTGAGATCAGATTTGAACTCAGGTCTTCTTAACTTCGGACACTGCATGAACTATGGAGACAAACCTGGAAGCTTGGACACTAATTAGAAAGCTATTCTGATAGTCCAGGTGAGAATTGATTCGCTGGGACTGGAGACCCCATTAGAGAGGGGAAATCAGGGGAGGAACTTACAGTTGACAGTCAGAGTAATGTGGTCGCTGCTCTGGGCGCTGATCTGGTTCCAGACTTCACACTGGTATAAGCCAGCATCCTTCCTCCTGGTCTGCCGCAGAGTCAGAGTCTTATTATTCATGGACAGAGACAGCCTCTTGCTCAGTGGAAGCAGCTGGTTGTTTAAGTACCACAGGATGGTGATGTCCACATCCTTGGTAAAGCACTCAAAGACCACCGAGTCTCTGGCTTCTGTGACACTGGTGGTGTTGGCTGTGATCATGGGTTTGGACACCATCTCTGGACAGACACAGGGAGAGAAGCACAGTCAGGGCCGCCATGTACGCATTGTGGGAGGGACCGCACCCGCTGGAAATCACTAGCCTAGGCCCTGATGCCGAGGGGCTTCACAAGATGCATCGCTCACCCCTGATCCTAAATGTGTCCATCTGGAAAATGGAAGGTTTGGAATAGATGGCTTCTTAGGCTGCTTCTAGCAGGAAAATCTCTGACAGGAAGAACCTGCAGTGGGGTTGGCCAATCCCGAGAGCCTTGTCATTGGAGATTTTCTCTGTAATTGTGAGAAAGTCATTGTACCTTTGGTCCAGGATGGGAGGGTATTATAATAGCACTGATAGAACCATTGTACCCAATGCCTGATTCTTACAACTAGTCTGGTAGGTATTAAAGAGAGAGAACGGGCACTGATCCATCCATCATCAAACATTTATTATGCACCTACATGTGTCAGATGCTGGGAAGAGTGTAGAGGGCGGAACTCTGGAGAAGTATACCTGAAACAAGGTGTTAACTCACTAGAATTGAGATTATGATTCTCTAGTTTACATGTAAGTACTTAGTATAGTTCTACAAGTGATGATGTACTTAGAGTATATAAGAGCTAAGAGATCTGGGAGGGAGACAGACTCGGAGATAGACAGAGAAGACAGAGGACTGGAGGCTGGAGGACAGATTGGAAGATAAAAACCCTCATGGTGGCTGGCCTACCTCCTTCAATTCTCCACTGAGACCAAGGCCCGTCTGAAGGCCTTCAGAAAACTAGCCTGGCCCCAGCCGAAGGAGACAGACTGTGAAGGAGACAATAAAGACTTTGGACTTTGTTCCTGACTATTCTTGTGGTGATTACTCTGCTGAAACCAAGGCCCATTTGAGGACCTCCAGAGAGCTACCAGAACATTACAGAAGAGAAAAAAAAAGGAGAAAAGAAATCATCTCTAATTTCAAGGTGCTATTCTCTCTCTCTCTCTCTCTCTCTCTCTCTCTCTCTCTCTCTCTCTCTCTCTCTCTCTCTCTCTGTCTCTCTTTCTCTCTGTCTCTCTCTGTCTCTGTCTCTCTGTCTCTGTCTGTCTCCCTTCCTCCCCCTCTGTTATTTGTCTCTCTCTGTCCTCCCATCTATGTGTAGATCAGCAATGCAGCATGTTTATTTGTGTGTATATTATGCATATATTTATTGAATAACTACAAAACAAACTCAATATAGTTAAATAAAAGAGGGGGAGGGAGGGAACGGGGATTGTGAAAAGGACAGGGTGGAAAGGTTCCAGAATTTGCAGCCCGGAAGATGTGGGTTTGATCTTGCCTCTGATGCCTGCTAAGTTCTAGACTCCAGGCAGATCACTCACTTTTTTAGGGATCCTAACAGCACCTCCCTGCCCTCCCTGCATGTATATATTAATTGAATGTAATTGAGTTTCATGGAGTCACAGACTTAGAGTTGGAAGGATCTTTGAGGTCACTGAGTCTACTTCTACTCTTTTCCTTCCTCCCAACCCCAAATTTTACAGATGAGGAGACCGAGTCCCACAGAAACTAAGCCAGTTAGTCAGGGTCACACAGCTGATTTGTGCTCCAGGTAGGTTTCAGCCCCAGATTTTTTTCCTTGTCTGGGGGCCAGCTCTTTATATCCCCCCTCCTTCAAATAGGTGGAGGCTTGGACTCAGAAAATGGAAGCCAGACATCATGTGGAAGCTGAGGTTCTAATTCCCACTCATTCAACGAATTACCTCCCCTCCCCCCAGTATGTGACTGCATGCATTTGTGGCCTGGCCTGCTCTATACCCCCACCATGGTGAGCTCCCCAGAGAAGGGGGATTTGGCTTTCTCATTTGCCCCCCCCCCAATGGGGCTAGGACCCTCAGACACAATCAGCTCTAACTCCGTACTCAGACACAGACTCATGGAGCTGGGGAGGCCTCGGATGCCATCTGGTGCCATCCCCTCAGTTTACAAATCCAGTGGATTTGTTCTTCCCCACAAACCAAGCTGCCTTTCCTATAATCTGAAAACCCCAGAGCCAGATCGGGGAGTCTGGGGCAAGGGGCTGGATGGGGACCGAGCAGGGTTCTGCGGGGGCTGAGGGACACGGGATGTCTGATGGTAAGAGGTGTGGGAACTGCAGAGGAAGCGGCCTCGGGACACCCACATCCTTGTGTGGTCGCTTCCTCTTTTCTCCCAGGGGGCAGGGATGGAATGTCCTTCGGTCCCCCTGTGAGGAAATAGAACAGACAAGAACCCAGGATCCCGAGCTCCATCTTCCCCAGGCAGGGCTGCCATCTGGGGCTCGTTCAGAGATGCCAACAAGAGAAGGCTCAGGGGAAGGGGAGAGGATTCAGGCCTCGGCCTGGAGAGCCTGTGCCCCTGCCCCTGCCCGCCCCCAACCTCCACAAGACACAGCAGAGACAAAGAAAGCTGTCTTGGCTGGAAGTCAGGGGGCTGGGCTGGGGCTGAGGGGTGAATCTAGCGTTGCTTCTGCCTTGATTGGCCAGATCCTTTCCCTGTAAATTTTCTCATTTGTATAATGGGATGGGGGAATGAAACATCCCTGAAGTTTCCTTTTAGTTCTGATATGACATGGCCTATAGTGAAAAGTTTCTTCTACTTCTGACATCCCCTGTTCTAAGGCCCCTCCCAGCCCTGACATCCCCTGTTGTAAGGCCCCTCCCAGCCCTGACATCCCCTGTTGTAAGGCCCCTCCCAGCCCTGACATCCCCTGTTCTAAGGCTCCTTCCACCTCTGACATCCCCTGTTCTAAGCCCCTTCCCAGCTCTGACATCCCCTGTTCTAAGCCCCCTCCCAGCCCTGACATCCCCTGTTCTAAGGCTCCTTCCACCTCTGACATCCCCTGTTCTAAGCCCCCTCCTAGCTCTGACATCCCCTGTTCTAAGCCCCCTCCCAGCTCTGACATCCCCTGTTCTAAGGCCCCTCCCAGCCCTGACATCCCCTGTTCTAAAGCTCAATCTAGTTTTGATGTTCTAGGTTTCTATGACAGTAACATACTGCCCATAGCCACCAGCAAGTCGTCAGGGACAAACAAGGTGCTCATGTTACAAGAGGACAGGGGGGAAGTATCTGGGGTAGTGACTCAAGAGAGTTCACATCCCTGGGAGGAAGTGAGCGAAAGGAGGAAGAGGGCGATAAGGTATCCTGCTGTGTTCTCACCGCTGTTCCCTAGGGTCCCTTTGGGCCAGGCTGGGAAGACGTGTCTGAGGACTGAGATAGTGGTCGGTGTGGTCTCCCTGTGTGAGAATCCCACACCTTCCTCCTCCTCTCGACGACAAATGCTCTTCAGGAGGTTCCTGCTCCTCTTCCCCCCTAATTTAGCCCCCTTCTTTCCTCAGGATGCAGAGCTCCATGTAGAAGTTGGAGGCAGAGTTATGAGGACCTGGACTGGAAGTCTCTCTCTGACCCCCAATGTGAGAGACTGTTTGATGTAATTATTAGAATGTAGCATTTGGGGTCCAGAGCCCTGGCTTCTAATCCAGGAAGAAATATTTACCAGGTATGGGAGGGCAGCTGGATGGCACCAAAATGCCTCAGCAAATGCCAGGCCTGGCATCAGGAAGACTCATTTTACTAACCATGTAACCCTGTCAAAGTCACTTCCCTCTGTTTGCCTCAGTTTCCTCATCTGTAAAATGAGCCGGAGAAGGAAATGGCAAGTCACTCAGTATCTTTGCCAAGAAAATCCCAAATGGGGACATGACTGTTAAACAAGCCATCTCACTTTTGTGTTTATCTTCTCAGATTCTTGCCCAGTACTTGGCACATAGTAGGTGCTTAGTTAGTTCTTTTGAACAAACAAATCTCTGTATCTCCTGAGTACCATGGAAACTTTCTGAGATGCGGGATTATTATTATAATTTGTGTTCTCAGGATTTAATATAGCATTTTTTTGTACTTTTTAGGTGCTTAGAAACTGCTTATCCTATTGCTTTGCCACATTGGGGCAAGTCTTCCTTTGCCATATGGGTCGTACCAGATTTCTGCTTAGGTTCTTCCGGTTCTCAGCTTCTGTGACATCCACTGAGTTGCCAAGTCTTGCCATTTCTACCTTTACATCATATAGAGAATCTGACCCATGCTTTCTGCTTAACTGATCACTGTTTTGGTTCAGAAATTTGTCAGCTGTCACCGGTGGGACCTTGTTTGTCCCTGACAACATGCTGGTGGCTGTGGGCAGTATGTTACTGTCATAGAAACCTAGAACATCAGAGCTAGATTGAGCTTTAGAACAGGGGATGTCAGGGCTGGGAGGGTCTTTAGAACAGGGAATGTCAGGGCTGGAAAGGGGCTTAGAACAGGGAATGTCAGGGTTGGAAGGGGCCTTAGAACAGGGGATGTCAGGGCTAAGAGGGGCCTTAGAACAGGGGGTGTCAGGGCTGGGAGAGGCCTTAGAACAGGGAAAGCCTTCTACTTTGTCTCTTCCCCTTTTAAGGCATCTTTCACACAGCCGTCAAAATAATTTTCCTGATTATGACCATGTCAGTTTCTTACTCTAATAACTCCAGTGGTTCCCTATTATCCCTAGGGAAAAATCTGGCTTTTCAAGCTCTTTATAACCTGATCCTAATGTACCTTTCAAACGTCAGCGTGCTCAATGTATGTCATGGAGTATGAGAGCTACAGGGATCCCAGCAGCCATCTGGTGCAACCCATGTGCCAAAGGAAGCCCAATTTAGCTGAGAACTAGGTGAGGTGAGGGAGAATGAGGAATTGAGGAGGATAGGATACTGATACATCTGGATGGCTAGGAGGATGGTGCCTTGGACAGAAAGCAAAAATGACATTATTTGGGCCTCTGTGGGTCAACAGAACTGGCTTCATGCTGTTCCTCATAAACAACTTAACTAACTGTCCTAGGAAGCAGAATGCTGGAGTTGGAGTCAAGATTAAAATTAAAGATCTGGGAAACTCACTAAGGCTGTGCCTACCTCAGTTTCCTCATCTGTATTATGGGGCAATTAATGGTGCCTATGTTCCAGAATGATGAGGAATTAGGTGGCTCAATGGAATTGACTGGAATCAGGAAGAATCATCTTCCTGAATTCAAATCTGGCTTTGGACAATTACTAGATGTGTGACCCTGGGCAAGTCACTTAATACTGTTTGGCTCAATTTCCTCATATGTAAGGAAATGGCAAACTGTTATAGAAACTGGGCTAAGAAGATTCAAATGGACTCACAGAGAATCAGACATGATTGAAAAATGACTCAACAATAACCCTCCAGGAACGCCACAAGGATCAAACAAGATAGTATTTGTAAAGTGCTTTACAAATCTTAAAACACACACAAATGCGTATTATTCTTAGTTTCGTTTCACTCCCTTTGCACTGATTGTCCTCCATGACTTGGGATACATTCTTGCCTCTCTTTGCTATTTAGAATTTCTGGTTTCCTTGAAGATCCACCTCATGTGCCGTCTCCTACATGCAGCCTTCCTTGATTTCAGCTACGAGTGCTTCTCCCTTCCCAATTATCTGATACTTATTGTGTATATTTTCTCTATACGGCACAGATACATATATGTATATTATGCATATGCACATATATATACAAAATGAAACCACCTTTGTCTTTGAGGCTACATTGTATTAAAGGAGATAGTATGAGCATGTGCGTGTGCATGTGCATGTGTGTATGTGTATGCATGTATATGTGCATGCATGTGAACGTGTGTATGTATGGCGTGCATTATGTACATGTGTATATATGTGTATGTATATGTATGTGCATGCATGTGCACGTGTCTATGTGCATGTATGATGCACATGCATACGTGTATGCATGTGCATGCATGTATATATGTACACATGTATGTGTGCATGTGTATATGTATGTATATATGTGTGTATGTGCATGTGTGTATGTGTATGCATGTAGATGTGTTTCCTATTATCAATCAAATCTCTATTCCTAGCCCTCACACTTGTTTACATGGGTATATGTGCATCCCCCCAGGAGAGGGATAGCTCCATGAGACCAAGGATTGTTTCATTATTTTCTTCATCTAGCACAATGCTTGGCACACAGTAACCGGTGCTTAATAATTGTTTGTTTGGTTAATGGAAGAATATGTGGATTCAAATCCTATGTTGGACACTACTAGCTGTGTGATCCTGAGCATGTAACTTAACATTTCTCAAACTCAATTTCCTTATCTGTAAAATGGAGCTAAAAGAACCTTCGGTCCATACTTTACTGGATTGTCGTGAGGAGAAAAAGGAAATGGCATCTATGATATTGTCGGACAGAAGGAGATTCTGATGAAGGAAACATGGGATCCAGGAGAAGAGCCAAGTTTCCCTCTGAATTCTGGGGACAGAGAGAAGGCCGTCTTAGCCCACAATGGCAGGGAGTGTATCGGCATTGATGGCAATTAGGCCCCCTTTGCCAATCTGAACTTGCTAGATACACCAGCTCTGTTTAGGATTTAATCCAACTCCTAATTCTTAGAGATGAAAAAATTGTGACCGAGAGAGGTTCGGTGGTTTGCTCCGGAGGGCAATGAGTGATAGGGTTTTCAAATTCAAGAACCGCTAGTTCCACAATCGACTATGTTTGTTTTATATCCTCCTCCCCCAGTATTATCATGTGGGCAGAAGCAAGATGGGCATCCTTCCCACGAAGAGGCAGGGCCCACGGGTTTTGGAAAGAAAATCCATTAGAGTCAAAGCTCTTGGAGGCCTGGATGATACTTTACCTTTCTTTGTGACCCCAGCTCTTAGCACATAGTATAAAAGTATATATATTAAATAGGTTTATATTTAATAAACTATATATTAAATATAATATATAAATATATTACAAATGCTAACTGATTGACAAACTGAACTTAAGTTTTCCTCCCTGGTGTGAAGGGAAGCCCAATACTCACTGTAGACTTGGATCTGCTTGGACGCGGTCGCTATCAAGAGATTTGACCGGAGCTCTTGGAAAGTGTAGTTCCTTGTATCTGTCACCTTGACCTTTCTGATCAGCAGAGAAGCATTTGGATAAATTTCCTCCCGCTTAGTGTAGCCAGGCCCAGTTTTTTTGGATTTAGAGGAAACGTTGTAGGATAGAATGAGATTTTGTTGTTTAAGGCCTTCGAACCAGGAGAAGAGTTGACTTTTATTGTGAATTCCGTGGACAGAGAGAAGAACATCTTGTCCCACGATGGCGATGGGTGTGCTGGAGTAGATGGTGAGGCGAGTGTCACCTAGCTGGCTCCAAATGTTGAGAAATGAGGCTGGGAGGGAGACACAATGAGAGTAAATATAAAAAAGGGAAAAGGGAAAGGAAGGAAAGAGAAGAGGGGGAAAGAGAAGGGAAGAAATGGGAAAAGGAGAGGAGAGGGTGAGGCAGGGGGAGAGAAAAGAGAGGAGAGAGGAGATGGTTAACAAGCACAGCAATGCCTTTGGGACCATGGGATCATGGAAATAGAGTTGTAAGGGTCTTAGAGTCATTCTCTATTTGTTTGACAAATGAGGAAACTGAGGTACAGTGAGGGGAAGAGATTTGCTCAGGGCCATGTGTCAGAATGGGATTGAAACAACTCCAATTCCATTACTCTAAGAGGAGGAAAGAAAAGTCCTTAGTCTTAATTCTTAGGAATCAAACTGGTATCTTCCCTCAGGGAGGAACTTTGGTTTAGCAGAGAGAGCGAGAGCTTATAGCCTTAGAATAGGGAATGTCAGAGGTAGGAAGGGCTTTAGAACAGGTGATGTCAGAGTAGGAGGAACCTCAGACCAGAATGTCAGAGCTGGGAGGGACCTTAGAGCAAAAACTGTCAAAGCTGGGAGAACATCACCTATTCTAAAGCCCTTCCTACCTCTGACATTCCCTATTCTAAGGCCCCTCCCAGCTCTGCATCTCCTGTTCTCAGGCCCCTCCCAGCTCTGCTATTCCTTGTTCTAAGGCCCCTCCCAGCTTTTTCATTGCCTATTGAAAGGTCCTTCTCAGCTCTGACTTGTTCTAGGACTTTGGTTGAATCACTTCCTCTCACTGCCTCAGTTTTCTCTCCTGAAAAGTGGAGAAGCCTCCCTATCTCCAAGCACCATCTCAGGAACATTCTTCATAAACAAAGCACAAAGGCCAGCTATTCCTAGACCTAGGTGTTTAATCCCTAACGTCTTAAAAATCAAGAAACTGAGACCAAAAATGTCCGAGTGCCTTGGCATGGGCCGCAGACCAAGTAAATTTCAGCACCCAGATTGTAAGCCATATATTCTTTGCAATAAATTAAGCTAGACACACAGAAGCCACTGAAGAACCCCAACCCTTGGCATCCTGTACACCCAGACTTTCCCCTGCTTATTGGTACCACTTTGTGAGAGGAGAGGAGACTAGATTCTTTCCAAGTTTCCCCACGAGGCTGGCGTTCTATGGTTCTGTGACTCGGTGTGTAATTTTGATCTGTTCTCCTTCTTTCTTAGTTTCAGCTTCCTCATCTTTGAAGTGAAAGCTCCTCATGTCCCATTCATTTTTCTACTTGCCAGATCAAATTGAAGACCTAAGGGACTTTCCTAATGAGTAACTGACATTTTGATAGTGGTTTAAAGATTGTAAAGGGCTTTCATGAATCACCTCATTTGTATCTCACAACAATGCAGGAGGTGCTGTTTTTACCTTTCCTTTTACACAAGAAACTAAGGTAAGAAGAGGTTAAGTGACATGCCCACAACCATCTAGCTAGTAAGTGTCAGAGGTGGGATTTGAACCAAGATTTCCCTCGTACAAATCCAGTATTTTCTCCACTCTGCCCGACTGCATCCTTCAATATAGAGATAAGCTTGACTCCTATGGATGAGAACTGAGTCCTTATCATCTCTCCATCCCATGAATCTCTTGTATCTCTCTCTTGCCCATCGGGTAACCTTGACGGAATTCAGCTCCAGAAAGCAGCCCTTGCCCTCTTTCTTGCCTGGTACCTCTTCTCCTTCTTTGCCTTGTTTGGAATTTGGGGTGGTCTAACTGAATAATCCTGCTGGATGGATATGTGAGTGTGTGCAGCTCTTTTCTCTTACCTGTGAGTAGGAGGGCCTTCCAGGATCCAGAAGGGTGGGAAGAAAGGTCCATCTTGTATTGATGCAGTTTCTCAAGTTTGTGCTTCTTATACTAGGCCTGACCATGACCCTCTCTGATGAGTTTGAGGTTTTTCTCTGTTTATTCTTCCTAGGAAGACTTCTCCCTTCTATTTAATCACATGGGTCAGCTGAGGTTTCCTGTCTTCTTCCTCTCTTGCCCCTCCTCTCTGTGTATTTGGAAGTTCTGGTCCCTTTATGTTCTCCTTCGGGGACTACATGAATGTCCACATGGCTTGAGGGCCATAGAACATGACTTCCTGGAACAATTCCAGAGCAGTTCACTAGAGAGGGAAAGGGGTCCCCACCTTAAGCACTGGGAAGAGATATCAGAACTAGTTCTGCTGCTCATTGACTGTGCTGTTCTGAGGGACTCATTTTCCTTTTTGATTCTTAATTCTTCCATAGTGTCGTTAGGTGGAGCTGGAGCTAGTTGAATAAATGGACCCAAGGAGTAGTTATTAATAGATAGAATTCAATATGGAGTTATATCTTTCGTAGTGTTCCAGGGATGGGTCTTTGGTCCTGTGCTCGTCATTATTTTAAATAACAATTATAAAAGGCATTTTAAATAATCACTTAGAGGCTCATGAAATTGAAGAGAACAAAAAACTGGGAGAGATAGCTAATGTATTAGATGGAAGAGTCAAAATCCCAGAGGACACCAATAGCCTAGAATGATGACTGAACCTAATAAAATGGACTTAAATGTAAAGTATTACACTTGAATTCAAAAAATCAACTTCCCAAATACAAGATGGAGAAAGGTGTGACTGGACAGCAGTTTTTATGTTAAAGTTATAATACATTGTAAGCTTAATACAAACCAACAATATGATGTGCTAAGTCAGTCAACAATTACTTCCTGGGAAAAAAAACTTAATTCAAAAAGGCCAGGGGTCACCCACTGCATCCTGGGTCATCACCAGTCATCTTGACTCTTGTCTTGCCACTGACGACTCTGGGAGATTGATGACTCTGCACAACACTGTTTCAGTTCAACTAATTCACTAGCAAGTTAAAACATCACCTTCAGTCTTCTCTGTGAAAGAAGGACCAATAACAACAACTTCTAAGCATTTATTATGGGCCAATCACTATATTAAGTACAGGGATACAAAGAAAGAAAAAAACATCCCAGTCTGCACACTCAGGTGTTACCGTGCTAACAGGTAAAAAATTATACATACTAGACACATACATTCAAAGTAAATGGCAATCTCAGAGGGAAAATACTAGCAGTGGGAGGGAGTTGAGGAGGCCAGAAAGGCTTCCTAGAGAAGGTGGGGTTTGAGTTGAATCTTGAAGAATGCCAGGGTTGCTTGTTGTTCTTCATTATTGAAAAGGATCAAAATGACATCACTATGTTAGAATTTAGTTATAGTAAATAGTACTATAAGTTATGGTAACTAAGTTATAAGTAGTACTATGGGTTATGGTAACTAAGTTATAAGTAGTACTATGGGTTATGGTAACTAAGTTATAAGTGGTACGATGGGTTATGGCAACTAAGCTATAAGTGGTACCATGGGTTATGGTAACTAAGCTATAAGTGGTACGATGGGTTATGGTAACTAAGTTATAACTAGTACTATAAGTTTAAGTAAGAAGACTAGAAAGATAGGAAGTGTACATTTTGTGAAGGGTTTTACAAGTTAAAGAGAAGACTTTTATATTTGATCCTGGAGGTAATAGGGAGCTACTGGAATTTATTGAAAAAGGATTGAGGTAACAAAGTCAGATCAGCATTTTTGGAAAAATCACTTTGGTAGCTGTGGAAGGGCTGCTAGGTGGGTACCACAGTGCATAGAACATTAAGTGAGATTAAGAAATTGAGTCATTTTCATGAATTCAAATCTGTCCTCAGGCATTTCTTAGCTGTATGACTCCAGGCAAGTCCCTTAACTCTGCTTACCTCAGTTTCCTCATCTGTAAGATGAGCTGGAGAAGGAAATACCAAATCACTTCAATATCTCTGCCAAAAAAGCCCCAGATAGGATCAAAAAGAGTCAGACATGATTAAAATGACTGAACAACAATAGTTGAGTGAAGGATAGATTTGGATGGGGAAGGGCTATTGAAACAGATGAGAGCCTGCACCAGGATAATGGCAGTTTCAGAGACAAGAAGATTCTCTGATAATTTTTACTTAGGGTGCTGTGAGCATGAGTAAGGATTTGAGGAAGATAACAAGGCTTTGAGCCTTGGTGACTGAGACAAAGACAGTTTCCTCAGTAGGAAGGGGACAGGTAATTTCCAGGAATAGGGAAGTTATAAAGAAGAGGCAGTTTTAAGGGAAAGATGGTTGAATTCTGTTTTGGATGTGGTGAGTTTGAGATGCTTTCTCACCAAGGCAAGATATCCAAGAGCCAGTTGGTAATTCAAGACTAGAATTCAGGAGAGAAGTTAGGGCTGGAAAATAAACTTGGGAATTATCTGCACAGAGGTCTTGTATTCAGGGGAGCTGATTACCTTATTAAGCAAGATGGTATGGAGAGAGAAGAGAAAGGCGGCCCAGCTCAAGCCTTGAGGATACCCTTAATTAGTGGGCATTACCTAGAAGAAAATCTGAGACTGAGGAACAGTAAGAGAGATAGGGGAAGAATGAGGGGAGACAAATATTATGAAAGAGCAATGAGCCTGAAGAAGAGAGTGATCACCAGTTTCAAAGGATGCAGAGAGGGATTTTCAAGTAATGTTTGAAAACCAGATTGCAGAGTTTAAAATAGAGAAGAGAGGAAGGAGAGGCATAGAACTTGGACCATTTTCTTATGTTTAACCACAAAAGAGAAGAATGATAAAGGATGTTAGTGAGCATCAGACTAAGTGAAAGCTTTTTAAGAGTAAGAGAATCATGGAATAGGAAGAGGTACAAGATGAAGGAGAGAAGGGAAAATGGGGGGAATATGTTGGAAAAGATACATGAAATGACATTACTATTGCCTTTTGAAAAAAGATGAACCACTTCTTCATGTCATATGAGGTGAAGGAGATAAAGATGAAGATAGTGCAGAAGACATCTGAGTGACAGGAAAGGAGGAAGAACAGAGAAAGGGAGCTGTTGGTGAGTGGCCTAATTTTCTCCAGGAAATATGAGGCAAGGTTTTCTCTCTCTCTCTCTCTCTCTCTCTCTCTCTCTCTCTCTCTCTCTCTCTCTCTCTCGGTTTGAGGAGAAATGGAAAGATTTGGAATAGATGCTGTTGTAATGTTCTCTCTAAAATGTAATGTTCTCTGGTGAGGTTTTCTTGGGGTATCTGGGAGCAGCTTTCCTTTCAGTTCAGTAATCACCACAAATGCAGCCAGGGATTAAAGTCCAAATCCTTTATTATCTCTTTCCAAGTCTTGTCTCCTTTCCTGGGGCCCAGTTAGCTTTTTTATAGTCCAGATCCTTTATGATCTCCTTTCTGGGGTTGAGCAGCTTTCTGGAGAGCCTTTCAGTCTGACCTTGGTCTTGGGAGACATGGTGAAAAATTTACTTTTTTCATTTTTGATATTAACAATTTGATTTTTTCTTTCCTTTTTCTAATGAATTAACTAAAGGTTTATTTTGTTGTTTTTTTTCATAAAACCAACCCTTCATTTTGTTTATTAGTTCAATAATTTTCTTATTTTCAATTATATTAATCTCCCTTTTTGTTTTCAGAATTTCAAATTTGATATTTAATTGAGTTTAAAATTTTCTTTCCAACTTTTTAGTTGCATGCCCAATTCATTAATCATCTTTTTCTTTATTTTAAATGAGTAAGCATCTAGAGATATAAAAATTTCCCTAAGAACTTCTTTGGATGCATCTCATAAATATTGGTATGTAATGGGCTGAAGCTCGAGTTGATGCACTGAGGTCCCAAGCACGTGAGGCTAAATAGCAATTGGATGATACTCTATTAATATGCTTGGAGGAAGAATGGCTCCGCCTACTCTCTGTGCAAGTTTTGATGTTTGTATAGGAAATGACATAGAAACTGCTGGTTGGGTTCCTGTTGCAACTGCTCTCACTTCCTATTGCGATCCCCCTTTACCTCCACAAAGAATAAAGATCGAGGATTTTCCCTTAACTTGAATTCCTGACTCTGGCTGATTTTAAAATACGTGGTCATCACATTGGTATATTGTCTGATTTTTGTTTTATTCTCTTGGATGAAATTATTGATTGTGTCTATGATTTATTGTTTTATCCACTCATTCTTTAGGATTTGACTATTTAGTTTCTAATTAATTTTTATTTGATTTTCCCTGGCCCTGTATTACATGTAATTTTTATTGCATCCTGATTTGAAAAAAAATGCATTTACTATTTTTTCCTTTCTGCATTTGGTTTTGAGGTTTTTATGCCTTAACAAATAGTCAAATTTTTGTGCAGATTTCATGTACAGTCAAGGAAAAAGTATATTCCTTTCTGTCCCCATTCAGATTTCTCTAAAGGTCTAACATGCCTAACTTTTCTAAGATTCAATTTACCTCCTTAACTTCTTTCTTATTTATTTTGTGGTTTCATTCATCTAGTTCTGATAGAGCAAGATTGAGAAGCTCCCATTAGTATGGTTTTGCTAATTCTTCTTGCAGCTCTCTTAACTTCTCGAATTTGGATGCTATCCCACTTGGTACATATATGTTTATTATTGATATTACTTCATTATCTATGACACTCTTTAGCAAAATATAATTTACTTCCTTATGTCTTTTAATTAGATCTATTTTTGCATTTGCTTGATCTGAAATCAGGATTGCTACTCCTGCTTTTTTTTTTAAACTTCAGTTGAAGCATAATAGATTATATTCCAGCCTTTTACCTTTACTCTGTATGTATCACTCAACTTTAAATGTGTTTTTTTTGTAAGCAATGTAGTTTAGGATTCTGGTTTTTAATCTGGTTTGCTGCTTTCATTTTATGGGAGAATTCATCCCATTCACATTCATAATTAAAATTACTAACTCTGTATTTCTGTCCATCTTATTTTTCCCAAGTTATACTTTTCTCTTTCCTTTCCCATTTCCCCTCCTCCCCGGTGTTTTGCTTCTGACCACCACCTTCCTCAAACAGCTCTCCCTTTTGACAGACCCTCTACCCTTTCTTATGCCTTTCCTCTTCAACTTCTGATCTCCCTTCTATTATCCTCCCCCTTTCCTTTCCCCTTTCCTTTCATACTTCCTTGTAAGGTGAAACAAGTTTCTCTATGAAACTAAATGTCTGATATTTTTTCTTGTAATCTAATCTGATGAACCTAAGGTTCACCCAATCGTCATCTCTCTCTTCTTTCTTTCAATTGTAATAGGTCTTTTTTGTTTTTTCATGAGATATAATTTATCCCATTTTACCTCCCTTTTCTTCATCTTCCAGTACAATCCCCTTTTCATCTCTAATTTCTTTTTTTATGTCATCACAGTAAAGTCAAATTATACCTACACCTCTAAGTATACTCTTAACAGAGATACAGTTCAAGAGTTAAACATCACCTTCCAGTATGGGAATGTATACTTCTTAACTTTCAAAAGAAACATAGGTTTTTTCCCTTTCCTTTTTGTCTTTTTATGATTCTCTTGAGTTCTGTATTTGAAGATCAAATTTTCCATTCAGCTCTGGTCTTTTCATAAAAAATAAATGAAATTCACCTATTTCATTAAATGTCCATCTTTCCCCCCAAAAGATAACACTTAATTTTGCTGGATAGTTGATTCTTGGCTGCAATCCAAGCTCCTTTACCTTTTGGAATATCATATTCCATGCCCTTTTATCCTTTAAAGAGGAAGCTGCTAGGTTCTGAGTAATCCTGATTTTGGCTTCTAGATATTTGAATTGTTTCTTTCTGGCTTCTTGCAGTATTTTCTTCTTGATCTGATAATTATGAAATTTAGCTATGATATTCTTTGGAGTTTTCATTTTGGGGTCTCTTTCTGGAAGTGGTTCATGAATTCTTTCAAGGGCTATTTTAGAGGGTGTCCTCTGATTTTAGGACACCAGGGAAGTTTTCCTTGATGATTTCTTGAAAGATGTTGTCTAGGCTCTTTTTTCTTCATTGTGATTTTCAGGTGGTCCAATAATTCTTAGATTGTCTCTCCTAGATCTATTTGCCAGGTCAGTTGTTTTTTCCCATAAGTTATTTTACATTTTTTTTTCTATTTTTTTCATTTTTTGGTATGGTTTGATTGATTCGTGATGTCTCATTGAGTCATTCACTTCCATTTGTTGAATTCTAATTTTTAGTGAATTATTTTCTTCAGTTGGCTTTTTAACTCCTTTTGCATTTGTCAATTGAACTTTTAAATGAGTTGTTTTGTTCATTGGATTTTTTTTCCATTTCACAAATTTTGTTTTTCAAAAAGTTATTTTCTTTTCACATTTTGTCAAATCTATTTTATAAGAAATTATATACTTTTTCTATTACATGAAATCTATTTAAGGGGTTTTCTTCAAGTAATTTCTGTGTTTTCCAAACTCTCCTGCAAAGTTCTCATTTCCTATCCCCATTTTATTCTCTCTCTCTCTCTCTCTCTCTCTCTCTCTCTCTCTCTCTCTCTCTCTCTCCTCTCTCACCCCCCCCCGTGTCTCTGTCTCTGTCTCTGTCTCTGTCTCTGTCTCTGTCTCTGTCTCTCTCTTTTGCTGAGGCAATTGGGGTTAATTGACTTGCCCAGGGTCACACAACTAGGAAATATTAAATGTCTGGGACCAGATTTGAACTCAGGTCCTCCTGACTTCAGGGCTGGTACTCTTTCCATCACACCACTAGCTGCCCCTCTAATTCTCTCTGTCTTTTTAAAAATTTCATTTTTACAAATTTATTTTTCAATTTTTTTTGTATCTTAGTTTTCTATTAATTTTGTACCTGTTCTAATTCTCTTTTGAGATACTTTTCAATTCTTTCAAAAGAACCTTTTGAGATGGAGACCAACTCATATAACTCTTTGGGGCTTCATCTGGAGATGTTTGCCTTTAGTTTCCTCAAGGTTTGAAGTTTGTTCTTCCCTGTCTCCATAAAAGCTATCTATGGTCAGAGCCCTTTTTGCTTTTTTGCTCATTAGGACAAAGGGGACATTATCCCAAGCTTCCTCTACAGGCAACAGTGACTTCATGCTACTTTGGGTCTGATGATGTTGAATTCCTTCCCGTGTTGGGTAGGCATGGCTAAGTCCTGCATTATTCAGAAGTTTGGGGGCTCACTAGTTGCATTTTATTGTTGTGTTGGATTTCTCACAGCTTGTTTGCTAATCCATTGGTTTCCGAACCAAGAAAGAATAGCCAACACTGCTGTATTTTAGCTAAGAGTCTCCCAATAGATTCCCCTGGTGTGTGGAGTCTGCCCTGAGTCCCTGCACTGCACCTGTGCTGGCCATCTCCCCACCCCACCCTTCTTGTGCCTGATTGAAGCAGATCTTCTCTGAAGTTTTACCAAAATATCTTTTGCTGGAAATTTGTTGCACTCCAAATATTTGTAGGATCTGTCATCAAAACCAGTTCAGAGGCTTGATCTGGTATTGATCTGAGAGAAGAATCTCAGACAAATATCTGTCTATTCTCCACCATCTTGGTTCTGCCCCTCATTAGAGGTCTTAAAGCAGGTTCTAGATGACCATTTGTCAGGTGCATTATAGAGAAGATTCATTCTCTATTTAAGTTAGACTGGATGGCCTCTGAGATTCCACCTAATTCTGCTAGTAATGTTGGGGTTCAAGCAGATAGTGTCATCTTTGAAAGAATTCAGGAATCAGGCCCTCGCCATATCAAGTAAAGACATTTATTAAGATTGAAAATGGTACAACTCAGCGTGGGCTATGCTCCTTTTAGGAATTTGGCAGGAGTTAGTAGCTCAACAAAGCAAGACAAAGATAGTTATGGAATCTAGCTTTATCATAAGAAATGTAGATTTTGAGGTTACAGAAGGAGTTTACTAACATGGGAGGTCCAGGTAATGGAATACCCAGAATGCATACAGAAAAGTTCACTGGGGGGAATTTGATAATGACATTGTTATGGTAGTAGTGATTTTAATTATCCTGATTTTATCATAAGTTCATCCAAAGGAGAGCAAAGGATAGTGTTCAGGTGCCATGTTGGGGGAAAGATTTATTAAAGTTTGGGATTCAATGTCCTGGCCTATAACCCATTGATGCTACTTTCATATTGACTGATTTTTATGATATGTCTAGATTTGATGGATGATGGAATTATAGATCATGTAACCCTGCATCTTTTAGCTAGTAGTTGAGGATTTACTTGGCCTTTGGTCTGGGGGTAATAATCAGAATGCCACCAGTAATTCTGTGACTCTATCTTCTATAGAGTCCCCCCCCCCCATCATGACCCATCGAGGTACCTTTTAGGTATGACACATTTGGTCTTTCACGTGAACATCCCTCCCAGCTCTGGCATCCTAAAGCCTATGCAAGATCCCTCCCAACTTTGACCTTCTGTGGTTCAGAATCTTTGAAATGGACAATAGAGATCCATGTTTCATAGTTTTGTAGCCCAGATTTCTTATGTTGCTGAATTCTAGATTAGGGTCATCTCCTCATTCACAGTCTTATGTTCATGATTCAAGTTTTAGGTATTTTATCCCTTTCCTGATCTCCCTGATTTTTCAATGAGATACCACGGAATCCAGAGAGTTGTAATATGAAATCTGATCCAACTTTCTCTTCCTGGATTCTCCCACACCCCATATTTGTCCTACCAACTGTGTGGTGTGGGAAGGTATAAGGACACAGATTCTTGCACAAGTTCTCAGAATTTAAGATTACAGATTGGGAAAAGGAAGTAAATTATACTTTGTATAATTTAGTTGTTTTGAAGAAATAAAAAATTAGACTCAGAGAAATTAAGGGCTTTGCCCTATATCCCCCCTCCCAGATTTCCTGGATGCTAATTAGCATTTATTAATTCCTTTTGTCTTCACGATACCCTGGAAGGTAGGTGGTATGTATTATTATTCCTCTTTAAAGATGAGAAAACAGAGTCAGAAAATGATGGAGTGAATTAGCCAGCCAAGTGTCTGAGGGTGGATTTGAACTCGGGTCTATTCTGGCTCCAGCTCTAACATTCTAGTCACTGCGCCACTTATCTGCTTCACTCAGCACTACCCTTCAATTCCTCCACGAATCACCAACTTTCCTGTGCTCTCTCCTTCTTGAATGGACCTAGGAGATGGCTTCTCTCACCATGACTACGGACACCAGAAATAAAACTGTCTCATTTTACCTTAAAAAATTCCAGCAGACACTTGACAGCTCTTGATACCTTTTACTCAGATCTCTTTCTCCTTTTCCAGGATCCCAGGAAGACCAAGACAGAATTAACTCCACCTAGGGGAAAAAGGCAGGTGGGAATTCTCCTTCCATAGGGGCCAGCAATTAGCCATCAGAAGCCATGGAAGTTTCCATTGTTAGGGGAGCTATGAAGACTAGAATCCTTTTGGGGATCAGGTGCTTTTACTGGGCTTAGTTTTGAAGATTGGGGAAAATGAAATGCTGGGATCTTGGGTTCCTGGTTAAGTCCTTGGAAAGATTCCCAGTCCCTCAGTCTTATTTTCAAATGCTTTGCCTCCAAGGATCCTGCTCCAGCAAAATGGTGCCTTGGAATACAGGAGACATCATCTATGGGACATCTTCCTTCTTGGGTGAATGATCTGGTCGTAGACATCTACTTTGGTGACATCTAGATCCTAGGGACAAAAAGAGAAGGCTCATACTGGGGTTCTTAGAAAGGAAAGGATCTTGGACTAAGCTCTGTCTGTCTCCATTTCCCCCCCCCCTCCCCGGCTCCCTCAGCTCTTGTCAGTCCAATTTAGGGACTCATTTCTGTTCTCACAGCATTTACCTGGGTGACCCTATCCAATTGGGATGCCTTCTTTTTCCTACCAACTCTCCCCAGGCCTTTAAGCTCCTTTGGGCCTATCCAGGACATTGGTCCCCACTCCCTATGAAGCTCCCTCTGACCACCCCAGAATTCAGGGATCACTTCCCTTTCCCGAGATGTTCTTTATCCTGCCTTCTCTAGAAACCTACTAACTCTAGATTTTTTTTTCACATTCTTATGAGCCTATATGACCTGAAACCTTAATTAACTTTTCATACAAACATAAAATATCAGAGCTGGGAGGGCCTTTATAACAAGGCATGTCAGAACCGGGAAGGCCCTTAGAATAGGGAATGTCAGACTTGGGAGGACCCTTAGAATAAGGAATATAAGGATTGGGAGGGCCCCAATAACAGCTCTAGAAAAGCTAGTTTCAGTTCAACCTAAGGAAGAATTTCCTGCAGGTAGGAACAGTCCAGCAATATCACTTGAACTTGTCTTCAGAATGTCAAGAGAAGTTTTCCACCAAGACTAGATGCTCTAAAAAAGGATCTTCCAAACTGCCTCTAGCCTTCAGAGCCACTTTTATGTCTGAGGTTCATTCCATGAAGCACAGGTGGCAAATTAGGCCATATAAGAAAGCTCTGCCTCTCCTTTCCTGTGGGACCGTGGAGTTGAACAAGATGATCTCTAAGTGTGAGCCTTTTAGTTCTAGAGCCTGGGTTGGAAAGTTGATTTCCCTACTTTAAGTCCTCTTGGGTGATAGGGAATCTTATGCTAAGATTTTCTTGCATCAAGATGATGATAACAAGAGATAACTGGCTGAAGCCAAAGCATCCACACTCTTCCAGGTCTTTCTCCAGTTGTCCTTGTACTTACCTGATAATTTTTCTCAGATGGAGTTGAAGAGGAGGCTGAGGCAAAACTCCAATCCTGTAGAGAAAAATAGGAATTAACTATGCCTTCTTCAAGAGATCATTCAATCCAATTGATAAATGACAAAAGGATATGAATAAATAAATTTCAGAAGAAATTAAAGCCATCCATAGTCATATGAAAAAAATGTCCTAAATCACTATTGATTAGAGAAATGTGAATTAAAACAACTCTGAGCCACCATCTCATACCTATCAGATTGACTAAGATGATAGGAAAAGATAAGGATAAATGTTAGAGGGGATGTGGGAAAAGTGGGACACTGATACATTGTTGGTGGAGTTATGAACTGATACAACCATTCTGGAGAGCAATTTGGAACCGTGCCCAAGCTGCTATAAAACTTTGATCCAGCAGTGACACTATTAAGTCTGTATCCCAAAGAAAAAATAAAAAGGAATAGGACCCATATAGTATAAATGTTTGTAGCAGCTCTTTTATTGGTGTCAAAGAACTGGAAACGTAGATGCTCATCAGCTAGAGAATGGCTGAATAAATTATGATATATGAAAGTAGCAGAATATTATTCTTCTATAAAAAAACCGAGCAGGCTGATTTTAGAAAAGCCTAGAAACATTTACATGAACTGATGCTGAGTGAAGCAAGCAGAACCAGGAAAACATTGTACATAGCAACAGCAGGATTGTTTGATGATCAACTGTGGTAAACTTGGTTCTTCTCAGTGGTTCAGTGATCCAAGGTAATTCCAATAAAATTTGGATGGAAAACAGCATCTACAGCCAGAGAAAGAACTATGGAGACTGATGTAGATCAACACATACTATTTTCACCTTTCTTTTTCTCTTTTTTTAAGGGTAATGTAGCATTCTGGCTCTTGGCCACCTTCAAATCTCAGCTAAACTCCCACCTTCTGCTAGAAACCTGTCCCAGTTCTCCTTCCTTCTGGGATTATCTCCAAATCCAGCCTGTCTATATAGTGTTTATACATGGTTGTTTGCATTAGATTGCAATCTAATCCCCCATTAGATTAAAGGCTCTTTGAGAGAAGATACTGGATTTTGTTTCTTGCTTTTCTTGATAATCTCAGTGCTTAGTTTAGTGCCTGACTTAAAATAGGCATTTAACAAGTGTATATTGATTTGACCTGACCTGATTCTTTCCTAGATCAAGCAGTGCCCTTGCTTGAAAATCTCTTTTATTGTCTCAGTCTTCTTCCTAGTTTCCCCATCATTTAATGGGATTCAAGTCCCATATTTTCCAGTGTCTTTCTTGATTGCAGGATTTTTCTCAGACAGACCATTGCACTCCTCAATAAGTACCATGCAGTTTCTAAATTTTGTAGTCATCTTGTTTAGGAACAATGGTCTAAAGTTAGGAGATTTTAGAACTAGAAGGGAAATTGTCTTCCCAGGGAACTTAACTTTCAAGGTCTCTATCAATTCCAGATCTTTCTGTAATCCTATGAACTTTAAATGTGAAATGTCAGAGTTGGGAAAGCCCTTAGAACTGGGAATGTCAGAGAGCCCTCCCAGATCTGATGTGGAATATTATTTCTGGGAGGGATTTTAGAATAGGCACTGGAAGAAATGTTGAAATTGCAGAGCTGGATGATCTCTGAAAGGCTAATCACCTTCCTTTGCAAATGTGAAAATTGAGACTGAGAGTGGAAAAGATCAGGCCCCAGGATCTACTTATGGCACAAGAACCTGGGTGTTCCCTGGTTTCCAGAGCTTCTTCCACTGTCTTTTTCACCATAGCAAAAGGAAATGTAACTCACCAATGACTTGGATGCGTTTCTTACTCCAATACGGGTTTTTTTCAAAGGTGCCGACTTAGACAAGGTAGAGTCCAGAATCTTGGGATGAAAGGTTTGTCAGGGTCAAGGAGCCATTGAGATGTGTAATCACTCGGCTAGTGTCTGGAATTTCACAATTCATATATTCATCTGTAGGTCTGATGACACAGAACTTTTTTGAGGTGTTCTCCCGGTACCATGTGAAAGAAAGGACATTTTTCTGGACACTCTGCACAGAGAGTGTGATGCTGCTGCCAACTGTTGCTTTTTCAGGGATCGAAATGGTGGTCGCCTGGGCCCACCCCGTGGCATTCCAGGAGCTCAGAATAGAGGCTGGGAAGAGAGCAGAGGTGGATTAGGGGCAGACACCCTACCTGTTAAGATCTAAGATCCTGCTCTTCAATCCTCCTTAGAGTTGGATTATTAACTAACTCCTCTTTGTGCAACCTCGGTTTCTTTTGAAGTTTCCTGAAATACCAATACACTGAAGGTCATTAAAATGAAAAACTGAGAAGACATTAGCACGTAGAATGGCAAATGTGGAAGTGATCTTAGAACAGAGAATGTCAAAACAGGGAGAGACCTAAGAACAGGGAATGTCAGAACCAGGAAGAATCTTAGAATATAGAACATGGAATATCAGAGATGAGAGGTACCTTAAAACAGAAAATCTCAGAGCTGGGAGGGCCCTTAGAACAAAGAAAGTCAGAAGTGGAAGGGACCTTAGAACAGGGAATGTCAGAGCTATTCAGAGTCTTAGATTATAGAATATGGTCAGAGATGAAAGGTATCTTAGAACAGAAAATGTTAGAGCTGGGAGAGGGTCTTAAATCAAAGAATATAGGATGTCAGAGTTTAGATGGACCTGAGAACAAAGAAAAAAATTTAATATGAGAAGGAAACTTTAGTCCAAACTTCTCCTTTTTCCAGATGGGCAAACCTGAAGCCCAGTCTAAGTCATAGTTAGGCTGGGGCAATAGCGTGGAACATTTTCCAGGGAGTAGAATTTTAGAGGAGCTGAAAGCACTGGTAATTTGCAGCTCAGGTAGCAGGGTTAGTTCAGATAAGCAGCTACCAGATGGAGCTTCTCACAAAAGGTTCCCTAGCTCAGGGCATTCTCTTCTTTCTTCCACTATAGATCTGAAAGCTTTCCCCAAGATTCTTCTCCCTCCGTCCAATTAATTTCCTTTAGCAATCTGGTAATGAAGATACCTTTTATTGTGTTTGCCCGGTTTGTATTCTGGTATGTGCCCCAGAACTAGGCCTACTAGTCATGTCTTCAGGGTCTGAGAGTCAAGATTATATTGGGCTTCTTCCTGTCTTTCCCTCCCCTCCTTTCCCCTCTTCCCCACTGATGCTTTAAGTCCAGAGGGAGCCCTTTCCTTTCACCTGTGAAAAAAGCCACCTTCCAGGAGCCACGTGGAAGGAGCTGCCAGCTCAGAAGAAATGCCATCTAGCATGGGCTATGTTTCTGTGTCTCTTCTTCCTGGGGAGTTTCATATGCCTGCCTCCTTTGGAGAGTGCCTGTTCTGGTGTGTGTGTGTGTGTGTGTGTGTGTGTGTGTGTGTAGCAAGATCTCTGGGCATTGTGGTAATATCCGTCTCTATTTCCTGCTGGCAATTCTCTCAGATCTTTACTCCATCCATCCAATGGCCCTTCTTTAGGGGAGGAAGTCTGGGGCAGGAAAAGGACCTTCAGACAAGATGTCCCTTGTCTGAAAGGGGGTATTAGTGGAATTTGAGGAAAATTATTATTTTTTATTAAAGCTTTTTATTTACAAAACATATACATGGGTGATTTTTTCGACATTGACGCTTGCAAAACCTTTTGTTCCAAATTTTCCCCTCCTTCCCCCCCACCTCCCCTAGCTAGGAAGGAAGGAGGAAAATTATTTGTGCCTCAAAACTCCAAATGAGTTCAAATTATAGTTTACTTATCTCTTGTGTGACTTGGGCAACTATTTCAAATCTCTGAGCCTCAGTTACTTCTCTGACAGCTGCCATGACAATTCTGGGCATGTGGGGGGCATTGGTTCCTGTGAGTCCTGTTGGCAGTGTTGACAACAGGTCATTGTGGGTTTGGTGCAGGATTCTGCATGGGGGCAAGCAGAGAGAGGGAGGGAAGGAGTGAGGAGAAAAGGAAGACAAGAAAGTTAAAGAGAGGGGAGAGAAAGATGGGAGAAGAGAGAGAGGTAAAAAAGGAGAGGAAAAGGACAGAGAAAGGAGGGAAAGAAGAGTAGATAGAGAAGAAAAGAAAAAGAGTTGAAGATAGAAGGGGAAAGGGAAAAGGAGGGAGAATAAAAGGGAAATGAAAAGAGAGACAAATAGACAGTGACAGAGACAGAGAGATTGACACAAAGAAAAAGAGGAAATAAAACTATCCCTCTTTGCAGATGATATGATGATATACTTGGAGAATCCTAGAAAAATCATCCAAAACCTACTTGAAATAATTAATAGCTTTAGTAATATTGCAGGATATAAAATAAACCCACTCAAATCACTGGCATTTCTGTATATTACTGATAAAGAGAAATCCATTTAAAGTAACTTTAGAGAAAGCAGAGAGGAGGGAAAGAGTGGAGAGAGAAAGAAGGAGAAAGAGGAGAAAAAACAGAGATGGAGGGGGAAAGAGAGAGAGAAAGAGAGAGAGAGAGCGAGAGAAGGAGAGAGGGAAGGAAGGAGGGAGGGAGGGAGAAATAGCTGAAAAGAGAGAGAGGGAGAGGAAGAAAATAGACAGGAAGGGGCCAAGACAGGGGTGTGGAAGAAGTTGGAGAAATATGTGGTTGAGAAACTGCTAAAGAGAACAGATTCTGAGTTTCCTCCACAAACCCTCAGTCCTCACATTCTGTGCAAGCATAAGGAATCCCAAAGCCCCACAGACTCTTCCTCATTGGAAGACATAATGCCAATCAATTTGACCAATATGTCAAATCAGTCTTGGTATTTAAACCCTTGAGGTACATTCTCTGTCTTTGCACATCTGGCATTTCTTTTGAGCTCCTTCCATTTTGCTTTGCTCATAGAGCCCAGCACCTTCTCTGATGAGGGTGTGCCATACTGGAGGGTCCTGTGCCAGTTGGTGTCTTCCATGTAATAAATCCATTCTAAAGTTCTTTAGAGAGCTCTTGAGAGTGCCCTTGTATTGTTTTCTCTTACCCCCTTGTGAGTGTTTGTGCTCTAATCTGTTGACATTAATTCTTCCAATAGTCTTTTTGCTTTGTGGCAAAGATGGTAAAATTTCATGGGTGATGGCTTTTGATTCATGTGTAAAGTGGCTTTAAGACAGACAGAGTTGCACTGAGTCCTCAGTTTCACTCTCTTTCCCAGAGCCATTACTGTCCAGTGGCAGAACATCCCCATGGGATGCAGTGGATGACCTTGGTGCCTTCCATGTCTTACCAAGCTCTAAGTGCTTCCCAGTACCTGCTCCAACTGCCTTCATGGCCTTGGGACCAAATTACTCTTATCTACCCATTCCACCAGGGGAAGTCTTCTCATGCTTAAGGCTGATGTCTTCCTAACTCATCAAAGCTTTGAGACTCTTCAGTTCTCTTGAACCTCGTTTAGCCCATGTGCCAAAATGGTTTTCCAAGGTGGGGTTGCTGTGTATGCTGCAGCTTCTTGGAGCCACAGATGCGAGATGGATCAGGCAGACACCAGAGGTGGAAAACAGTCCTGTAAGAAGCTTGGAAGCTCTTATACCTGAGGTATTAGTCTTCCCTGAACACACTCTACCTCCCATCATCAAACATTACCAGATAAGCAAAATAAAATGTCTACTGTGAGACTAGAAGTCAAGAGAGAGGCTGGGGCAGAACAGGTCATGGATCTGTGATGATGATTATAGCCCAGGGAGATCATAGAGATGATGATTAAAGCCCAGGGAGCTAATGAGATCCACAAATGAAGTGTTGTAGAGGAAGAAGAGGTGGTGGCCCAGGATGGAATCCTCTTAGAGGGACACCTATGGTTAGAGGGAAATGCTATGGAGGAAGATCCAGCAAAGAGACAAAGAAGTGGTCACAGAGATAGGAAGAGGACTGTGAGGGAAAGAGGATGCTCTGAAAATGTGGAGAGAAGACAGTATCAAGCAAGAAGCATGATGATAATTGTGGAAGTATGTCTAGAAGAATTGCACGTTTAACATAGATGATTGCTTGCTGTCTAGGACAGGAGAAGGGAGGAAGGGAGGGAGAAAAAATTTGGAACACGAGGTTTTTCAAGGGTGAATGTTGAAAACTATTTTTGCATATATTTTGAAAATAAAAAGTTATCATTTAAACAAACAAACAAAAAAACAAAGCATGATCAACAGTGTCAAAGGCTATAGAGTAGTGAAGGAAAATGAGAACTGAGAAAAGGCCATTGCATCTGGCAATTAGAAGAGCATTACTCACTTTGAAGAGAGAAGTTTCAGTGGGATGATGAGGTGAGAAACTGCATCACAGGGAGATAAGAAAGGAAGTGGAGGCAGCTATTGGAGATAGTTTATTTTGGAGGAGTTTATTTACCAAAATCAGAAGAGATATATGATAGTTGACAGGAGTGGAAGAATCATGGGGAGGATTTTTTCCAGGATGGAGGACATGGACATGTTTTTGGCAGGTGGAAATGAGCCAGTAGAGAGGGAGAGACTGAAAAAAGTGAGAGTGGGAATGACAGAGGGGGCAATGTGTTGGAAGAGATAGGATCCAATGGGATCACTTAGTAAGGAGTAAGACCACTTCATCCTGTGAGACAGGGGTGAGAGAGGAGAGAGGGGAAAGAATATAAGTGTTAAGAGATGAAGAAGAGGGAACTGTTGGTTAATGGCCTTAATTTTTTCTGTAAAATATGAGACAAAGTTAGCAGCTGAGAGACTGAGGCAAGTGGGAGCCATGGGGAAATTTGAGGAGGGAATGAGAAAGTTTAGAAGAGTCACTCTGAAGGGCAGGAAAGAGACTTGATATGAAAAGTATAGAAGGATTGCCTTGTAGCAGTGAGGATCCCGCTAAGGTTGTGTAATATAAATTTGTGGGGGATTTAGGCAGAAGCTTTACATAATATTTTCTATTTTTGTTAAGTAGCATGTGTGCAAGAGCAATGCCTTAGGAGCGGAAAACAGTTTCTTTTATATCCTTACTAATTTTCTCCTCAATTAAGACAGCTCATGTCGAAACATTAATTTTTTCCCCAGAACTTTGAAATATCAGCTTTTCTCTCTCCTTAAAACTTGTCCATCTTGCTTTTAATTCTTGGAAACAAAGTCAGACTTGGTATGGAAAATGCTATCTGCATTTTCTGCAGTAGAGCTCTCCCAAACCTTAAGTTTCCCATTTATAAAATGGGAGAATAAGCTAAGTCTGACTTTCTAGTCCTGAGAATGGTGGGTGAGCATCCTCCTAGGCAGAAGGGATATAGAAAATATAGGATGAGCTTGGAAGACCAAAGGGCACTTGTCTGGAACTGAGATGATAAGGACAAGAGCAGCTGATGAGCTGAATTGCAGCTGAGTGACAGTCAGTCACCTTTTCTTTACCCTGTTCTGATGCTAGGATTAACCATCCATTGAGGGTCTGATGAGGGCATCCAGGGAGGGGGTGCCTGTCAGAGACACAGCTCAGCCCCTCTTTCTGAGGCTCTGGGGCCTTGAGAGAGAGAGGGCTCTGGGCTCAGAGCCAGCAGCATCCTTTATGATCCTATTCCTTTCGTCAGATAAGGCTTTGAGCAGGAAAGAAAGATGGATCTCAGGAGCCATTAGAACCAGCATGAATGTATAAATGGACCTTTCTTTGGGAGACCCCCAGATGAACGGGCTTCTGCTTACAGGTGAGAGAGCTCACGGCCCTGGAACACTGGAGATCAGGGCTTGAAGTGGTTGGGTGATGGGACAGAGGGATCCATTCAGGATTAACAGCTGCCGAGATCCTGTGTAGTCTGGAGAGCTAGTGGGACATAGCATATAGAGCACTAAGCTTGAAGTCAAGAACTAGATTTGATGTCACCTTTTATGTGTTTTAGCTGTATGAGCTTAAATAAGTCACTGTGCCTCCGTTTTTACATCTATAAAATAAAGAGATTGGATTAGATGGTCTCCAAGGTCCCTTGTAGCTCTAAGTCAATGAGTCTAGGAGCCCCATAGCTGCCCAAATTCTCCCTCATATCATGGATTCCTATTCCCTTCATGTTGGATAACTGAGAGTGGAGTGGGGACTGGTTTGGAGCCAAAAGACAGTGCAAATCCCCACTTTTCCATGCAATTGTTTCGGGATCTGTGATGACTCACTTTTTCTGGGCCTCAGTTTCCACCTGTGAAAAAGAGGACTCTGATTCTAGAGCTCCTTTCCATCTTTCATTTCCCATGATCCTTTAGTTTCACTCTAGGAATCAGGATTGAATAAGAGAGAAGGGGCAGCCCTCTCTAAAGGTGGGGGTGTCTGGAAACAGCCTGGATTCCCTGAAGCTTCCTTCTTGGGGGAAGGGGATCCTTCAAAGGTCAAGGACAAAGGAGAGTGTGTGTGGTTGATGTTGAGTGTGCTGGAGGCTCAAAGGGAAGAAAGCAGCCTGGGGAGATGAGGCCTTCTGGAGGGACCCAATGGGGGAAGCATGAAGGATCACAGATAACAGAACTGAAAGGGACTTCATATTGCAGAGGGGGAAGTTGGAGCTGCAGTGGTGAAGTGACTTGTGCAGAATTATGTATGTAGAGCAGCAGGCCAGTTCCCTAAATCCAAAGCCAGAGCCTTTTCCACTGTAACATGAATTCACAGTATTTAGAATCATGACAATCTACTAATTAGAAAGTCCCTGACTTTTTTTTGAACCTCAATTTCCTTTATTTGTAAATTGAAACTACTTTGCCATACTGACTTCAAGGGACCTTAGGAAGGAAATAACTTTCTAAATATTTGCACATTGTATCCATATGAATGATTGCTATAGGAACAGGGAGGGAATTTGAGAGTAGAAGAAATGGCACATGATGTCAGCAAAAGCTTGGAGGTAAGAAGGGGAAATGAGGGAAGCCTGCCTGAATATAAAAGAATAAATGAGTAATAAATTTGGAAAAATAAAATTGGAAAGGTTCCTGGAACCTTTCCAATTTTATTTTTCCAAATTAAGGATCTCCAATGTCTGACATTGGAGGTGGAGTGGTGTTAATCTGGTGGCAGAAGCCATGGAAGATTCTTGAGCCGGAGGAGAGAGAGGATGCACGTAGTGCTTATCCCGTGTCCCAACTCTAACCATCTCCTCCCTCCCACACTTCTTAATTCCTCACCATTTATTCTGATTTCCCAATTCAACTGGCACCCGCCCAATTGATCATCGCAAAAAGCCCTCCCAGACCACTCTATATCACATCTCCTCAACCCATTTTAGAGAAGAGGGTGGGTAGCAGTTCCACAAAAGGTAAGGGACTTGCCCAGAAGTTGTATAGAGCCAGAACCCAAGCCCTGGTGCCTTGGCTGGCACTCTCACCCTGCTGACCCTTCACCATCCCTGCTAGGCTGCCTTTGGCTGCTCCCTCTGAGCCACCTTCCCAAATCAGTGGCCAGGATCCCAGCTTTTTTTTTTTTTTTTTTTTTTAAGCCCATCACTATCGCTTCTGGAATGACTGCCTCTAATCTTTTATTTTATCTTTCAGATCCAGGCAGTTCATATGTTACAATGATACTGAGCATGCAGGACATCAGGTTTGAATGGATTTAATGGCCACCTAGGGCTGAAACAGGTCAGACAACCGAGCACTTAAAGCTAATTACAGATTGGACAATACTCTATAAGCATATGCTTGGAAAATGGCCCTTACCACTATCCTGTGTTGGCTCGATAACTGGTGTATACAGAGAATTGTAGGAGGGACTAGGGGGTGGAGTAAGAGTAGTCAGGGTCACTTCTGGGCAGGAGACCAAGAAGGAAGTTCGCTTCCATCCAATTCAATCCTGTCTCTAAAAACAAAGAATCAAGATCAAGGACTTTTGCTTATCCTGACCCCTGCTGATTCTAAGGTATCCAGGGTGCTAATTCGGTTATCACATCCAGGAGTTTGTGTTTGATAAGGAAGGTGAGAGGGAGCTATCAAAGCTTCTTGATAATGAAGGTGATAGGGAGCCATCAAAGCTACTTAACTTGAATAATCTATGGTTCTAATTCTAAAACTCCAAGTTCTCTGTCATTAAGACATCCATTAAGACTCCACAGTGAGCTTATAATTCTATTTTGCTCCATTCTACAAATATTTGAAACTTGAATTATCCATACTTCTTTTACTCATTCATTCATAGGCTTTATTGAACATCTATTGTTTGTCCATTCCTGAACTAGGCACATAGGGGTTCCTCAATAAATATTAGCCCTAAAGTATCTCCCTGTAGGAGCTGACCAGCATATCCATCGGCTAGGGAACTCGGGCAATCAACTATGACAATTTCAAGGCAGGAGAAAATGCTGTGATGTAGAGTGATCTGGGGGGGCTTTTTGTGAGCAGCAGGTATAGTGTCTTCTGGAAAGACTGTTTCCTGTAGTTATGAAGAGAGGACAAAGAGAAAGGACTAATCTAGTTTATTTCCAAAGAAACTGAATTTAACTCTTGAGGGGGAAATGTGAAGTTTTTAAAGACATTTTAATTAGAAGCTAGAATGAGCTGAATGGCATGATACTGAGTTTCCAGAAAAGTGGAGGGAAGTCATCTATGCTAAAACTGAAGGGCTGATGTAAGTTATTTATTAAGGCATTTGGTCTACAAACATATTACATATATATATATATATACACACACACATATTTATATATATGTATATGTATATGTGTGTATATATGACATGATATGGTGTGTTAGGCACCATGCACAATTTGGGGGTACAAAGAAAGACAAAAAGAGCCTTTGAGCTAGCTTACAGTTTAATGTGGGAAAGAATACACAAATCACCATGTAAAAACAGGATATAGACAGGATATATTTGACATAATATTCATAAAAGATAAAATATTATAAATGAGGTTTAATTTAATAAAAATATTAAGGCAATAATAAGCATAAAGATACATGTATATTTATTATTGCTTTCATTTGTTAATAAATTGCAATCCACTGAATCTTGTTTCCTTTAGTTTCTTTGTCTGTAAAATAAACTGGAGAAGGGAATGGCAAACCACTCCAGTATCTCTCCCAAGAAAATCAAGAAAACTCTCTTATGAAGAGTCATACACAACTGAAATGAGTGAAGATGAACAACAAAATGAAATTTTGATATTTATTTACCATCTAGGAAAAAAGAATATCAGGGAAAAGAGATTACCCCCCATATATGATTTAATCCTATCTCCAATCTAGCTTTCACTCCTCCCCCCCAGAATTATTCTTCTTTGTTACTAATTAGGACATGTCATTCTGCTGATCAGAAATCTCCAGGGGTCCCCTGTTGCTTTCCCTTTGCCCTTTTAATAAAGGTCAAGCTCTTTTGCCTGGTTTTAAGACTGGAGAGAATGTGATAAACTTTCCCCTTCTAGCCTTCTCTCTCATCTTTTATTACTCCTCTCTGTATTTAGGCAAATTTGCCACTTTCCCTATTCCTTTGTTCCTCCATTAGCATACCCTGTGCTCTCTGGCCTCTTGGTCTTTGGTCATTTTGCTTCCAGTGCTTGAAGTGTTCTCCCTTCCCCTTCTCTGCCTATTAAATATCCACCCATCCTTTTCTGAACAACTTGCAAAGTAAAGGTCCATGGCATGTAAGGATCCATTGAAGTGACTGAGGCTGTTTGTCAAGTTGTTCATCCTTCCTTTTGGAAGACAATTGATGTCTTAACTTGAAAGTGAATTGGACTTAAATGAGGCAAAATAGAGCAAAGTCATGAGTATCATTTTCTGTGTAGAATGGAGAAGACTCAGGGCAGTATGGGATCAGACAGGATGTTTGAATATTTCAAGTGCTGATTGTGGAAGTGAGATTAGGATTGTTATATTGGCCCTAGAAGGCAAACCTAGAAGCAATGCGTGAAAGATGCAAAGAAGTCCATTTAGACTTGATTGAGGGAAGGGCAGATTTCTTTCTTTCTTTTTTTTAATTAAAGCTTTTTATTTTTCAAAACATATGCGTGGACAATTCTTCAACATTAGCCCTTGCAAAACTTTGTGTTTCAATTTCCCTCCTCCCCCATGCCCTCCTCTACATGGTTAGTAGTCCAATATATGTTAAACATGGTAGAAATATATGTTAATTCCAATATATGCATACAGATTTATACAATTATTGTGCTGCATCAAAAAAGCAAATCAAAGTAAAAAAAAAGAGGAGCAAAATAAACTGCAAAACAAACAACAATAAAAAGAGTGAGAACACTATATTGTGAACAACATTCAGTTCCCACTGTCCTCTCTCTGGGTGCAGATGGCTCTTTCCATCTCAAGACCATTGGAACTGGTTTGACTCATCTCATTGTTGCAGAGAGCCATGACCATCAGAATTGAGCATCGTATAATTTTGTTGTTGCTGTGTACAATGATCTCCTGAACTCATTAGCATCAGTTCATGTAAGTCTCTCCAAGCCTCTCTGGAATCATCCTGCTAATGGTTTCTTACAGAACAATAATATTCCATAACATCCATATACCATAATGTATTCAGCCATTCTCCAACTATTGGGCATCCACTCAGTTTCCAGTCTCTTGCCACTACAGAAAGGGCTGCCATAAATACTTTTGCAATGTGGGTCCCTTTCCCTCCTTTAAGATCTCTTTGGGATATAAGCCCAGTAGAAACACTGCTGGATCAAAGGGGATGCATAGTTTGATAACTTTTAGAACATAGTTCCAAATTGCTCCCTGGAATGGCTGGATCCATTCAGTTTTAGTGTCCCGTTTTCGAGGGGCAATCTTCTTAACTGACAGATGGTCAGCACGGGAGTGGGCAACTTCCCCTACCTTGGAAGCTTCACACTAGATGACCACTTGTTGGGGTTATCTCGAGAGTTCTTTTTTGAGTAGGAGCAACATTGGACAGTTCCCGAGGTTTCTTCCAAATAATATAATATTTGTGAAGTGCTTAACATGTCTGGCACATTATAGGTTCTTAATTAATGCTTATTTGTGCAAGAGGCTGCCTGGTTAGTGGAGAGAGGGCAGACTTGGGAACCAAGAAGACTTCTAGTCTCACCTCTTTGATATATCTTGGCTGGATGATCCTGGATGAGCCTTTTAACTTCTCCACACTCTGGGCAATTCTAAGGCTATGATACTCAGAGAAGATGTGCTGACTTGTATTTTCTTCTGGAAATTCCCTGTATTAGTGAAATCAGAGGTCTGGCACATCCTCCTCTGCATACATATTATATGCCCATCCCCAATAGAGTGGAAATTCCTAGAGGACAAAGTCTGTTTAGCTTTTGTATTTGTATTAGTGATCCTAGGATACAGCAGACTTTTGCTCAGAGTTTGTTGATTGACTGATTTATTGTTTGCTACAAGGTAAGTACTCAAGGCTCTTTAACTGCCTGCTCTTCTTGTTCTCCCTCACACTGAGCATTTGTAGCCAGCATGGAATGTCTTCTGACATTCCCTCCCATTCCTTTGTGGATGAGAATGCCCCTAAATGAGTCCCTTCTTCCTTTGGTCCAGAAAGTTACAAGGCCACAGCAGGAGACTGATTAAAGCTTGGCGCCCTCTTGTGGAGAGGTCAGGTGGATGATTTGGAACCTGGAGTGATGGAATTGTACAGGATATACCTTAGCTGTGTGACCCTGGATGTGTGAGCCTCAGATGCCACAAAGTGACTTGTTCAGGATCTTGACTCTCTTAGCTTAGCTCTCAAGGAGGATCATGACCTCAGGGAGGTGATACCATGACATGCAAGTGAATTGGAATTCAGAGAGAGGCAGAGACATAGAGACACATAGAAAGATGGAGGCAGAAACCAAAACAGAACAGACACAGAAACAGAAACATAGAGACAGGAATAGAGAAAGAGACAGAGAGACAGAAAGACAGAGACAGTCATAGAGAGAGACTTCCTATGCAGGAAACCTTCTCTGCGCTCAAATATTAGCACTCCCTTCTCACTTATGCTAGCACTATACTTATCAATTTACAAATAGTATTACCCCTCACCTTTAATAGAATGTAGCAGGGTAATGTAGCAGGGTCTCTTTTATTTTGGTTTTTGTAGACCCAGTGCCTAGCACTCCACCTTCACATGAGGCACTTAATAAATGCTTACTGACTGGCTGACTTTTGGTTGAACTGAATTGGTGAGTTTTGAGGTGAGGTTTGATGAGTGTTAAGTGGAGGCAGTTGGGTGACTCTGTGATAGAGCACTGGACCTGGAGTCAGGAAAATCTTAGTTCAAATCTGTGACTAACTGTGATCCTTGACAATCATTTCATTTTTGTTTGCCTAAATCTACTAGAGAAAGAAATGGAAAACTACCCCAATATAGAGATATTGTTTGCAGAGGCAAACAAAACAAAACAAAACAAAACAAAAACAACCCACGGTACACAGGGTCATGAAGAATCAGGTGGGACTGAACAACAAATGCTAGCTATTACCTATTTTCATTAGTCTATAAGTAAAATCTAGCATTTTCTTCAAAGATGAATAAAGTCGGAGAAGGATCCTTAGGTGCCCCCAAACTGACAAAGCCCACCTTGTATGGAAAAAAGGCTAAGAATCTTTAGTCTGGATTAGTGGTTCTCACACTTGTTGGTCTCAGGACTCCACGATACTATTAAGCACTGAGAATTCTACAGCGCTTTTGTTTATGTAGCTTAGTATCAGGATGTGCTAGTAAATGTTTAACAACTGGCTTTGGGTAGGGAGAAACATGTACACAAGATGTTCTTTTAAGTATAATCTGAATTATTGACATTTTCTTATTTATTTCTTCCTCTGTTAATCTATATTTTTATAAGTATTCATTCATTTCACTTAATGGCATTATTGGCAAAATAGCTCCTCATTATTGCTGTAATTTCCAATTCATTAGTGGAAAGTTCATCTTTTTCATTTTTAATATTAGTAATTTCCATCACTTTCTTAAGTCAGGAAATCAAAATAATAAAACACGCCCTGTTTAATCACATTTGCCAAATTTTGAGATTTAAATAATCATACTGAAAATTTAACAATTGGCTCTCTGGTTCCAATCCACTAATTCTACTATGCCCCTGGTGATATCTATTGATTTTTATCCATACTAGATATTAAAACATCTTAGCATTATTATGAAAATAATTTTGACTTTATGGCCTTCTGAAAGGATTTCAGGATCCTTGGAAGTTGCTGGCCCATATTTGGAGAATCACTGTCCCAGATGATCTCTTAAGGACTTCCCAATGCTAAATTCTATGAATCTGTCATTTATCACTCTGCATTTTGCCCTTTAGAGTATTTGTCCCCACCCAACATCACAGATCCAGGATGACAGATCAATGGAACACCTGGACTCAATAAATCTAACCCTCTGAATAACAGTGTGACCCTTTGCTGGTTTTTAGATAATGAATTGGTCTTCAAGAGGGATTCTGATCTTCCCCAGGGTAATCAGGAATGATTCAGGTACTTCACAATGTGAGACCTGGAATGACATCATCTTCAGCCTCAGTAACCCCATTGTAGTCAACGTGACCTGTGAGTCATAGCGGGATGAGGAGGGAAGGGCAGGTTAATTGGGCAATTCCCTTAGAGTAGTCCACCCATCGAGCAATCAACAAGCACTTATTATTTGCCAGTCACTGTGGAAGGCATTAGGAAATACAAACACAAAAACCCCCCAGCTGCTTCTCTCAAGGAGATTACATTTTAATGGTTAGAAACCACATATATCCAAAAGCAAGTACAAAGTATACCCACAAAAACCACAAAGTAATTTAGGTGTGTGTGGGAGGTCACATGTAGATGTTAGTGTTTGAGCTGAACTATGAAAAGTGTTAGTGATTCCAGGAATTAAAGATGATGGCTCATCTAGGGATGGAGATGAGGAATGGAGAGTTCTGCATAGAGAACAGCAAATTGGCTAGTTTGGCTGGAAGGCAGAGGGAATGGATATATATTACTATCTCTATATTACTATATATCAGGAGGACCTGAGTTCAAATCTAGAACTTGCTAGCTATGAGGGCTTGGGCAAATTGCTTCAATTTCTTTAATTGATAAATGAGCTGGAGAATGAAATGGCAAAACCACTTTAGCATCTTTGCCAAGAAAACACTTACTGGGGTTGTGAAGAGTTGAACAAAATGACTGAAAAAGAAATGTTTTTTAATCACTTACTAGAAGAGTTGCATGTGATTGAATTGAATCAGGCACAGTAAAACCTAGAAAGAAGGGAGAAGATAATCTTATCCCAGACTACTCTACTTATTGCAGTCATTGGTTGTTGGCAAATCCAATTATGTCTTCTTTTCTGACCTTTTCATCACAGTTGAAATCCAATCATCCAATCATCCATCCATCCATCCATCTATCCATCCAGCAAACTACACATTCATCAATTATCCATCTATTCTTCCATCAAACCAACTGTTCATTTACTTTTTCATTCAATCATCCATCCATTATTTATGAAGGGCCTACTATGTAACAGGCAAGGAACAATATGACATCATGGATAAGGAGCTGTCCTTGGAGATAGCTAAGACCTAGGGGCCATATCCTGCCCCTGACACACTGACTGTGTGATCCTGGGAAACTCATTTAAATCTCATTCTGGACAAACTATGGCCCAACAGCCCAATCCAGTTATCTGTCTGTTTTTGCTCAGCTCTCAAGCTACAAATGTTAGTCAGAGGCTGTTTATTCAAAAGGCCGTGGTGTGCTAATCCCTGCTTTCAGAAGTGAGTTACTGAGTCATCATAGATATTGTTGGTGAAGGAAATTTCTCCTAAAGGAGTTTTCTTTACCAGTGAAATTACACATTCAATCCTTATTCCTATCTCCCGGATCAGACATTGTGCTAGTTGCTGCAGATATTTAAAAAATGTAATTGTTCCTACCCTCAAGAAACACACATTCTAGTTGGGATGTGTGTTGGGGAACAAGAACAAAGGTAAACTAATTATTAAATACACAGTGATTACAGGGGTAAGAAGTTTACAATTTGGAGAAGTTAAAATGTTGCAAGAGAAAAAATAAGATCAAAATTGATCCCTTGATGAATGGTAGAAGAGAGGAGATTGGGAAATAATAGAAAGAATTTTCCTCTTAGTCCCTAAAAACTTGCATTGAAATCTCATCTAACCCCAAGTAAATGCAAAATTTGAAATTCTGAAAATAAAAGGAGAGGTTAATTAAAATTAACCCCAAGTAAATGCTAAATCTGAAATTCTGAAAATAAAAGGAGAGATTAATAAAATTGAAAGTATAAAACTATTGAACTAATAAACAAAATTAAGAGCTGGTTTTATGAAAAAAATCAACAAAAAGGACAAACCTTTAGTTAATTGGATCAGAAAAAAAGGAAAGAAGGAAATCAAATTGTTAGTGTCAAAAATGAAAAGGGTGAAGTTTCCACCAATGAAGAAGATATTAGAGCAATAATGAGGAGCTATTTTGCCCAACTGTATGCCAATAAATATGACAACCTAAGTGAAATGGATGAATATTTACAAAAATATTGCCCAGATTAACAGAGGAAAAAATTGCTTAAATAGTCCCATTTTAGAAAAACAAATTGAACGAGCAATTATTCAACTCCCTAAGAAAAAATCTCCAGGGCCAGATAAATTTACATGTGAATTCTACCAAACATATAAAAAACAATTAATTCTAATATTATGCAAGAATTAATTGTTTTTATTAATTTATTTTTTATTATTTAATTGTTTTATTAATTTTAAAATCAGGAAAGAAGGAATGCTACCAAATTCTTTTTATGACACAGACATGGTGCTGATACCTAAACCAGGTAGGGTCAAAACAGAAAAAAAAATTTATAGAGCAATTTCCCTAATGAATATTGATGCAAAAATCTTAAATAAAATATTAACAAAGAGACTACAGCAAATTATCTGCAGAATAATACACTATAACCAAGTAGGATTTATACCAGGAATGCAGGGCTGGTTCAATATTGGGAAAACTATTAGCATAATTAACTACATAAAAACCAAATTAACAAAAATCATATGATTATCTCAATAAATGCGGAAAAAGCATTTGATAAAATGCTATTTCCACTAAAAACACTAGAGAATATAGAAATAAATGGAGTTTTCCTTAAAACGATCAGTAGCATCTATTTAAAACCATCAACAAGCAGCATATATAATGGGGACAAACTAGAACTATTCCCAATAAGATTGGAATGAAACAAGATTGCTCACTATCACCATTACTATTCAATATTGTATTAGAAATGTTAACTTTGGCAATAAAAGAAGAAAAAGAGATTAAAAGAATTAGAGTAGGTAATAAGAAAACCAAATTATTACTCTTTGCAGATGAGATGATGATATACTTAGAGAATGCTAGAATTGTAGAAACAATTCACATCTTTAGCAAAGTTGCCAGATGCAAAATAAATCCACATAAATCATCAGCATTTTTATATATTACCAACAAAGTCTGGCAGCAAGATATACAAAGAGAAATTTCATTTAAAATAACTGTAGATAATATAAAATATTTGGGAGTCTACCTGCCAAGACAAAGTCAGGAACTATATGAACACAATTACAAAACACTTTCCACACAAATGAAGTCAGATCTAATCTCTTGGGAAAATGTCAAGTGCTCATGGGAGCAAATATAATAAAAATGACAATACTATCTAAATTAAGTTACTTATTCAGTGCCAATCAAATTCCCAAGAAATTACTTCACAGAGCTAGAAAAAATAATAACTGTTTGGTAACTGGTTAAAAAAATAGAGTGGTTGATCAATGGAATAGGTTAGATTCATAAAACACAATAGTCAAATGACTTTAGTAATTTAGTATTTGACAAACCCAAAGACCCCAACTTTTGGGATAAGAATTCACTATTTGACAAAAACTGTTGGGAAAATGGGAAACTATTAAGACAGAAACTAGGCATTGGCCCACATCTAACAGCCTATACTAAGATAAGATCAAAATAGGTTCAGGATTGAGACATGAAGAGTGATATTATAAGGAAATTAGAAGAACAAAGGACAGTTTACCCTCAGATCTGTAGAGAAAGAAGGAATTTGTGACCAAAGAACTCGAGTACATTAATGAATGCAAAATGAATAATTTTGATTATATTAAATTAAAAAGGTTTTGTACAGACAAAACCAATGTAGATAGGGTTAGAAAGGAAGCAATAGACTAAGAAAAAATTTTTTACATTCAAGGATTCTGATAAAGGCCTCATTTCTAAAACATATAGAAACTTGATTCAAATTTATGAGATTCAAGCTATTCTCCAGTTGATAAATGGGCAAAAGATATGAACAGGCAATTTTCCGATGAAGAAATTAAAACCATTTCTAATTATATGAAAAGATGCTCTAAATCACTATTGATCAGAGAAATGAAAATTAAGACAACTCTGAGATACCACTATACACCTCTCAGATTAGCTAAGATGACTAGAAAAGATAATGTCAAATGTTGGAGGGGATGTGGGAAAACTGAAACACTAACACATTGTTGGTGGAGTTGTGAACTGACTCAACCATTCTGGAGAGCAATTTGGAACTTTGTCCAAAGGGCTATCAAACTGTGCATATCCTTTGATCCAACGGTGTTTTTATTGGGATTGTATCCTAAAGAAATCATAAAGGAAGGAAAGGGAACTATATGTGTGAAAATGTTTGTGGCAGCCCTTTTTGTAGTGGTATGAAACTGGAAACTGAGTGAATGCCCCTCAGTTGGAGAATGGATGAATAAGCTATGGTCTTTGTTTTTATCTCTCATTCCATTTCTCTCTCTCTCTCTCTCTCTCTCTCTCTCTCTCTCTCTCTCTCTCTCTCTTTCTCACTGTCTCTTTCTCTTTATCCCCTAAGGATTACATTATGTGAAGTGGTTCTAGAATGCTCATAACAGAAAAAGAACAACAAAGAGGTATTAATTTCTCTAAATGTCTTTAAAGAAGCATTATAAAGGATAAAGCCATGCTTGGTGCATGTTATAAGAAGTTCAGCTTGGTCCTGTGAATGAGTCAGAAAGGAAACAAGAGAAGAAAATGAAGGATAATAGGACAAGAGTCTGGTTGAACTTTAGGTCAATTTACTGAGTCCAGGAGACAAAATTAAAAACAAACCTAGCTCTTAATGGGAGGTGTAGACAATACATGAAGCCAGGAAAGAATGGTATGTAGAAGTGAGAGGGGAAGAGAAGGAAGGAAGGGACTTCCCTCTCATTTCTACTCATGCCTACTCATCATTTTCTTTCAATCAGTAAACAAATTAGAGGTTGGGTTTTCAAAGCAAAAAAGAACAGAAGAGAGATTACAGTGGAATAGAGAAATTTAAACTCAAAGAAAAATCAAAGAATTTAGAGCTGGAAGGAACATTAGAACCAAGAATGTTAGAGCTGGAGGGTCCAGTCTCAGATACCTCACTATATGACCCTGAGGAAACTCCTGAACTTCTCTGGGCCTCAGTTTTCTCATCTGTAAATAATGGCATTGGCCTTGAAGATCTCTTCTAGCTCTGCTGTTGTTCAGTCATGACCTTTTGTGACCCTTTTGAGCAGTTTTCTTGATAGATACTAGTTTTTTTATCATTTCTTTCTTCAGATTTTTTAACAGATGAAGAAACTGAGGCAAAAAGAATCAAGTGATTTGCTTAGAGTCATACAGCTGGTAAGTGTCTGAAGCTAGATTTGAACTCAGGGAGATGAGACTTTCTAACTTCTGGCCTGGTGCTATTTGTGCACTATGATGCCCCCTAGCTGCTCCTTCCAACTCTAGAACTGTGGAATCCTTTAAGACTTTGCTTCTCATACCTCTGACTTTCCATTTATCACCAAATTTTATCTGATTGGATTCCTCTCTTATTAGAACCCTGCAATGTGTAGGCAGAGTTGGCTTTGAAGTCAGGGAAATGCATGGCAACTGGGGATGACTCTGGCTGAGTCTCAGGATTCTAAGTAACCCTCAGAGGCTAGTATTGCCAAGGGAATACTGACTTGCTTTGGTAGAGTGACTTTCCTTCCATTGGACCTTCTTTGCTGATGAAATCTCAGGTCTGTTCCCCTTCATTTCATCTTCCAGAGCTTGTTGCTTCTGATTGCCAAAATCTTTTTGGATTCCACTCATCCATCCTGAAGGTTCACTGTTCCTCCTAGTTTTGTGTTGTCTGCAAATTAGATAAGTACGCTGTGTCCAACTGACTGATAAAACAATTAAAGAGGTCAGGACTAGGATAGATCCAGGAACTACCCCTCATCCCAACACACACACACACACACACACACACACACAGATCTCTTGACCTTTTTTTGAGTCCAATTAGCCAACCTAAGTTCAAATAACTTCTTTAACTGTTTAGTTGATGGGTGATCCTAAAAGTCATTTAACCTCCCTGCATTGTGATAACTCTGAAAATTATAAGTTTAGTGGGATGATGATCTGTGCTTGTAGAAGAGGCAGCTGATGACATCACTGATCCTTGGGCTGTTGTCAAAGAATTCATCTAATTATGTTATGGTTTGGCATTCATCTCCAATGCAAGAAGAGGATGAAAGGTTACCAAGAGTGTTGCTGAAGTCCACAAAAGCTTCTCTTAGAACAACCTGGGGTCCAGGAAATCAGATTTTAAAAAAAATCTTGTTTTGATACTTATATCAATGGAATTGATTTTCTGTCAATCCTGTGGATTTTAGTTCATGCTCTAATAGGATGATTCAAAGAAGGACTGGCTGCTCGAGTGGTCCAGGATCCAGAAAAGAGGAAGGACCCCAGGTCCTGGCATCCCCCAAGACCTCATCTCAGCCTTCAAGGAGCCAACAGATTATTTGGAAAACAAAACAGGGAGTTACAGGAAGGTGTACCTTTCACATTTGCTCCTTGACCTTGGCTCTGGGGGCTTTTTGTGCCTCGTTAAAGAAAGCCTCAGCTGGTCAGAACAGGGATTGCTCTGAGAAAGGAGAGGGGCTGGTGGCTGTGTTAGCTATCAGAGATGGCTTCCTGGAAGAGCTGGGGAGATGAGTGCTGAGCCTTGAAGGACGTTCCTATGCAGAGATGATGATGGTGATGGTGATGGCAGTGTAGGGCAATGAAAAGATTAGAATCAGAAAAAATCAAATCCTGACTTTGCCTCTTACTTTCTGAGTGATTTGGCACAAGTGGCTTAGCTTTTCTGGGCCCCTGTTTACTCCACTATAAAATGAGAGGAATGGGTGGATGTCCTCTAAGGCCCTTCTAGCTCTGGATCTGGGATCTTATATATCACCTGTTAAGGACCATGCCTAGGTGAAGGGGCAAGTCAATTCTCCAAGATCCTCCACAGCTGTGGATTATAAACTTGAAGGAATTGCAAAGCAGCCTTCGCAGATGTTTCTTATGAAATAAATTGGAGGCAAGAGGAGAGAGGTCAGACAACACAACTGCCTCAGTCTCCTTGTATCATCATCATCCTCTCACATGAAGAGATCCATTCTACACGTCTGAGTTAGATTTCCAGCAGCCATTGGTAAGTGGCTCCTGTATCACAACGACCACCCAAGCAGAGGCTGTGAGTAGGATACAGGAAGGAAAGAAGAGAAAGTCACAGGCACAACCTGAAGAGTCTGGGGCTGAACTCTTGAAATGTTGAGTTAAATTATGGGGATGACATGGTATCCTGACAGAAGAGGAAGCCATGGGAGATGAATGAGATTTGAAGCTGCCTGTCAGGAGAGGCATTTGACAGCATAGAAAAGAACTAGAGGGTGAAAATCTGACCAGAAGGCAGGCTGAGGGAAGATTCTTTCTTGAAGTCTGCTGTAAGGATGATTGGAGTTGATAGCCAACTCATATCATGAGCTAGCAGATTCTCCCGTCCTCTGTGGGCACCTTACAGGTTCTTAGATCAGTGTCAGATGCCCTGTGACTTCTGGAAAGAATCTGGAGTCACACAAGGATTGCTTTTACTCTCATATGTGCCAGATGTTTAGCATATCATGAGAGCAATTAGGTTTTATTGCTATTCATCGTCCTTTGTGGGTGAATTTGAAGAGAAGTTGACTCGAGTGCACCAAATAGATTTTGATCGATTTTGAACCAACCTACCATGGTGGAGAGAACATCAGACTGGAGTCAGGCCGACTTGAGTGCAGATACCACCTCAGATATTTATATGTTGCGTGACCCTGGGAAAACAAACTTCTCTGAACCTGAGGCAATTTTTTGGAACTATAAGGTTTAGTAGGATTGAGACTTGTGCCTATGAAGAGGCTGCTAAAATCATAGGTCCTTTGTATATTCACAAAGAACCAGAGAATGTCAGAATGGAAGGGTTTTTAGATGTCCAACCCTGTCATCTTCAGGTATCCAACCCTGTAATCTTTCAGAGACTAACCTGGTTGGAGTGGAAAGTACATGAAGTTGCAGAAGAAGAAGGTTGCATAGAGGCTTTGAATACCAGGCTGTGAAGTCTGAACTTGGACCTATAAGACATGGGGAGCCATTGAATGTTCCTTGAATAGAGGAAGATGAGAGAGGATGGTCAGAGCTTGGGTATAAGAAGAGGAATTGACAGCTGAGATGGGGGAATTGGTTGAGGAAAAAGGGGAGGCAAGGAGGCCTCCATGATGAAGGGGGGCAAAGTTAGATTTGGAATACATAGCTTTCTTTTTGTCTAGTCAATTATTTTTTCTATTATATCATACTGACTCCAAGGGCATACCAAAATTCAGAGTACTAGTAGTGAGGGTTAGATTCAGACTAATGATCATATAATTATTAATCTAATAGGTAAGATAAAGTTAAAAAAATCAGCAAGAACTTTTAGGTCCCTCCTAATCCAGACATTTCCTGTTCTAAGGACCTTCTCAGCTAGGACATTCCCTGTTCTAAGGCTCCTCCCAGCTCTGACTTCTTTGTTCTAAGATCCCTCCCAGTTCTGACCTTCCCTGTTTTAAGTTTTCTCACATCTCTGACATTCTCTTTCCTTAACATCCCCTCTGGATGAGTTTAGGGAACACATTTGGTAGCTCTCCCTTAGCCACATTGAGTTGCTGATTGGACATCCATATGGAGATGTCCAATGAGCAAATGAAGATAAGGCACTGGAATTCTGGGTAGGAATCGGGTTGATTTGGGAGTCACAGCATCAACCAAGTTGAGAGTAGGAAAAGAGACATCAGAGGACAGTTAGCTCAACCCGCACATGAAAAGAATCTGCATTATCACATGCAACATAGCCACTACATAGAAATGATCATTAACTCCATGTTGTGGGTTGTGATGAGAGGCTTACTATCTCCTGAAGTGTCTCATTTTACTTTTGGATCACTCTAATTGTTAAGCAGTGTTTCTTTACAAAAGTTAGGAAATGAATTAGCAATCAGGGCGTCAGAATAAGGTTCTATATAGTTATAGAACTGGGGGCTCAGTAGATATAGCATTGGGTCTGGACTCAGGAAGTTGTTTCAATCATGTCTGATTCTTTGTGACATTATTTAGGGTTTTCTTGGCAAAGAATACATTATACATTCACAATATATATAATAAGAGTCTGTGGCAAAATTAATAAAGAACAATCTCATGACTTTTCAAGAAGAAATACATGAAAGAAACAATGGATCTATAAGAAACTGATACATACCAATAAAACTAATAATAAACATCCTTCAAAGGAAGAAGGAATGACAATTTATAGAGGAGAGAATATAAATTGTTTATAATCTTATAAGGAAATGACAATTCTTCAATAATTGGAGAAAGCCATATAAAAGTAATCTCACAAGGTCCACTGTAAACTCACTATAATGGCGCAAATAGCTTCCCCAAAAGAAAGGCCAAAGAAAAGGCAAAGAAAGAAAAGAGGAATTCTGAAACATAATTAGAAGAGACTATAGACTGTAATATGAGTTACAACATAGCTAAATGGGGACAGAGAAGATCGCATAGGAAAAAAAAGGAGTCCAAACACTGGCCTGACCATCCACAAGGCATGGGCTTTGAGAAGACAGTGCAGAGCCAAGGTGAAATATAACAATATCAATTCAGCAACACCCCGGAGTGCTCCATATTTTGATGAGAACTCAAGAGGGTTACAGGATAAGTAATTCAATACTGTTGTAAGGTTTTATGTAGCTTGCACTTGTGGTTCATGTTCCTTTTTTTAAATAGGAAATAATACCCATTTCTCACTTAATTCATCGTATGTATTGAGTACCTTTCTATTCTCCTCTTTGGAGGAATGCTGGATAGGAGTTTAAATAGAAGCTTTAAACAAAATATTCCTAGGTGTGGGGTGCGGATGAAATGAGTTAAGTTAGGTGGGAGAAAAGGAAGTCTTAACCCCTTTCAGTAGAAGCTAGGGTCCATTAGGACTGAACTTGGTCCATATTTCATTCCCAGAGCTATATTAGATGGATTTCTTAATGGAAAGGGATAGGATACAGTGCCCCAGATTCTTAGATTAAACAGCAGTTTCTAATCATAAAAAGTCAATTCTGTGGTTTGAAGGGGAAGAGATAGTTTGCTGGGAACTTCCTGTAAAGCTTTTGTAAGGGCAGGGTTGGGCTTACCAGTTCCTCAAAGCAAAAGAAATAGGGAATAATATCTTTCAGTAGGGCTGGCATATAGGGGAATTCCAGGGACATAAAGCCCTTTGTCCTTCTCTAGGAGGAAAAATCTCATTCTGAAGTCTGGATTACCTGGGGTGGATATAGCCTATCCAACTGGCACTTATTTGTGCTTACAACAGATGAAAGTCCTAGGATATAAGGGCTGAGAAGACCCTAAGGGCATGACATGTTAGAACTAGGAGGGCTGGTAGATGGAAGAGACTGACATGGTTGGAGTGGAATGTACATGAGGCTTTGAGTACCAGGCTATGGAGTCTCAACTTGGACCTATGTGTCATGGGGAGCCATTGAATGTTCCTTGAATAGAGAAAGATGAGAGGGTGATCAGACTTGGGTATAAGAAGAGGAACTGACAGTATGAAGTGAGAAATTGGTTGAGGAGAAAGTGGAGGCAAGAAGGCCTCCATGATAAAGGGGGAAAAGTCCAGCTGGGAAAGGAGAGGTTGGGCTTATGTAAACAAATGTGTCATAGGTACCCTCTTTCCCATTTTCTGCCTCATTTTCCCCACCTATAAAAAGTGGATAATTACTTCTTTCCAAAAGTCATGGAGTTAGGGGTAGGATCAAATGAGAGGCAGCATAGGACAAAAAAGAAGACACCTAATTGAGAAGTGGAGAATCTGATTTTCTTCTTTTATATGATCCACCTTTGCAGATAATTTCTACATTTGTTTTTTAAAAAAACCCGAGTTGATCAGTGAGTTCCTTTTATAGACTCAACACTCTCTTCAAGCTGGTTCACCTTTTCTTCATTAGAATAATTTCTACTTGTGTTTTCAGTGTTAGACTTTTGAGAATTTATGATAAATTAATACATGAAAAATCAATAAATAAATTTATCAAGCATTTCCTAGAAACCAAGCACATTGCTGAGCTCTGGAGATGAAAACAAGACTCCTCAAGTAATTAAACTTCTAATATAGGAGATACTACATATAAGAGGGAGTGGTGACTGAAAAAGATGTTTCATTATGGGAAGTTCATCTCTGTTGAACTGATTTCTTCTGAAGAAATTTGGCCCAGTACTTAATTCTGCCCTTGGGATGTGCTGGAGCCAGCTCAAACTGACTTATGAGTTGATTGATAAATCTTCAGTGTGAGCATTTATACCTCAGAAATGGATAAAAGCAAAAAATCAGGGTGTGCTTAATTGCTCTCTTTAAGTGATAGAGAAAATGTTAATAATGTAAATTGAATTTAAAAGTATATCATGAATACATTCTCATCTCCTTCACAACTTCTATGGTTGGATGTTAAACATATACCAGCCCACACCTGTATCTACTTTTTCCACAAACTCTTTTAAATCTCCTTAACCTTCCCAAATCTAAGGTGTGAGTCAGAATATAAACAGCTTTCTTCCTTTTATCTCAAACTCTGTAATTGAGTTCCCATCTGTCCCCAATGGGTCCACATTTTTACATTAGGATCCAGTTCCTCCTTGGCAAGAATTAGGCCATGAAGCATAGCAGCACTGATTCTTTTGTTCCTTGTTTGAAGGATGAAATTATTATCAAGGCAAGCCAAGATAGAATTTAGACCAAGCTGACCAGTTTCAGTTTTCCATATGTCTTACCCATGTCTTATCTCTGGCTTTTTGTAGTCAGTTCCTTCTGCTTGGCATGCCACAGCATACCAAATTCCCATAAAAGTCCTGTCTCCTTTCCCAGGTGCTAATGATGTTTCCTGAAATTACTTTGGGTGTGTTTCATTTTTATTTTGGTCTATACAAGTTATTTTCACCTACTAGAATGTTAAGGAACATGCCTAGGTGAAGAGGCAGGTCAGTTCTCCGACAGCCTCCACAGCTGTGAATCATAAACTTGAAAGAGTTACAAAGTAACCTTTGCTGATACAAGTGTTGCTTGTGGATTGGGAATGAAATAAATTGGAGGCAGAAGGAAGAGGAGAGATTCAGAGAATGCAACAGCCTCCCAGTGGATATGTCAGAGAACACCAATTATCTCTCAGTCTCCTTGTATCATCATCATTATCATCATCATCCTCTCACATGAAGAGATCCATTCCAGGTCTGTGTTAGACATCCAGCAGACACCTGCCAGTGGCAGGTACCACAACAATAGAATGTAAACTCCTTGAAGACAGGAAATATTTTCCTTTTGCTGGCCATTTAATTCATCTGACTCGATATACTTAGAGTTGTATATGTCAAGTTTAAGAAATCCAGACACTGGGCCTTATCTCCCTTGTGTCTTCTCAATCTCTCACTGGATTGGCACAACTAGTCCTAAATTCCCTACATCCTGCATCCCTACATTTCTCATTCTTCACTACTTTTTAGACAATTTAGAAAATACTCATGTCATTAGTTCTGGCTGTACTTTTATCTTCCCCTTTGGGGAAGTATCCTATTGATACTTGCAGATTTTTTTTTTGTCTAAAACTCTATATAAATTTGTAGGACATTAGACCTTCAACTAGAATCGCCCTTGCACAATTCTGTGTCTAGAAGCCCTTACTATGGATTGTCCTCAGTGGGGAGCTGGTGCAATGGGGGCCACACACTGGTACTTCCCTTTGTTGGCATCTGTTCTCCACCTCCCCTTATGAATAGGGCGGATAAAGTTTTGCTAACTGCTATTCTTGTGTGGCTCTGATGCCCCCCCCCCAACTCTCCTGTATCCTACAGTTTTGTCAGTGCCTAGCACTGAGTACATCTGTATATTTATGGTTTTGAGGAGCAAACCAGGTAGATCTAATAGCACCTTATTTTCTATTCCCCCTGCTTCTTGGAATGGCTAATTGAAAAAAAAATCCCTTGAGTACAAAAGCAAAATCAATGCAAATATGACAATCATGCAAATGAAACCATTTTGTGAAATGGAAATTCAGATCAAATTTAATTGCCTTGACCAGTCTTGGTTCCAGATGTAACGTGGGTAAACTGGTCTTTAGACATCCTTCAAGAACTAACCTTGAAAGTAATCTTTTAGACTGAAACCCAAGAATGAATATTTTTACACGTACTAAGGAATGATCTCTAAAGACCAGTTTGCTCACATTGCATCTGGAACCAAGACTGGTATGGAGAAATTATGAGATCCTTTATTGGTTTCTACACCACATGACCATATCATTACCTTCTTTCTGGATTATTTTGTGCTGGTCCCAAGAATCAAGTAGTGGAGGGACTATCCCTTCTTTCACCTAGTCTCCATTTGACTGTAAATCTATCATAGCTACCTCTGACTTTTTATGTTTGTTTGGTTTTTATTTTCTAATATAAGATGTAACATAAGTATTTAATAAGTAATAAAGGGTAACTAGATGGCACACTGGATAGAACACTGACCCTGAAGTCAGGAGAACCTGAATTCAAATATGGCCTCATATACTTAACACTTACTAGTTGTATCATTCTGGGCTAGTCACATAACCCCAGTAGCCTGGCAAAAAAACCCCAAAGTCAATAAGTGGATGAGTATTCTATGGTATAAATGTCCAGGACTGATGTTAGCCTTCTAGCAATTGTGAGTACTTTATCATATTTGTATCCAGTGATATACTGGAGCTATCTTGAACTGGTTTGAAAAATTTTCAATGTGAGCATTTATAACTTAGAAATTAATGAATGCTACAAATCAAGGCTTGATTTATTGTTTTATTTATTGTTTAGACTTAAAAAAAGTGATGAAGAAAATGTTAGTATGCAAATTAAACTTAAAAGGGTATTGTGTGTACTTTTTTTTTTCAGAGTTGGTTTTTAAACCTTTACCAGTACATTCCTGTTTGTATTTCACATGTAATGTGTTGAATTTATGTCCACTGTGTATTTGTGGGCGGAATGAGCCCTAGACTCACTGGGGGTAATTTTTTAAACAATTGCTCTTATTAGACACTATCTTAGTAAATGTCTTTGCTAAAAGATAATTGCAATTTAGCTAATTTGTCAAAAACTGATTGTTAGTGGTAAGCACACTAGTGGGGACTCATGAATTAAAGTGTTAGTAATATATATTCCCATAGGACTCTCTCTAGAATTCAAGGTCATAGTCACCCCTCTAGGAACCCAAGAAGTAAGTTTAAGTGCTAATGAATATTGGTGGAGTGGCCCCAGAGGAGATGTTACATGGAAAACTGATGATGAATCTTGTCTCCCTTCTCTCAAGTAGTCAGGAATCACTCAGGATGAGCTGACGTGAAGAAGTTATAATAGACAATTGGACCTTTACATCACAAATCCATAAAATACTTATTGCATTATATATTATTAGAGAAAGTAAATAATTAACTTTGGTCTACCTGTCCTATGGCCAAAAACTTCTGCTTTTTTTTTTTAACCTCAGGGGAAGCTCTGAAAGAAATTCAATTAGCTCTATTTTCCCAAGAGTCTTTGCCACATCTCTGTGCCCCTCCTTGCTCTGGAAGTGAGTCCAATGGAAGTCCAATGGGAAGTGAAAGGGGAGGGATCCTGAAATAGAGGAAAATTGATCTCAGTCTCTCCAAAGACAGAGAAGTAATGAGTTGGGAGACACTTCCTAGTGGATTGGAACAGAGAAAGCATTGAGATTGGTGTGAAGACCAGCTTCCAATCTTTGTGCATCTTTAACCAGATACTTCAAGAGATCAAAGTGGGGCAGAACTTGATGTCAGAACTCTTGGATATTGCCCAAAGGGATTTCAGGCCCTGGAAGAGATTTTTGCTCACAGGTGAAAGAGACTAAATCTTGGGAAAGTGGGAGATGGGGAGACATTCATTCTCACTGAGACAGGAAGCTCCTAAGAGAGGAAGACAGAAAGAATTAGATTTGGTAGAATGGTCATGCTATAAGAAAGCTAAATTGGGAGAAAAGATGAAATGATTGACTATAGGTCAAAAGAAGGAGCCCAGATCTGAAAAGCAGGAGACATGAGTTCAACTCTTGGCTCTGACAATAATACAACTCATTGCTAACCAATTCCCTGCTCTGGGCTTCAGTTTCCGTTATATTGTATCATATTAATTTGATTTATTACATTTTAATTATAATGTAAAATACATCTAATTTTAAACTTAATTTTACTTAAATTTAACAAATAAAATTAAATTATATTTTAATTTTAATGAATTTAAAATTGGAGATGATTGTTTAAAGATTTTCCAGCTCAAAGATTCTTTGAGTTTAAGTTTATGATTTTGATTCTATGATTCTATCTCTAAAATTCTATGACTTTGATCCTAACATCTTGTGATTTTTGATTCTCTAAGATTCTATGATTCTGCCTGTCTTTGAGCATGTGCTGGGATTTGTGCCTCTTGCTGAACCTACTTAGATGAAGATCGGGGGAGGAAAAAGGCTGATATAGATAGGGAAATGGGTGAATGGAACATATGGTCACCTTATGCTCTGTAGGGTCGTGGGCTCTGGTCTCTAGATGGAAGAGTATTTCTGTTCTCATTTTCAATCTATTTTGTGAACTACACAAGTCTTATGACTACAAGAGCCATACCTGGGAGATAGGTCTGGGCTTAAGGCAAATCACTCTGTGGGAACTTCTTTCTCTGTACTCCTCTAAATGGGGTAGGTCATTCGCTAGTAACCATAGCCCCAAACTGACACTGTATTCTTGGTGGAGGGATGATTGGATCACTTAGATGCTAATTATCTGTGAGCCAAGTCAAAGATCACAGAAGATCACTATCATTCCTTCTCTTTCCTTTTCTGAGTTCTTTCCCTGATAGATGCCCATTTGTCTTCAGATCCAGATCAGTTCTCCCAATCCTTCACATTCAAAGGCAACTAGGAGGCACCATAGGGCAGAGTGTGTCAGGCTAAGAGTCAGAAAGTCCTGATTCAAATCCATCCTCAGATACTTAAAGGTTTACTCTGGGCAAATCACTTAACTCATTTGTCTTATTTCTTCACTTGTAAAATAGGGACAATAACACCATCTACTTTCCAGAGTTGTTGTGAGGATGGAATGAGATAATATTTATATAACATTTAATATAGTGCCTGATGTAGTAGGAGTTTAAGAAATACTTGTTTCTTTCCTTTATTTCTTTCCAAGGGTAGATCGCCTGACTGTAGATTTCTTCTCCAAACAGGAGCAAATATTTCAAGTATTATTAGGCTCTTTATGTACATAGGAAAACTGAGGCTATGGGGAAAGAGTGGCCAAAGTGGGGATAAAACTCTAGGTCTAGTGACCTAACCATCATGCTATATTGCTTAGATAGCTTTTGAGATCAATTGTGGTCTAAAGTGCCATCATTCTATGTTGCTCCTGATCTGGAACTTTAATCAGACTCATTTTTAGAGACTGAGCACAGTGGTCATTGCTGGGACCAGACAGGGAGTCTCTCTAGCTCAGCTGGACATGGTATGGCTTGAGTTCTACTGTAAAACCTTTGAGATCCATTATCATCTCTGAGTCCTGATATGACCTCACAGGAAGCCAGTAGGATGTGTTGGCCTGAACACTTTAGCCGTTTGATTAATAGATGTTCACTGAGACTTGTTGACATCCAATGTTCTGGGATTTATTGATTCTGTTTATGCACAGTCACAGAACCTTAAATTCTAACAGTCAAAAAATCCTTTAGAATATGAAACAGAATATCAGAGATGGGAAGACCCATAGAAGAGGGGATTGTCAGAACTCCCTTGGAAAATAGAATGTGAGAACTGGGAAGGTTTTTAGAACAGAGACTATCAGAGGTGAGAGGGATCTTAGAACATGGAACATCAAAGCTGGGAGAGCCCTTGGAAATTATCTATTTTTCCTCCTCTCCCCACACTCCATCATTTCATAGTATGGCAAAATGAGATCATCTTGGAACTTGCTGAAGATTCTGATGCTAGAAGCAGCTCATGGGGAATCCAATTAAAGCTAGACAATATCTTGGGGTCCTCCCCTTCTTTATTTTATAGTTAAGGAAACCAAGACCCGGAGAGATGATGTGAGATGTCTGAAGTCCTTAAGGGAGTAAGGGTCAAGGACAGGCCCATCATCCAGACCAACATTGGCCAAGCACACATGTGAAATCTTACATATGCATTCCCACATAGAATTTCCCCCAAAAGCCATACCCTGCTTCCCTTCTTCAGCTTCCTTAGGCACACTTTTCTATCTTAAAGGAAGCTCCCACTGTAAGTTGATGATGTGGCCCTTGTTCAGTGGTTCTCAATGTTCTCTCTCCTCTCTCCCAGCCCCTCTTCTTACATTATGGAGCCTGCTAGGTGCTGCCCAGCTTACCATCATCTCTCAGCCATCCATCGCTGTTGTGGGTGACGATGTCCTTCTCTCCCTCCACGGCCTCCAGGAGGGAAGTTATGTCAGTATCACTTGGTTTCGAGGGATAGGTTTTCTGAGAAGCATTCTGTCTTATGACACTGAGACAGAGAGAGTGGCCATAGGCTCTGAATTCACCAACCGGGAGTACCTACAGTCTACTGGTTCCCTCATCATCAAGGGAGTCAAAGTGACTGACTCGGGAAACTACACCATCCTTGTAAACACCAGAGTCAATGGGTTGATTTGGGCAACAGAAGGTTTCCAAGTCTATGGTAAGTCACTCAATAGTTGGAACTGGAGTCCATGACAGCTAAGAGATTTGGGTTTTGGTTGTAGTTGTGTGTGTGTGTGTGTGTGTGTGTGTGTGTGTGTGTGTGTGTGCGCGCGCACGCGTGCAGGTGTGTTTAGTTTTTTTTTTGGGGGGGGAGACCCTTCTTTCCTCACATCTATTTCTGTCCCTTGAGAATTGACCTGCTTTTGTAGAAGGGATAAAGTCTCAGTCAGGACATTTGTGTTCAAAAGCAAAGTTGTCCCTTTTGCCACAATTGTCACTGATACTGGGATTAGATTCAGTAAAGTTGCACAGGGCAGTAGGAAGAGTATCCCTGGAGGGAAGAGGATAGTCATACAAGGGGTGGAATAGGAAAAGTGGGGATGTACCTTCTCCTCCAAAAAGTCTAGTCCCCGAACCATGGATGGAGGAAGGAGAGGGGGGACATGTAGGAAGGTGCAGGGTGGTGGGGGAAGCAGACTCGAGGAAAGTTGTAGGGTGCTCAATTGATGCCACAGATTGAGGGACTAAAATTCTCCTTTGCAAAGGAAGTGAATTTCTCCAAATCAGAACCTTAACCAGGGAACAGAATTTCACAGACAAGATGGTTAAAAGAGAGAATCTGGTAGGATGACCAGGTAAACTCTGATGGTAATTCATCAAGGGAGAGTAGAAAGAATACTAGATTTGGAGTCAGAGGGTTAGGGTTCAAATCCTGACTTTGCTCCTATCTGAAAGGGGCCTTAGAAGTTATTGAATCAGTTATCCTCTTTTTTACAGATGAGGAAACTGAGGCCTGGGATGTTCAGTGATTCACTTAGAGTCATATAGATAATAAGTAGCAGAGCTGAGATCATCTTTTCTTTGGTGCCTTCCTAAGTGCCCACCAATGAATACAAACAACAAATTCTTCCTGTAGTGTTTGTGTTATTTTAAATTGCATGATATATTGTTATGGGTCCAGAAACAATAAATATAATTATAATTTCAGACAGTGGAAATTCAAATATACAGGACCTTTTCAGGGGATTCATTATACATATACATAGTTATAGTTCTTTAAAAATACTTGAGAGTCAGTGACACATTTATGAAATCAGTGGTAGAAGAATTGATTATTGTAGTCAGAAAAATATATACCCTGATGGCAAAATATAAGTATTAAGGAATAAAAAACATTCATTTTTAAAATGGGGGCAGCTGGGTGACACAGTACATAGAGTGCTGGGTCTGGAGCCAGGAAAACTCATCTTCCTGAGTTCAAATCTGGTCTCAGCTACTTCCTATCTGTGTAATCCTGGGCGAGATTCTATTTACCTCAGTTTCCTCATCTGTAAAATGACCTGGAGAAGGAAATGGCAAACCACTCTAGTATTTTTGTCAAGAAAACCCCACAAGGGGTCATGGAGAGTCAGGAAAGATTGAAAATGACTGAACAACAACAGTTTTTGAAATGATAGTCAATCATTTTTGGAATTTCCATATTATTTGTAAAAAGTTATTTAAATGATTCCAGGATTTAAAAAATGAAATACAATTGAGAATTAATAATAGATGCCATATGTGATCTTAGCCATCTTGAGTGAGCACTATCTTATAAATATACACACTTTATTACAAAATAAAGACACAAGGTAAAGAAATTTCTGCTCATCATAATCACCTATGTATGTTATGCTTTCTTTTTATTTTAAGAAAAGCATCTTCCTCTAGTTGGGGTTCATAATTTGAAGTCCTTGAAATTGTTTTTTTAAAAAATAACAACTTGAAAACTTAATTTCTTTCTTTCTTTTTTTTAAAATTATAGCTTTTTATAAGTTATATGCATGGGTAATTTTACAGCATTGACAATTGTCAAACCTTTTGTTCCAATTTTTCCCCTCCTTCCCCCCATCCCCTCCCCTAGATGGCACATTGACCAATACATATTAAATATGTTAAAGTATAAATTAAATACAAAATAAGTATACATGTAGAAACAGTTATTTTGCTGCACAAAAAGACTCGGACTTTGAAATAGGGTACAATTAGCTGGTGAAGGAACTTGAAAACTTAATTTCAAAAGAATTGGTTTAATTTGTGATTCTATTTAATTCATCTTGTGCATTTAAAAACATGATTCTGAGAAGGGATTCTGAGAATGGATCTAGAAGCCTCATCAGATTTCCCATGGGGTTCATGATATAGAAAAGGTAAAGAGTCTCTAATTTGAGTCCATATTGATATTCCAACTGGCCTAATTTTCGCTAATGGCATTCTCCCTTTGCAAATTAGTATCGTTATTTCTTAAACATTAAAAATCTGCTTCTGATCCACTCCAGAATTTCTTGCTATTTATTACTTCTGGGAATCCCGTGAAATTGATTTCCTTGCTTTCTAATGCACAGGGCAGGCTTTCCTTCTCTCATAATTACTTATCCCTTTGCTTTTAGTCTTTGTCTAGATCACTTCCTTGGATTTTCTCTATGATCAACCATGACGCTGGTTTAGCTGCAGCGACTCCCTCTTAGAAGTTCCTTCTTATTCTCTCTTCTCTGTTGGCTCTTTTTCTTTGCTCCTTCTAGCCAAATCTGGATCAGTAGCCCTTGCACTTGGGGATAAGTGGCACGAAAACACTCTCAATTCAATGTTTGGGAAGGTGAGAGTCAGCAGCGATCCCAGGATGCTAGAAGATTGCTGTTAGGGAGTCAGGGAAGAAAACAAAGTGGGATTAGGCTTGGGAAGAGTTACAGTGAAAGAGAAGAAGTTTATTACATCATAGCCTTCAGTTTTAAGAAATTACTCTTGTTTACCAGGTGCTTAGCCAAGTTATTTCCACATTGTGGAAAGATTCTATTTAAAACTCTTTACTTTCAGGCCCCTGGGACAAAAGTCCATAGTTCTTTGCATATTCTTTCTCCATTAGATTGTAAGCTCTGCAAGGCAGGTACTGTCTTTTGCTATTCTTTTTGTCCCCAAGACTGGGCACATTGAATGAATTTAACAAATAATTATTGATTGATTAACTGTGTGGGCTATGGGTATGCCCTCTCCTCTGACACCTTGGGTTAACCTTTCTTCTCTTTTGTCCCAGTGAAACCATCAAAACCCAACATCACCATAGAGTCTCTAGACGCCATCATTGAGTTTAAGAGTGTGGTGAAGCTCATGTGTATTTCCAATGATGTGGATGTCAGCATCAGATGGTTCCTGAATAATACAGAACTTCCATCCAGTCCACGACTCTCCTTGTCTTCAGATAACAAGACTGTCATTTTTCACAATATCACCAGAAGGGACAGTGGATACTACCATTGTGAAGCCTGGAATCCAGTGGGCTTCCAGAGCAGTGATAAATTTAAGCTGATTGTCTACTGTGAGTATCTCCCCTTCCCTTTAGAGACCTGAACCCGGACCTCATACCTTTCCTCAGCAGCATAGGCTGAGTAGGTATCGAGATCTTCTTTTACAAGGTTGATCACTTATTAGGTAACAGAAGAAGTTCTTGTTCAGGATTGGGATGGCCCAGATCACAGAATCTCAGAGTTAGAGAGGATCTCAGGGGCCATAGAATCATGACATGGGGTTTAAAGGTTATCCCTTCAGTAAAATGAGGATCTTACCTCAGAAGAACGTCAAGGAGAAGTAACTTTCCTAAGGTCATACTGGAAGGTAATAACAGTCAGAATTTTATCCCAGATCTTCTGTGTCTGACTCCAAGAGACATTTCTACTGACCTTTATCTTTTCAGGGATGCCCTCAGGGATTTTTTCTAAGTTCCCCTGGCAGATACTAAGATTCTTTTTGGTTCTGAGATTCTGAAAGATTGTGAGTGGCCACTCCTTTGAGATGACTCACATTGTTAGTGATGGCAAATTGTTAGGGACACAGAGATCCACAGGAGGAGATTGGGTGGATTTTGAGTACAGTGGAATCCAAGAAGATGAGGCAAATCAGGAGAGAACAGGGTAGGCATGTAGATCCCCAATCCAGGGTCAATGGGTTCATGGACATATTAGCCAAAGGGCATTTTTATTTCTTCATATGCAACATTCCATCTCTTATTTTCATGCCTTTGTGTGAGCCCAACTCCTTTTCTTCCTCACCCCCTCACCTGGAATACAATCCTTGCTCACGTTCGTCTCTTGGAATGTGTGATTTCTTTCTTTCTTTCTTTCTTTCTTTCTTTCTTTCTTTCTTTCTTTCTTTCTTTCTTTCTTTCTTTCTTTCTTTCTTTCTTTCTTTCTTTCTTTCTTTCTTTCTTTCTTTCTTCTCTCTCTCTCTCTCTCTCTCTTCTTTCTTTCTTTCTTTCTCTTTCTTTCTTTCTCTTTCTTTCTTTCTCTCTTTCTCTCTTTCTCTCTCTTTCTCTCTCTCTCTTTCTCTCTTTCTCTCTTTCTCTCTCTCTTTCTCTCTTTCTCTCTTTCTTTTTCTTTCTTTTTCTTTCTCTCTTTCTTTCTCTTTCTTTCTTTTTTTCTCATAGCCTTTTATTTACAGGTTATATGTATGGGTAACTTGACAGCATTAACAATTGCCAAACCTCTTGTTCCTATTTTTCACTTCTTACCCCCCACCCCCTCCCCCAGATGGCAGGATGACCAGTAGATGTTAAATATATTAAAATATAAATTAGATTGTGTGATTTCTTTCAAAGCTAAACTCAAACACGACTTCCAGGTTGAAACTATTCTTCATAATTCCTTCCTTCTCCCCTCTATATACTGGCCTCCCCTTCCCTGTGGTTTATATATATGTTTGTCTATCTATCTATCCTGTCTGCCTCTTTATCATCCATCTACTCATCCATCTATCTATTTATCTGTCCGTCCGTCTGTCCGTCCATCCTTCTGTCTGTCCGTCCATCTGTCTGCCCGTCCGTCCATCCATCTGTCTATCTACTTATATCTCCCTTGATAGAATAGAAGGTCAGGGACTATCTGATTTTTGTTTTTGTATTTATCCCTAAAAGGCCACTAGGTGGCGCCATAGTGCATAAAAACTGGGATCAGGGATAGCTATTGTCTTGAGTTTAAATCTGGTCTCAGTCACCTACTAACTGTGTGATCCTGGGCAAGACACTTTGCCCTATTGTCTCAGTTTCTTCATGTGTAAAATGGGCTGGGGAAGGAAACGCCATACCACTCCAGCGTCTCTGCGAAGAAGACCTCAAATGGGGTCACAGGGAGTTGGATATGACTGAAACAACTGACCAATGAAAAGTCTATCCCCAGCTCCCAACCATGTTTGATGTATAAGATGCTTTTTACGTCCTTGCAGATTTATGGGTCATAGCACCCGCTTATTATCCCCTTCCTGCATTCCAACCTCACCATGCTGTCCCCCAAACCTGGCTTTCAGTCTTCCATCTCTATGTCTTTGCCTCTTCTTTTTCACCTTACAATCCCTAAATCTCTTCAAATGTCCCCTTTACCTGGGACTTCCTTTCTGGCCTCCCATTCCCCAAATGCTTGTGTCCCTAGAAATTCTGCAAGACTTTCTCGGTCCTCCCTAATTATCTGGTGTTCCTTCAGAGACAAGTTCTCATTTATACTGTATTTATCTTACCTAGTTTGCATCTTGTCTGCCTCCACCCTCCTCATTCTGGAGTCAGGAGATGTGAATTTGAATTCTGCTTGTACCACTTGAAGATCCTGAAATGCTGATGGACCTTAAAGGAAACTGAGAGCCCTGTCTGGGATAGGGGTGACAGACATGCTGTGAGTCTGAGATAGGAAAGGCATCTTTCTATACACTTTCCCCCATCCCCTCTAACATAAGCAGCAGCAGACAGGGGACTCAACAGAGTAGGATCCACATGGGAAGGAGCAGGTATCTAGACCTGAGGATGCTCAGAATGATGGGAAAGGATTAAGCCCATTGAGCCAAGCAAGCTGAGACGCCAACTGTCCTTCATTCTTCTGAGTGAGGGCAGATGAAAATGTGTGACTAAGGCCAGTGCTGAGTAAGAAGGACATACCAGATTATGGCCAATGGTTTAGACTGGTGTAATAATTTAATTAAACTCACTTTGAAGATTCAATCCTGTTTATTTCTATTAAATCTAAATAGACTAAATTAATTTCAGTACAGTTCAATTGAATTCACATCAGTCGTACTTAATTTTTTCTAATCAGTTCAATTCAGTTAGATTTATTCCAATTCAAGTCTTTTCAATTTATTTTATTTCAATTCATACCAATATTATTTGCCTTTTTTCAGTTCGGTTTAATTTGTTTGATTAAATTCAATTTCATTTTATTATTTTCAATGAGATTCAATTAAATTAATTTCATCTCAGTGCAGTTGGATTCATATCAATTTTATTCATTTTAAAATCTCAATTCAATTAGATCATTTCTGTTAAATACATTTTAATTAAATTCATCTAAGTTGTTTTCAAATCAATTCATAACAATATTGAATTCTTGTCAATTTGATTCATTATTCTTCACTTCAATATAGCAAGAAGCTTTAACTTATTAAATTAATTGTGGTAAAACCTGTAAGCATAAGGAACAAACTAATAGCCCCAACTCTCCAGGAACTTATATACTAATGGAAAAGGTAGAAAGGAAAAAAAAGCCTACAAGGCGCTAAGACAGGTAGGTGGCTCAGTGGATGGCATGCCAGTCCTTGAATCTCCAAGACTCATCTTTATGTGTTTTAATCCAACCTCAGATACTTATTAGCTAAGTGACTCTGGGCAAGTCCCTCAACTTTTTATTTATTTATTTTGGTAAGTAGGTGGTGTAGTACACAGAGTATCAGACCTGGGATCAGGAAGATTCATTTTTGTGAGTTCAAATCTGACCTCTGATCCTTAAGTAAATTATCCTTGTTGGCTTTAATTTTCTGGAAAATGAATTGGAGAAGAAAATGGTAACCCGTTCTAGTATCTTTTGCAAGAAAATCCCAAATGATATCCCAAAGAGTTAGACATGACTGAAATGACTCAGCAATAACAAATTACCTGTTGATCACCTTATTTAAGGTATTCTCATAATAATTCTGGGATATAGTCCTATCATTATTCCCATTTATATTTTACACTGAGGCAAACAAATATGAAGTTTGAACTCAGGTCTTCCTGATTGTGGATCCAATGCTCTATCCACTGGGCTATGACAGTATTGTAATGTCCGGGCTAGCTTTCTGGAGGTCCTCCAGAAGGGCCTTGGTCTCAGCAGGATGGACACCATGAGAATGGACAAGAATAGAGTCTAGATTCTTTATTCTGGCCCAGTCTTGATCTTAGTACGGGAGGCAGGAGGGCCACCACAAGGCTGGTTGAAGATGGAATGTCTCTTTTCCAGTCCTTCTTAGCCCTTATATACATTACGGTAGTTACATCATTACGGCATAATGATTATGTGTGAATTAGAGAACTATTACATCACCTTACTAAGTATATATGTGAACTAGAGAACCATTATCTCATCGATTCCACTGAGTTAACACCTTGTTTCAAATATACTTCTCCAGAGTTCCAGCCCTCTACACAATATGACTATAAAGAAGTTCAACATACAAAACACATATAGAATAGGTGTTTTAGAGAGAAAAGGCCAACTTCTAGAGGAATATTGCATAAGATGTCATACTCTGTTTGTGTTGGCTTGTTTTATTGATCTAGATAAATTCAGCTAAGCTAACTTTCTCTCTTTATTTTTGATTCTTTGATATAAGGCATAATCCATTGGATAGAAGAGGGAGGGGAATATTTAGAAATAAAGATAATGTGAAAATAAAGGGTAACAAAATTAAAGAAAATTCATTGCTAAGTTATAACATGTTACCCGTATAACCTCTAAACCTTTAGAATTTGGACTCTCAAAAGCTAGGGTGAACATCCAATGATAATAACCTTTCCTTTCCTTTTTTTTTTAAATCATGAATTCAGTTAAAATTCATTCAGTTAATTTCAGTCCATTGATTTTACTTCAATTCATATTTATCTTTTCCATTCATTTGATTTTAATTTAAATAACTTCAATTCTAATCCATTAAATTCTAATCTATTCTATTTGGTTCACTTTAACAAGCATCTATTAATCACCTACTATATTCAGACTCTTCTCTGGAGCCAAGAATACAAAGATAGCCATGACACAAACTCTGCTCTTGGTGAGTTTGCAGTCAGATACAGGGAAAGAGATGTGTACACACACATACACACACACACACACACACACACACACACCCTTACACACACCTTTAAAGGGAGAATGGGCTAGAGTAGAGAAGAGAGCAGGCTTCACAAACTATGTTAAGCCACAGGAAGCTGGAAGAGAACCCTGTCACTTAAGTTAGGGGAGGAGAAGGGAAGACTGCTGCTTGTTTCCTAACTCAGTGCTCTTTTCTATACTGCCCAAGTGGAGCTGTCCAGCACCGGAAATGTGGACTAGGAGCTCTAGGAAATCTCAGGGCCAGCCAAGTAGATTTTGGTAGCTTCACAGAGCCCTGAAAGGAGAGAAGGTCCCCATGAGGAATCATGGACAGGACAGAAGAAAGTTAAGACAAGGAAGGATCTTGTACAATTAATCCCCATATTGAAGAGAATGAAGAGCCTTAACACTATCCTTTCTTTGTAGATGGACCAGATGAGGTCACGATCATGCCAGATACTGACTCCATTTGGGGCAGCACCATTGGAGTGGAAATTAATTCCAGCCTCACCTTCAAGTGTCAGTTTGAATCAAACCCTGTTCCTACCTGTGCCTGGTATTTAAATGAATCTAACCTGGGGATTTCTGAGTGCAATTACTATATCCCAAGGGTTTCCATGAATAATGAAGGGAATTTCAAATGTACAGTGAAGAACCCGCTGACTAGAAAGTCTTCTTCAGCATCTGTCACTGTCAAGGTGGCTGGTGAGTCCCTGGGAGACCTCGGAGCACAGCCGGCTCCCTTCTTCTCTACTCAGACATAGTATTACCCAAGTCAGAGCTGGAATGAAAGAACAGGGATTGTCAGAGCTGAGAAAGGCCTTAGAACAGGGAGTGCCAGAATTGAAAGGGTCTTTAAAACAGAAGATATCAGAGCTGGGAAGAAGCTTAGAACCAAGAATGTCGGGACTGGGAGGGACCTTAGAACAGAGAAGAGCCTTAGATCCTAGAATGTCATAGCTTAGAACCCAAATTATCAGTTGGAGGTCACCATATCATTTGTTAACATATCATTTTATAGATGAGGAGAGTGGGTCTCCACAAGGGAGGGAGACTTTACAAGATCATACTGCTAGTTAGTGAAACCAAAACTAGAGACCAGGCTTTGTCCCTGGATCTTGACCTACTTGGAGACATTTTGCCCAGTTTTGTTGGGGAGAAAATTCCGGGTTTCCTTTTTTTTTTGATGAATTGGAGTGGGAGCAGCTGAGGCTGATTTGAGCAATGGGGGAGTGAAAGTGTTGGATCAAGGGAATGTGTTGGGTGCAAAGTACTAACCATGGAACCCAAGCACTGCGTTTAAAACCTTGCTCTGCTCTTGGTGATTCATGTGGTTTTGAGAAGTCACTTCATGGTTCTGGGTCCCTGTTTCCTCATTTATATAATGAGAAACCTGGATCTGATGATCTTGAAGCCTCTCAAGCTTGGGTGCCAGGGAAAGATGCTGGAACCTTGGGGGCATTATCTCTTCTGCTTCCCTTCAGAACAGGTGACCAAGCCCTGTGTGTTGGCCAATATTACCTCCATTGTGGAGGAGGGATCAGTGAACTTCACCTGTAATACTCCAGATGCTGGGATCGAGGTTCAGTGGCTCTTGGACAACCAGACTATCCCATTGAGTGACCGACTGGTGCTGTCCCAGGGGAACCGGACACTGACCATAGCTCAGGCCCACAGGGAGGATGCTGGGCAATATCAATGTGCCACCTGGAACTTGATCAGCAGGAACACCAGTGACCCAGTGTCTTTGACTGTAAATTGTAAGTGACCCTATTCAGTACTTTGACCCAGACCCAGAAAGCATTTATTGCTTTTGATGGCTAATATTTTTTAAACAAACATATCTTTTAATATATATATATGTGTATATATATATAAATGTATATATCACACACACATTTTGGTATATACCTTCTATGTGATCCTGGGTAAATTTTTTATTCTTTCTGTATTTGAGGTGATACTTTCAGATTATCATTGAAAGGAAAAGTGCTGACCTAAATTGGAAAAGGAAATCTTTTTTCATAGAGGAAGTCCTTATGTCAATGAAATCTATTTAGAGAAGTTTATTCTCTATCCTATACTAACCTTTTCTTCCTTTCTTTCTCATTATATCCTTCTTCTCTCCTCGATCTTTTATGACAAGAAATATGAAAGAAAGAGGATGAAAAGGCTGCTTAGAAAAAAATAAAAAACCTAAGCAACACATCAGGACAACCCGAATTTATATGCAATATTCTACTCTCCTACCTCTGGCAGAAAGAAGGGAGACACATTTGCATGTCTCTTTTCTAGGGGTCAAGCGTGGTCATTCAGTTTTGTGTTGTGGCGGTGTCATTCTTTATATTTTACTTTGTGGTTGTCAATGCAGACGTGGATTCCCTGGCTCTGCTTACTTTTCTTTGCATCAGTTCATAGACGTCTTCTCAGATTTCTCTGTTTTCATCACATTTGTCATTTCTGGCACAGTGGGATTCCATCTCATTCATGGACCACACTCTTTAACCTGGATCAATTCTCCTTTGTTTCCAGTTCTCTCCTACTATAAACAATGCTGCTGGGAATATTTTGGTGTTTCTTTTTATCATTGACTTCCTTGGGGTGTATCCCTAATTGTGGGATCTTTGAGTCAAAAGACAACAGCATTTTGACTAACAGAGAAAAACAAAGCTGTTCTTATCCTCAAGTATCTTATATTTATCTGGGAGGTGATCAGAGACATCCTAGATCTAGAGTTGAAAGGGAATCTAGAGGCCATCTGGACCAACTCTTCCATTTTACAGATGAGGAAATTGGGGCTCAGAGGGTCTAACATCATGCAGATAAAAAAAATTACTTTTGTTTTTTTTTTTAAAGCCAAGACAATACAATTTTATTATGCAAAATATTGATCTAGGTGATGGGTGTATAAGAAAAACAGGTTAGAAAACATTTTGTCTTCAGGGAACTTATAGTCTATTATATCCTACCACTATTATTTCACTACTAGTCATTCCCCTGCTTTAAAGACCCCTTACAATGGAGAACATCCTGACAACTGATTGTTCAATGGGAGGAGAGCTTTCAGAATGAAGTTCTTTATGCTCAGCTAAAATCAACCTCCCTGTAATAAAAAGGAGTTTTAAGATTTAAGCATTTAATAATAAAAATATAATATATGTATAAATATCTTATTATATGTACTGATATAATATATTAAAATATAATAATAAAATAATTTTAAGGTTCAAAAAACACTTTATATATGGTTTTTCATTTGATTCTCTCAGCAACCATAGGAGTCTTCTTTTTAATCCCTATTTTGCAATTGAGGAAATTGAGGATCAAAGAGATTAAGTGACTTGACCAGAGTAATTGCACATAGGTCTCATTCCCATTTCTTGTATCCAATACCTAATAAACCAGACTAAAAACCACAGAATCATAGGATGGTAGAGCAGGGAAGACCTTTGGAAATCGTCTTGTCCAACTATCCAATTTTAGATGAGGAAAATGAGGCCTGAAGGGAAAGGACTTGCCCAGGATCATACCTCTAGTAAGGGTTCTGGCTAGAATATGAATCCTGTGTTTTATAACTCCAAATCTAGCAAAATTTCCCCTTCCCCTTGATTTCTTCCTGTCTTTACAGATGGACCTGACCCTATCAATATCATTCCAGAATATGGGTCCATCAGGGTCAACAGCATTGAGATTAAGCTTGGTTCTACTCTGGCCTTACTGTGCAGCGCTCCTTCTCAGCCGGCTGCCCAGTATCACTGGTCCCTCAATAGCACCAACGCATTGGAACAGGATGGATCTCTGCTTACTATCGAGGGTATGACCTGGGATCATCAGGGAACTTGCATGTGCCTGGCGTGGAACAACTTGACCCAAGTGATCCGCTCAGCTACAGTCACCATCAGGGTGGTTGGTGAGTCCCCGGGCTTGTCTCCCTGAGATAGCCCTTCCATCTTCCTGGGGTCCTGGGGAGCTCACCGGCCTCTAGCCCCTCCAGTCCATGAACTGAGAACAAAGGAAAAATAGTCCCTACTTTTCCCCAAGCCAGAAGTCATGACAAAGTGGGGCAATTGCCCCAGGCCTCCAAACTTTGGGGTTCCTGTGATGCTGATGACTTGGGGGATACAGCCTGTGATTTAACCAATGAGTGCACTCCCTTCACTCCCCAAAGGAAGAGTGGTCTTCTCCTCTCAACAAATACTTCTGGGCGCTCATGCTCTGGCAATAGAACTGGGTCCCTACCTGCCTCAGAACATCTTCAGGCCCCTCCCACTGCCACAGAAATAACTCAAGGTTCCTTAATCCCACAAACATATCCTTTAGTGCTTCTCACTTAGGAGATGCTCCTGCCTCCCCTTCCCCTCCCCCTCCATAGGCTTCCCATAGTGGTCTTGGACTCCTTCCCCTCTTGGGGATGTTCTGGATCCTCCACAGCTATAGGAATGTCTCTGAGGTCCTACTCCCCGCTTCTGACCCTGAATCCCATTTTCCTGGGTGTGGCAGATTCCTCCCTGTCTGCTGGGGTCATTGCTGGCATTGTGGTTGGAGTTCTGGCTGCTGTTGTCCTGAGCACAGGGCTGGCGTATTTCCTCGTCATCAGGAAAAGGTACCCCTTGGAATGGGAGAATAGAGGGGATCTATTCAGCATAATCTTTTGTGCTCTGTTCCAAGGCAAGGAGGGTCAGTGAAATGGGGGCGGCTTGTGGCATCTGAAGACCTGGATTCAAATCTTGCTTTGCATGTATTACCTGTGTGACTTTAGGTAAGATCCCTAACCTCTCCCTGTGTGCCTCACTTGCTTTGTTGTAAAAGTAGGAGACTGGAAATAGCCTCATTTGTAAAGGTATCATCCCAGAATGCCAAAGACCTCTATGGTACCACTCAGTTCTCATTCTTTGAAGCCTCCTGAGCTATGGGAGAGGCTGTGAATGATGTTCTTATTCTTTGAGGCTCATAAAGATTTTTCTTCACTGGGGTCAGTAGTGTGCATTCTGGGTGACATAATATGGATTTTATGCTCTTCCATTTTACAGATGGGGAAACTGAGGTTCAGAAAGGAAGAGATCATCTTTATAGGATTACAGAGCCACAATCTGGTCTTTTCTATTTACCATAAGATGATGCCTCTGGAAGCATACTGGGGGAATAGTGTGGTATATGGTTAAGGGGTGGGGAAAGATCTCACATAAATTCTGGCCTATGTATGCAAAGTAAGGAAGGAGGAGCATGCTGGGAATGTGCTTTGAGAGTTTATAGCCATGGTCTGGGTTTCAGGAAAGAAATGGCATTAGAGGTAGCTTTGGAGCACAGGAAGGATGATTAATCTGCTCTCAATATTGTTGTGTCACTGTCTTGTGGATAGAAGAGTCAGACTATCGGGGCCCTGTTTTCTTACTTTTTTGTGCTGGGAATGAGCATTCAGTATTCTCATGGGGGCGGTGACAGAATAACCATAAGAAAACAACAAGAACATTTATTTTAGGTACCCAGAAAAGAAGTCAGGGGGACAAACAAAAGGAGGAAAGACAAGAAAAACTCATCTGGAGCCCAATCTTGGTAAGCAGAGCCACTGATGGAGCAGCATAAAACCCTATCCCCCAGAAACTCCTCTCCCACCCCTCCAAATGAAGTTCTATTATCCAGGCATGGGGTGGAGCTGTAGTAGATAGAGCAAGTGCTCTGGAGTGGGAAAGACCTGAGTTCATATTTGACCTCAGACACTAGGTAGATGACCCTGGGTTAGTTAAATAACTTCATTGCCTCTCTTCCCAAAACAAAACAACAAAAACCCTGCAGGCACCTGCATTCTAGTACTATCTCCCGTCACTAATTTACTCTGTATGACTTAAAGTCCCTTTACCTCTCCAAATCTCACTTTCCTCATCTGTAGAATGGGAGGGGCTGAACAAGATAATCTCTAAGGACTCTTCTAAATACAGAGGCCATGATCTGGTCTCACATGAGTCACTTCTTGCTTCTGCATATATTGAGTTTTCTTTCCCTCCAGGGCAGTCGGAATCTGTGGCAATAGGTGCCTTAGGATCCAAGAGACCAGGAAACACATCTGCACAGGTTGGGCAAACTTTCTGTAGTTCTCTCCCCATCTGCAAAGTTCTGAAAAATCTCTGGGGGCCCCTTTCCCACCTGCAGAGGTTCTGTCATAGTGATCTGCCAATATCTGATGGTTTATAACCCCTGCTCTGGGCTTCTTCTCTGTCTCTGGCACTTGAAACCTTTCTACATTTACTCCTTCACTTTCTTGGAGTCTGTTTATCTCTCCCATATATCTCTGGGAAATACACTGTTATTCTCTTTTTAAAAACAATTAGTTTCCCCAGTTACATGTAAAAAACCACAACATTTTTTGGTTATATATATATTCCCTCCCCCTCTCCCACCCCTTTTCTCTCTCTCTCTCCTTCCCTCTTTCCCTCTCCCTCTCCTTGTGTCTCTCTCTCTCCCTCCCCCTCTCCTTCTCCCTCTCCCTCTTCCTTTCCTTCTCTCTCCCCATCTCCCTCTCCCTTCCCCTCTTCTCTTTCTCTTTCTCTCTCTCCTTTCCTCCCTCCCTCCTTTCTTTCTTCCCTCTCTCCCTTCCTCTTTCCCTTTCTTTCTCTCTTTCTTTATTTTCTTATGAATCATGTTGGAAGAGAAAAATCAGAACAAAAGGGAAAAATGAGAAAAAAACAAGAAAAAAAGTGAAAATATAGCATGTGTTGATTTATATGCCATCTCCATACTTCTCCCTCTGGATGTGGATGGTGTTTTCCATCCAAAGCTTATTGGGATTGCCTTGGATCACTTAACTGCTGAGAAGAATCAAGTTATTAATAGCCAATCGTCACACAATCTTGCTATTGTGTTACAATGTTTTTCCTGTTTCTGCTTGTTTCATTCAGTATCAGTTCACATAAATCTTTCTAGGCCTTTTTAAAACCAGCCTGTTCATCATTTTTATAAAAAATATACATTACTTTCATATGCCATAACTTATTTAGCTATTCCCCAATTGATGGCTATCTACCCTTTTTCTAATTCTTTGCCGCCACAAAAAAGCTACTACAAACATTTTTGCACATGTGGATCCTTTCCCCTCTTTCATGATTTCTTTGGTATGCAGACGCAGCAGTGGTACTACTGGATCAAAGGATATGCACAGTTTTGTAGTCCTTTGGGCATAATTCCAAACTGCTCTCCAGAATAGTTGGATCATTTCACAAACTTTACCAACTATGCATTAGTGCTCCAGTTTTACCCCAATCCCTCCAAGATTTATCATTATTTTTTCCTGTTCTCTAAGCCAATCTGAGAAGTGTAAAGTGGTACCTTAGAGTTGTTTTAATTTGTATTTTTCTAATCAATAGTGATTTAGAACATCAAAGCATAGATGGATTTAATTTCATCATCTGAAAATTTTCATATCTTTTGCCCATAATCAGTTGGGAAATTACTTATTTTTATAAATGAGGCCTTTATCAGAAATATTGGCTATTATTTTTTCTCCAGTTTCTGCTTCCCTTCTAATCTTGGCTGCATTGGTTTTGTTTGTGCAAAATCTTTTAAATTTAATGTAATCAAAGTCATCTAATTTGATGTTCATAATGTTCTCTGGGTTTTCTTTGGCCATAAATTCCTCCTTTTTCCAAAGATCTGATAGGTAAAATATCCCTTGTTCTCCTAATTTGTTTATTGTATCACTCTTTACACCTAATCACGTATCCATTTTAAATTTAATTTTGGATGGAGTGTAGAGGTAGATCTATGTCGAGTTTCTGATATCATCTTCCAGTTCTTCCAGCAATTTTTGTCAAATAGTGACTTCTTATCCCGGGGGATGGAATTTTTGGGTTTATCAAACACTAGATTACAATAGTCATTGACTATTGTGTTATATGTATCTAACCTATTCCAGTGGTTACCAGTACCAGATAATTTTGATGATTGCTGTTTTATAATAGAGTTTTAAGTCTGGTAGTGCTAGACCACCATCCTTTGCATTTTGTTCATTGATTCCCTTGCTATTCTTGACCTTTTGTTTTTCAGATGAATTTTGTTATTTTTTTTTAGCTCTATAAAATAACTTTTTTGTGGTTTGATTCATATGCCACTAAACAAATTTAGATAGACTAGGTAGAATTGTCATTTTATTATATTAACTTGGCCTACCCATGAGCAATTGATATTTTTCCAGTTGTTTAGAATTGAGTAGTAATGGTCATAGTGGACAACCTTGTTTTATCATTGACTTATTGGGAATACTTCTAGTTTATTACCATTACATATGTTTGCTGATGGTTTTGCATAGCTGCTACTTAACATTTTAAGGAAAATTCCATTTATTGCTATGTTCTCTAGTATTTTAAATAAGATTGGGTGTTGGATTTTGTCAAATGCTTTTTCTGCATCTATTGATATATCATATGATTTCTGTTAGTTTGGTTATTGAATAGTCAATTATGATATTCTTATTTCTTTTAATTAGGTATATGTTTGCTTTTGCTTTATCTGAGATCAGAATGGCTACCTCTGCTTTTTTGCTTCAGCTGAAGCATAATAAATTCTCTTCCAGCTTTTGACTCTGTGTATCTCTTTCAAATGTGTTTCTTCTAAGCAACAAACTGCAGGATTCTGGTTTTTAGTCCACTATGCTATTTACTTCCATTTTATATGAGAATTCATCTCATTCATATTCACAATTATGTTTACCAGCTGTGTATTTCCCTCCATCCTATTCTCTTCCCAGTATATACTTTTGTTCTCTCACCACCATGTCCCTCCCTTAATAGTGTTTTGTTTCTGACCCATCCACTCTCAACTTGCCCTCTCCTCTTTCACTCCTCCACTTTTCCTTTACCCCTTTTCCTAATGTCTCTGTTCTCTTCTATCTATCCCCTCTCTTTTCTTTCCCCTTTCTCTTCGTATTTTCTTATAGAGTAAGATAAATGTCTATTTCCAACTGAGTGAATAGGTTATTCCCTCTTTGAGCCAAAATTGATGAGATTAAGGTTCTAGTAACGTTCATCTCCCTCTCTTCTTTCCCTCTATTAAAATAGGCATTTTGTGCCTCTTCATGATCTAATATATCCAATTTCACCTTTCCTTTCTTTTTCTCTTATTACAATCCCTTCTCCACCCTTTAATATTTTTTTCTTCAATATCATCGCATCAAAATCAATTTATACTCGCATCCTCTTTCTATGTTTGACCCCTCTAACTGTCCTAATACAAGATACAGTTCTCAAGAGTTATAAGTATCATGTTCCCATCTAGGAATGTAAACAATTTAATCTTTGCTTTTTTATGTTTTTCTTGAGTCCTGTGTTTGAAGATCAAAATTTCTTTTTAGTTCTGATCTTTTCAATAGAAATGATTGAAAGTCCCTCACTTCATTGAAGATCCATCTCTTCTCCTGGGTAATCCTGACTATGGCTCCTTGATGCTTGAATTGCTTTTTTTTTTTTTAAGTGCACTAAATAAATTTTATTGATAGCTTTTGTTTTTATATCCGTCGATGCTAGAGTGAAAGCTCTTCCCATCCCAGAATTAATTCTCTAGAATAAGCCCTACAAGACAAAGAAACAGTTCTCACACAGTGCCTGGCATATCCCTGGCATGTAGTAATTATTTCTTATATGCTTGTTGATTTGATTTGACTCACCCATAATGACTCATTTCTTACCTTTGTGCTTTTGCACTGTTTGGTCTCAATTCTGCAATGCTTTCTCTCTTCACTTCTGCTTCTAAGAATCTGTGGCTTCCTTTAAGATGCTTCTGTAACATTTTCTTTTTCTTTTTTTTTTTAAATAACTTTTTATTGACAGAACCCATGCCTGGGTAATTTTTTACAACGTTATCCCTTGCACTCACTTCTGTTCTGATTTTTTCCCCTCCCTTCCTCCACTCCCTGATGGCAAGCAGTTCTATACATGTTAAATAGGTTACAGTATATCTTAAATACAATATATGTATGCAGAACCGAACAGTTCTCTTATTGCAGAGGGAGAATTGGATTCAGAAGATATAAATAACCCAGGAAGAAAAACAAAAATGCAAGCAGTTTACATTCATTTCCCAGTGTTCTTTCTTTGGGTGTAGCTGCTTCTGTCCATCCTTGATGAATTGAAACTGAGTTAGATCTTCTCTTTGTCGAAGAAATCCACTTCCATCAGAATACATCCTCATACAGTATCGTTGTTAAGCTATGTAATGATCTCCTGGTTCTGCTCATTTCACTTACCATCAGTTCATGTAAGTCTCTCCAATCTTCTCTGTATTCGTCCTGCTGGTCATTTCTTATAGAACAATACTTTGAATTGCTTTTTTTTTTGAGAGCTTACAGTATTTTTTTCTTGAGATAATAGTTCTTGAATTTTGCAACAATGTTTTTTGTTTTGTTTTGTTTTGTTTTTTTTGGTTTTCCTTGTGGGATCTCTTTCCAGAGGTGATTGATGGATTCTTTCAATGACATTTTGTCCTCTGGTTCTAGTATAATAAGACAGTTTTCCTTGATGATTTCTTGAAAGCTTTTTTTTTAAATCATGGCCTTCAGATAGACCAATTATTTTTAAATTTTTTTTAAAAAGTTTGTTAGACTGATTTTTGATGTCTCATAGATTCATTAGCTTCCATTTGCTAATTCTAGTTTTTATTGTATGATTTTTTTTCAGTTAGTTTTTGTATCTCTTTTTCCATTTGATTAATTCTACTTTTCAAGGTGTTTTTTTTTAGGTGGATTTTTTTTTTCATTTGGCCAATTGTGTTTTTAAAGGAATTGTTTTTTCAGTCAATTTTTGTGTTTCCTTTCCTAAGCTATTGACTCTTTCTTGAATACCTCTTGTTTGTTTCTCCAATTTTTCTTCTACCTCTCTTATTTGCCTTTTTAAATCCTTTATGAGCACTTTTTGATGTTCTTCTAATCTATTTTGAACTGGAGAGTGGTCTCATTCCTTCAGATTTTGTTCAGAGGCTTGGTTTCATGTGGTTTTTGAGGGAAACTGGGAAATCTTAAGCAGCTTCCTGGCTCATTCCACTATCTTGGCTCTGCCCCCAGAACTCTCCTGCCCTGCTATTTTCAACCCCCAAACCTCACTCTCTCCGCTGCATAGGACCAAGAGCTCTTGTTTTGGTACTTGGTCTAGATGAGAACTTTAAGTACACCCATCCTCAACCTCTGATGTGAATACTTTTTGTTTGTTTCCCCAGGACCCACCAGAAGACCTCATCTATGAGGTATGTTTAGAGGGCTCATAAGGAAGGCGTCTACAAGAGGTCTTCCAAGCTTCCATTCCAACTTCCATTTATCCACTTAGAAGGAGGGTCTAGAAGTATTGGGGCAGGAGTGCGAAGACAGATTAAAATTCAGGATACTCAAGTTGGAATGAACTACAGAAATCAAAGAAGAGAGAACTAGAAAGAACAATGAAAACCTTCAGTCCAAGTTCCTTAATTTATAGTTGAGGTAACTGAAGTTAATGGAGATTAGGTGACTTGTCCAGGGTCTACATGGCTGGCATACTGAAGTTGAGATTTATATGCAATTCTTTGTCTGCATATCATTCTCTAATGCTTAAAGGAGGATGATTTATGCATTGGGCTGATTTATGACCCAATGACTCAAATAAGAGTTTCTGCTTCAAAAGTTTGAGATTTTGTGATTCTAAAACATTTCCTCATTCTAAAATTCTGTGATGCTAAGGTTCTATAATGTCAAAATATATTAATTTGAGATTCCCTGAGGCTGTTAATTTTAATATTCTGAGTTTGTATATAAGATTCTGATATATATATTTATATATATGAATTTTCCTAATTCCAAGATACTTGGACTCTTAGATTGTTCCCTTGTCTTTCTTCTTTATTATACAGAATAAAGCACCTGCCTATCATAACCAATTTCATCATCAGGAATTTCTCTCGCCACTTGACAATGACCAATTGCACAAAACGGAGTCAGTCTATGAGGTACGTGTGTATGTGTGTGTGTGCGTGTGCATGTGTATGTAGAAATGGAGTCTTTGAAGCTGATGATGGAACATTGTCCCTGGTCTCCACTGATCATTTTGCCAAAGTCTGATGTTCATAAGGTGGGAGGTGTGACTGCTAAAATTCTTTATTCCAGTCAGAAGCTATTTGAAGGCTTGTATCTAGTTCATCAGACCCATTTTGGGAATGATACTGACATGCTGGAGTAAAGGAGGCAACTGGACAGGGAAAGGACTGAAAATAAGATCATGCAAAAATGGATTGGGGGAACTGGGAGTATTAAGCATGGAGGAGAAGAGACCTAGCAGGGACATCAGCATTATTTTAAAGACAGTGGGTTGGGTTGCCTTGGCATGTAGGGAGTTAAAAGCAGGGAAGGCAGGCATTCTGTCGAGGGGGACTCTTATCTTGGGGGAGGAAAGATAGTGTTGACTGGTCTCTAAAGAAGCTTCTGACTCTTACATGCCCACATTATTTTGTATTCTAAGAATTCTTCTAATTTTGGTATTCTATGTCATAAAGTCTTCTAGAGCTCTGACCTTTCATGTTCAATGTTCTTAGATTCTTTTCAATTTTGCCATTCTATATCCTCTCCTCTAGAGTCCTCCCTCTATATCCCTTCTTTATTCTGATATTCTAAGATCCATTTTAGTTGTAACATTCCCTATTCTAACGTCATCAGCAACAACTACTTTCCCTCTTCTAAGGGTCCTTTCACCTCTTATATTTTCTGTTTTAAGAATCCTCCTAACTCTGACATTCCCTGTCCTAAGGGTTCTCCCATCTTTGAAATTTTCTGTTTCAAGGACCTTCCCAGTTCCATTATTCTATTCATCTATGACTTTGAGGTTATATAGCCTTTGGGTGACTTCTGTAAGACATCTTTTTGTATTTCAAGGTATTTGGCAAAAGGGAAATAGAGGCTTCAAGGTTTCTTGCCTTTTTCACCAGAGTGGTTAATAGGGGTGGGTGTAGGTACAAACCTCTTCTTTTTTTTTTCATTTAACAGACACTGTCATCCCCATATGAAAATATTTATTGTACAACTGACCCAGTTACTTAGCCTTTCCCCTACTTGGATTCAGAAGATTTGGACTGGAGTCCTAATTCCACCATTTACTTGCTTTACTGGTCAGGCCATCTCTTCTCTCTGGATTTCATTTCCCTTCTCAAAATGAAGATAAAATTACCCTATATCTCAATCTTTCTGGAAGAATATAAAGGACTTTATCACTATAAACCACTGAATAAATGTCTATTGCTATATTATTGTTGTTGCTGTTATTAGTATTAATCTCCACGTTTCCGAGACCTCTGATTGCATCCACATGAATCCTTATTCTCTCATGATAGCTGTAGCTCCTCCCCACCTTCATCCCCACATCCCTATCTAGTGAATTGCTCAATGAATTACATGGATAAACAATGTCATCGCCCAGTGGCCAGCCCTTTAGAAATAATCTTTGGAAATCTTAGATTAGAGGCAAAGTGATCGAGTGGACAGAGCATAGAATTTGGAGTCAGTAGACCCAGTTTCAAATGCCACCCCTGGTATGAGTGACTTTGAAATAGTTACTTAAATTCTGTCTCAGTTTATTCTTTGGTAGAAATGAAAGAGATGGATAAAATGGTCTCTTTTGTCACTTATTACATATGTGAACTTATGGAAGTCACAACTATACTAGAGCTATTTCCTTCTCTCTAAAATGAAGGGGTTGAACTAGATGACTCCTGTAGTCCCTTTTAATTCTTGATGTCTGAGATGACAGTCACAATCCATCTCAAAATCTTTTCAGTTTTTCCAATATTTGAACTTTGCTGGAAGAGCCTTAGAGAGCCTAGGGCCAGTTCCACAACAGAATGAAAAAGGACCTGAGTGGATGGCAGATATCATTCATCACCTAGTGGTTGAATACCTGATAGGAGTGGGCCTCTTGGAGGAAGACAGTCAAGTGGAGAGAAATCTTTGCATTGGAAAAGATGACCATGAATTTTCTTGTGGTTCTCTTTCTGCTTTTTCTTTTTTTACCACTTGAGGTGGGACATGAATGTGAATTTGGGGCAGGGAATATATGGTTTCTTGTAGCAGTAGGTTGGGAATGAAATTTGGATAACCAGAATTGCCAAGACTGGAGAAATTAGAACCAAGATTTTGAAAAGAAGGCAGATATGAAGTCTCATAATCAGGGTGGGGGCCAGCTGCAGGTCATTTGGATGAAACTAAAAAAATGAGTCTTCCTGGCTTTAAGCCCAGTACCCTGGCACAAGGGGAGATACAAGTCAAATAAGAACCTATTTTTGCAAAAGGTATTAATTTTGGTGTTAATTTTAATTGTAATTAGATGTTAAGTATTAATTCTGTTTGGGGAAAAATCACTATTTCATCCTTTGGCACCAAATTAAAAAAAACAACACAAACCTGCTGGGGGAAAAAAACATTAGATTTTTGACTCCTTGCAAATGTGCTGAAATCCTTTGGAAGATGCCATCCACATCCAGAGAGAGAACTATGGAGACTGAATATGGATTGAAGCATAGTATTTTCACCTTTTTGTTTGTTTTTCCTTTCACATGTTTTTCACTTTTGGGGGAACAAGATGGAAATATGTTTAAAAGAACTGCACATATTTAACCTATCTCAGATTCTTAATATCTTGGGGAGATGGAAGATAAAGGAGACAGGGAGAAAAATTTATGAAAATGAATATGAAAAATATTTTTACATGTATTTGGAAAAATAAAATGCTATTGGAAAGTAACACAAAAAATAAAGATTGTAACCGATTCAAAATTTCCTCCTCCACCAAAAAAGGGAAATCCTTTATGAAATGATGACAGGAATGGAGTGAGAGGGACAAAGGTTCAGAGGGAGAACATGTATTGATTTTTTTTTCTCCTTTTAAATTATGACTTAATAGCCATCTATATGTAAGAACATTTTGATATATAAAGAAAACCAACAGAGGCAATGGGGATACCATTGTCAACTTTTCTTAGGTCTAATTTTTGAAATGTATATTAAATACAACATGATCACACCCACACTGCGCTGTCTGCTTGGGCCTTTCTCCACTTCCTTCTGACTTTTGCACCCCTACCTATCCCATGTTTCATTGGTTGCTTCTTCCCTTTTCTTCTTCCCTTTCCTTTGAATCACTATCACTAGTTACCCACTTCCTCCAACAACCGTCCCCTTTACCAACACAACAAAAGTTCTCTTTTATGTCAAATGGAGAAGACAAACAACAATAACAAAAACACCAGCAGATAATATGTGAATGACAAAGACTTTGGACCCGAGTCTGACAGTTAGGGAACTGGTTTCAGGATTATGATTGTACCAACATTGTTGAAAACCCAGAGATGGGCCAATACATTGAAAGGACAAGTTACCAAACAACGGAAGAGTCCACTCCTTTCTGCTCATCCTTTAACTTTACCTTTGACATGTGATCCATAGCAAATCACTTAGATAGCATGATCTTCAGTTTTTTAACAATAGCTGCGTACCTGCCTCACAAGATTATAATGAGGCTCAAGCAGAGAATATCTGCAAGGTGCTTTGCAAAATTCGCAGCTGAGGATGTCAAATCCACCAGCCTTTATCAGTCTTCATTCTCCTTGACCTCTCCACAGCCTTGGACGCTGTCCATCACTCTCTCCTCTTTGGTACTCTCTTCTCATTCTCTTCTTTCTGCTGATTATCTTTCTTCCTATCTGACCACTCTTTAGTCTCATTTTTAATCTTCTGTCAAGTCAAAACATCATCTTCCTGATATCATTGATCCTATTTGAGAATGAATGATAAACAACAAGAAGCAATAGTAGTTGTCTCTGATAGGACTATATATCTAGTTCCAGTTGGGCAATGCTGCTATTTCTTACTCCTCTTCCTCATTCATGTGGGTTGTCATATTCTTACATGTACATGCTCTGTCCAAAGGAATATAAATTTTGGTTGCTTATACTTCTAAGGTATTTTGGGTTTGGAGGCTAGATTTTTCTTTTAAACTGGGACTTTTTTGAATCATGCAATTTTCATTTATGATTTCTTGAAATATAGCTCTGAAAAATCAGGTTTTTGTAAAACCCACTGGGATTCAAATGGAACTCCCTGACTTTGCCTTTGAATCCAAATGATTCTAGTTCTCATTGATTGGCCAATAATAAGCCTCAGCCCAAGAGTTTTTGTTCTGGCCAGAAATTCTGAACATTTCCCCCTCTCAGATTGATTCTTCTGTGAAGGCAAACTTGTTGAGAACCACGCCTAAGTGCGAAACCTAGAAAGCTTGTAAAGGGTTAAAGGGCTGCTAAGGTAAAGGGGCATTTGATTTTCTGAAAAATTCTATAACACACTTGAAGAAATTGCAAATCAGCTTTTACTGATGAAGATGTTGCTTAATTGGGAATGAAATAAATTGGAGGCAAGAAGGAAGAAGGGAGAGGTCAGAGAATGCAGCTGCCTCTCAGTCTCCTTGTATTGTTATCATCCTCTCACATGAAGGGATCTATTCTGCTGATCAGAATTAGATCCCCAGCATCCACTAGCAGGTAGCTCCCATAACAAATGGCGCCCAATGTGGGGCACAAGAAACACAAGAAACAAAGAAGCAGCAGTACTTGAGAGCTGTTTGTGAGTAGGATCCTCCCAGGAGAGTTCTTTTAGTAACCTTTAAGGAAGGAAAGGGAAAAGAGACCCAGTAAAACTTTTTCAGTTAAGGTAATTAAAATGGGCCAACACATCAAAGGGCCGAGCCAGGAGACTGATGAGGGACTTATTAAAAATGCCTTCTCCAACTCTAATCCTGCTTCTCCATTTGTCAGAAATTTTGCTGTTATAGCACCTCACCATGCAACCATGCAGAGGAATAGGACAGAAAAGACTTTGATAGTGCTGTTTGCATTTCTTAGCATGCTGACTCAGATAACAGCCACTGCACAAACTTATTGACTTAGTGATCTATCACATACTGCTGTTGGGGGGAAAATAATCGTGTTTCCATAAAACAGCACCCACTAGCAGGTGGTTCCTATAACACAAACTAAGCATTTTTTACATCAATTCTTACCTAGCCTTTAACCACTGAATGGGTGTTGCCTCATTCAAACTGAAACCTGGGAAAGAGCTTAACTCAAAAAAGCCAAGGTCTCCCACTGTATTTGGGGTTATCCCCAGTCATCCTGATCTATGTCTTGCCACTTGACTTAGATAAGTGCAAAAAAAAGTGAGGCTGATGACTTTGCACAGTTCTGCCTCACTTAAATCCAAGCAGCAAATCCAGATGTCACATCTTGATGTCATTAGTCTTCTTTGAGAATGTAGGAGAATCAACAATAAAAAGTTTCCTTTGATGAATCTCCATCTACATGATGTCAGGTGTTTGTGGATGTCCTACAAAACTCTTTCCTAAGACTTCCCTCACCTCTCTGTTGATTTCTATTCTCACATCTTCAACTGCTTCTTGGGTATCTCAAACCAGATAATAGACATCTTAAACTTAACATATTCAAAATGGAACTTCTTATCTTTGCCCCCAAACTACTCTGTCTTCCAAACTTCCTTATTAGCATCTAGGGCACCGCTCTTCCCCCATTTCCTGATCTTGAAACCTAGATGTCATTTCCAACTTCTCACTGTCACTCTCTCCTTCCCAATCAAATCTGTTACCAAGGCCTGCTGGTTTTACTTCCATACCATCTATCACATCTTATCTCTTATCTCTCCTAAAAATGCTGCCATTGCAGTGTAGAGCCTAAGATCTTGTTATGATGAAAGGCACAGGCATAGAGCCCATTATACTAATACGGGCAGAGTCAACCATGTACAGTGCAATGTGTGGAGCAGGTTGGACTCCTTGGGAGTACCATGATTTTCCAGGTTTCATCCAGCTTGATCTCCTCCTCCCTTGCCCCTTCCTTCTCTCCATGTTCTTCCTCCTCACTTGTGGTCTCTTCTTTTGTATAATATAATGGTTCTCTCTGGGAGCAGGTTTTTTGGGGAGGTTTTCTGGAGGCAGCCTTAGTTTCAGTTCCAATTAATAATCACTCCAAATACAGCCAGCTTTATCCAGTTTGGATAAAATCTAAATGTTTATTTTCTCTTTCCAAGTCTTGTTTCTTTCCTTGGGCTCAGGTAGCTTTCTTAGAGGCCTATCTCTCTGCTTGGTTCCAAGAGCTCTTGCAGCTTGTCCTTTGTCACCTCCAGCTCAACTACGACTCCTGGCAATCTTCTGAACTGACTCTGACTGACTCACTGAAGCTCTTTTTATGCTTGGTGTAAAAGGCTGACTCCTCCTCCAAGAGTGGGATTATGGGAGGTGTGAATTCACAAAGTTACTAGTTAACTTTGTGTATCTCCAGTACTTGTGAACTATCTAATGTGTGACCTCTAATATGTAAACTCTTAAAGGTGCAAACCCAAGCACACAAGCATTGCTTCCATCAATTCCACTTAGTAGCTTGTTTTAAGTTCTGGCCCATAACATCTCCTTGTAGGATCAGATCAATCATACTGAACCAGGCTAAATTAGATAACTATTGTCTCTATCAATTCTAATGATTTAACACTTTGTAAGGATTCCAACACTCACTATTCTTCCTTTTCCTTCTTCTCCTCTCCTCTCCCCTGCCTCCCCTATCTTCCTTTCTCCTTCCCTTCCTCCCTCTTCCCCCCTTCTTTTCTCCCTGCCTTCTTCCCTTCCTCCCCTTTTTTCCTCCCCCTCCTGCTCTTCTCCTTCTTCTCTTGGGACGAAGCCTATCTAAGTCAGTATTATAGGAAAACAATTCCTCAAATTCACCCAATTAATACAAGACTTTAGCTCCCATGATTTCTTACTGGATCCTTCATGGTAATAGGGCAAATCTGCTTCTCTTTTATCCTTCTTATTTTACATGCAGGAGAAGTAAAGAGGAAGCTAGTACCACAGACACAATTTTTGTTTCATAAGGACGAGGCTGATGAATTGACAGGGTGAGGCATCCTGCAGAGCTGAGAAAACAGACTAGAAGGAGACCTTGACCCTCAGAAACTCAGTTCCCTGCCCTGTGGCCCAGGGAACCTCTCCCTGCTGTGTGACACATCCAGGGAAATATGCAGGGCTGGGCTTTCTGCTGTCCCCTTGAATCCTCTTCCCCTTCCCCAACTAGGTTGAGGTCTCTTTCTGAAGGAATAATGGTTACAAAATATTAGGGTTGAGAAAGTCATTCACAGGCAGTTAGTCTTTCTGCTCTACACCACTGTAAAAATAAAAAAAACATTTTGTAGAATTTAAAATGTTTGAGTTGGGAGGGGCCTTAAAACAGAGAATGTCAGAGCTGGAAGGACCCTTAGAACAGAGAATGTCAGACCTGGAGGGACCCTAGTGATATGAAATCTGAAATTAGCTTATTCTCTCTACTTTTAAAGGAAATGCTATAAGACTTATCTTGGGAATTTAATTCTCCAGACCATCCTATTACCATAGTTAAGACAGCCTCAGATACCTACTAGCTGTGTGACACTATATAAGTCATTCACTTTTATCTACCTCAGTTTCCTCATCTATAAAATGGGGATAATAGTACCATCCCTCCTCCCAAGGTTGTTGTGAAGATTGTATGAGATAATACTTGTAAAACTCTTTGAAAAACTTGAAGTTTTCTATAAATATTGGCCCTTATCATTATCATTATTATCATTTTATTTCTGACTCTAGTATTGAAGCCTAACAATTCAGTCAACTCATTGGTTCTTCCTAATTTCACCTCCAAGTATCACCTTCCTCCTCCTCTCCCCCCCTCCCCCGATATGTTTAATGGCTCACTCCATGATCTTGTTGGGAGTGGATGACAAACTAAATCTAACTTCCTCACCACGGAAGAAGAAAGAAATTGCAACAGCAATCTCCAATTTTTGATTCCTTAACTGTTCTCTACTCTTCATTCAGATCACACAAGCAGAGAAGTAGCATGGCCTTAGATAAAGAGAACCTTGGATTTGGAATGAATGGACTTGGGTTTGCAGTCTAGTCCTGCTATTTCTTCCTCTAATTACTGTGGGCAAGTCACTTTCTGATCTTTGAAACTCACTTTCCCCTTCTGCAATATGAGGAGACTGGCCTCATGGCTTCTGAAATGCCTTCCAGTTCTATTTTTTTTTTTTTTTTAGCACCTAGACCATGGTCAGCTTCTTGGTTCTTTTTGGTGACTAAGTCATATGGGCAGTGTCAAGACCATTCATTTCCATTTTTAGGTTCTTAAGTCTTGGAATAATTTTAATTCTCCCTCCTTACTCATAATGAGATTCTGTTCACTTAATCCCAGATGGAAGGGAGCTCTAAGTCCATTTAGTCCAACCTACATCTGAGAAAGAATTCTCCTGTCAAGGTTGCCATTTTGCCCATGTTTATTTGATCTTCTTTAATTAAAAAAACATCTTCATTGATAAAAAATAGAAAAGTAAAATAGTGCAATGTGGCCCATAAAAAGAAATTTAAAATAACAACAACAACAACAACAACAACAATCATCTATTTTAGATGAGGAGAATAAGGAAACAACAGGACTTATCAGCTTGGGTCAGTGACATAATATTAACAGACATTTAAAGGAAACCATTACTCAAGGCCTATTTTACTTCTCTATTTTATATCAACGAAGTTATTATTTCCATGTTCCTTTGACTGTTTATAGACACCTGAAGAATCTGGGATTCCTTGTTTCCTAAATTCAGAGAATTGCACCTTTTTGCTCCCCCTTTCCAACTTGGAAAGAGACTAATCTTTCTTTCAATTAGAAATCAAATTACCTTATTTTGTACCTTGGTTATTTTCTTTTAATTAGTTTTATTTGAATCCTTTCAATACATAAAAAAATGTATCTCACTCTGTTTTCAAGATCTTTGGATTAACTTGGAATCCACTGATCTACTTATTACATTTTTTTTGTCTAATAAATCATTTAACTCTGAGGGTCTCCTTAATTATTACAAATTATCCATAACAGTAGGAACTGTTCAACTTTGGGATTTGAATCATCAAATCAAGTCAGATCAAGTTGTCAAGTCAACAAACATTTATTCCACACCTACTATGTGTTAGGCACTGTGCTAAACTCTTGAGTAACCAAGAAAGGCAAATTAAGCTCCTTCCCTCAAGGATTTTATAGTGTGATGGGGAACACTGTGTACAAAGAAGATCTAGATAGGGTAAACTGGAAGTGAATTGTAAAGGCCTAACACTGTGGTAGTGCTAGTAAGCACATAGTATGTACTTAAATACATATTGACCGAAAACTGGCATGTGAAACCAGAGACATGGGCGTTAGGGTAACAACTGTCACTGATTTGTTGTTTGATGTTGAAGCCAAGTCCTTCTGGTTATTACTTTATCTGTAAGTCACAGGACTAGATGAAATGACCTTTAAGGCCTCCAACACATAGCACAATTCCTGGTACATAGTGGGAACTTAGAAAAGATTTATTGACTGACTGTTCTCTCTCTCTTTCAATTGTTACATTCTATGCTAGATCTGAAGTCTTGTGTGTTCTATATTCTCATATGTGGGACTCTATTCTAACATTCTTTGCTCTCCATTTAAAATATTCTAGGGTCCCTTTCCACACTGATGTCCCATCAATCTGCTGTGAAAGCAGGAAAGAAAAATCTGAGAAATGGCCCAAGGCCTGGTTATCTATTCTAAGGTTCCCTCCTAGTTCTATACTTCATGTTCTAAAGTCCCTCCTAGCTCTGACATTCCCTGTTCTGACACTTCGTGTTCTAAGGCCACTCCAACCCTGACATTTTTTGTTCTAAGGCATCTCCCATATTCTCAGGTTCTATGTCAGTAGGGAATCTACAGAATCACTGCCCCACTCTCTCTCTCTGGAGGACAATTCCCTGACTTTCTCAGAACAGCCCATTTTCATGGCTCCATGACAGAGCACATGAGCTAAGCAAGTCCCTTGAATCATGAACTGGCAGATGTAAAGGACTTTTAGGGATCATTTAGTTCCATTCTTCTAGGTCAGGACATCAAGAGTCAGGGATTTGTGCTAGGTCTCACAATAAATCAACCAACCAATAAATAACATTTTATTAAATGCTTCATTTGTGTCCCACAAATACACTGAGGAGGAGGGAGAATCCAAGGGAAAAATAAAATTGCCACTGCCTTTAAGTAGCTTGCATTCCAATATGTGTACTTTTAAGTATGTTGTTGTCAAAATAAATACAAACGCTATACTCAGTTGTGTGGGGAAGGAGAGCTTGACTCGATGAGTAGGGGGAAGGAGAAAAGGGGACTGTGAAAAAGGATGCTGGAAAGGATTCCCAAGAAGCAAGTTTAGAGCTGGAGCTAAAAGGCCTCTCTTTAGGCTCCTACCCAGAACCCTTCTTATTAAACTGGAACTCTTTTCACTCAATTTTATTTTTATGGGGTACATGGTCAGATTAGGGCATAGCTTGGGACTATTTTTCATGTCTTTTGTAGAAAGAGGGACCAGATGATTACTCCTTTCCTCCTTTTCGGACATTTTTCAATGTCTTAGAAATTTTCCTTTTCATTTTGAGGCTCCAGACCTGGCTCCTGTGTCATCACACAGTATTATCCAGATCTTTGGAAATCATACCCAGATTTGTCCTAATTTTTTTTGGGGGGGGTGGTAGAGATAATTTTTACCATTCAATCTATCAGGAATCAATATTACCAATCAATACTATCAGGAATTTGTGTCCATCCTTTAGGGAATAATTCCGATGCTACCTCTTCCAGGTAGCTTTCCCAGGAATTAGTCCTCTTGGTAGTGATTTGTGTGATGGTTCTGAGTGCCTAATAGGATAGAATGTAGGAAGTACCATTTTAGGGCAGGTGGCAGGGGGAGGAGGTGGCAGAGGAAATATAATAGATTTAGTTGAATAAATTATTTATATATTTTGTTTTTTGTTTTCACATCACTGACATTTCCAACCCCCCCCCCCATTTCCCATACAACAAGCCACTGCTTGTAACAAAATACAATAGGAAGAAGTTAAAAAACAAGCAATTCAACGAAACTAACCAACTGAGTCAGATTGAATCTGAGAATACATGCAACGTTCAGCACCCATAATTTCCCACCTTTACACAGAGGAGAGGTAATACATTCTGTCATATTTTCTCCAGGGACAGGCTTGGTCACTGTGCAGTCACTGTGCATGGTTCTCTCCTCCCCCGCCACCTTAAGTATTCCTATCTCTGCATAATTCTTCTCATATTTCTCTGCTTCATATTTATCATTTTCTTTGGGACAGTAATATTTCATTCCATTCACACTCCACAATTTATTCATCCTCTGTCCAATTTAGGAGGATCTAATTTGTTCCCAGTTACTGATGATCACAGAAAAGAGCTAAAATAAATATTTTGGTGTATGTGGGAACTGCTTTCTGTGACTTCCTGAATGTAGACGACTAATAGTGGAGTTTTTGCAGCAGAGAGCATGGGCATTTTAAAGGAAAGAAGATAGGAAAATATAGAAGTGTTGATATTGTTGGGTCGAAGAGCAAGAATCCCTTGTCTAAAATCCAGCCACAGTGATATGGCTTGCATCTAGTCCAGGCACACAAAGCCTGGTCCCTTTCCTTTCTCATCATCTCATCAAAGGGATCTAGATGCTTCTCCCATCAGCCCTTACTCTTTTCACTCTTCTAATGACCGGTCTCCCAGCTTTCCCCCTTGAAAGCTGCCTGTGAACCCTACATTAATGACTAAAACTGGTTAGACTGAAAGCATCTTTAGGGCCTGTGATAGGCAGCAAGGTTCAGAAGACAGGGCACTGGATCCGGAGGAAGACCTGGATTCAAATTGGACTTTCTAGCTGGGTGTCTTGGGTTCCTCATTTGTAAAATGAGGACTCAGTGACCTCTAAGTTCCTTCTTGCTCTACAGTCTAGGACTTGGTGATTTTCCCTTTCCAAGGTTGTGAATAAGGCTTCTTCTGCGGCACGATCTTGTCATAAACATCTACGTCAGTGACTTCCAGAGCCTGAGGATGGAAAGAGGAGGTGTCAGGGGTGTCCAAGGCTTCTCAGTCCTGTTTTGGACCTTTTGCACTTCAAAATTCTGCCTTTCCTACTGTATCTCCCAGGAAATTCCCTCAGTGACTACTGCCTCCTTGCCTTGGATCATCCTCCCATCCATAAAGTCTGTTCACCATCCCTCCACAAGATCTATTCCTCTTCCCCCATCCATGAGTCCTGTCTAGAACATATATTTTGTGAAAGGACCCAGGACAACTTGCCTTCATTCCCCTCCTGACTCTATTCCTGACCTTCAGGACTTAAAAAACCATGTTCCCTTATTGGGCTCCTTCACTCCTTCCCACCCCCCATCCTTCTCTCCCTGCCTGTCTCCCTTCCTTATTTTCAACTGAGTGTTAGTTTCTTGAAGGCAGGAATGATGGGAAGGGGGAGTAAGAAAGTGGAGGGTGGGCAGCTCATATTTGTATCCTTACTGCTTAGCACAGGGCCTGGCACAGTAAGTGCTAAATCACTGCTTATTTCTTTCCTTCCAAGGAGGAAGGTGGAAATGGGAAGGGGTTCTTTTCCCATGTATTTCCTTCCTTTCATCTTGCTCCTGTTCTTGGGCCATTCCCTCTTCTCTTTCAGTCCCCAGGGGAGGTCTAGCCCCTTACGTGTGCATGTACCTGATAGATATTCTCAGATGTGTCAGCAGAGGAGAAAGAGGAGTTCTGGATCTGTGGAGTGGGAAAGAATAGCCTGGTCAGAGACAAATGGGACATCAGAGGTTAAAAGGATATTAGAACTTGGAACTTCAAGAGCTGGGAGGGAACTTAGAACAGAGAATGTCAGAGCTGGGAAGGGCTTAAGAACAGGGAAAATTTAGAGTAGGGAGAATAGGGCAAGTCAGAGCTGGAAGCAGGTATATCAGAGCTAGGAGGGATCTTAGAACAGAAAATGTCAGGATTGGGAGGGGCCTTAGAATGGAGAAGGTCAGACCAGAGAGGGCCTTAGTACCTGGAAGGTCAGAGCTGGGAGGGGCCTTAGACCAGGGAAGTCAGAGTCCAGGGGACCTCAGAACAGGGAATGTCAGAGCTGGGAGGGACCTTAGAATACAGAAGATAAGAGCTGGGGAGGTTCTTAGGGCAGAGTATCATATCTGGGAGGGCCCTTACAATATGCAATAGCAGAGCTGGGAGGGCATTTGAAACAGGAAATGTCAGAGCTTAGAATATGAGAACACAGACTATCAGAGATGGAATCTTACTAAATCCATCCCTCAGTCAGGCCAGGCCGTGGGCATTCATGAATCACTTTCTGTGTGCCAATCACGGTCCTAGGCATTATGGATACAAGAACAAAAACTAACAGTCGCTGATCTCAAGAAAGTTACAGTCTAGATATTGAGAAGTTAAGGAGAAGAATGTATCAACAAAGTTGTTATGTTGCGATTCAAGCTGAGCCTGGAAGGGAAATAAGGGTGAGGAGAGGAAGTACATTTGGAGGATGGGGCAGTCAGTACAAAGGTCTGGAGGCAGGAGATGGAATATCCAATGGAGAGTAATAAAGTCATGTGGGGGAACTGGCGGTTGTATAAAAGAGGGAAATATGGAATAGGGCAGAAAAAGTTGCTTGGAGTCTGTGTGAAGGGTTTTAGAGGAAAAACAGTATTTAAATTGATCTCTGGTTTTAATTTGGTGTCTTAGAAGACTCCCTTCTAAGCTCAGCTTTAGCATCAACTTTTACAGAAAGACGTTCTGGGGCCTCTTCCCACCAGCACACTTGAGATAATAGTGAGTCATCGAAACTGCTTGAGTAGGAGGTTATGTGGTCAAGAACAATCAGTTTTGGTCACTGTCTGGAAGATTGATTATACACAAAAGAGACAAGGCAAGGAGGCCGATTAGAAGGCTGTTGTAAACTACCCGAGCCAGAGAGGATGAGAGTCTGAATGAGTGTGGTAGCTGGCCCGCTGGGGAGGAGAGACATAGGAGGGATTTTGTGGGGGCAGGAATGACAAAATTTAGTCACTGATTATGTTGGATAATTGAGAATGAGATGATAGAGACATTGGGGCGGAGAACGTGAGAGCTGGGAGGATGGTGGAGCCCTTGAAAGTAATAAGAAAGTTAGGAAAATCAGAGAGTTTGGAAGGAAAGATAATGAAGTCTGTTTTGGTTATGTAGAGATTCGTACAGGGCATCCAGTTTGAGATGTTCAAGAGTAAGGTTAATGAGAGAGAGACAGAGACAGAGACAGAGACAGAGAGAGAGAGAGAGAGAGAGAGAGAGAGACAGAGAGAAACAGAGAGAGACAGACATATATACAGAGAAAGACAGAGAGAGAGAGAGACACACAGACAGACAGAGACAGAGAGGCAGAGAGAAACAGAGAGAGACAGACATACATACAGAGAAAGACACACAAACACACAGAGATAGAGATAGAGAGACAGAGACAGAGACACAGAGAGAAACAAAGATAGAGACAGAGACAGAGAGAAACAGAGAGAGACATACATACAAAGACACACACACACACACACACACACACACAGACAGACAGAGACAGAGAGGCAAAGAAAAACAGAGAGAGACAGACATACATACAGAGAAAGACACACAAACACACAGAGATAGAGAGAGAGACAGAGACACAGAGAGAAACAGACAAAGATAGAGACAGAGAGAAACAGAGAGAGACAGACATACATACAAACACACACACACACACACACACAGAAAGAGAGAGGGAGAATTTGTTGTTCATTCTTCTTTTTCAAAAAGAAGGTGATGTCTTGATTTGTGTGTGAATTGGGCGTGAGAAAAGCAGAGCTACACAAAGAAGTGAGCCTTATTCTCTCCTCCGGAACCATCAGAATCCAGTGGCAAGACAAAGGACAAGACTACTGGTGATGGCCCAGGAGATCTGGGTTATTTTCATTGAGATGATAATTAAGCTTAGAGCTGAGAGAGACCTTAAGATACAGACTATTATTAGGACATAGAATTGGGAAGGGCTTAGAATACAGATTGTCACGGCCAGATGGGGTCTTAGAAATCACTTACCTCCAAGGAGGAGTGGGAATTCCCGTTTTGCCAAAGCATCTCATCCCACTTATCCTTCACATGAAGCCTAAATTTCCCTCTCTATAACTTCCCCTATGACTACCACTTATATGCCATGATATATTCTTACCTTTGGGACCAAATGGGTTAAGATGAATTCCATTTCCATATTCTAGGCCTTCAGTTACTCAAAGATGGTTCCCATATCTATTCCTTCCAAACAAAGTCTTTTCTTCTTCAGGCTGGTTGTCACAAACTCTTTTCATTGATCTATTCAAATGGCATGAACTTGGGTCCCATGGCCTATCTGATGATCATTGGATGCCTTATAGCTCATCAGCATTCTCCAATGATTATCCCACTCAAGCTTTCAGAGCCTGAAAATGCCTCCAGTTCTGGACGAAGGACCCCCTTCCCACCCCCTGATTGTTGCTGTTGTTTGGTCATTTTTATTCAAACCAGACTCTAACTAACTCCTGTTTTGGGGTTTTCTTGGCAACATATTGAAATGGTTTGCCATTTCTTTCTCCAGCTCATTTTACAGATAAGGAAGCTGAGACAAACAGGGAACAGTGACTTGGCCAGGGTCACACAATTAAAAAGTGTCTGGAGGCCATATCTGAACTCAGGTTTTCCTGACTCAAGGCCTCACAGTCTTCCCACTATACCATTTAGCTGTCCCCATCCCTGAAATCCCTGAATATAGTATTTGAAGGACACTGTCTGTTCTTACCTGTGGGAAGTGAATGTTATTCACATACAGGGTGTAATCTTCACCTGGAGGGAGGGAAAACCAGACAGAAGACCTTGTTGGTATATTGTTTTAGCCAGAATGCTACGAAAGAATGACTACACAGCACTAACTAGTGGCACAATGAATAGGGGACGAGACTTGGGGTCAGGAAAATCTATGTTCAAATCTAGTCTTGGACACTTCCTGACTGTCTAACCCTGTCTTAACCTTCCTCTGCCTCAATTTCCTCAACTATAAAATGGGGATAATAATGGCACTCTCTCCCAGACTGAAGACCAAACGATACAATTGTAATATACTTAGTACAGTGTTTGGCATATCATTGGTGCTTGAGAAATGCTTGTTTCATGTATAACACATATAAAATCATCTGTCTTTTCAATTAAGGTGGGAGGGAGAAGAGAAGGGAGAGAATTTGAACTCAAAAATTTAAAAACAAATGTTAAAAAAATGTTTACATGTAATTAGGGAAAAATAAAAAACTAAAAGTAAAAAAAGGAAATACTTAATTTTCTTTCTTTTTTCTTCCCCTCCCTTCCCCATAGCTAGCTATAACAAATATCTATAAGATTCCAGAGTGGTCCTTTAGCAAGGTTCCTATGTCCATAGTTCTAGGAATCTCTAGTTTTAGTGGCTGTGGTCTGAGACTCCATGATGGCCCCTTCCTGAGCACCTCCTCTTAGCTCGGAGTCCTTGTTCAAGAGAAAATATAGAAAAAAAAAAAAAATATATATATATATATATATATATATATATATATATATATATATATATATATATACTCCCTGAGGGCAAGAAGTGGGTCAATTTGATCATAAAGTTCTATTCCAACAAATGTCTCATCATGGCATGGAAGGAATCCTAAGATCTCCATGGCTGTGTCTATTAGAAGAGGCTTTTCAATACAGTTCCAAGAAAATTTTGTTTCTGATTTTTGCTCATTAAACATTTCCAAAGAAATGATAATGAGATAATGACCATTTTTGTTGGTTAGCTACAGAAGATGTGAAGATAAAGAAATTCTATTAAGAACTTAATGAAATCTTAGTATTAAATCAATATCCACTTTTTCAATTCAGACTTCAATGCCAAGAGCAGGATGAGGAAGGAAAGATGGTTCAGGAATAAGAAATAAAGAAACTTTACCTACATTTCAAGAAGAGAATTGTGAGGTGCTAGATATGACAAGCACCGAATATTACAAAATTGGAAACTGATTATAAGATAGCAGAAAAGGAAATTATTGGTTACCAGTGTGGTCAGTGAACAGCCAGATTTTAAGTATATTAGAGATAAAAATCAAAAGCAAGTTGAAATAGAAAGTAAAAATTGGAAGACACAGTATGCAATGGAGGCAACTCTGGTCTTACCTTTTTAATCAACTGTTAATATTGAAATACAGGAAATAGATTAAAATAACCCTAATATCAATATCAACAGAACATTGCCATTTTCTGATGGAATTTAAACAATGAAATTGCTACAATGAAGAGGCTAAAGGAACCTTGAAACCTTGGTAGCAAAGACTTGCCAGATGGAAAGTTAAGACAATGAATGCCTCAGAAAAAAGTGGGGTTCAATGAAAAAATGATCTGAAATGTTAGAGAAACAACTTTTGTCAAGAGAAAGAAAAAATGGAAGGAAAAAAAAGAAAAGAGTAATATTGCAGTTAGAACTCAGATGGATATTGATTGCCAGAGATGAGTAGTAGTGTTAATCAACAAAGAGTTCAATATGGGCTATCAGCCAGGAAGGTGAAAATACTTCATCCTGTTGAGTATGTATATCTTGTAAGTTTGCATGGCCATGGTGATACCCATGGAAAGGATGAAGACCATCCATGACACATAGGCAGCTAGGCTCCTATTTCCTGAGAGTAAAGTTGGGTCTGGAACTTCTCTGGGAAGAGACATCAGAGGAAGTAAAATTTGTGGCCCTTGCTCAGTCTCTGCCATGTTTTATTTTGAATGAATTTAGTTGAATGTGAAGAGATATAGACCAAGAAAAAGGGGAGTGATCCCTGGAAACAGTGACTTAATTCCCCAGAGGACAGCCTACTGTTGAAAGAGATGTAAGTTGGAGAAAAGTAAGGAAGTCCTGGAATGGATTGTAAGGATTCTAACTAAGAAAAGAGAAACCAGTTGATGAGATCCAAGGAAGACTCCTCCATGGCCATGAGAGTATTTAGTGTAATCGAATTCTTTTGATTCAAGATGGTGGCAGGAAGTGTGAGACTTAAATTCATTGTGCTCCCTGGAAGGGGATGCTGACTCATATTGCTTGTTCTAGCCAGTATAGGCACTCATTGTACATAGGAGACTGAAGCCCAGAGAACTGAAGTGTTTTGTCAAAGGTCACACAGTCACTAAATGAGAACTGTTTTGGGGGAGAGGTATTTTTAGTGGCGTGAGGTTGAGAAGGTAAGTTTTCCTTGTGTGACCTACAGTCAAAAAATATGCTAAAGACCCTCAGAGATTGTTTAGTCTAATCATGTAATTTTCCATTTGATCTAATTGAGACCCAAGGAAGGCTGACTTGCCCAAAGTCACACTGTCTATCAGTGGCAGATGCCATTTCCTTATTTGTTCTGGGGTACTATGCTGTCTGTTGGGGGCCATACTTACCTTCTTTCTGGACTGAACAAATCTTCCCTCCTCGATTTAGATCTCCTAGCATATGTTGAGAGGCCCTGAAACAGCAAGATAGGAGAGTCATAACTAGTCATTTTCCCTGGAGTCCCCTAGTTTGGGGGTAAGTAAAAGGGAGGTCCCTCGATACCTGGCATTGGGAGGGTCCAATAGTTATGGGGAGAGGATGTTAGCAGCCATTCCTTGAGACTCTGATTTGTGCCTTCAACAATCTGCTGGCCATATCTTCTTGGATTAAGGTCCCAATGGCCCCTGAGCCTCCACAGGTCACACTAAAACTCATTATTTCCTCCTTCCTTCCTTCCTTCCTTCCTTCCTTCCTTCCTTCCTTCCTTCCTTCCTTCCTTCCTTCCTTCCTTCCTTCCTTCCTTCCTTCCTTCCTTCCTTCCTTCCTTCCTTCCTTCCCCTGCAGTCACTTACACCATTCTTCCCACTCCATGCCTCATTGCTGGTTTAATGAATCTTGATTCCTTTGTTTTGAGGGAAAGGGTGGAGCTGGGAAAATAGTGGAGTCTCCTTTTCTTGTCCCCTCCTTTGAGGAATTTAGAGACTTTTTAAAAGGTGCTCAAGTGTGGAAGAGGAAAGGGGAAATGAAAAATCTAGAGAGGAGGAGAAAGAGACATAGAAGAGGGGAGAAACAAAAATTTTGGGAAAGAAATGAAGCCAGGACATAGAAGCTGCTATATTGGTCTGGAAGTGCTGGTGCAGGCTCCAATTTTTACTAGGGAGGCTGAAATTTTTTTTTTTTTGTGTGTGTTGTTGTTGTCTCTTTTTTTTTTTTGTGTTGGTTTTCAGCACTGTCCAGCACCAATATGGAAAACCCTTGGGGAATAAGTGCCTGCAGGCTGCTTAAGGAAGTGTAGATTGGCCCAGGTTGGAATAGGAATCAGTTGAAGCTCTCCATATTAGGCCATGAGTGGAGGTAGTACTTCCAGCCTGGGTGAAGGCTAGTCCTGGGTGGTCTCCTCCAATTTGAGGAGATTTTGGAAAGAGGGGAAACCCTAATACAGCAAAATAACTGTTTGGACATGTATACATATATTGTATTTAACTTACACTTTAACATATTTAACATGTATTGGTCAATCTGCCATTTAGGAGAGGGGATGGGGGGAAGGAGGGGAAAAGTTGGAACAAAAGATTTTGCAATTGTCAATGCTGAAAATATATCCATGCATATATCTTGTAAATAAAAAGCTATATTAAAAAAACAAGTTTTTTTCCTTCCCTTTTTAACTTTTTATGTTTCTCTTGAGCTCTGTATTTAAGATCAAATTTGCTGTTCAGCTTTTTTCTTTTCATCCAAAATTTTATCTTACCGTCCAGCCTTCCTGAAACACAGGATATAGACAGCAGTTACAACCAGAGCCACCTCAGTCAAAACTCCAACAAAGATGCCAGCTTCAATAATTCCTCTAGAACGAAAAGCTGCTGAGAAGAGGGGTGGGGGAAGTAAATAAACATTTGTTAAGTACCTACTATGCATTAAACATTGTGCTAAACACTTTTGCAAAGAGCAAATTTAATCATAGCAACCCTGGTATGCCATCAACCTTACAAGTGAAGAAACTGAGGCAGAAAGCTTAAGTGACTTGTCCAGGCTCATATAGCTAGTAAGCATCAGGTCTACTTGACTCCAGGACCAGTGATCTATCTACTTCTCCAAGTGAGAAAGAAGAACAAAGGAGCCTTCAATGAGTTTTCTTAGGTGTGGGTGTGGGAAATTGGGAGAGCCCCCCCCCCCCAAAAAAAAAAACTTCCTCTGCAAAGCAGATTTGATCCACACACCTTACATATTGACTCACTTGGTAGGGTTTTATCGTTAGTATCTGGAGAACATTCAGGGACACCCAAGTGTTGAATAGCACATCAGATGAAATATGCCTGACGCTAACTCATTGGCTTCCCCCAAATTGGTCTCTCTCCTTATCCTCCTCTTCTATTTTTTTTTTATCCCTAATTCTTGAAATAGAATTTTCTTTGAGTGTATCTGACGTGTCCCTCCACTCCCACATTCAATCAATGTCTAGGATGTTACCACTAGTCTCATTAGTACTTGTGTGGATTCTGTTGCCTTTTCTCTGCTTCTACCACAGGTCTTCATCTCTTCTTCAGGAGCAGGATTTCCTGCTTCTGGCTCTTGGTTCTCTCCAATTCCCTCTTCCTATCATCTCCTAAATAATCTTCCTAAATCCCTTAAGGGACTAGTTGACTTCTCTGTCTCCAAATCCTTCAATGGCTCTCATGTCTACAGAGTAAATGACAAAACTCCAGAATTTGGCATTCAAGGTCCTTCACAATTTGACTTCTACTAATCCGTCTGATCCTTTCCATGTAATCCATGTTCCGTGGGTTCAATTGTTCTACAATTTCATTATCATACACTTTGTCTCTATGCTTTTGCTTAATCTGCTTAATCCATTTCCATGCCTTAAATAGTTCTCTCTCTTTCCTCCACTTTCTTGAAAGGTCCGAGCTCTGCCGGATACCTCTTTTTAGGAAGTCTTTCTTGGCTCTCCAACCCTCCCCCACTGAATTGAATTGAAGGTGCTACTGGAGGAACAGTAACCACTCACGCAGTTGAGGTCCTTGGACTTCCTAGAGCTTTTCTCCTAACAATCCTGTGAAAGGAAGAATGACAGGACTAATAACCCACGTTACCTAGGGTGAAGTGAAGGGCAGGGGGATGATGTCATTAGCTTGTTGCATGTTAAAGCTGGGATTTGGCTCCAGATCTGGAACTTTCCCACTGTATTATATAGGCTAATTTAGTAAGAAGTTAGGGTTGGAACCCTGGAGAGCTCATTCCTCTTTTTCTTGGCCATGGTCCCAGTCATTTGGCTGCTTCTGGTCTTTCCTCTGCTAATTATCTACAATTTATCGACTAGAGCTGTCTGTACATATTTGTTTGCATGTCATCTCTCCTATATTATAGGAGAACTGTAAGTTCTTTTAGGGCAGGGACAATTTTTTGCCTCTTTTTGTATCCCTAGTGGTTAGCACAGTGCCTGGCGCACAGTAGGTACTCAACAAATGCTTATCGATTGATTGTTGAGAATCCCATTGCTATTTCTCAAATTCAGCTTCTCTTTTGGGCTTTCTCATTGTCCTCCCTTTTCCTGGGCCTCAGGAAGGAATCTGGAGTCTAAGCTTCTTTCCCTCCTCTTTCCCCTGTTGTTCCTTACAATGTTGCATACTGTGCCAAGTGCTCAAGAGGTGCCCAGTCAGGGCTTGTAAATGATAACCTAGAACGCCCCGAAATGCCATCTTCTAGCCGGGGCTTGCTCTGGAACCTTTCTAGTCAGTTAATTGTGGTGACAGCTGCTTCTCAAAATGAGGAAGCAAGTGTTGGGACACCTGTAGCTACTGGGGGAATCCTTCTCCCTACACTGCAGATTTCAGAATCTCGGTAAGCTTATCTTTAGGTGGCTTCTGTGGGACCTTCTGCTTCTAAGTTTCCATGGCTCTGGGTCTGAGAAATTCTCTAGTCTGAATCCCATCAATAGTAACCTCTTCTTCATTTTCTTTTTTTCCCCTTCTTCATTTTCCCTGACAAATCACCAGCTAGCATTTTCTTGAATATCTCCAGGAATGGGGAGCTCACCACTCTCTGACAGATGGAGCTCATTGTTGTGGTCCTTATTTGAGGCCCAGACAAGTTTCTCTGGAACCGCATAACTTAATAAGCTATAAATTTGTTGCTTCCTCTAGCTGAGACTCAGCTGCTCCCCTCTTTTATAAGCCTGGGCTCTTCTTGGCTGTTTTCTTTCCTGAAAGTTGGAGTCAGCCTGATCCATAACTCTGGTCCCAAACTCGCCTCCTCAGCCCAAACACGTACGTCTTCATCCCTCCTTGTCCTGAGTCTGGCTCTTCCCCCACAAACTGGGGATGAGGCTGGATCTGGCTGATCCCAGGTTCCAGGCAGCCCTGGGGGACAAAACCCCACTAAGCTAGGATGGCAAGAGAGAATCCCCCAAGAAATACTTTTCTTCTCTGTGGTCTATGACATAGCCCACAAAGGGCAACTTATAGAGCCCCAGATCTAACAGAATGGGAGGGGTCAGTTCAGCGCCCCATCCTGGACAAGAAGAGCTGGGAAGAGGAAGACAATTTGATTACTTCCCAACTACTGACTGCCCCTTGGCTATGTCACTTACTGCCTATGTCCCTCAGGGCAATTTCCTCAACCTCCCTGGGCCTCAGTTTCCCCTTCTGTAGAATTATCTGGGTGACTCAAGTAGATAAAGCACTGGGCCTGAGATCAAGAAGACTTGATTTCAAATCTAGACTTAGACACTTATTAGCTAAGTGATCCTTTGTAAGTCATTTCACTTGCTTGCCTCAGTTTCCTTATCTGTAAAATGGGGATCATACCAACACCTACCATCCAGCGTTCAAATGAAATAATAATTATAGAGTACATGGCATATAGTACTTGGTACAACCTAGGCACTCTATGAATGTTAGTTATTATTATCTCTAAGGTCCCTCCTACCTCTAACTTAGTGATTCTGTTGGACTCTATAATCCATCCAGGACTCAAGCATCCCCAGACTGTCTGTCCCAAGTTTTCTCTGAGGACCAAGAAGGTCAGGGAAGCCTGTGTTCAGTTTGGGTGGTTCCTATCTCCTTAAAACAGAAGCGACTTGTTAGTGTCGGAGTTTATTTCACTTTGGATGGCATGTGGGGGGACAGCTCCTGAGTCACTTCTCACTGTCCCAAAGTAGAATCCTTAGGTCTGCTTCATACTTCCAGAAACTTATCCAAGGGACACCCCGCACTATCTGGCCCCTGTGACTCATTTCCCAGGTACACCTCGACCTTGGGTTCTCCACCCTTGAAAACCCTCTCCCTGGATCCTGGCTTTTCCTTGTTCCTGAAGATGTCTCTTGTCCCAGATAGAGTGTGACTATTCCAGAGCCGTGGTAGCCTCGGAAGGACCGCACTTACCATACACCTCCAAATGTGTGTGAACTGTTATGACTTTATATTCTGGGTCAACAACTTGGACGATGTAGTCATCGTTGTCGCTGAGAGTAAGGTTGGGGATGAGCAGAGAGCCATTGTCAAATATTATTTCCCGGATGTTTTCTGGTGACTTTTTGGAGGTCTGGGTGTGGTACGTAAGGATTTGGTTGGAGGAATCTGTTGATTTTCGGTACCAGTTGTATCTGTAAACCTTCCCTGAGAAGCCTTGGATGGACAAGGTGACGTTGCTGCCCACCACCCCATAGGGTGGCGTTGTCACAATACTGATGGGAGCATCTGGAGCAGGTGTCGGCTGGATCCAGCAGCTGAAGATGGAGGCTGAGAGGAGAGGAAGGAGGCAGAGGTCAGCAGGGTCCCCCTAGCCTCCCGAGTGACCCCAAAGTGAGCCACCCCCAAGTTTTACCTAAGTGACAATAACTTTCACATTGGCCACATTGGGATGTGTTTCAGAAAGGTTGACCCCTAGAGATATCGGGGAGTCCAATATTTTCATTTTACAGATTAGGAAACTGAGACCCAGAGATATCAACTGATCTGGCCAATGTCCCACAGCAAATAACAGCAGAATTTGAATCTAGAGCTTCTGGCTCCTAAATCAATACCCTGTGCATATATATACCAGAGCTGGAATTTGAATCCCTATGTCCTGAGACTCTCCGTGTATTCCCTCGTCTCTGTAAATGCCCTAGGCCTCATTTCAGGGCATGGCCCCCAGCTGCTACTTCGGCCTCTGCCTTTGGCTCATGGAGAGATGTTTCTGGGACAGACCCCCAAAGGGTCTGGGGCTTGGGCTGATTGTGTGGGCAGAGGCTCCCAACCTCTGTCTGTCTCTCCCTTGTCTCCATCCCCCGTCCCCATAGAGCTGGTCTCTCACCTGTGAGCAGGAGTCCTTTACAGGGGCTGTTTCTCCTGTGGGGAGCTTGTGAGTGATGATGATCCATAGGTCTGTGTCACTCCTTCTGGGTAATTACCCTTGTCACTCCCAGGAATCCACCTCCCAGTTCTGAGCCCCAGAGCAGATCCCGAGGACACCTTGATGGTTTCCAGGCTTTGTCTGCTCTTGCTTGTTTTGCCTCTCTCCCTCTCTTTCCCTAGAGACTCAGCCTGCTCTCTCTTTGGGGCTGAAGCTCTCTGCTCTGCAGGGATCACATGGGTCGCATAGGGCAGGGACTAGGTCTCTGACTTTCTCTTCCCCTGCCAGTAGCTGTGGCTTCCTGTTACCCCCAGTGAAGTCCTCTTCTGCTCAGATCCTACCCACTATTCATGAAGAAGGGGTTTTTGCTACCCCCCAGGGGCTCACTTTTGGTCATACCTGTTGCCCCAATCCTATTCCAGTCACTTCTTTCCCTTCTAGAACAGGGAAGGGCTGAAGCCTTAACGGAGCCCAGAGCCTGAGGGGAACCGCCTGTTGATCCTCCCTTCTCTCTCTCAGGCTATGTTTGGTACCCTGGCATTCCCTTAGGCACTTGGCTGTGACGTCTGACTGAGATTCCGGTAGGGTGGAGAAATGGATTAAAATTACTGTCTGAATATTACGGAGTGCCACACAGGGCTGCCTTTATGTATAATGGGGGGGATGTTGGATATTCTCCTTCCTAGAGTGTAAGAGGGGTTGCTCTGGTGAAAAGGGAAGGCCCCCGAAGAAAAACACCAGGGAAAAGGAATAGACAGGGATGTCCATAAGCCTTTGGGCTTCTCTGGATGCTTGACCTATAAGTTTCATCCTTGGGATCCATCCTAAATTTGGAAGTGAGTGCAAAATGTAACAATAATAGTATTTATATAGTGCTTTAAGATTTGTTAACCTCTTTACAAATATCTCATTTTATCCTTACATCTTACTCTAGGAGATAGATGCTATCATTATCCCTAATGTACAGATAAGAAAACAAAGACAGGCCAAGTTTAAGTGACTTGTCCAAGGTCAAGTGTCTCAGGCAATATTTGAACTCAAGTCTTTTTAACTTCAGGCTTAGTGCTCTATGTACTGTGGAGCTCCCCAGATGCTGCAATGCAAACAGGAGTCAGCCCTGGAACTCCAATGGATGATTTGATGTTAAATCAGCTCCTTGGAAACCTGTTCACACCCCACTAAGCAGAGATACTGAGTGCAATATTGTCCATGATCTCCAGGGAGTCTTCAAATGTCTGTCTGTCCTCTCCATTACTCTCCATGGAAACAGCAGAGACTTATTATCAAAGAGTGTGTTGATTTATTGATCTACTCAATTCAAATTTAGCTCTGTGCCCCCACCCAAGCACAGGGAAACCCTATTATCTTTCTGGTGATATGCTCTTGTTTTATGGCACAGGGAAACCCCATTATCTTTCTGGTGATATGTTCTTATTTTTTTAATTTTATTTTTTTATTATAGCATTTTATATACAGAACATATGCATGGGTAAATTTTCAACATTGACCCTTGCAAACACTTCTGTTTCATATGTTCTTGTTTTAATGGTATCTACTCTGAATGGAATCAGGTAGTGTAAAGGGAAAGATCAATAATCAATGCATTGAGTGCTACACCTTGTTTTGCTAATCATTTGCCAGTTACAATCATTTTGATAGGAAAAAATATATATAGTCCTGGTTAAAAACCAAGGTAACTGAAGCAAAGATATAATCCCAGGTGAATACCTGTTAGTTAACTTAAGAAATGTTATGAAATCCTTAAAGTGTGGATCTTAACTGTGTGAACATAATAATCATCCTTATATATTAATCTTTATATTAAAATGATGAAGAAAGAGCCCTATAAAGGGCTAAATTAGACACCGTGGAAAGTTAGGACATCGTAAAGTCAGAATATGAAGATCTGCAAAATGTAATCTTGTGCCACATATCCATCAGCTTCCAGAGGACTTTGTTGCATTGTACATGAATCAAAAGGTCTATAAATAATTGTGAATTTTGCATTTTGGGATCTCAGAGAATACAGGATGAATTGTAGACCCCACTTTTGTTTCACTTAATACAGGTTGGTTTCTTTTTTTTAAGTAGACACGATTCAATGCTGTAAATTTTTTAAAATTAGCATAATGTTGGAGACAATAGGGGAAAACTGGCACACTGATACATTGTTGGTGGAACTGTGAATGGATCCAACCATTCTGGGGAGCAACTTGGAACTATGCTCAAAAGGTTATCAAACTGTGCATATCCTTTGATCCAGCAGTGTTTTTCCTGGGCTTATAGCCCAAAGAGATATTTTTTTTGGCTTTTCCATTTCCTTTTAAGGGACTATTGACTTTTTTTAAAAAATAGCTTTTTATTTACAAGATTTATGCATGGGTAATTTTTCATCATTGACAATTGCAAAACCTTTTGTTCCAACTTTTCCCCTCCTTCCTCTCCCCACTCCCTTTAACATGTTAAATATGTTAAAGTATAAATTAAATACAATATAAGTATACATGTCCTAACAGTTATTTTGCTGTACAAAAAGAGTCAGACTTTGAAATAGTGTACTATTAGCCTGTGAAGGAAATCAAAAATTCAGGCAGACAGAAATAGAGGGATTGGGAATTCTATGTAGTGGTTCATAGTCATCTCCCAGAGTTCTTTCTCTGGGTGTAGCTTGTTCAATTCATTAGTGCTCTATTGGAACTGATTTGGTTCATCTCATTGCTAGAGAGGGCCATATCCATCAGAATTGATCAATATATAGTATTGTTGTTGAAGTATATAATGATCTCCTGGTCCTGCTCATTTCACTCAGCATCAGTTCATGTATGTCCCTCCAGACCTCTCTGAAATCCTCCTGCTGGTCATTTCTTACAGAACAATAATATTCCATAATATTCATATACCACAATTTATTCAGCCATTCTCCAGTTGATGGGCATCCACTCAATTTCCAGTTTCTAGCCACTACAAAGTGGGCTGCCACAAACATTCGTGCACATACAGGTCCCTTTCCCTTCTTTAGTATCTCTTTGGGGAATAAGCCCAGTAGTAATACTGCTGGGTGAAAGGGTATGCACAGTTTGCTAACTTTTTGAGCATAGTTCATTCTCTAGAATGGATGGATGGATTCACAATTCCACCAACAATGTATCAATGTCCCAGTTTTCCCATATCCCCTCTAACATTCCGCATTATCTTTCCCTGTCATTCTAGCCAGTCTGACAGGTGGGTAGTTGTATCTCAGAGTTGTCTTAATTTACATTTCTCTGATTAAAAATGACTTGGAGCATCTTTTCATATGGCTAGAAATAGTTTCAATTTCTTCGTCTGAGAATTGTCTGTTCATATCCTTTAACTATTTATCAATTGGAGAATGGCTTGATTTCTTATAAATTAGAGTCAATTCTCTATTTATTTTGGAAATGAGGCCTTTATCAGAACCTTTAACGGTAAAAATGTTTTCCCAGTTTATTGGTTCCCATATAATCTTGATTGCATTAGTCCCAAAGAGATCTTAAAGGAGGGAAAGGGACCCACATGTACAAAAATGTTCGTGGCAGTCCTTTTTGTAGTGGCAAGAAACTGGAAACTGGATGGATGCCCATCAGTTGGAGAATGACTGAATAAATTATATTATATTATATTATAGTCCTGTAAGAAATGACTAGTAGAATGATTTCAGAAAGGCCTGGAGAGACTTACATGAATTGATGCTGAGTGAAATGAGCAGAATCAGGAAATCATTATATACCACAACAAGACTATGTGACGATCAATTCTGATGGACATGGCCCTCTTCAACAATGAAAGGATTCAAACCAGTTCCACTTGTGCAGTGACAAAGAGAGTTATCTTCACCCACAGAGAGGACTGTGGGAGCTGAGTGTGGACCACAATATAGCATTCTTACTCTTTCTGTTGTTGTTTACTTGCATTTTGTTTTCTTTCCCAGTTTTTTCCCCTTCTTGATCTGATTTTTCTTGTGCAGCAAGATAACTGTATAACTATGTATACATATATTGGATTTAACATATATTTTAACATATTTAACATGCATAGGACTATCTGCCATCTTGGGGAGGGGGTGGGGGGAAGGAGGGGATAATTTGGAACAGAAGGTTTTACAAGGGTCATTGTTGAAAAATTATCCATGCATATATTTTGTAAATAAAAAGCTTTAATTTAAAAAATTCCAATAAGGCTCATGAGCTAATGAACAACATTTAACATCAAGGGATAGTAGTCAAAACATTTTGAGCTTGCTTCTCTTCTTAGCCAAGGGGAAATCCCCTAGACACATGTAAGCCCATGAATCCTTAGAAAAGATAGTTTGAGTCTACCCCTGAGCTAGTAAAGGACTGTAACAGCCTGGTTCCCACAGCCTATTTGACTTGCACTTCCAATGGGAGCAAGACTCAGGTGACAAGACTGAAACTCTAGGAGACCTCAGAATCTAAGCATGCTAGCATTGGGAATGGGCTCCTCCAGCTAAATGAGCTCCACTGAGACATAAAACTCGAAACACAAAACTCTGTTTTGTCTCTAGTAAAGACCTTTGACACATCCTCAGCTCACTGCTAGTCAATCAGTGAATAGGCTGAGTGGGTTCATTGGGACATCTTTGCAAAGAGAATATTATCACCACCATTAATTACCTTCTTGTCTTGACACCCTTCTATTATTGATGCATTTCTCTCCTAATTTGTCATCTCCCCTCTCTATTAAGTCAGTTATTTAGCTCCATCACTCAGGAAATCAATCAGACAATAAGTCTTAAAATGTCTATCGTGTACCAGGCACTAGTGCCTAGATAATGGGGATACAAAAGTAAAAAAGGAAAACAATTTCAGCCTCAAGGACCTGAGATTCTAAATGGAGAGGGGGATAACAAGTACATATAAAACATACATAGTATAAATCTAAAGTTGATAATGCATACATAGATGATTTATATTGAATGATTTTGTATAAATATATAAGTGTAGATGTGTATACAAAGTAGTTGAGGAGGGAGAACACTAGCAGATGTAGGAGGACTAGCAGAATATGGTGTCTGGACTGCATCATAAAAGGAGAGAGGATTTCTATGAAACACAGACAAGAAGGTGTCTCCCAGGCATGGGGAATGGGCAGTGCAAATTCATGGAGGCAGGAGATGGAATGCCTTATGGGTGGTTGGAGAGAAGGCCTGTTGGCTAGACTTCAGAGCTATAATAAAAACTGATATTTGTATAGCACTTTAAACTTTGCAAAGCACTTTATAAGAGGTAGGTCCTATTATCTTCATTTTACCAGTGGGGAAATTGAGACTGAGAGAAGTGATTTACAGAAAGATAGGACCTTGGCTTTTCGTGACTTCAAATCCATCATTTCTCCATCTGGTTGTATACAAGAGGAGAAAAGGAAGTAAGAGGGGAAAGAAGTTTTATAGAGCTTTAAAAACTAGGCAGAGAATTTACAGTCTTTCTGTTATTGTTTGCTTACATTTTTGTTTTTCTTCCCAAATTATTTTTATCTTCTTTCTAAATCTGATTTTTCTTGCATAGGAAGACCACTGTATAAATGTATACATATATTGGATTTAACATATGTTTTAACATATTTAACATGTATGGGACTACCTGCCATCTAGGAGAGAGGGTAGAAGGAAAGAGGCAAAAAATTGGAATAGAAGTTTTTGCAAGGATCAATGTTGAAAAATTACCATGCATATGTTTTGTCGATAAAAAGCTATTAAAAAAAACTAGGCAGAGAACTCTTTATATCTTATTCTGGAAGCAATAGGAAACTATTGGAGTTGGTTGAATGGAGGGCAGGTTGGGAAGGGTATCACATGCTAAGATCTATGCTTGAGAAAAGTTTTTGGCAATGGTTGGTAGGTTGGACTGGAATGGAGAGAAACTTGAGACAGAGAGGGTAATTAGGAGGGTGTTGTAATAAGATAGGTGAGAAATGATAAAGGGCTGATCTCAGGTGGGAACAACATGAATAGAGAGAAGAGGATGATATCAAAGATGCTGTGAAGGTAGAAAAAAGACAAGACAACTGATTGGAGAGGTGGCTTGAAGTAGAGTAAGGAGTTTGGAATAGTACCCAGATTAGAAAACAGAATGCTTTCTATCTCCTCCCAGTAAAACATTTTTGGTCTCCTGCAAATGCATGATTATACATGAGCATCACTGAATATATGTCATGAACATCATAATTTAGTCTATAGCCGCAAGCAACCAATCCAACTGCAAAGCATCACGTACATGGTATATACATAAGAGCACACCCCCCCCATAACATTCAAAGTAAGATCACATGCAGCCAACACTGGTGTGTGCACCACACATAACACAAATCATCAGATGAATCTTGGTTTACACCGACCAGATAAATATACAGAAACCTAACACGCACGTATAGAATGATGTATTACAACATGCTATTCTACCATAAAGAGTAAAGAATTCTAACACCATAATATTGTCACATGGCTTGCTCTGGCTCTACCTTCTCTGAATCATGTTTGCTATGTCTTCCTCTCAAAGTTCTCTGATACTTGAGGGGCTTGGGATGTCTCATTTCTCTGTCATCAGTTTGAGTCCCTACTGGGGATGTTCTAACAATTTTGGAAAGTCTGGTGACTGGGACCTTAGTTTTCTTTAACCATTTAATAGAAATTGGCTTTATGAAGGGATTTGTTCCCCCACAGCTACACAAGAATAAATATACAGACATTTCCTCCAATATTTTGATGGGATCTTCTCTCCACACACCACTTTGACTTTCTGGGATTGGGCAGATTCAACTCAAAATTTATCTCAGTTCCTATATGGCACTGTGGTCATCTACTGGGTGTGAGCCCTGGATCTTTGCTTTTCAGGATGATAAATCTGGGCTGCCTGTAACACCACCTTGGATTTTGGACTCACTAATCATTGTGGCTTTTCCCCTTAGCGCAGATTGAACAGTCTATGCTCTCTGCACACTTTTCACAGTTTCTGGCATATCATAGTAGGAGCTTAACAATTTCTTTGATTGTCTCTATCTTCTGAGACACCAAAGCACAACTCAATGAGTAGGCCTAGTTTTTACCTGAGAATTAACAATTATGGTAGAAAGCTCTTAGTGTTACCCCAAGTTTCATTATAAATCTGTATTAGAAATGTCAATTGTTAAGCCTTTCTCTCATTGAGAAACTGAATGATGTCTCATTCTATGGGTCTTCCTAAAGGCACTACTAATAACTAACATTTACATGGCATTTTAAGGTGTGCAAATCATTTTTCATGTTATCTCATTTGATTCTCACAACCACCCTGGTATTATTATTATTCCCCTTTTATAGATGAAAAGACTGAGGCAAAAGCAAGTTAAGGAACTTGGGTCACATAGCTAACTAGGTGCTTGGTGCAGGATTTGAACTTAGGTCTCCCTGAACCACACAGTAAGATTTAATTCTTGCTTTCTTTGTTTCTGTTCTCAAGCAGTTTGCTTTCAAAATCTCTACCTTGGATGCTGGCAAATTACAAATTTAGCCACCAGGTAGTATTGATCATACTCATTGGACAGTGCCAAGTTTTCTCTTAGAATTTATATGTCTACTGTGAGGAAAAAGTGCTGGGTAGATGCTAGTCTCTCTGTGGGTCTCAGAAAGTCAAATGCCTCTCACCTCTGCCTCTGGCTGTAGGAAGCATCAACTCCTTGTCAAGGGATGTATAAGGGTTGACATTTATCCAACTGGAACTTAGTACTAGGTGTCCACTATCAAATTCAGTCTACCTTTTTTTTGAGTCAGTTGGGTGGTATTTTATAGAGAGTGGTCTTAGACTTGAAATCAGGAAGACTTGGCTTTGAATTCTGACTGAGACATTTGCTAGCTGTATAATCGTGGAGAAATCACTTCAATTTCTTCATTTATAAAATGAGGATAATAATAGCATCTATTTCCAAGGACATTGTGAGGATACAATGGGATAGTTTATGTATAACACATGGAAAGTCTTAAAGTAGTGTACAAATGTTAATTATTATTAGTTTGCTTTTAGCTTATCATTTGTCAGTGAGCTCAAGACATGGAGCCATAGGATAAAGAATCAGTGAAGATAATCTATGGACAGAAATAGACAAGCACAGCAGCATTTAAAAATATACCCTGATGCTTATTAAAACAATGAAACAGCCACACACAGAAGTCGCAAACCAACATCTTTCCTAAAGCCTTGGAGTCTTTCAAATACAGGCTCAATAGGAACTGAGGAATGCTGGGAAATGGACAGGTAGAACTCTTTCTTGAGCAGACAGGGGTGTGGAGCAGAAATATTCTCACTTAATCCTTGACTCCTATTTCCAAGAGGACCAATCCTCAGGTGGCACTGTCAAAACTCTGGGGTAACACTATGCCATGGGGAGAGACTCAGGGAATATGCTCCCCAGCCTATGATGTAAAAGCTGTCTTTGATGTCTTGTTGCATTTAAGGGATTTCTGCCCTCATCACTGTAGCCATATCATCACTGAACAAGGTGAGTGAACTGTTTGGCTGGTTCCAGGAAAGGGAAACCTGACACCATCATTGTACCCTGATCTGCCATGAAATCTTGGTCTGGAGTGAAGAGGAGAGTGAGGAAAGTGAGAGATGGATGGGATGTCAGTCAAGCATGGGATCGGTTAGATTTGCTACCTTGAAGAGTAGCAGCTGTCAAGGCAGGGAGAGCCCTCAGCCAGCCTCTCTTCCTTCTTTTCTCTTACGCCAGCCAGGAGATAAGCACGGGTGAAGGGCAGGGCTTAGTTATTGTCTTGCCTAAGAAGGTTTCTTCACTCTACATTTCCCCTCTGCTGTGGTTAATGATGTTGGTCTCCATGATACCTCAATACTTAGAATACTAGGGTGGAAACTAAACAAACAACCCAATTTTTCAGATAGGGAAACTGAACTCCAAAGAATGGGAAAGACCAGCCCAAGGTCTTGTAGTCAATCGGTGACAGAACCAAGGCCAGATCCCAGCTTTCTTGATACCTGGTCCACGTTCCCTTTGTTGACTGCTTCCCAATGGTCATACTCACTGTACTCTTGAAATGAACCTGGCTCTCTAATGTCCTTTATGAGACCTTAAAGAAGTATAGAAGAAAGATGATTCCAAAGGAGTCATGATGAAAAATTCTATCTATGTCCAAAGGAAGAATTGATGGAGTCTGAATCCAGATTGAAGGATACAATTTTTCACAGTTTTTTGCCCTTTGGCTCTGTCTTTTTCCACAATATGACCAATATGGTGATGTTTTGTGTTATTGAACATTTATAACCTATATCAAATTGCTTACTATCTCAGGAGGGGGAGGGAAGAAAATTTGGAGCCCCCAAATTTTTTTAAAATGAATGTTAAATTGTTATTGCATGTCATGGGGGGGGAATAAAATATTATTTTAAAAAAGGACAAAAGACATAGGTCTCCTTTGGGGTCACCTGACCTCAAGGCAAGTAAAATGAAGGTCTCTCAACACCTTACATTCAGAGTCCAAGATCCAGAGAAAGGGGGTGATAACAGCCATTTTGAATGATGACTGTCCAGCATTTCACATTGGACATTAATGTCTATATTAAAGTCCCAGTGGCCCCTTAAACTCCACATATTCAAAGCAGAGCACATCATCTTCTTCTACTAAGCCTATCTTTGACATCCTTATTTCTGCTGAAGACAACATCATTCTTCAAATCTAAGATGACATATTCTCTTCTCTTTGTACCCACCCATCATGCACTGATTCCATGTTCATGCCATCTCTCTTATTCAACCCCACCTTTTGATGAACATAGTCATTATCTTGATTAAGGACCTCATTAATATTCTTGCTTAGATTATTATAAGAAGCTCTTACATTACATAATAATCTTTGCTTTCCTGCCTATTTTTCACATGGTCAATAAAGTAAGCTTCCTAATGCCCCAATCTGATTATACTACTAGCCTTGCTCAAAGTTCTTCAGTATGATCTATTGTCTATATATTAAAATACCAACTCCAGAGATTGACATTCTAGGCTTCCACTATTTGGACCCAGTTTGATACAGAGTTTAGGAATATATTCAGTCTCTTCTTCCCAACATCATACTTCCTTCATGCAGCTTCTGATTTCTGAACTTTTTTTTGACTATCATCTGTTCATATTGATTTGTATTGTACTTACATTTTATTGAGACCTACCCCCATTTTAAAAAAAATGAACTCCTTAGCTATGCCCTCCTTATCTTGTATTCATGAAGTTGATTTTTGAACTGGTTCAAAGTTTTACATTCATCTATGTTTTTCCCTGGATTATTTTCCTTTCCTCTGTATCGCACTCCTTTTATTCTTTCTTCCCTCCAGTCTTCCATCTCTCCTTTGTGTTTCTTCTTTCCCATCTTCAAAGCTCTAAATCCATGACCCTATAATCTCAATTTCCTTTCCTTCTTCCTTTTTTCTTTCCTCCATCCTACCCAAACTCAGGTGCTACATTTTCCAGGAAGCCCATTTTAGCCCTTCTTATTTTCATTTCTTTGTGTCCTTTCCCCAAGTGCTTCACTCTTTACCTGCCTTCCTGCTCTGATCTTCCCTTTTAGGCTTTCCATTCCTAGGTGACTAGCTTTCCCTTTCCATTTCCCAGAGATAAACTCTTCCCTTTATCTCTTGGTTTCTCATCCCACTTTTTTTTGTTCCTGCTCCTTATCTCATTGATTTGCTTTCCATGACTGGGAAAACAGCTATGTCTTGTCTCAATTCAGTGAGGGAAGTGAGACAACAATTTCTAAGAGAAAATAAAGGGATGAAAAGGAAAAGGAAACCCAAGGCAGAACTTGTGGTGAGAACTAGAATTTGAGAAAGAAGTAAAACCATCCAGGAGTGAGTGTAGGTTATGATCAGTTCTACTTTCTTTGCCCCACTTGGGGAGACTGACTAAAAGGGAAAAGAGCCACCAGAGGATATCTTTCTAATGAAGAGGAAATGAATGAGGTCATTATCAATCAGCCCTACCTACCACTCCCAATGCCAGTGATGGAATCTTTAGAGAGGAAGGATTCATCATCGCTGATGACGGAGAGAGAAGAGAAAAAATCCCAAATACATTGGCACTGGGGCTAGTTCCCTCTGGCTCTCTTAGATGGGTTGAGTTGTCTTCATTTTGTTCTAACCTCTGTGTAGACTGGATGACTTACCTGTTGCTGATCATAATAGAATATCTGGAATGATAGCTCATCCTCTGCCTCTCATTCTTGGCTTCTGATGCAATCTCTTGGCTAGCTCCTATAAATTTCTGCCCTCAGTCAGGCTCTGTTTTCTTCTACAATCTACTTCAGATTTTTTCCCATACTCTTTTGTGGTCTAGCCATTGCCCAGTGGGATATTAGTGGCTTTAGACCAAAGAAATATGTGGAGGAACATCTTTGTACTGCCACCCAAGTACAGAGTTGGCTTGTCTTATGACTGATTTTCTAGCCTTCTAACTGATTTTCTTATTGTTCCTGGTCCCTCAGCTCTCTGATGCATCCTTCTTATGATAGATCAAATCATCTTCCTAACACATCATTCTGACACTGATATTTCTTTACTCAAAGATTTTTTGATTCCCATTGTCTAGCAGGGGTCCTCAAACTTTTTAAATAGGTGGCCAGTTCACTGTCCCTCAGACTGTTGGAGGGCTGGACTATATAAAAACAAACTTTGTTTTGTGGGCCTTTAAATAAAGAAACTTCATAGCGCTGGGTGAGGGGGATAAACGTCCTCAGCTGCTGCATCTGGTCCACGGGCCGTAATTTGAGGACCCCTGGTCTAGAGAGTAAAGTATAAAGTCCTGGGTCCTACCTTGCTGAACAATCATCTGTATTAGCTAGTCCTCTCTCCCCTTTTGCTCTGACAAGACATGGCTACTATCTGGCTCAAGGTTGCTGATGGCTGGAGCTCATTTCAGCTTTAGCCTGCTATCTTCAGAGTAACTTTGACTTTAGGTGCTTTGGCTAAGTTCCAGTGGGTTTTAAGGGGACCCCAACCAATTCATCTTCCTAAAACATCATTCTGACTACGACGCTCCTCTACTCAAAAATGTTCTAAGGTTCCCATTGTCTACCAAGAAAGATACAAATTCTGATCTTGGCATTCAAGCCCCTTAATAGTTTAGCATTACCTTGTCTTTCTAGCATCTTATACTTTCTTCATCCCATACTTTCTGTGCCACATAAATAGCCTTTGAAATAGACAATTCTCCCTCCTTTGAATATTTCCTTACTTTATGCTCTATGATTGCCATGTCCTCTCTCCCTTTCTTTGCCTGTTAATTGCTATCTCATCCTCAATTCTGATGTTAACATCTCCAAGAAGTCTTCCCTGGCCCTTCCTTGAACTCTTATCAGTGAACACATTTCCCCTTATGTTTCACAGGACATTTTTGTATGAGTCTGATTGATTCAACATATAATTTGTGTAGTATAGACATGGGTGTTTGTGTCTGATCCCTCCACCAGCCTTTCACTTCAGCTAAATTTATATCCTCAATGGCATGTACACTGCCTCAAAGAAACATTTAATTAGTCACTGAGTGAATGAAATTTAGAGAATCCACCCCAAACGTTCCAATGGACTACTTGTGCCTGATCTGTGGTAGGGCGTTCTGAACTTGCATTGGTGTAATTAGCCAGAATTGGACACACTGTAACTGGACTCTAACATAGTGATGTCATTTTGGTCTTCTTCAAGAACAAAGGACAACAAGCAAGCAAAGGTGGATGAATGAGGTTGTAATGTAATGTAGGCCAGGGGGGTCAAATTCAAATACAAAACGGGGACTGCTAAATTATACATAATGGTCTCTGCAGGTCACATATTGACTTTAAAAAACTTTCTGATACTCAGGGTTTGAATTCTGACCTGTTAACTGTGACCCCTGGACTCTTCCAATAAGGCTGGTAATGTAGTACTGAATGAAGACATCTACAAAAACATGAGGGACTTCTTGGAGATGCAAGATCCATTTAGGTACACAAACTAGTGAATGAATTATTATACCCAGGAGTGAGGAGACTGGCCACTGCTCATATAGTTACAGGATAAATACCCTTCTACCTATCTAATAGCCCTTGTGTTTCTAAGAGCTGCTATTTTCTGGAGAACAGCCGGTGTGGGCTAATTTATGTTGTGACTGAAAAGGTGTCTTTTCTATTCCTTCTTACCAATTCTACCCATCATGCAACTGTATTTCCTCCTCCAATTGCTTTCCTCTAACTCATCCTCTTTAAAGCCCTAAAAAATGACTCAACTGCTCTAGAGGGTAAGTCTTCAGGACCCAGAGCAGATCAAGGAAGAGTCATGAAGTCACAGATACTTTTGATGACAATACCTGTGTCAACTGACCTGTTCTCATTGAGAATAACATTGATCTAATGATCAATGAAGAGTGAAGCATAATCCTGAATAAAAATAACAACCAATGAATATTTAATGAATTGCCTATCTTTTTAGATTTTGTTGCAGAAAGACCAGAATTTGATAGAAAATTTGTCATATAAGATATATGTTTATATATGGTAAACATCAAAGACTACATTAAGGACAAACTGTTTATATTTTATACATGGAGATCTAAATCATATGATTAAGATTATCATTAATAATTGGGTGGTTCAAAAGAAAGACTGGGGTAGAGCTCAGTATGACATGATTCTAAAAGGCAAAAGCGTATAGGAAATGGTAAAAAGAATAATTAAGATATAAAAATGAGGTGCCAGAGAAAGAACAGATACAGAGGAATTAGATGGGAGAAGAAAATTGGTGGTTCTGGAACCCTATTCTCATTGGAAATGGATTAAAGAGGGAACAATACATATTTAATTAGAAGGATATAAAACTCTTAAATTTATAAAGAGATAAAAAGGGAAGAGAATAGAATAATGGGAAACAGAAAAGTGTGTAGATTAACAGAAATAGGAAAAAAGGGGAGGAAAAGGGTGATGGAAGAGAATAAGGGAAGGATTCTTGATGAGAAGGTTAGATAATAGCAGGACAAGGCAGTGGACAGAAGTAAAGCAGAGGAGTCAGCAGGGATAGGAAATAAGAGACACACACAAACATAATAATGATAATCAAGAATTTACTAGGAAAAAAACAGGGGTAGTAATTATTGATTTTAGAAAAAATTAAAGCTAAAATAGGTTTAATAAAAAAGAAAATTAGGGAAACTACACTATGTCAAGTCATATTAATCAATATTGTTTTAGAATATTTAAAAAAACAGTATAAGGTTGAATTACTGCTATGGTATAAGAAATGAAGAGTTGGTAGATGCGTGTGTATGTGTTAGATGATTTTAGGTATATGTGACAAAAGGATATATATATGTATAGCAGGAAATAACCTGAGGAGGGGGAACAAGGTGTGCAGAGAAGAACAATAGGAAGGCAGTAATGAAAGGTTGTTTACCCCAAGATTAATGATTTTGTTATTGAGTAGCCTGTACCGTGACAGGATAAAGACAAAGAGAGCTGGGTATGAGATGATGTAATGAGATGGTATATAAGAAGGAATGTAACTGTGAGAAGCGGCAGACGCCATTATAGAAGATGTAGGGTGCTTAATAAATGCTTGCAGTACTTAGTAACATCTGGTATGTTGGGTGCTCTGTGGGGAAAGAAAGCAGCTGGAAGGAGCTGCTTTGGAGATGTCTAAGTAAGTAACTGGAGGATGGTAAGGAACCCAGTTATAGTTCCCCTTGGTGAGTAGGGGAGTTCATCAGTTGAGACCATCTTGGTGAGTAGAAGGAACTCAACAGTATGAGTATAGAAATCTTCACATATGTATGTGTATGTATATATGTATATCTAAATATGTCCATGGTTAATTGTGACTTTCTTAAAGGAAGTGATGAGGGAGAGTAAAGAGGGGGAGGGGAAGAACAAAGTAAAAAATACACAGCAGAGAATAAAAGAAAACTTACAAAAAATCAACCAAAAATGGTCAACTCTGAACACAATGTGTAGTTTTGTTATGTAGACTTTCATGAAATGGAAATTTATTGTTTTATATTTTGAATTTTTTTCTTATGTTCTGTGATGCACATGGCAATGTTTGTTTTTTCTATTTTATTTAAGTTTTTAAAAATTAATTAATTCAAAATATTTTAAAAGAGAATAGCATTGATTAGATCTTTAAAATTATGTTTCTCCATGCGTATTTATAAAATCTTTAAGGATGGCTTACTTTTTGGGGACCCATGATACTGGATCATCTTGGGAGGGAAGCCTTAGAGTGAGGGGAGAAATTCTTAAAGATAGTCTTGGTCCAGAAATTCTTATGAGAAGATCAGTTTGGCTTCTTTGCCATAACTGCAAAGCATCTTTTGTCTTTTACAGGTAATAAGAGGGAGATTATAGAAACAAACATCATAAACAGCTTCATCTTTATACACTGTTTTGAAGGCAAAATCACAAGTCTGTTTTTCTTCCCTTTCTTAATAACCACAAGTTGTTTCAATTCTCCATGTGCAATGATATTTTCACATCACTCTGTTCCTGCTCATGGAAACTCACTTGCTCTTACTCTGAACCATTTTGAGACATCTTCTGAAAACAGAGACCATATCCTACCTGTTTAATAACTTTTAGCAAATTGATCTGCCAGTCAGAGAACAGTTTATATTCCACATCTGCAAACAGAAGCATCTGGTGGACCTCAACATCAGCAGTCAGTCAAAAAGCTTTTGTATGTCAAACATTGTACTAAAAACAATTCCTTAAAAAGCTTCTAGTCTAATGGGGAGACCTCTTCAACATGAACTATATACTGGATCCCCACTATAGTGGTGACAGTTTTGACCCCATATATCTCCTGATTTTATGTCTCATCTGATATTTTTGATCAAAAGGGTCACTGAATGAGAATATTTCTATTGTTAAAGTCTTCTAATGAATTCTGAAAGTTTTGGTATTTGGATGGGATACACTTTGCAATAAAAGGAAGGAGATCATTCATTTGAGTAAGTAAAATTTTTTTTTCCCAATAAAAATAAATCCAATGCAATCTTATATTCTCTACATTGTTATGTCATTTATGAAATAAATGGTAAAGATCCTGTAAGGGGCAACTAAAAATAGAATGCTAAGCTGGGAATCAGCAAAGTCATCTTCCTGTGTTAAAATCTAGCCTCAAACACCTACTAAATGTGTAATCTTGAGCAAACCACTGGACCCTGTTTGCCTTGGTTCTTTATGTGTTGAAAAAGGAAAGGGCAAACCACTTCAGCATCTTTGCCAAGAAAAACTCCATGAAATTTATAATTGGCCAAATGAAAAAAGAGACACAAAAACTCCTTGAAGAAAATGACTACTTAAAAATAAAATTGGGCAAGCAAAAGCCAATAGCTCCATAAGGCAGCAAGAAACAATAAAACAAAATTAAAAGAATGAAAAATATAGAAGAAAATGTAAAATATCTCATTAAAACAATAACTGACCTTGAAAATAGTTAGAGGAGAGATAATTTAATAATGATCGCATGACTTGAAAGTCATGATTTAAAATAATAGCCCAGGCATCATTTTTAAAGAAATTATCCAGGAAAATTGCCCTGGTATTCTAAAACCAGAGATAAGATCCAAATTAAAAGAATCCACCCATTACCTACTGAAAGAGATCCCCAAATGAACACTTCCTGGAATATTATAGTCAAATTCCAAAGCTCTCAAGTCAAGAAGAAAATATTACAAGCTGCCAGAGAGAAACAATTCAAATATTACCACAATATTTGCCACAAACAGAGCCATAGCCAGGATCACACAAGATTTAGCAGCTTCTATGATTAAGGATTGGAGGGCTTGAAGTATGATATTCCACAGTGCAAAGGAGCTAGTATTACAACCAAGAATAATCTACCCAGTAAAATTGAGTATGATCCTATTTAATGAAATAGAAGACTTTCAAGAATTTTTGATGAAAAATCAGAGATGAATGGAAAATGTAATTTTCAAATACATGACTCAAGAGAAGCATAAAAAAATAAACAGGAAAAAGAAATCATAAGGTATTCAATGAAGTTAACTCTTTATTTTCCTCCATGAAGATGATATTTGTAAATCCTAGGAATTTTTTCATTATTAGGACAATTAATAGGAATATATATATATAGATAGGAGGCATGGGTATAAATTTACTATGATGGCATGATATTCAAAAGATATTAGGATGAGATAGAGGATTGCACTGGGAGAAAGGGTAGAATAGGATAAATTATTACACACGAAAGAAGCACAAAGGAGCTTTTACAGTAGAAGGGAAGATCGAGGTTTAAACTCACTCTCTTTAGAATTGATTCAAATATGCATACTCAGCTGGGTATAGACGTTTATCTTACTTTACAGGAAAATAGGACGAGTGGGGGACCAGAAAAGGAACAGGGTTAATATAATAGAGGGTGAGTTAGGGGATGGATTGTTCAGAAGTAAAACAATTTTGAAGAGGCACAAAGTACAAGGAGAGAGAAAGAAGAATGAACAAGAGGAAAAAAGAGGATAGAAGGAAATCATAGTTAATAATTATAATTGTGAATGTGAATGGGTTACATTCACTTCTAGAACAGAAATGGATAGCAGAGTGAATTGCATGATTTAGACATAAAAAATGCTACCATAAGCAAATTAGGGGATCATGGAATAGTTTATCATATTTATAGGAAGAATTTATGAGCAAACAAGGGATTGGTAACATTATTGCATATAAAATGGATAAATTTGATGAAATTTAAAAATGCATGCACAAACAAAATTAACACAGTGAAGATTAGCAGGAAAACAAGAAAATGTTTTAGAAGTTTTGTCTGATAAAGAACTCATCCATGCAATATACAGAGAACTGAGTCAAATTTATAAGAATACAAGTCATTCCCCAATTGATAAATGGTCAAAAGATATGACAGCAGTTTTCAGATGAAGAAATAAGAGCTATTCATAGGCTTATAAAGAAGTACTCTAAATCACTTTTGATTAAAGAAATGCAAATTGAATATGACAGAAAAGGAAAATTATAAATGTTGCAGAGGATATGGGAAAATTGGGACACTAATGCACTATTGCTGGAGTTATGTACTGATCCAACCATTCTGTAGACAATTTGGAACTATGTCCAAAGGGTTATAAAACTATGGATACCATTTGACCCAACAATACCACTATTATGTGTATAAACCAAAGAGTTAAAAAAATAGAAAAAAGAAATTTATAGCAGCTCTTTTTGTTGTGGCAAAGAATTGGAAATGGATGGAATACCCATTCATTGGAAGAATGCCTGAACAAGTTGTAATAATTTGTGATTGAATACTTTTTGCTATATGAAATGATAAGCAGGATGCTTTCAGAAAAACCTGGACTTACATGAATTGATACCAAGTGAAGACAGCAGAATCAGGAGAACATTGTACAAAGTAACAGTAGTTATTATGATTAACTGTGAATAACTTAGTTATTCTTAGTCATAAAGAGATCTAAGTTCCAAAGGGCTTAGAATGAAAAATGCTATCCAACTCCAGTTAAAGAACTGATGGAGTGTGGCTATAGACTGAAGCATACTTTTTAAAAATTTATTTTTCTCAGCTTTTTTTGGTTTATGTTTTCTTTCACAACACAATTAAAATGGAAATATATTTTGCACTACCATATGTGCATAACTATATCAAATTGTGTGTCTTCTTAATAGGAGAGAGGAGAGAAAGAGATAATTTGGAACTCAAAATTTAAAACAAATATAAAATTATTAAATGTAAAATACTAAACCAAAAAAAGGAATGAATTTTCTGAAACATGTTATTCAGTGCACTGGAATTTCACCCAGTATTTTTTTATATCTGTGAAGATGATAAGCATCTGATATGGGCTAGCCATCAAGTAACTGACAAGGGTTAAATGAAATATGCTTAAAGACAGATGGATGGAGTTACTTCCTATGGAGTTACTAATAGAGTAAATCCTCTGTAAGGGATTCCTGAGTGACCAAGTTTGTGAGACATTGGATATTCCTGTTTGGAATTGTGTCTGATCATTAAGTCTATTTGAGGATTATTTTTGAAATCCAAATAGGGGATTTAGAATCCAAGAGGGGCTATTTACACTTATTACACAAGTGTATAGAGTGAGAATTTACACTTGTTATGTAACCTAAGCTTGATACAAAGACTTGATGGAAAAGCTGACTGATAGAATTTTAATATGGATTAAAAAAAAAAAAGACCCACAGCTCAATGTTTAGAGCAGAAGTAAGAAAAGTTTTATTGACATTATACACTCTGGCAGGTGGAGCTCCCCCTTGGTTTAGCCAAATCAGCTCTCCCCATACAATTTTTATTCAGGTCCCCGTTAGTGCAAATAATGAAACTGTCAATTATTCAAATTTTCATTATTTAAAATTATAATATTATAAAATATAGTTATTGCTTTTAGCCCAGTGAAAATATGCAGTGAACTAGAAAATTAAGCAATAATCTTCAATTATACTGGATTACAAAGTCTTGCTAAGCACCAGATAATAATGTTTGGAACAAGGAGAGTCAATGCAAATTTTCCATTTCCCACCTCCAATACTTTGTATTAACTATAGTTGACCTTCATGTATAGAATTAATTCCTTTTTTATCTCCACCTCATAGAATCTCTCCCTTCAAGTTTTAAAAGAAATAACAAGTTATACATAATAGATTTGCAGTTTCATGTGCAATCACTTTTTAAAAAAAATTCTAATATATTATGGAAAAGCTTGTTTATTTCACAAATTAAAAATAAAATAAAATAAAATTGAGAAAAACCCTATTTTGAATTCTTGGTTTTCCCCATTCCCTAACTGCTGTCATCCTTCCTTCTCAATTTCTTTATATTTAATTATTTTGTACCTCGTTTCTTTATATTTATTCTTATATATATTTATTTGTTGATTCTGTATCTCTATATTCATCCATCCATCCATCTATCTATCTATCTGTCTATCTATTTTTTGAGACTGTTTCCATATTTAGTCCAGACTGGAAGCTCCTCAGCTTCTCATGGTCTCCCACTTTTGACCAGCATGAAAGTTTAGGCAGGCTCTTCCTTCCAAGCCTAGACTGTTCCGCCTATTCTGATACCCATCCTTATCTCTATGAGTCCTGGATTTAATTCTGACCATCACTGGACTTTAATCCTGTAGCTCAGAGCTCCCAAGGTCAAAAGATCTACCAGTCTCAGTCTTTCCTTAGTGAGGGCTATATATGAATGTCACCATGACTACACACACATACACACACATACACACACACACGCACACAGTAAATACACACAATATATATTTATATATATTATATATAATATAGGAATTATTTATAGATATATACACACATGAATACATTCATGTGTGTATACAGGTATGAAAGTGTATATGTATGCATAGGTATTACGTGTAGGTATATATGTACACATACACACACTTGTTTTCCCTATTAGAGAATAAGGATTATTTCATTCTTTGTATATATACCCTCAGGTAAATACACACACACACACACACACACACACACACACACACACACACACACACACACATATATATATATGTATGTATATGTATTTTTCAAGTTTTAAAATTTATTTTAAACTTAAATAAAAAAGAAGAAAAAGGGGGAAACCATTGCCATATACTCAGCAGAACACAAGAAAGGATTTAATATAAAGCAATATATTTCTATTTCAAGAAAACTTATTTAATAAATATTTCTCATTTCAAAGCTGTTCAGTTTTTTTTTTTGCTTCCTTGTAGGTGGTTTTTAAAAATTCTCTGCTGTGCACTTTTATGTAATGTTCTCTTCTCTAAAAATATAATGTTCTCTGTTCTGGAGTCAATCTCCTTTCAGTTCAAAGTAATAATCACCTCAAATGCAGCCAGCTGTTAAAGTCCAGTCCTTTATTGTCTCTTACACAATAGCCTGGTTAGCTTTCTTAGAGACCTATCTCTCTCCTTAGTTCCGATAGCTTCTGATAGCTAGTCCTTTGTCTCTTCCAGCTTCAGCCTCTCTTCTTCCAAATGTCTCCAGCCAGCACAAAGGTGGAAGTTGGAATGAATCTGGCTCCTCCTCTGAGAGTGGGCTTGTAGGCTTGTGGGCTTCTGATTTGTGAATCTCCGGAAGTCAATCCCAGTTGAGGTTCCTAGCTTATATATATATATGCCCTCTAAAGGTGTGAACTCTAATGTGTGAACTCTCTTAAAGATGTGAACTCTAAAGGTGTGAACTAGGTACATAAGCATTGTCTCTATTAATTCCAGTGACTTAGCACCTTGTTTCAAGTTCTGGCCCATAACACTTTAAAATTTATTTTCCCCCTCAATCTCTCCCCAAAGAAGGCTACAATTAAATTTGGACACAACAAACACATATACATAGATATCTATAAACATACCTATATACTCAGGTACATATATGTAAAATAGTACTCATATACACATATGCATATACTCACACACTCATGTACATATATGTAAGATAGTACTATACTTATTTATACTTGTCACCTGTTTCTCTGAAGGTGGATAGTATCTTCCTTCATAAATCCAAGTCTTTGTTTTTTGAAATCAATCAGTTCCTCATTTCTTGTACCATAGCAATATTCCAACCCAATCACATTCTGAGATATTATCTATGAAAGCTTACTCTGCCCCCTTTTCTGTATTTCTTCTATTCTTGGCTACATGGGTTTTATTTATATAAGAAAACTTTAATTTAAAATAATCAGAATTACCCATTTTGCACTTCAACAATGCTCTTACCTTAAAATAGAATTTAAGACCTGATCCTACTGAATCTGCTTTCTTTACAATCTCTCCACCCCTCACCCCCCCAGTTTCTTAGAAGTTTCTGATCTTTTGTTTTCCCAAATGAACTTTATTATTATTATTCTGACTCAGATAATTTTTAGTAACTTAATTGGGATGGCATTATATAAATAGATTAATTAGGTAACATTGTTATTTTAAAAAACTATCTTGACTTTACCTTTCCATGGACAATAAATATTCAACTATTTAGATCTAACTTTATTTGTATAAAAAGTGCTTTATGTTTATATTTATATAATTCCTATATCTGTTTTATCAGGTATACTTTCAGGTATTTTATACAGTCTTTATTTTAAGTGTTCTGAAACGATATTGCATAATGGGGGATGTTAGGTGGCAGAGTAGATAGACCACTGGCTCTGGAGTCAGGAGTACCCGAATTCAAATCTGGACTCAAACACTTGACACTTACTAGCTGCATGACCCTGGACAAGTCATTTAACATAAATCACTTAATACAAGTCATGACTAACACATAATGTAGTTTCCCTAGTTATTTTTATGAAATTTATTTTAGCTTTCACATATGATTATTATTCTTGGTTGGTTTTTTTTTTTTACATATTCAGTTCTACTTCTTATCTTTATTTTATGCCTGTGTGTATCTCTCATTTTTATATCTCTTTCTGAAAGCCACATATTGTTGAATTCAAATTTTTAATCTGCTATCAGTTTCTATTTTATGGGTAAATCTACCCCACTCATATTTTAAGCTATAATTATTTATTGCATATTTTCTTTCTTTCTATTTTCCCTCACAATCCTCACACTATTCCTCTCCCTTCTTGCTCTTCTACTTGCTACTTTGCCCTCCTGTCCCTTAACTTACCCACCCCTTTAAGAGTTCCTATCTTATCCTGTCTCCATACCTAATCCCTTTGTCCTCTTGTTTCTTTCTGAATTGAGATTTTAATACCTTTCTAGATATATATGTTCTTTTCTGTTTAATCCATTCCTAATGAGAGTAAGGTTTTAGCATTACCTGCCTTCCTTTCTATAAGCTTCTTCTGTTTTTCCTTTTAGGCCTCATTGGTATAAAATAATTGTTTTTGTTGTTCTCTTTAAGAATGATGAACACCAACCAACCAACCAAAGAATTCATTTTTCTTTACACAGTAGCCATTTAATAAATGGTTGTTCTACCCATTCCCTCTTACATACACATACACACACACACACACTCCACACCACATTATACTTTCTGGGTTTTTTTCTGACATTTTGTGACACTGTAGTTTATTGTAGTTTTGCTGTCACAAAGAAGGGAAAAATGATTCTGTAGGCTCTGTACCCAACTGGTCCATATTTTGGAATTGTTTGATGCTACATGAATCTTTGCCCCCTGGGAACCAAAGAAGATCCCCTTAGATTCTTAAAAATTGTCTGAGCTGACCGTCCTAGTAGTCTCATATGGAGAGACAATTAATTGAAAGGGTGATTGGTTATGCTGGTTGTTGTCAACTGCACTCAAGGCACTGAAGGAGAAATTTGTTGCCTCCAAGCTTATTTCAAGGACCCTGAAAGGTAAGATGACATCTTTTGGCTTCCTGCTTCCGTTCATCTCAGAAAATGGAGGCACAAACCTGAAATTGTTGGAGAAAGTGTCTGGATAGAGGAAGCACAATATCTGAATCTTCTGAATCACAACATCTGTTAACTGTATGTCAGGATTTCACTAGGTCATTAGGAACCCAAAGATAAATCTGTGCCTGCCCTGTAGAATTTTGTATTCTACTGTGGAGATGCAACCTATACCCAGGTAAGTAAATGCACAGAATATATAAATGAATGCAAAGAAATCTGAAGGACGGAAAGTCAGCAGCCAAGGTTGGTATGGAGGAGAATTAAAAAAACATTGTGGAGGAAATGTTGCAAAAGCCATAGACAGTGGAGGAATCTGAGCAGGGGAGGGGTTTTTTGGGGAGGCAGGAAACCACAGAAGCAGGGACAAAAGAGGGAAGGAGAGTCAGAGGCTCAGTTCCTGAGCTCTCAGGCCCACATGATCCTGGAAAAGGGAAGAGCTTCAGTCTAAAGAGAGAAGACACAGATCTGAAGGGGAAGCTCTCTATTCCTGAGAGGGCCAGAAGTGGTGACATCTAGTAGGAGACACAGACCAATGGAGAGATGTCCAGAATTCCTCACAGTGCTGGCAGCCTCTGGAAGGGGCTCCTGATCACAGGTGAGACACTAGGATAGGGAAGGGAATGAGAGGGAAAGGAGAGAGATCTTGGGAAATTTGACCCGGACAAGTGAATCTGCCCAAGGACCCGGAGAAGACTTTTTGAGAGATCATCTCAAAGAGCCAGCTAATGGGAGTCTTCTCTGGGTCAGAAACAGAGGGAGAATGAACCTCATAGTCCACATAATGAGACTCAGGACAACATTCAGCCCTGGAGCTGAAGAATTTTTAAGGGAGGCAAAGTGAGGGATATGAAGTCAGAGGAGGCTTGAGTTGGGATTCCAGCTCTGACATTAATAAGTGTGTCATTTACATTCTCTCTCCTCTCCCATGAAATGGCCTAATCCTACTTGCAGTTTCCCTCAAAGTATTGTTTGGGATCAATGTGTTCTGTGTGTTCTAAAAGTGTGCCTGGCTTGGTAGAAAAGGGACTCGATTTTGAGTGAGATGGTCAGAGTTGTACTCATGTTTCTGCTTTGGGCTCAGGCATGCTGGGTAACTCCCTGGGCTCTCTCAGCTCTCAGATTCCTCATCTATAAAAAGTGAGTGCATTGATCTCAGGGTTCTGTCCAGCTCTGAATCTTGTGATCTCTGATCTAATCTTTACACCAGCAGCACCTCTTCAGACAATGGTTACCCCTCAATGTCTTGCCTACCATCAGACAATTTCTGAACCTGGAATTTAGATGTGTTACTGGGAAAACTCTCAGAGTCTGAAGTAATGGAGACAGAGATACACACAGAGAGTCCACTGAAATGTATCATATTGAACAACCAGCAGACTTAGGTCAGGCTTAGTAGCGCTTATGTGGCCCCATATATCTCCCACAACCACCTGGACCTCTGATAGATACTAATCTATTCCTCCCTCCTCCCTTCTCAGCTGCTCTCCTCAGCACCCAGATCCAGTCGGAGTCTACTGAACCTCCTACAATGGAACTGAAGTCCAGCCTACCTTATGGGACGGTGGGGGGCAACATCACCTTGTCCATCCTGGGGCTTTCACAGCAACCTGGAAGATACACTTGGTTCAGAAAGACCACAAAGGAGTCTAACAGAATTGTGACCTACATTGTTCAGACGGGACAGCGGATACCAGCCAGTGGTCGAGAGACTGTCTTCCCCAATGGCTCTCTGCTCATCACTAACCTCACTCTTGATGACAGCGATGAATACATAGTAGAGCTTTTTTCTACAATTGATGGTGGGAAAAACTTTCAGCTAGCCTTTCTCAGGATACAGTTGCAAGTATATGGTAAGTTGTCCCTTTCCTAGTGGGGATCTGCACCCTTTCTGTCTGCCCTAGGGGTGAGAGTGAGAATGAGAACTGAGATTGGTGCCCCAGGGGAAACCCCCTTCCAGATACTGAATAGCAAGCCGGGAATCTCAGGGGGTCTTCCCTCTCTCTGCAGAGCCCACAGGGGAACAGGAAGGAGCAGATGACAGCCCTCAGGAGTAATTTCAGAGAACCAGCATCAGGTCCAGTTCAGATAGAGCCAAAGTGGGTCAACAAGAATCACTCAGCCTCACACCTGCCTGAAGGATCCTTTGGAGAGAGAGAGAGAGAGAGAGAGAGAGAGAGAGAGAGAGAGAGAGAGAGAGAGAGAGAGAGAGAGAGAATGAGAGAGACTGAATTCAGTCCCTTGCAATGGTTCTGATTAATTCTGGGAAGCCTGGCAGGAAGGGAACAAGAAAGGGGAAGAGGGATGAGGTCTGGGCTGAATCAATGCATGTTTCATCCAAAATCTAGGGGGATAATTTGTCACTGAAAAGTCTGTCCCATTTTCTCAGTAGCTAATGCTACCCAATGTATGAAAAATCCCAGAGAGGAGAGGCTTTGGGGGATAAAAATCCTGGGACATACAAGGATCCTGGCATTTTGGGGGGGCATGAAAAAGATCACATTATATAGATGTAAAAACTCAAGGTCCAGAGAAGTTTATCAATTTGCCAGAAGTCAAACAGAAAGTAAGTTACAGAGATGCATTTCGACTGAGTTGAGCTGAATCCTCCCATATCCTCCCCAAACCAATAGTCTGGAACAGGTCCTTGGTGATTCATACCCTTTTTTCTTTCCTCCCCCAACTCTCCTTGTCTAGGAAGGGGAAGCAGGCTAGCCCCACTGACACGGTCCCTTCTGTTCCAGCAAACAAGCTTATTTGATGGAGGGTCTATCAAAGAGGGAGAGGAGCAAAATGGCTGCCTAGACACTGGGACCAGAGTGAGCCAGTCTCATTCTTGGGCTACTCGTGTCCCAAGGAGAGTGAACTGAACTAAGTGGGGACATTAAGGGGAGAACTGGAATATGGCTACAGGTGATAGGGTTTAGACCCACTCCTTCAAGGCGAGATTCAAGCTGGAGGAGGAAGAAGCATAGACCTCAATGGTGATGCAATAGGTAGAAATTACAAAGAGGCTCATTTGGCCTCCAAATAAGGACAACTTTTCCATCAGTTAAAGTTATCTAATGGGGGATGGGCTGCCTCCAGAGGTAGTAAGCTCCTCATTCTGGATCCCTTTAAGGAAAATCTGAACCATTGTTGAGGAAGTTGGAGAGGGGATGCCCATTGACATTTGGATCATATTAGATGATGTCTGAGACCCAGAACCCATAGAAACATGGAATCTGAAGAGAGCTGAGAGGCCGTCTAAACTCTTTTTGAAGTCTGAAATTCTGTTAAATGTGATCCTGGAGCTGAGCAGGTGGGCAGGCTGGGGACTATTTCATTTTTGAGGAAACTGAGGCAGACACTTAACTTTTGGTTAAGTGCTTTGCTCAGGATCATTCAGCTATAAACAAAAATTGGCAAAGTAGGAGATAGGAGAAACAGAGTTGGGAGTAGAGGGAAAGATAATGAGGTCCGTCTCAGGTCCATAGAGTTTGTTGCACTGGTTCTGTATTCAGAAATCCCAGGTTATTTGCTAGATGAGTTACAACCTGACCTTTCCTGACAAGGGACTTCTGAAGTAGAAAGACTATACAAACCATGTCTGGCTCCTGTCTTGCTTTGTTTCCTCAGCTTTTCCACTTCTGTTCTCTTTCACAGCAAATTTGAATTTCAGAGGAAGGGTCATTGCTGGCATTGTGATTGGCGTCCTGGCTGGGCTGGCCCTAATTGGGATCCTCATCTATTTTCTGTTTATCAGAAAGACTGGAGGGTAAGAGGGTTACCTTACATCTGTCTTCTTGAAATCAGGACTGCTCAACATCCCCAGAAACAGCTGCCTTCTCCCACTTGCCTTTGAAACTTGCTCCTATTGTTATTTTTAAACTAATCAAGGAGGATTTTAAAGGGAGGTTAAGTGAGTTTTTCTTTCTGAGAACATTCCCTCTCTTCCCTAATGGGTTTTCCCCTTACATGAGGCTTAAACCTACTTCTTTGTAACTGCTGCCCATTTCCCCTTTTCTGCCCTCTAAATCCAAGAAGAGGAAGTCTAACATTTAAGCGGGAGGGCAGTACCACTCACTCCCCATAGCTCTTGGACTCTTTGAGCACATTAATAATAAGAGTTAACCTTTATATTGTGCTTATTATATGCTGGCACTATGCTAAGGGCTTGACAATTATAATCTCATTTGATTCTTGCAATAATTCCAGGATGTATGTATTATTATTGTCCCCATTTTACAAATGAGGAAACTGAGGTAAAATGATTTACCCAGGGTAACATGTATAGTAAGAGTTTGAATCTGGTTTTGAATTCAGGTGGTCCTGACTCCAGACTTAGTCCTCTATCCATTCCATCACCTAACTCACCTCCTTTGAACTTAACTCCCAGGCCAGGTGACTCCAAGGAGAAACACTTCTCATGGCTCTCCTATCTTGCTTTTTTAGAGCCTCACAAGGAATGCTGGGAGACCCAGACCCAGGAGGGAGAACTCAGAAACATAGTGAGTATGGCTCCTAAGAAGCAATGGGATGCAATAGAACAAATATGAACTGAGGAGTCCGGGGTCTTTTGGCTCTGGCAATGTTCTTGTCCTATTTTAGGTCTTAGTTTCCTCATCACCAGATATTTTCCTCCCATTTATTGACCTGTACAGACTCTCAGAAACCTTTCTTATGCAGTGGCTCATCACCAGTTATCAAAAGACAACATGCCAGAGTTGGCCCCATTCAACCCCACTTCTATTATTTTAAAGAAAAAACTTCCTTGACAACTGATAGTTTGTTTTGTTTTTCACATTAAATATGACAAATTGACTGACACAATGCCAAGCTTGTCCTGCTTGTTTAGACCCCCCTTTGACCTTCTTTCTGCTGTTTTCCATGTATTTTTAAAAAATTAAATTAAATTAAGTTTTTTGCTACATTTTAAGTTTCAAATGGTCTCCCTTCCCTTTTCTCCTCTTCCCCTAGAAAAGACTATCATTTCACACACACCCTCACCCATTTGTATCCATATATGTGGGCAGCTAACTGGCACAGTAAACAGAATGCTGGGGCTAGAATTAGGAAGATCTAAATTCAAATCTGGCCTAAGATATCTACATGGACAGACCTTACCTCTCTTTTGCCTCAATTTCTTTATATATATAAAATGAGCCTTGAGAAGGAAATGGTAAAGTAACTTCTTTCCCAAGAAAACCCCAAATGGATTCGCACAGAGTTGGACATGATTGAAATGACTGAACAATAACACGTGTATGTATGTTTGCATTTGTATTTATAGATGTATCTGTGGGGGACATGCAAAGGAGAGAATTTCCTACCCTCTTTCCTCCCCTCAAGGAAAATCAGTTTCTCATAGAATCCAGGCACAAGACATACCAAGAAGACCTACTGTCTTGGTTTCTCTCTCCCTCTAGGACAGGTTCTGAAAAATAATATTTACTGGCAACAAGACTCAACTCCTTCTGCACAGGTAGGAGTTTCTTTCAATCATAATTATTGAGGATTTTTGGATGTTTAGCAGAGGGTGAGAAGTCCTTTGCCCGGAACTGCAGATGCTCATAGGTTCTGATCCATAAGATGTTCTTGAAAATCTGAATAGGATGATTTCTGAATGTCATTAAAAGGAGAGAAGGATGCATGAGGATCCATGGAAAATCTGATGCTGGTCAATATGGAGAAGAGAAGTGATTTAGAAGGAATCTTCCGGGGTCTTAATCATAACTAAATGCTAATCACCAGTAAGAAAAATGAGAAATATCAGAGGGAGGATGTAAATAAAAAACTTAGTAGCAATTTCGTGTATTAGAAAGTGGAAATGGGCTATACTGAGAGGTGGTAAGTAGTCTTAATTCAAAGATCAAAGGGTGGGAGACACCTTGTCAGAAACGTGGGAAAGTGGATTTTTCCTCTTTTGTGTTTTGGACTGGTTGGATTATGAGATCCCCCTGAAGTCTGAGAATGTAGAATCTTTATAAATCCATGAAGACTTGACTTTCCATGTTCTATTGCCCCTTCTAGCTCAGAAATTCCATGTTCTAAGGCCATTCCCTGATCTGATTTCTATGTTCTAATATCCTTTCTTCTCATCCTCAAATAAGCAGTTTAGTTAGATTCATAAAATCAGAAAGCATTAGGCATTTATTTCATAGAATGCAACATTCTTCTCAATTCCAACTCCCCAGGCAAAACATCACGTTAAGGCTGGGGTTCTATTTTCACTCACTTAATTCTCCCATGTGGCAGGAAGGAAAGGTAGCCCAGAAGTTTAGTATTTTAAGCTGATTCCATTTGAATGGAAAAGAAATATCTGATTTGACTCCCAGTGGGTAATCACACAGGGACTGGGAAACATTGAAAGATTATTCAGGTAAACTTATAGTTACAGCTGCTTAGGTGAAAACCAACTGACTCCAATTTCTTAGATTTCTATACCTTAGGAGCTTTATCATTGATCAATGAACAAATGTTTAATAAGTGCCTACTGTTTGTCAAGTACTTTGCTCGATCAGGAGGGTAGAAAATGCAGAGAAGAAACAGTGAGCTTACATTCTAATGGGAAGAGAAGTACACATAAAATATATTTGTATAAAGTTAATACATTCATATGCATAAATTAGTTAAAAAGTGGAGTTTGGGAGGAGGACACTAGAATTTGGGGGATCAGGAAAGACTTCATGGAAGTGATCCTTGAATAGTACCTTAAAGGAAAAGAAGAATTCCTTGAGGCAGAAACAAGAATAGATCAGGGAATCAGAGAAAAGGGAAATTTCCCAAGAAAGAAATAGATAAGAATTCCAATACCTTTGCCAAGAAAATCCTCAAAAGAAGTCACAAAAAGATGGGCACAACTGAAAACAACTAAATAACAACAAATGATACTGCTGAATCCAAGAGTATGCACATTTTTATAACTCTTTGGGTATAATTCCAAATTACTTTCCAGAATGGTAGGATCAGTTCACAATCCCATCAGCACTGCATTAGTATCCTTATTTTTCCATAATCCATTCCACATTTGTTATTTGTCTTCTCTGTAATGTTAGCCAGTTGAATAGGTGTGAAGTGGTACCTCAGAGTTGTTTTAATTTGCATTTCTCTAATTAATAGTGATTTAGAGTATTCTTTCACATAACTGTAGAAAACTCTGATTTCTTCATCTTTTAGTTATTAATTGGTGAATGACTCATATTATAAATTTAACTCAGTTCTTTATATACTTGGGAAATGAGGCCTTTATCAAAGACAGTTGTTAAACATTTCCCGCAGTTTTCTGTTTTCCTTCTAATCTTGGCTGCATTGATTTTATTTGTGCAAATCTTTTTTTTAATGTGATCACTATTATCTAAGTTACATTTTGTAATGTTTTCCATCTGTTGTTTGGTCATAAATATTTCCTTTACTCATAGATCAGACAGGTAAAATTTTCCACGTTCCCCTAATTTGCTTAAGATATTCTCTTTGTGTCTATCATGGACCCATTTTGATTTTACCTTAGTATTTAATATGAGATATTGGTCTTTATCTAATTTCTGTCAAACTATTTTCCAGTTTTCTCAGAAATTGTTGTCAAAGGGGAATATTTGGAGAGTTCACCTGGGTTCTTGCCTCTCCTCTGCCATCTTCTTAATATACTTTTGAACTCTGATATCTAGAAGACTGTGACTAACTACTTTTATCCCTTCTATAGGACCTGAACTCCACACCCACCATTTCTGAAGCAGCCTCTGAAAATCTTTACCAGGTATATGCCTAGGGGAGGGTATATGTGTCACTATTAGTCTAAGAAAGATTAAAATGTTGTTTGAGGATGAGTTTCTGGTTATGATAGAGTCAAAGGATAAAACTAGAATGGAGGAAATGAGATAAAGAATATGGCAGAAGAAGGCAACTAGATGGTGCAGTAGATAGAACATTGGTTCTGAAGTCAAGAGAATCTGAGTTCAAATCTAACCTTACATACTTAATTATGAGCTGTGTAACCCTGGGCAAGTCACTTAACCCCAATTGCCTCACCAAAAAAAAAAATCCAGTTAAAAAATATGACAGAAAGGACCCCCTTCCAGGCTTTACCTTTCTTTTGAAGTTAATGATATCTCCTGTTTCCATCTCCAGGCACTGGATGTTACCAAAGTGGATATTTATGACAGTTTTGATGTCATGAAGAAGCCTGAAACTAAGGAAAGTGGGAAAATTTCCTAGAGATGATGTCATAACTTGATTGCTTCCATTTTTTAAGGTGAGATTTACAGGCAGCTCTCAGGGGAGAAAGATATCAGGGGCAGAAGAGAGAAAAGGGTCAGGTTTGAGGCTTTGAAGGGACCAGATTTTACAGTAAAGAAGAGATTTGTGATGTGAGTGCCTGTTGGCAACACCGGTATCTATTAATTGGATTTTAGGTAAGGAAGCTATATTCTGTGAATCTGACTGCTTCAATTACATAATTTTCCCATCTTCATTCTCTTCCCATAGTTTCTAAGAAAAAGTTTAGTCATAACAGTTCCATCCTTGGTCTTGCTGAGCTAAAAGGGAAACAACCATCAGTCCCTTCCAGCTGGACAATTCTATGGTCCTAAAAGACTACATGTAACTGTGAGGAATCACTGCTGGATTCAGGAGGCTGTAATATTGGACCATACCTTCCACCAAGGGCTCCTCTACTTTGGATCCAGATGGTTTGGACTAGGTTCATCTCTGAAGGAGCTTGGGCTATAATGAGAGGGGAGAGGTAGAGTACTTTCTCTCTTTGGTTTATATAATCCCAGCTCTCAAGAAACAAATTTATTCATAACTTGTTATGGCTCATGTACAGGTTATCTCCCAAAGGGTTAAGGAGTAAAAAATGTACTTAATTTACAAAATGACTCAGGTATGGGATAAGTACTTACTTTTCTGTATATAAAAAATGCTAAGTACAAAAAACTGATAGAGCACTTTAATAGAACATCTTAAAACAAAAGTCATCAATTTCACATATAACTACAATTACAACCTGCTGTGGGGGGATGCTAATTAAATTTCATCATAACATAAAGAAGTCTGCTGGGTTGGTGATCAGACATTTTGAATTTTAATTAGATTTTGCATTTTCCAAACAACTTGATATATGCTGGTAAAACAATTTTAGACCAATACTATTGTCTTATACATATGGAGACTCCAGTCAAGCTTCCCAGGACTCAGGATGAGAAGACCAATGATCTTTTAAATACAAATTATTTTGAAAGGAATTCTCTATTTTGTTTTTTTTAAATTATATGTAAAGGCAATTTTCAACATTCATTTTTGTAAGATTTTGAGTTCTAAGTTTTTTTCCTTTCCTTCCTGTTTTCTCCCATCCCCAAGACATCAAGTAATCTGATATAGGTTATGAATGTACAATCAAGTTAAACATTTTCATATTAGTCATGTTGTGAAAAAAGAATCAGATAAAAGGGAAAAAACATAAGAAAGAAAAAAAAACAAAAAAAATTTTAAAAAGTGAAAATGATATGCTTTTAACTGCATTCAGTCTCCAAAGTTCTTTGTCTGAATGTGGAAAGATTTTCTACCTCGAGTCTTAGAATTATCTTGGGTCATTGTATAATTGAGAAGAGTTTAGTCTATCATACTTGATTATCACATAGTGTTGCTGTTATTGTGTACAGTGTTACACTGGTTTTGCTCACTTCACTCAGCATGAGTTTATGTGTCTTTCCAGGTTTTTTTGCAATCCACCTACTCATCATTTCTTATATAATAATAGTATTCCATTACATTCACATGCCACAGTTTATTCAGCCATTCCCCAGCTGATATGATCGATTTCCAGTTCTTTGCCACCACAAAGAAAGCTGCTATAAATATTTTTGTACCTATGGGTCCTTTTTCCTTTTTATGATCTCCTTGGGATACCCAATAATAGTCTTGCTGGATTAAAGGATATGTACAGTTTTATAACCCTTTAAACACAGTTCCAAATTGTTCTCCAAAATAGTTGGATCAGGTCACAACTCCACCAACAATGCATTAGTGTCCCAGTTTTCCCACATCCCTTCCAACATTTATCATTTAGCTGATTTGAGAGGTGTGAAGTGTTATCTCAGAGTTGTTTCATTAATTCCATTGATATTCTTGACCTTGCGTTCTTCCAGATGATTTTCGTTATTATTTTTTCTAGCTCTAAAAAATAATATTTTGTTAGTTTAATTGGTATGGCACTGCACAAGTATGCTAATTTAGGTAGAATTGTCATTTTTATTATATTAGGTTGGTCTACCCATAAGCAATTGATATTTTTCTAATTGTTTAGATCTAACTTTATTTGTGTGAAAAGTGTTTTGTAATTGTGTTTATATAGTTCTTGGGTTCATTTGGCAGGTAGATTTGAAAATATCTTATATTATCTACAGTTATTTTAAATGAACTTTCTCTTTCTATTTCTTGTTGCTGAGTTTTGTGATTAATATATAGAAATACCAATGATTTGTGTGAGTTTATTTTATATCCTGCAACTTTGCTAAAGTAATTAATTATTTTAAGTGGTTTTTTAGTTGATTCTCTAGGAATCTAGTTATGCCATTATATCATCTGCATCATTTATCTTATTTCCTCATTGCCTATTCTATTTTTTTAAATAGTACAGTTTAATTTGAAGTCCAGACTCAAAAAGTAGTCACTAGTAAATCAAAGTTTGACCTCTGCTGGGTCTTGTGATATTTAACATTTTTATCTGTAAGGAAGTGCATTCAATTGGATGGCATTAATTTTGCATCACGCTTTCAGCTGGGAGACAATAATATTCTTTTAAATTTTTTTTTTATTTCCCTGAGTTACATGTAGAAACAACATTTTTTTGGTTATACATGTAAATTCTTTTTTTTTTTTTTTTTTTTTTTACATATTTCCTTATGTATCATGTTGGGAAAGAAAAATCAGAACAGAAGGGAAAAACCATGAGAGAAAAAAAACAGAATAAAAAGAAAAAAAAATGAACATAGTATGTGTTGATTTACATTCCGTCTCCATAGTTCTCTCTGCATTTGAATGACATTTTCTGCCCAAGGGTTTTTTGGGATTTCTTTGGATCACTGGACTGCTGAGAAGAACCAAGTCCATCATTAGGTTGATCATTGTACAATTTTGCTATTGTTGTATATAATGTTTTTTCCTGGCTTGTTTCACTCAACATCAATTGAAGTAGCACTTTCTAGGTCTGTTCATCATGTTTTATAGACCAATAATGTTCCATTACTTTCATATACCAAAACTTCTTTAGTCATTTCCCAATTGATAAGCATTTTCTCATTTTCCATTACTTTGCCACCACAAAAAAAGCTGCTACAAAATTGTTACGTGTGTAGGTCCTTTCCCCTTTTTTATGATTTCTTGAGATACAGACTCTAGACACTGCTGGATCAAAGGGTATGCACAGTTTTATAGTCCTTTAGGCATAGTTCCAAATTGCTCTCCAGAATGGTTTGATCTTCTCATAACTCTATCAACATATTAGGGTAACAGTTTTCTCATATCCCCTCTAAGATATCTCATGGTATTTTCTTATCTTAATCTGAGAGGTGTGAGGTGGTACCTCAGAGTTGTTTTAACTTGCATTTCTCTAATCAAAAGTGATTTAGAGCATTTTTTTTTCATATGACTCTAGATGACTTTAGTCCCATTGCCTATTTTTATTCTACCTAAAGCTAGCATATCTAATACAATAGTGATGATAACAAATAGCCTTGTTTTAACTGGATCATAAAAGAATTGTTTCTAGTTTGTGTTCATTACAAATAATACTTGCTGATGGTTTTAGACAGGTACTGCTTATAATTTAAAAGAAAACTCCATTTATTCCTATGCATGCCAATGTTTTTAATAGGAATGAGAGCTGTATTTTGTCAAAAGCTTTTTCTATATCTACAGAGTTAATCTTAAGACTTATATTAGTGTTCTTAGCGATATAGCGATTAACTATATTATGCTGATAGTTTTCCTAATATTAAACCAGCCATGCTTGGAAAAAGAAGGGAAAAACCATGAGAGAAAAAAAAAACAGAATAAAAAGAAAAAAATGAACATATTATGTGTTGATTTACATAATTATCCTGGTGATGCATTGTTTTAATCTCTTTAATAATATTTTATTTTAATGTTCATATTAATAATAATTAGGGAAATTGGCCTATAATTTTTTTTTTCTGCTTTGGCTTTTCTGTCTTAGGGATCATATTTATGTCATTAAAAATTTTTGGTAAGACTCTTTCACTGATTTTTCCAAATAGTTTATAGAGTATTGGAATTAATTGTTATTTAAATGGTAGGATTCACTTGTGAATCCATCTGGTTTCAGAAACTTTTGTCCTTAGGGAGTTTCTTTTTTCTAAAATGGTTTTTTAAAGTATTTTATTTTTTCTTCTATTAATCTGGGTGTTTTTAAATTTTTGGTAAACATTCATTTCACTCATATTGTCAGATTTATTGACATTTAATTGGACAAATAGATCCTAATTATTGCTTTAAGTTTCTCTTCATTGGTGGTGTAATGCCAGAGAAGATAGAGATTAGAGAACAGTTTAACAATTTATTTAAAAAGAGAGATTTACTGGGACCAAATAGATCCATAGTTTGGTCCCAGGGCTGAATGAGACCTACCATCTCAAAGAATCCAACAGTGAATGTCAGATACAAGATTTTTTTATAGGGTAACAAGAACAATGACATAATGGGGGAGGTACCTGACATGGGGATGACCTAATCAGGGGAAACACTTCCGATGACATAATGGGAGGTAGTGGAGAGGCTCCTGATATTCTAATGACATCTAAAATGGATAAAGACCTTTATCCTATTAAACATTAAGAGGGAATAAGTATAGTCTAAGGTCTAAGATATAAGACCTTTATCCTATCAAACATTAAGAGGGAATGATTATAATCTGAGGCAGAGTAACTAAATAGGACAATTAGGGAAACTGGGTCAGCACATTAAGAGAATTGTGGCACAATAGTGGCAAATTCATCCTTTTTATTTTTGATCCTGGTAATCTGGTTTTTTTCTTTCTTTTTTTTTCTAACCAAATGTTTGTTTGTTTCATAAAACTAATTCTTAGCTTTATTTATTAGTTCAATATTTTTGTTACTTTCAATTTTATTCTTTCATTTGATTTTCAGAATTTCTAATTTGGTATTTAATTGGAGATTTTTAATTTGTATTTTTTCTAGCTTTTTAAATTGCATGTCCAAGTCATTGATCTCATTTTTCTCTATTTTACTCATGAAAATGTTTAGATATAAGCACCATATATGTGTCATAAAAGGAATTTGGTAAGATTCCTTCCACATAGTTTGCATAGTATTGGAATTAACTGTTTTTTAAACATTTAGTAGAATTTACTTGTAAATCATCTGGTCCTCAAGATTTTTTCTTGAGTAGTTCTTTAATAGCTTATTCAATTTCTTTGTTTAAAATGGAACTATTTAAGTAATTTATTTCCTCCTCTGTTAATCTGGGCAATCCATATTTTTGTAAGTATTCATCCATTTCAATTAGATTATCAGATTTATTGACATTTAGTTGGGTAAAATAGCTCCTAATTATTGCTTTAATTTCCTCTTCTTTGGTGGTTAGTTCACCTTTTCATTTTTGATACTGATAATTTGATTTTCTTTCCTTTTTCTAATCAAAGTAACTAAAGATTTATCTGTTTTGTTGATTTTTTCATTAAACCAACTCTTAGTTTTGCTTATTACAATATGAACTAGATGAGGTGAGATCTTTCAAGACAGTTGTGAAAATTGAGTAAGGCTTCATCTATTTCAAAGTTTGAGTAGGTTTGAAGGACTTGAAGCATTAAGTAGAGGGCATACTTAAGTCCCCTTCCTGCTATCCTCCTAAGGCCATATTTAAGCCCCCTCCTTGCTATCCTCCTTATTTCAGTCAAATATGGGCAACTATGTACTTATTGGTCAAGTTCAATTTCTTGGGTAGTTCCTGCCTTTAGAATGTAAGATCCTCAGCCAATAAGGATGAGGGTTAGTGTTGGGAGGGGGTATTTGTGTTAGGTATTAAAAGTGTTGACCCTGCCCTCTACAATGCTTCCTCCCTTCGATTCTCTGGTGGGTGGGTGGGACACCCGGGAGAACGTATAATAAACTTTGCTTTGCTTCTAGAGATATCTCCAGTTTTTTTTTTTTTTTTTAATTAAATGTTATCTGAACCACACACAATAGTTATATTTCAATTTTATTAATCTCTCCTATTATTTTCAGAATTTCAAATTTGGTATTTAATGGGGTGGTTTAATTTATTCTTTTCCAACTTTTTTATTTGCATGCCTGATTCATTGATCTTTTCTTTTTCTATTTTTTTCCGTGTAAGCATCTAGAGAGATAAAATTTCCCCTAAGAACTGCTTCAGCTATATCCCATATGTCCTGATACATTGTCTCATTATTGTCATTCTCTAAGGATGAAATTGTTTGTTGTATCTATGATTTGTTGTTTGAACCATTCATTGTTATTGTTTAGATTATTTAGTTTCCAATTAATTTTTGGTTTATCTTTCCATAGCCTTTTATTACAAGTAATTTTTATTGCATCATGATCTGAAAATGATGAATTTAATATTTCTGCCATTCTGCTTATGATTGGTGGGTTTTATGTCCTAATATATGGTCAGTTTTTTGTGTAGATGCTATGTACTGCTGAGAAAAGGTATATTTCTTTCCCTCCCCATTTAATTTTCTCCAGAAGTCTATCATATCTAACTTTTCTAAAATTCTATTTATCTTCTTCATTTCTTTTTTGTTTATTTTATGGTTAGAAGTATTTAGTTTCAAGAGAGGGAGGCTGCAGTCTAGTATAGTTTTTCTGTCTATTTTTTTTTCCTGTAATACTTTTAGGAATCTGGATGCCAAACAACTTGATTTATATATGTTTGGTATTGATATTACTGCATTGTCTGTGGTATTCTTTAGCAAGATGTAGTCACCTTCCTTATATCTTTTAATTATATCTATTTTTTTTCTTTTTCTATTTTTTTTTTTTTACTTCAGCTGAAGCATAATATATTCTGCTCCAGTCTCTTACCTTTATTTTGTGTGCATCTCTCAATGTTTTTCTTGTAAGCAACAGATTGTAGGATTCTGGCTTTTAATTCACTTTGCTCTCTGCTTCTCTTTTATGGGAGAGTTCATTCCATTTATGTTTGCAGTTATGATGACTAACTGTGTGATTTCCCTCCTCTATTTTCAACTATTTATACTTTTCTCTCTTTCATCTTGTCTTGCCTCACCAATGTCTTGCTTTTGATTCCTACTTCCTTTAATCTGCCCTCCCTTCTACCAGCCCCACCTTTTCTTTCCCCTTTCCTCCACTGTTTCCCCAGAGGGTAAAATAAATTTCTATACCCAAGTGTGTATGTTACTTCCTTTTCAAACTAAATCTGATAAGAGTAAGAGTCAAACAATATTCACTCCCTCCTTTATTTCTCTCTATTGTAATAGGTCTTTTGTGTCTCTTCATGTGATGTAATTTACCCTTTCTGCCTCCCTCTTTCCTCTTCTCCCAGTACAATTAATTTTTTCATCCCTTAATTTTTTTTATAAAATTACATCAGACTTAACTTATACGCATACCTTCTTTATATATATATATATATATATATATATACTCCTTGTAACTGTCCTAATAGAAATACAGTTGTCAAGAGTTATAAGTGTAATGGGCTGAGGTTTGAGTTGATGCACTGAGGTCCCAAGTACGTGAGGATAAATAGTAATTGGGCTATACTCTATTAATATACATGATTGGATAAAGAATGGTCCCTGCCCACTCTCCCTGCAAGTCCTGATGTGTTGTATAGGAAATGAGATTTTGGTGGGTGGAGGCAGAGAGAGAGACAGGAAGAGAAGCTGGGAGAGATTGGATCTGGGTTTGAGACTCCGAGCTGCTGGTTGTGTGGCTGCTGGTCGAGCTAGCTTCTTGACTCAGCTGCATACATTGCTATCGCCGATTCTCTTCCACCTGTGATCCTTCTTCATTGAGAAAAAAGACTGACAATTTTCCCCTAACCTGAGTTCCTGACTCCTGCTGATTTAAAAATACACGATCTTCACATCTAAGTATTATCTTCCCATGTATACGTAATGTAAACAGTTTAATATTACTGAATGACATGCCTTTCCTCCTTCTCCTAGTTATCTTTTAATGCCTTTCTTGAGTCTTGTATTTAAAGATTGAAGCTTCTGTTCAACTCTGATCTTTTAATCAGTAAAATTTGAAAGTCTTTCATTACATTGAATATCCATCTTTTCCCCTGAAAAATTATGCTCAGTTTTGCTGAGTAGTTGATTTTTCATTGTAATCCAGCCTCCTTAATCTTCTGCAATATTATATTTTATGACTTCCTATTCTTTAACGTAGAAGCTGGCAAATCTTAGGTAATGCTGACTGTGGTTCCTTGGTATTTGTTGTTTCTTTCTGGCTGCCTGCAGTATTTTTCCCTTGACCTGTTATTTCTGGAATTTGGTTTCAATATTCCTTGGAGTTTTCATTTTGGGATCTCTTTCAGGAGGTTATTGGTGCTCTTTCAATTACTATTTTGTCCTTTGGTGTTAGGATATCAGGGCAGTTTTCCTTGATAATTTCTTGGCAAATGTTATCCAGGCTCTTTTTTCTTTCTTTCTTTCTTTCTTTCTTTCTTTCTTTCTTTCTTTCTTTCTTTCTTTCTTTCTTTCTTTCTTTCTTTCTTTCTTTCTTTCTTTCTTTCTTTCTTTCTTTCTTTCTTTCTTTCTTTCTGTCATGGCTTTCAGGTGTTCTAAAAATCCTTAAATTCTCTATCCTGGATCTATTTTATTTTTCCCCTCTTTTTTTAAAAATTAAAGCTTTTGATTTTCAAAACACATGCATAAATAATTTTCAACATTCATCCTTAAAAAATCTTGTGTTCCAAATGTTTTCCCTCCATTTCCTCCATACCCTCCCCAAGATGTCAATGTATATTAAACATGTGCAATTCTTCTGTATATATTTCCAGAATTATCATGCTGCACAAGAAAAATCAGATTAAAAAGGAAAAAAATGAGAAAGAAAAAATAATGCAATCAAATAACAACAAAAAGAGTGAAAATACTATGTTGTGATCCACACTTAGTCCCCACGGTACTCTCTTTGGGTACAGATGGCTCTCTTCATCACAAGACTTTTAGAACTGGCCTGAATCATTTCATTTTATAAAAGAACTACCTCTATCAGAATTGATCATTATATAATCTTGCTGTTGCCATTTACAATGATCTTCTGGTTCTACTCACTTCACTTAGCATCCTGGATCTATTTTCTAAGTGAATTCTTTTCCCAATGAGGTGTTTTACATTTTCTTTTATTTTTTTCATTATTTTGATTTTGTTTGATTGATTTTCAGTGTCTCATAGAGTCATTAGCTTCCACTCATCCAGTTCTAATTTTTACAGAGTGAGTTCCTTCATTTAAGGTTTTTTTTTAAACCATCTTTTCATTTATTCAATTCTAGTTTTTAAGAAGTTGTTTTCTTTAGTGAATTTTTATGCTTCTTTTCTTAAACTATTTAGTCTTTTCCCCTAATTCTCCTGCATAACTCTCATTTCTTTTCCAAATTTTCTTCTACCTCTTTGACCTGATTGAGCTTGAGAACAGTTGATATTCCCCTTTGAAGCTCCACATGTGGGCATTTTGCCATGGTTTCTTCTTCTGAGTTTATGTTCTGATCTTCCCCGTAGCTTTCTATGGTCAGGGATCTTTTTTCCCCTCATTTTTAAAGTTGAGCTCTACTCCTAGGGCACAGGGGACACTACCTCAACTTTACCTCAACTTCTTTCATTGAAGGATAGTCACTTGATCACTATGTTTCCATCCTGGGGCTTCAGATGCTGGTGGCATGCCCACTGTAATGAGGTGGCCCGGCCTAGTTGTCTCTGTTGTTGCAGGGTTCTGGGGCTTTCAATTTGCCATCTGTTCAAGGATTGGAGGCTCTGCCACTCCCCTGCTATTCCACTGGCCTGTTGAGCCAGGACCAAGGGCCCTCAGTTGCTATTTTTACTAAGGGCTTCCTATTAGATTGCCCATACCATGCCTTTACTGGGCTGCACTTCTCTTTTACCCAAGTGAGACAGACCTTTGGATTTGTGTGAGTCAGACCTGTGCAAAGACATTTGTCTCATTCTCTCTTCTTGAGTTGTTGAAGTCCAGTAGCATGACAAAAGTCTTGTAAGGACATTTGTAAGATGTTCTTACAAGTTATGTTAATCTGGAAACTTGTTTCACTCCATCTTTTTGTAGATCCTATCACTTCAGAAATTATTTAGAAGTTTGAGCATTGTTTCTGAGGGAAACTTCCTCCCAGAGTGCTCCTCTCTGACCCCTTGCAAGCTTAGGCAGCTTCTTGACTTATCTCTGCAGCTCATGTTTCTTTTGAGCTACTTCAATTCTGCTTTGCTCATAGAGCACAGCACTTTGATGAGCATACCCATACTGTGCAGTACTGGGCCAGTGTCTCTCAAGTCACAAATCCAATTCCAAAGTTTGTCAGAGAGATCTTGAGAGTATATGCCTTCTTCTGACCATCATGTTAACATTTCCCTTGTGTGAGTTCTCCATAAAATAGTATTTTAGCCAAGTACATTTGGCATGTAAACATGACCCCACCATAGGAATTACCTTTTCTGCTGAAAAGTTTGTATGCTTTGCAGTTTAGTTTAAGAAAGTAACTCAGTGTCTGGTATTTTATCCTACCCAGTGATTTTCAGAAGCTTTCAGACCATTCAAATGCAAGAGATTTTAAGACTGATAGAATTTTACTCCCAAACAGCCTCAGGAGAGAGAGATAATACTTCAGATAAGCACAAGATTACTAAGGTAAATGAGTTGTCCATAGTCACATAGTTAGTAAACATCAGGGAAGGAGTTCAAAAATAGCTCCCCTTTGACTGTAAAAAGTTCCTTTATATGTTCAGAGATTGTACAATTACAGGGCTGGACACTGATCTGAGTCTCAGGCTTGTAATTTGATGGCTCTGAGATGCTACTTCTCCTTTGACCTAGGCTTAAGGAATACTCCTCTGGATAGGTCTGCAGAGACTATTTCTTGAACACATGTCCCTGAGACTGTTCTTTCTCCTAGTCCTTGGACAGTTGTCTATTTTAGGGTCAGAATCTCCTAGCTTCTAAGGGTCAGAACCTAATCTCCATTAGATCTGAGCAGAGCTGGTGACTTCACTATGGATAGTTCTCCACTGTAGCACTCTGATCATTTCTCTCTTCAGTAGTAATCTCTGCTTTTTCCTCCTGCATTTGTATCTTCCCTTCACAGAGCCCAGGTACAAACCCTGGAGTTGTCCCTGCCTGTAATCAGGCTTAGTGCTCTCTCTGTTGGGAAGTTCTGGTCTCTCTGCTCTGTTTCTTTCTCCTTCTCTACAGAACCGAGGACTCTTTCTTCAAACCTGGAGCTCTTAGTTCAGCAAGGATCACATGGACCCCACAGGACATGGACTTTGTCTCTCACTTGCTCCTCCTTCCCCTCTTCTACATTTTTGTCCCTTCCCACCTTCTGTAGTTCCCCATTTCCCAGGATGAGGGTAACCTACAGATAACTGGGGTGAGGGTAACTTACAGCTCCCAAGCCTGTTTATAAAATAAAGGACTGTCTATTCCAAGCATGAAGAGACTTAGATGAGAACAATTTATTTTAGGGCCATGAAGGTGATAGAATTAGGCACTGTGAAGGGCTTGGAGTTTGGTCAGATCATCTACTGTCACCACAAGTCATTACCACAGGTCATTTCCAATTGTCAAGACTATTGTCATGCTACTGGGCTTCAACAACTCAAGAAGAGAGAATGAGGCAAATGTCTTTGCACAGCTCTGCCTCACACAAATCCAATTTATGCACAAATCAAGACATCACCCTGTGATTTCATTGGTATTCATCAAAAATGAAGGACAAACAAAAACATCCTTGCATCTTATTTTCTCCTTATCCTGCACAGATTCCTCCCACTCAAGGGAAGAAGGGTCACTCAGTATTAGCCACAGGCCCCTTGAAATGCCATTTGATTTCCTGTCACAGAGATAAAAGGTCCTGTATTTCAGGATGACAACTGAGACTGTGGGGGTAGGGGAAGAAAAATGTGTGAATTTTTTTCCCCTGAAACCCAGATTACTTAACTCCCTTCATCAAGCCCAGACAGAATATCAGTGCCCTCATTCAGACTAAAAATTATCAGAAGAGCAGGCTGTTTTTCTTTCCTTCTGCTTTCTTTCTTGCTTTTTTTATTTTTTATTATAGCTTTTTATTGACAGAACATATGCATGGGTAATTTTTCAACACTGACCCTTGCAAAAACTTCTGTTCTAACTTTTCCCCTCCTTCCCTCCACCCCCTCCCCAGATGGCAGTAAATCCCATACATGTTAAAATATATGTTAAATAAAGTAAATGTATACATATTTATATAGTTATCTTGCTGCAGAAGAAAAATCGGATTTACAAAGAAGGTAAAAATAACCTGGTAAGAACAACAAAGATGCAAGCAAACAATAACAGAAAGAATGGAAATGTTATGCTGTGGTCCACACTAATTTCCCAGTGTTCTTTTGCTGGGTGTAGCTGGTTCTGTTCATCACTGATCAATTGGAATTGATTTGGATCCTCTCATTGTTGAAGAAAGTCACGTCCATCAGAATTGATCCTCATGTAGTATTGTTGTTGAAACGTATAAAGATCTCCTGGTTCTGCTCATTTCACTCAGCATCAATTCATGTAAGTCTCTCCAAGTCTCTCTATATTCATCCCACTGGTCATTTCTTACAGAACAACAATATCCCATAACATTCATATACCACAATTTACTCTGCCATTCTTCAATTGATGGTTATCCACTTAATTTCCAGTTTTTAACCACTACAAAAAGGGCTGCCACAAACATTTTTGCACATACAGGTCCCTTTCCCTTCTTTATCATCTCTGGGATATAAGGTCAGAAATAATATAAGCAGGCTGGTTTTGAAGAGGCAGAGAAACTAGATGCAAAATTGCCAACATTAGATAATTGAAAAAGTGAGGGAGTTCCAGAAAATCATCTCCTTTTGCTTTATTGACTACATTAGAGCCTTTAAGTATGAATCATAAAAAAAGTGCCAAGTCCTCAAACAAATAGGAGTACAGGATCATCTTATTAGTCTTTTAAGGTGTCTGTATGTGGGTCAAGAAGCAACAGTTAGAACCCAACACAGAAGGACTAAATGGTTTAAGATGATAAAAGGATTATGACAAAGTTGTATATTGCCATCTGACTTATTTAACTTATATGCAGAGCATGACAGATAAAATGCCAGGCAAATAGAGAAAGTGTTAGATTTTATATTCTTGTTTTTCATTTTTTAATTCTTTTTAAAATGAAGCCTTTTATTTTCAAAACATATGTACATAAGTTTTCAACATTCACGCTTGCAAAACCTTATGTTTCAAATTTTTTCCCTCCCTTTTCCCTACCCCCCTCCCCTTGATGGCAAGTAATCACATATATGTTAAACATGTGCAATTCTTCTATACGTATTTCCACAATAATCATTCTGAACAAGGACAGATCAAAAAGCAAAAAAAAATAGAAAGAAAACAAAATGCAATCAAATAACAACAACAAAATGAAAATACTATGTTGTGATGCACATTCTGTCCCCACAGTCCTCTCTTTGAGTGCAGATGGCTCTCTCAATCACAAGACCATCAGAACTGGCCTGAATCACCTCGCTGTTGAAAAGAGCCACATCCATCAGAATTGATCTTTGTATAATCTTATTGTTGTATATAATGCTATTTTGGTTTTACTCACTTCATAATATCTTTCCAGGCATTTTTGAAATCATCCTACTGTTTGTTTCTTATAGAACAATAATATTCCATAACATTCATATACCATAACTTGGGCATAGTTTCAAATTGCTCTCCAGAATGGTTAGATTCATTCACAGTTCTACCAACAATGTATCAGTGTCCCAGTTTTCCCACATTCCCTCCAACATTCATTATTATCTTTTCCTGTCATCTTAGCCAATCTGAGAGGTATGTAATGGAATCTCAGAGTTGTTTTAATCTGCATTTCTGTGACCAATAGTGATTTAGAGAATTTTTTCATATGATTAGAAATGGTTTTAATTTCTTCATCTGAAAATTGTCTTCTCATATCCTTTGGCCATTTATCAACTGGAGAATGACTTGTATTTTCATAAATTTGAGTCAATTCTCTCTATTTTTTAAAATAAGCTTTTATTAGAACCCTTAGAGGTAAAATTCCCCCCAGTTTACTGCTTCCCTTTTAATCTTGTCTGAATTGGTTTTGTTTTTACAAAAATCTTTCAACTTAATGTAACCAAAATTATCTATTTTGTCTTCCATAATTATTCTAGTGCTTCTTTGGTCATAAATTCCTTCCTTCTCCACAGATCCGAGAGGTAGACTATTGTTTGTTCTTCTAATTTGCTTATAGTATCACTATGTCTAAATCATGAACTCATTTCAACCTTATCTTGGTATAGGGTGTTAGGTATGGCTCAATACATAATTTCTGCCATACTAATTCCCAATTTTCCCTGAAATTTTTTATCAGATAGTGAGTTCTTATCCCAGACACTGAAGTTTTTGGATTTATCAAACACTAGATTACTATAGTAGTTGACTATTGTGTGCTGGGAACCTAACATATTTCACTGATCAACTTCTCTATTTCTTAGCCAGTACAAAATATTTTTGATGACTGCTGCTTTTTAATACAGTTTTAGTGCTGGTACAGCTAGGACACCTTTGTATTTTTTCATTGATTTCTTTGAAATTCTTGCTCTTTTGTTCTTCTACATGAACTTAGTTATTATTTTTTTTCTAGCTTGGTAAAATAATTTCTTGGCAGTTTGATTAGTATGACATTGAATCAGTAGATTAATTTAGGTAGAATTGTCATTGTTACTATATTTGCTCAGGTTACTCATGAGTATTTGATATTATTCCAGTTGATTAGATATGACTTTATTTGTATAAGAAGTGTTTTGTAATTATGTTCATATAGTTTCTGACTTTGTTTTGGTAGATAGACTCCCAAATATTTTATATTATCTACAGTAATTTTAAATAGAATTTCTCTTTGTATCTTTTGCTGCTTGACTTTATTGGTAAAATACAGAAATTCTGATGATTTCTGTGGATGTATTTTGTATTCTGAAACTTTGCTAAAATTGTGAATTGTTTCTAGTAATTTTTAAGATGCTTTTCTAGGATTCTCTAAGAATGCCATCATATCTGCAAAGAGTGACAATTTTGTTTCCCCGTTACCTACTCTAATTCCTTTAACTTCTTTTTCTTCTCTTATTACTAAAGCTAATATTTCTAATATAATATTGAATAGTAATGGTGATAGTAGGCAACTTTGCTTCATCCCTGATCTTATTGGGAATGGTTCTAGTTTACGTCCATTACATATGTGGCTTGCTGATAGTTTTAAATAGATGCAACTGATCATTTTAAGGAAACTGATGATGTATATATTCTCTAGTGTTTTTTTTTAAATAAAAATGGGTGCTGAATTTTATCCAGTGGTTTTTTTCTTGTATCTATTGAGATAACCATATGATTTTTGTTAGTTTGGTTATTGATATAGTCAATTATGCTAATAGTTTTCCTGCTATTGAGCCAGTTCTGCATTCCTGGTGTAAATCCTACTTGAGGTTTTATATTCTTAGACTAAAAAATTCACTGCAGACAGTGAATTCAGTCATTAAATTAAAAGATACTTGCTCGAGGCAGCTAAGTGGCACAGTAGATAGGGCACCAGCGCTGAAGTCAGGAGGACCTGAGTTCAAATTTGGTCTCAGACACTTAACACTTCCTAGCTGTGTGACCCTGGGCAAGTCACTTAACCTCAATTGTCTCAGCAAAAAGAAAAGAAAAGAAAAAATGAAAAGAAAAGATACTTGCCCCATTGAAAGAAAATCTATGGCTAATCTGGATGCATACTACAAAGCAAAGCCATCATCTTGCCAACAAAAGTCATATAACCATAGCTTTGTTTTGTAACAATATATGACTCCGAGTTGGACTATAAGGATAGCTGAATATTGTAGAATTGATGCTTTTGAATTGTGGTGCTGGAGAAGACTTTTGAGTATTGTTGGACAGCAAAGGGGTCAAAGCTGTCTATACTAAATCAAATAAATTCTATTTACTAGAATATCAAATACTAAAGCTAAAGCTTAAATGCTTTGAACATAGATTGAGAAGACAAAACTTACTGGAAAAAATCCTGATCTTGGGCAATATTGAAGGAAAAAAGGGAGAATGACAGAGGATGGATAGTGCCATGGAAGATTATGAGAGATAGTGAAGGATAAAAAGGCCTGAAGTGCTATGGTCCATGGGCTTATGAAGTTTCTGATTCAACTGAGCAACCACTATAACAGAGATAATCTGATCCTATAGCCTCACTTGATCATGGAAGAAAGATTTCTTCCATTAACAATCCAAGAGAAAGACAATTATTGAGAACACAATTATTTACTGAAAAAGAATAGTAAGAACTATTGTTACAAAATATCCCCTCAAACCCCCAAAATTTGGGGTGCATTCTTTCATAAATAGTTTCCCTGAAAGGAGTGGGTACAATAAAATGTAAATAAAATGGTAGTGAGAGGCCTATGTGGAGGATTACTCTAGATAAGGGGTGCTGTAGAGGGATGGAACTCTGGAGAAATATACTTGAAACAAGGATACTTACAACAAGGTGTTAACTCAGTGGAATTGATGAGATAATGGTTCTCTAGTTTACATATATTTAGTACTTAATATGGTGATGTAATGGTTCTCTAGTTCACACATATTTAGTATGCTGTAATGATGTAATTATAAAAGGGCATTTAAGGGCTAAGAGAACTGGGGACACAGTCAGTCAGTCAGAGAGAACAGACTATGAAGGAGATAGTCTATTCCTGACCATCCTCGTGATGACTATCTTACTGAGATTAAGGCCCATCCTGAGGACCCCCAGAAAGCTAGCCCAGACATTACAGGGTGCTACCCAGATTCTGACTATGGATATCCTTTTTTCCTGTTGGAAAATTCTCCATAAGTAGAGTTCACTATTGGGCTCTAAGAGTCACTATCATTAGAACTCAATACTGCCCATTTCTTTCAGCCATGAGCATCCATACTCTTTGCAATTGCCATTATTCTTCTTTGGCTGGATTTCTTCATACTCTGTAGGGATTTCCACAACCATCAACCACTTCTGCCTCTGGTGATCCAACTTTGAAGTCATGTTGTTGAGTGGCAGAATTTCCTGATTCCATGGAACCTCCAGAGCATAAGACCATGGACTCTTTGACTCTGAGAATCTCAGCATTTTAGACCAGGGAAATATGATGGATCATTAACTCCCAAGTTTAGTAGGAATAAATGTGAAAGTTTCCAAAAGGATTTTTAGGTAGATAAAGAAGACAGGAAAATATGGAGACATTCAATACTAAAGCACTTAGAGAGCAACAGAGCATGTCATATCTTGTCTTCTGACCAGCTCAGGCACATTCAAACTCTGGCATCTTTCATTCTTCTTGATCCTTTCTGGGATGTCTGGGGGTTCCCTGGGTTCATGGGAGCCTTTCCTCTCTGAAAACCCATCCTTTTTTCTCTCTCCTGGTAAGTTTTCCCTATTGACCCCAAGATCTCAGCTTTTTCTCTTGAGAGATACCTCTGAACACTCCTTCATGAATGGAAACAGAAGGGTTGTCACAACTTGCCTTGGGACTTTCCCCACTTCCTTAAGCTTTAGATTTCTTCCAGGGATAAATCTTGTCATAAACATCTACTCTGGTGATGTCCAGCATCTAGGGATAGAGAAAAGAAATGTTGCTGGTATCCCAGAATAGAGGTTTCGACTAAGAAGGCTTCCTTCCCAACCGTGACTTCACTTCCCTCCATTCTGGACCTATTCCTGTTCCCTGTTTCAGCAGCAAGACCTTTATCCTCAACCAGCATTTTGACCTTTCCCTTGATCCTTGACTGAGTCTGGTCCTTTTGTAAGTACATACCTGATAGGAACTCTCAAGTGGGACTTCAGGAAAAGCAGGAGAGGAGCCCAGGTCCTAGGGAAGGGGAAACAACAGCTGATGAAAGCTTCCAAAGTCAGAGTTGGAAAGGAATTTAGGATTGAGAATGCTTGATCTAGAAGGAATTTTATATCATGTTATTACATGTCACATCAGAAAGGTCATAGAAATTTCTTAGTCATGAATTCCCTGAGTTAGAAGGGGCCCCAGAAGCCATCTAGTCTGACCCAGAGTTCAACATCAATGTCCTCTATAACTTATGTGGCAAGTGGTCACCCAGTTTTTCTTGAAGATTCTTAGTGTGGAGTAGAACACCATGTCCCAGGGACACCATTAGTGAGTAAATGCTTGGACTGAAAGTCAGAGGAGTGGCATTTAAATGGTACAGTGGATAGAGTACCAGCACTAAAGTTGGGAGGACCCGAGTTCAAATGTGGCCTCCGCTACTTAACACTTCCTAGCTGTGTGACCCTGGGAAAGTCACTTAATCCCAATTGCCTTAGCACATGAATGAATGAATGAGTGAATGAATAAACAGATGAATGAATGAATAAGAAAGAAAGTCAGAGGAAGCAGATTTCAGGTCTGGACTCTGACACAAAGTAGCCTTGAGAACCTGGTCAAGTCCCTTAAAATTTCAGTGACAAACAGAATTCCAAGACAACGGGCTGCTTGTCAGTGTTGAGAATGGGAGCAAGCCACGTCAATGAAATCAGCAACTGGAATGAAATACACAAATAAGGGTCAATTTTCCTGGCAATAGGGAGCTTGGAACATAATACTCAAAAGTTGGTGACACCTTGAACTGGAATATTGTCTTGTTGGAGGGAAGAAATGGAAGTCTTGAAGAAAGAACACTTGGCATCTCATTTCTGGAAAGATTTCCAGATATCAATGCTCAATTAACCTCTACAGATTCCATTCCTTGCTCCCTATTTTGCCCTGTAGGATAAGGGAAGGTAAATTAAATATTTCCCCATATGTCATGCCTCCAAAGAGTTATCAGGTTCCCATTTGCCACTACTTTTCCTCCAAAAGTTTCCCTTCTCCAGACTGGTCCCCAAGAATGTCTCTTCACAATGTTATGAAATAGTTAGTCTTCTTTTTTTACCTTCCTTCAGAAACTCTATAACTAATCATGATGCTCTAATGATCCTAAAATCTCTTAGGCCCATTAAAATCCTAAGGCTCAGGGCCAGGAAAAATCTGCAGATCTGCATGAAGGGGCCCCGTCCCATTCCTTGACAGATACCCCAAAGTGTTGGAAATGATTGAAAGAGTTCCTCTGTCCCTACCTGTGCAGGCAAAAGTGAACCTTGTAGGCAAATATTGTTTTCATATAGGGTGATATCCTCACCTGGAGGGAGAGAAATTCAGACAGATTTCCTTGGTGAATCCTGAGCTTGAATTCCATGAGGGATTGACTCTTCCTCTTTCCCACCCCTCTCTCTCTCCCCCCTTCCCTCCCCCCCAGCAAATAGATGAAGAGGATACAGAAGGATTCCTTCTCCCTCCCTTCTCCCTCACAGAGAATCAGTCAATAAGCATCCATTTAGTGCCCACCATGTAGCATGTCCTGTGCTAAGGATGAGCAAACAAAGAAAAGCAGAAAACAGTCCCACCCCTCATGGAGATTATTGTCTAAAGGATGAGACAATTTATAAACTGTGGAAAAACAAGGTATAGATCAGAGAAATTGGAGAGATCATCAACAGAGGAAAGGCACTAGAATGAAGGGGAATTTCAGTAGACTTGTTGTGAAAAGTGTGATATTAGCTGGCACTCAATGGAAGCCACAAAACCAGGAGGTTAAGATAATATTAGGAGAAACTTCCAGGCAAGTGAATGAATGAATGAATAAGAAAGAAAGTCAGAGGAAGCAGATTTCAGGTTTGGACTCTGACACAAACTAGCCTTGAGAACCTGGTCAAGTCTCTTAAAATTTCAATAATTAACAGAATTCCAAGACAATGGGCTGCTTGTCAGTGTTGAGAATGGGAGCAAGCCAAGTCAACCTGATAAGATGCCCAGTAAAAGAAATTCTTGGATCTCTTTCATCTTTGGCTCTGAGGTTCTGTGGTTCTAAGATTTTAAAGATGGGATGTGCACACTCAGATTTGTTAAGATTTCAAAGTCTTTGGTTCGGAGAGCTGACCTTCTAGACTCTAGATGGGTCTATCATCATCTCCACTCATTTCTGAATCTGTCTTGATGGAAAGAACAGAGTTCCAGGAAAATATAAGTTCAACAAGGGCAAGGAATATGGCATCTTGATCTAATGCTTGACTCAGTTGACTCATCAAGGAAAGAAGATGACCCAGAAGTCACAGGATGGCAGCGCTTTGGAAATTTTTTTTTTTAAGAAGGGCTTCTCTCCCTAAGTACTAGAGTCTTATCCTGTCTTGATTGGCCATTTAGAGTTTAGTTCTTTGGCCATGGCAGCCTTAGGTGACAACAGAAACAACATATAGTGATCCTCAAACTTAGCACTAATTTGCATTTGAGCAATGATTTGGAGATATTGAGGTGGAAGGGTATGTGGAGGCTACCTACTCCAACCCTATTTCTATACATGAAAAAATTGTGACATTGGAATTTTTGATTGAGTGCCAAGTCAGAGGGTGAGCAGAGTAAGTAGAAAAGGGAGTAGAAAGTGTTGAGAGTCACCATCCTTAAACCCTGTATAAATGCAATTTAACTCTAAATCCTCTAAATATTAGGGGATTTGATACTATCTAGTCAATGTACAACTTAACAAATACTCTTAAGGCGAATTGAAGGGAGAAGTATTTGCAGAACTGAATTGTATGAGGCTTCATAGTTAGAGAAAAGCAAGGGGAGTGATCCTCATTTGGACAGCTCACAGGTTCCCCTTGAAATAAAGAAAGGAGACTATGGTTGAAGCCATATCTCCCAAAGCCACCATTAGGTACTGCTTTCTTTTTTTATGCTTTCACTTACCATGTTTGCGTGCTGAATGGTTCTTCTCTGAACGTTGGTATTTGATGGCCCTTCAGAAAGAACAGAAAGAACAGGGACTGTCATTAGCAAGCAAAGTAAAAGATTTCCCTGAGCTAGAAGGGACCATTGGAGCAGCATCAAGGCTTGACTTTGGATATAGTACCTTAATTGTATTGTCCCTTAATACAATATGCTCATTGTTAGTTTCTTTACCTATAGGTAGTATTTATCTCTGCTCATCTGACTCTTGCAGATTGGCTCTGCCTCAGTGGACTTTTACTTTGCTTTGTTTCTCATTAGGTTGGGAATAATAACCCATCTCTTTTCTCTCTGCAGCACCTTCCATTCTTTCCCTCTTTACCTTCTTGGAAATCAATCTCTGTTGAGGATCCAAGAAAAATGAGGTCTAGTCTCCACCCCAATGGGGAAGTGAATAACTCTTTCCAAGAGGCATTCAAGTATGAGGGATGGAATAGGAGAAATCCTAGAGGAGAAGACCACCCAAGGGAATTAATACTGAAAAGTCAAAATTTGGGAAAAAGAGAGAAAGGTCAGGTTCAAAAGAGGGTATAGGGTGTAGAAGACTATGCTGGTACTTCTCCCCCCATTCAGAGAGACAGACTAGGAAGGAGGACAGCCAGAGGAAGCATTATTTCTTTTTACCTACCTGTCCCTGAAGAAGTAGAAATAGATGAAGACCCCAAAGAGAGTAGCTCCAATTAGGATTCCAAACACAATGCCAGTGATGGCCCCTCCAGAGAGTGAGGAGTCATTACTCACTTCCAAAGACTTTTCTGTTGTGGACAGAAAAAAAAAGTGTTTTTGAGGGGGCTCCAACATGAAGTACCTAGCACTTTGCACAGTGTCTGGTGATCTGTTTATTCTTAAAGGCTTGTTGATTGGTGAAGCAGACTTGGCCGTTGTTCCTCAGAACTCGAACGACCCTTTGGCAGGTTCCCTTTGTCAGGTGTCTGACAGACAATTGATGAATCTGAATATTAGACAAGCTCATTACACTCTGCATAGAAAATCTCTGAATTCATGATTTTCTTTCCATATTGTGCCCACTTCCCTTCTCTATTTCAGTGGATGTCCCACCCTCCTCCCAGTCATCCAGTTTCACAGTGGGACCTTTTCTCTCCTGCACACCTCTCATCTAATCAATTTGTTGTGACAGTTTCCCTAATGGTAAGGTTATTTGTGTTGTTCTCACTTGTAGAATATCTCTCACATCTACTCCCTCCTCTCAGCTTCTACTTATAGAAATAGTTTTTTTTTTTAAAGCAGAAGAAAAGTGATTTCTTCTATTGAAAATATGCAAATGAGAAGTGTTTTTAATTGCTCTCTTTCTCTTGAATCCTCCTATTAGGTTTTTTTCGTTATTTCACAGAAAGTCTAAGAGGGCAGGAGAAAAATCCATTTTTTATGGTGCCTGTTACATAATAAGAATTTAATAAGTGCTTATTGATTGATTGGACCCAGATTCATGAGACTTGTTTCAAATCTGCTACTAATATTTTGTGTAACTTTGCTCAAGGTACACTTTCTCCATTTGTTTGTTTTTCCTCAATAGTATTTTATTTTTCCAATTATGTATAAAGATAGTTTTCAACATTCATTTTAGAAAGATGTTGAGTTCCTATTTTTTCTCTTTCCCTTATCTCACCTCTCCCCAAGATAGCAAACAGTCTCTTATACTTTATACATATACAATGATTTTAAACATATTTCCATATTTGTCATGTTGTGAAATAAAAATTGAACAAAAAAGAAAAAAAATATGAGAAAGAAAAAGCAAAAAAAAAAGTGAAAATAGTATGCTTTGATTCACATTCAATCTCCATATTTCTCCCACTGGAGGGGGGTGGTATTTTCTATCCACTGGCTATTGGAACTGTCTTGAATCACTGAACTACTGAGACTAGTAATAGTTTTCTGACCAGTGTTTCTGCCTCAATTCTCTCATTTCTCCAATTCATTCTGAAGGTATGAATACCACTGTCCAAATCTAGTTTTCCTTAAATACTATCCTGATTTTGTCACCTTTCTAATTTGAAAACTTTCAAATTACAGTCGCTCAGATGTATTCCCAAAAGGTGGTGAGCTTGGGCAGAAAGGGTTCTAAGTTTCAATTCTGGAGAATTAGAATTCTGACCCTGTCACTTGCTAGCTGTGGGATCTTGGAGTTCCATCCCTTCTCTGAACATCAATTTCTCAATCTATAAGATGATATTGTGTGGTGTATCTGTAACACTCATCCCAGCTTTAAGCTTTGTAAATTTACCTTTCCCTTTCTCTCCCCTACTCTGGCCAAACTTAAGCTCTCATCAATTCCCATCTGAATTTTTTCAATAGCTTCCTTAGGGGGTCTTCCTGCTTCCAGTCATTCTTCCAATCCACATCCTTCATTTTTGTATGCCAAGGGCACTATGTATTGTTACTGATTATGTTCTACAGGATGGGCTAAGGGATTCTCATGGAAATGAGATCACTTATTCTGGACAAGAAGAGAAATTTCAAAACCATCTTTGGCTCACCAATTGTTTAAAATTATTTCTTCATTTCTTTTTTATTTTTTCTTCAATGTTCCTTATTGCAAATAATTTTTGTTGCACTGTGACCAGTATAAGTTGTGTTTTCTTTTTAGCATTTGTTTGTGAAGATTATATAGCCTGATACTTGGTCAGTTTTTATAAAAGTGTTACACACAGCAGAGAAATGTGCATACTCTTTTCTATTCCTATACAATAATTATAAGGTATCTATCATTTCTATTTTTGTACAACAATTACAAGAGATCTATCATTTCCAGTTTAATAATATTCCACTCAAATTCCGAATTTTCTTTTCTTTTTGTTCATATTTGTCTATTGTATTTTTGTACTTCCAGAATTTGTTTACTTTTTCCTTTAGTTGTTTAGATATTGTATTTCTTGATTATAGTCATTGTTCATGCAATATATTGTTGCCTATTGAACTTTTCCATATAATACAGCTTCCCTGCACATTTAAAATTTTTTTTGTTCAGCTGAAATGTGACAGATTTTGCTCCAGCCCTCTATTTTACCTTTGTGAATCTTTGTATTTCAAGTTTATTCCTTATAGACAATATATTGCTTGGCATCATTCTTTCTAATCCACCCTGCTCACTTTTTCTTTTATGTGAGTTAATCTAATTTACATTTAGAGTTATAACCATTAATTGTATCTTTTCCTTTATCTTGCTTTCTAAATATTTTTCCTCTCTTTGCTTGTGTGTGTGTGTGTGTGTGTGTGTGTGTGTGTGTGTGTGTGTGTGAAAGAGAGAGAAAGAGAGAAAGAGAGAGAGGATGATGTTTGGAAGTCTTCCATTTCATTAAAAGTCCATTCCCCTTCCCCCATATAATTATACTCAGTTTTGGGGAGTATATCATTCTTGATAGTAGGACTATATTTTTGCCTTTTGGAATCTCATATTCCAACATTGGTACACCTTTATAATGGTGGTAGTTACATTTGGTGATTCCTTAGTACTTGAAAATTTTTATTTTGGATTTTTTTCCTTTGGTCTAAAAGCTCTGGATTTTGGCTAGGAATTTATTTAGGATTTTTTTTCTGGAGCAGAATTTTTGCTATTTTTACTTTACCTCTTGTTTCTCGTGCTTCTGGATAGTTTTCTTTCATGATTTCTTGAAACCTGGGATTCTTTCTGATTTTTATATAGTCTATATTCCAGGCTAATTTTTTTTTTTTTTGCATTGAGGTGCCTTATGTTTTCTTCTATATTTTCAATATTTCGATTTTGTTTTAAGATCTTTTATTGGATCATAGCTTTATTAACTTCTGGTTGGGTTTGTTCTAACTTGCAAGAAGTCTTTTATTTGGGTAACTTTTGAGCCTCTTATACTAAGTTGTTAATTTTCCTTTTAAGTCTTTCCTCCATAGGTAGGAAGAATACCATGCTTGACTTGGAGTCAAGAAGGCCTCCATCCAAATCCAGTCTTATTGACATTCCTGTGTATCCCTAGACAAGTTCCTTAACCTCTTCTTGCCTCAGTTTTTTTCATTTCTAAAATGTTATTAATAAGAGCACTGATCTTAGGGCAGCTAGGTGGCACAGTGGATAAAGCACCAGCCCTGGAGTCAGGAGGATCTGAATTCAAATGTGGCCTCAGACTCTTGACACTTCCTAGGTGTGTGATCCTGGGCAAGTCACTTAACTTCAATTGCCTTAGGAAAAAAAAATAAGAGCACTGATCTCCTAGGATTGTTATGAAGTTTTTTATGTTTAAAATGAGGTATTAATTGTAAAGTCCTTTGTGAACTTTAAAGTTCTATATGAATGGTATTTATAAAACAATCTTAAACTTAAAAAAAAACCTATTCTTCATTTTTTCCAGGAAGGCTAGTTCATCTTGAATTCAAATTATATATTTCATTTGCAGCTTTGCTTGTTAATATTTTGGATTCATTTTCTCTCTGGTTTGTATATTTAGTATTCCTATCTCCATAATAACATTTTTCATGGGAGGAGTGTTTTGTCACGTTCAGTCTCCCAACCTAGCTCCCTGAATTGGTACTTCTTACTCAGGTCAGGCTCTGAGCATTTCTGGAAGGAATATCTGAGCCTAATTTGGTCTTCCTTTCTATTTTCTGGTATCTTGCTGCTGTTTTCTCTGGGTTGTGTTCTTTAAGGAAATCAGCAGTGGTTTGGAACAGTGAGCTACTAACTTTTATATGTCAAAAGCAGCCCTAAAGAGAATGATCACTGCCCTCCTTGTCTGAGCTTTAGAAGCCTTTACCGACACTTGGGACTTTGCAATACTACCGCAGACTTGTCCTTTGGAGTTTTGGTAGACTACTGCTGACCCAAATCCCTATCTGCTACTTGCAAGGTTTTAGAGAATTATAGGCTTTCTTTTATTCTAAACTCTACCCTGGTTAGTCAACTGAAGGTTGCAGATCAATAAGGGATGAAATTCCAGCTCTTTGTTCACTGCACAGCCTCAGGTCCACAGCTGCTCCAACTTCTCAGCAAAGCTTCCCTCCTCAGTCCATCCTGCTTCCTTGACCTAGTTCTGTATTCAAACTGCAGTGCTGGCTATTGCGTCCTCTTCCTGTTTTCTGTATACTTCCAGGCGTATCTCTGCTGGATCCCTGATCTAACCCTTGAGTTTTAGGCTTAGCGCACTGGAGGATCCCTATAGGAATCCTCTTCCTGACAGGCTCAGCTTCCTTTTCACCTTATAAGCTTTTCCTCCTGTCTCTGCCCCAGTTGACAGACCCCACCCCAAATTACCTTCGAACCCTTGTCTCAGGTTTGGAATTATATGCTCTGTCTGGGCCACCCAGTGGCACAAATTCATTTATTGGTAGGGATGGGGTAGGAGGAGCTAGCGAAGCATCCAAGGAATAGTAATGATTCCTATCTCTATTGTACTCGAAGGGCCTTTCTTCAGGACAACCAGAGAAGCAGAGAATGCTAGCTAGTATCCCCCTCCCCAATTCTGCAAATGAGGCAATGGTGAGTAATAGAGCTGAAGTGACTCACCTGAAGTCACCCAGAAAATGATGGAGCTTGGATTTGAATCCAGACAATTTGGTTCCAAGTCTAGAGCTCTCTTCTTCCCTTGGCCCTTCTTCTCTAGCAGACACAGAAAACTCTGGGAGAATCCCATTCATCTTGTGTCTAGTGAAGGGCCCAATCCCTTGTTGCCTCCAGGTGTGAGAAAACTACAGATGAACCAAGGCAGTCTTGGACCCACATGTGTTCCTTGCCTCAGTTTCTATCACTGAGTTCTCTTGGTGCCCTTTTTCTTCCCGGGATATTCAGATAATCTAGTGTTCTGAGCTTCTTTTCCAGATCCAAACTGCTCCAATGTCCTGTACTGAGCAAGGGAGCCATGTCCCATAGCTTATGATGTCTTCCTCTTGCACTCCCCTTTATAGTTTTCCTCTTTTCCTTCAAGATGCCTTTTTAACAGGATCTGCTCCAGAAAACTTTTCTGTGCCATAATCTGCCATTGTAATGCCCTCTCTCCCTAATAGTTTTGTATTTAACTAGAAGGCCTGCCTTGGAGCCAAGAAAAGCTGGGTGCTAGTTCTGTCTCAGACATATATCATTTGCTTAATACTGGGCAAGCCTCGTTACCTCTCAGTGTTCAGGAGAACTCTCTAATACCAGGGTTTTCAAGGTCCCGGCTCTGGGCTTGCTTGCTTCTGAATCTCAGAGGCCATCTCGTCTCACCCAGATCTGATGAAGGATCCCCATTCAGATCTTTTAGTCTCTGCTTAAAGATTCCCTGTCCGAATGATCTAAAGCTGTATTATAAAATGGAAGTTATCAAAACCATTTGATATTGGTTAATAGAGTAGCGGATAAATGGAATAAGTTAGTTACTCAAGACACATTAGTCAATAACTATAGTAATCTGCTGTTTGATAAACCTAAAGACTTCTGCTTTGGGGATAAGAATTCACTATTTGACAAAAATTGCTGGGAAAACTGGAAATTAGTATGGCAGAAACTAAGCATAGAACAACATCTCATACTCTATACCAAGATAAAATCAAAATGGGCTCTAGATTTAGACATAAAAGGTAATATTATAAGCAAATTAGGAGAATATGGGATAGTCTACCTGTCATATCCTTAGAAAAAAAGAAGAATTTATGTCCAAAAAAGAATTAGAAAATATTTTGAAATGGGTAATTTTGGTTGCATTAAATTTAAAAGGTTTTCTACAAACATAACCTCAAGCCACAAAATTAGAAGGGAAACAGAAACTTGGGAAATAATTTTTACAGCCAGTATTTCTGATAAAGGCCTTATTTCCAAAACATATAGAGAATTGACTCAAATTTATAAGAAGACAAGTCATTCTTCAATTGATAAATGGTCAAAGGATATGAACAGATAATTTTCAGATGAAGAAATTGAAGTCATTTACAGTCATAGAAAAATGCTCTAAATTGATTAGGGAAATACAAATTAAGACAAGTCTGAGGTACCACTTCACACCTCTCAGATTGGCTAAGATGACAGGAAAAGATAATGATAAACGTATTACAGGGGACTGAGACACTGGTGCAATGTTGGGTGGAGTTGTGAACTGACCCAGCCATTCTGGAGAGCAATCAGGAACTATGCCCAAAGGGCAAGATTATGTGTAATCAGCTGTGATAAACTTAGCTCTTCTCTGCAATGTGGTGATCCCAGATAAGTTCAATAGTCTTGGGATGGAAAATGCTGTCTCCATCCAGAGAGAGAACCATGGAGACTGATTGAGGATCAAAGCATAGTATTTCCAACTCTTTTTTTTGGGGGGGAGGTTGTTTGCTTTTCTTTTTTGTATTTTTTTCCCCTTTTGGCCTTATTTTCTTAAACAACATGAGAAATATAGAAATATAAAAAAAAATCATGCCTTGGGGAAGTCAGTAGCTCCTGAGACATCTAGGCCATGCAGTATATAGAATAGTGGATGCGGGAGTTAGGAAGGCCTGAAGTTGAATTCTATCTCAGCTACTAATTAGCTGCGTGATTCTAGCCAAGTCACTCAATACCTCTTTATCTTATCGTCTTCATTTGGAAAAAATAGTACTTAAATCACAAGGGCATTTGGGAGAACCAAGTGAAACATGATACATAGAGCACTTTGCACAGCTTCAGGCACTATATAATGGTAGTCCTTCTTAACCTATTCCCCAACTGAAAAGCTCCACTTCTTGAAAAAGGTGTCCCTGTTAGGAATCCCAGATGAACCCTTTGCTTTTCATGTTGCACTGGGTTTGTTTTCTCCTGATCCAGCTGAGCTTCAACAGGACCTTCTGTCCCAGTCTGTCCCTTCAAAGAAGCCTGAGTTCCTTGGTCTTGGCCATTTCTCTAGAAAATGGAGGCAGTACAGGTGTCCTCCCATTGGGATCCCTCTTCTAGCTCTGGCAGCCTCAGAAAAAACAGGCATCCAGATCATCCCAGGCACCAAGGCAACTGAGACTCCCCTTGACTTGTGGACTTTTTACTATCTTGGGGCAAGTGAAATTCAGAACAGGTTGCCTGCTTCAGGCACAACTAGAGGGGCCAGCTGTCATTCTCAGCCCTCAGTCACCTTTCCTGGGACAAAGGAAGAAATTGCCTTCCAAATACTGACCGCCCCCTCCCAACCATCTTTACCTTCCAATGATTCATGGGCCTGTAGCTTCTTTGAAGGATTCTAACTAGGCTTGGGCATTGGGCAATATAAGAGAAAAAGAGTCACTGACATGCTGACACTCTTACTCCAATACCCTTCTGTCTCTCTCCTGTTCTCAGACTTTCTAGGGTAAATTAGGAGCCTCTGGGGGGACTTTGAGTTTAGGTCACTTGCTTAAGGGGATATGGGTCGTTAGGACAAAGCTAGGATTGCAGAGGATCCTTGGCCCAATGGGGGCCAGAGCTGCTCTTGCCAGTCCACCTTGTCAGCCCAGCTGCTCTTGTCTGATCCTTCCTGAACTGGAACCTCCAGGTGTTCCCTGGGGCTAATCCTGCTAGACTGAACTTGGTGCTGTGTTTGTCTTTTTCTGCATTCTTCCTGCTCCTTGGGTAAGAAAATGAGCGCAGGGCTCATCCCAGACTGAGGGAGTGTATTGGAGTGAGCCATGGCCCATGGGAAGGGCAGCACTTACCGTACACCGTCAAATGTCCCCGTGCCACTCTCTGTCTTTTTCTGGAATTAATTAGTACAATGTAGTCATCGGTGTCTCTAAGGGTGAGGTCAGGGATGAGCAGGGAGCCATTGGCAAAGACCTTCTCCTGAATATTTGCTGGTGTCTGCACTCTATTCCTGACATTGTAGAAAGCGATCTGGTTTTGGTGTCTTCTTGCCTTTCTGTACCAAATATAACTGAGAGCCTGTTCTGAGACCCCTATGATGTCTAAGATGATGCTGCCGCCCACTGTCCCATAGGGAGGGTTTGGAACAACAGTTAGTAGAGCATCTTGTGCAGATGTTGGGTGGATCCAGCAGCTGAAGAAGAAGGCTGAGAGGAGAAAAAGGAAACAGAGGTCAGAGGGGTCTCTCTGACCTTCTGAGAAACCTAGGTCACTGAGATGTTTTCAGAATAAGGGTAGGGGTTGCTAAGTATATCTTGGGGTCTGCTGGGGGCTCAATGGGTCTGCAGTCTCTGCAGAGAATCTGAATTTGATCTGTAACCTATTTTAGCTTCCTTCATAGACTTGATTCAGAAAGAATGTGTCAGTGTGGCAGACAAGCCATTTAATGGAGGAATGAGTGCTGTGGTTGAGGATAAAAATCAGATTTTAGATCTAGACAGGACCCTAGAGATCCCTGAATTCAATACTTTCAATTTACAATGAAAGAAATTGAGGTCCAGACAAGAAAATACACTTGACCGATATTAAATAAGAAATGGTAAAGGCCACATTTGAACCCAGATCTTCTGGCCCCATACCCAGGGAGGACCTTTCCCACATGACCTTTAAGGCTGACAGAGTTTGGCTCCCAAACAGCCCTGGTGAGACGGTGATGCTCCAGGTAAACATAAGATGAGAAAGGCTAAGTAACTGTCCATGGTCACATAATTAGTAAGCATCAGAGTTGGGATCCACACTCAGTTTATCTTTGACTTTAAAGACTCCCTTAGACTCTTCAGAGATAACTCATTTTCAGGACTGGATATTTCCCTGAGTCTCAGGGATGGCTCTGACCTGCTTTCTCTCTATCCTCAGATTAAGAAAGATTCCCCTGCCAAGGTCTGCAGAGGATGTGTCTGGGATAGATCCCTTGGGACTGATCCCCTTCTTTCTGGTCCTTGTGTTAATTCACTTGTCTATATCTGAACTAGAATTCCCCAAGCTCCCTCTCTTTCCCTGGCCTTCAGCAAAGTTGGTGTCTCACCTGTGATCAGAAGCCTCTTCCAGAAGCTGCTTCCACTGAACGGAGCTCCAGGAGGGCTCTCCATCAGTCTGGATTGCCCAGTGATTGTCATCACCTCACAGTCTCCCAGGAATCTCTCTCTTCTTCCCCTCCTGAGCTGTGTTTTCTCTGTACAGAGCCCAAGTTCAGACCCTAGAGGTATCTCTGCCAGTATTCAGATTAAAACTGTCTCAGTATGCAGCCCAGAGCTGTCTCCTTTTCCTTCTCTAGAAAACTGGGGCTATAGCTCTTCTATTTCCCAAGATCATTTGGGCCCGCACAGGGCTGATACTTCGCCTCTGGCTATCTCTTCCCCTGCCCCTCTTTCTCTTTCTTCCCCTCCTAGGTGCTGTGGTTTCCTGTCTCCCCCAGGGAGCCCCTCCTCTGCACAGATGCCTCCCATGGACTCATCTTTGACCCTAAGAAGAACAAAGCTCACTCAACATTACCTACTGTTGATTGTTACTTCCCTTATTTCCCTCCCAGAGTAGTGCCACAGAAAATGGTGCGCAGAGACAATCTGGGCTTTTAGGGGGCAGAGTGCTTAGCATTCCCTCTCTTATTAGGCTATGAGAGAGTACCCTGAGTTTTTCCCAGGCATTTCACTCTGGCTTCTGGGAAGGCCCAACAAGGCTGCAGAGAAGAAATAGGGGATGAGGCAGACTAGAAGTGCCTACCCTCTAGTGGAAACAGAAGACACGATCTTCTACCACCGGCAGCACTCTTCTAACTTTCTCAGCTAGAAGACTCAGTTGATGAAAGATTTTATTTGGAGACAAGAAAATGGAAAACAATCTCCACTTCTCCATTTTGTGTGGCAGAGGGAGTAGACCTGGATTTTTCCTAGTCCCCAAGGACTGGGAGGTAGAAAAAATGGAGAGGCAGCAAGGATGGTAAGGGGACAGGGCTGGCACTAGACTCAAAGAGAAATGGAGGAAGGTTATAGAAAGAGAAATCAAATGAGGGGAAAAGGCCTTTAGAATAGAATTGGACCAGAGACAACATGAATGGAAGGAAGAACCTACAGGTGAAGGACCTGAGGATGGGGAGAAGAAGATAATCCTTCAGACCAAAAATTTCAGAAAGGACAAGAAGCTTAGAATGCTGGGAGAAGACATGAAGCTGGAAGGTAAATAAATATCAGTCTTGATTCTGCTGAAATTATCCCTTCAGGTTCAGAAAGCCCTATTACTCAGCTTGAAGTGTCATTTCCAGGTATCTGTTCTTTTTTTAAGGTTCCAAAAAAATTCTACTTTCTGGGAAAGAACCATTCACAATGATATACAAGAAGTAAAGGCAGTGCCTTTAAAGGCACTGAAAGCTGCAAACAGGATCTTAGGGAATATGGTTCTAATCATAGAACTCTTTTTATCTTTTCAAGAAGGTATTCCCAGGGAAGGCCAACTAGTTGTCTTCTATTTTCTTTATTGGAAAAGTGACCAAAAACGGATTTGATTCAGTGCTTTCAGTTGTCCTGTATCCAATTTGAACATTATTTATTAGGATAAACCCTCGACCCTCACATTTAGAGGATTAATAATAAAGTGACTATGTGTAGATTGCCTAGAGATGGGGACTCTCAACACTCTCCATTACCTCTTCCAATGTTATGATTGCATTCTGACTTTGGGAAACAGCCTTATTTATCAGTTTTGGATGTCTCTTCCATTTTAACATCCATGTACACATCGATACATGGCTCTAAAGTGGCTTTAAAGTTCAAGATGACTTTTAACCAGTGGATCCTCTTTTTGTTTTTACCATGTTCTGCCGTGGCCAAAGAACTCATCCCCCAAGTACTGGGTGATGAGTTATTTGTATTTCGCAGTGCCTTTCTTTGGAAATCATATAAAGCCTATTGAAGGGTTTTTTTTTTTTTTTGTATTCCCTTCCATTATGGGGGAAGCTTTCAGGGCTGCCATCAGAACTGTACAATCTTTGGCACCTCTGGGTCACAACCATGTCTAAATGAGCCATGCAAGCCAGTCACTGCGATCATAATGACACATTCTTTGATCTAACTGGGCTAACATTCTCCTGTAGCAGCTCTGGAAGTGATGATAGCCCCCATTTAGAGACAGACCCCAGAAGCACACATTTCTAGAATCAAGGATGCAGAAGCTTTAAATCCCAGAATTCCATCATGAAATCATAGCACCCTCGAATCTCACAACTTGGACAAGAGATCTCATGAAATTGTCTACAATGAGCATTTCTTGTCTCTTTCCCACATCACGAATGCTCGTCCTCCTAATTTTCAGTTTCTGACTTCCCTGGTTTCCTTCTGGTTCCAGCCAATATCCTCCTTCTCCAAGAAGACTCCTCCAATCCATCATAATTTGAATGTTTTCCCTCTCTTAATTGGCTCCAATTATACTGTCTCTATATTATTTGTATGTGGTTGTTTGCAAGTTATCTCACCTTTTAGAGCATAAGGTCCTTGAAGACAGAAACTGTCTTTTGCTTTTTGTTGCGTCCCCAGATCTAAGCACAGTGCCTGGCACATAGTAGGTACTCAAAAAGTACTTATTCTCTTATTCTCTGTGAGGGAGATTCGAAGGAGGAACTTTCCATATGCCCTTCTCATCTATTTACAGGGAGAGAAGTGAAGAAAGGAGGAGGAATGAAGCCCTCACGGAATTCAGAATACACCAAGAAAATCTATCTAGTTTTGTCTCCTTCCTAGGCAGGGCACCAATTTTTATGACAGCACCGTAAGACCTGGATATGCTTCAGCTTCTTTGATGTATCTGATGAGTTGGAGAGTATCTAAAGGAAGGTGAGAAAAAAGGATGCACAATACCTGGCATTTTGAAGATATCTAATTTGGGCCTAGCCTGTAGAATAGAAGAGTTTTGGAGGGGATTTTGGTGGTAGGTGGAGATCTGATAATGATCTTTGGAGGGAACCCATGTGGAGGAGGGATTAGATTTACCTTCCTTAGTTCCAGAGGGCACAGTTGGGAAGAACTGGAATTTGTAGAAGGGTAACTGGAAATAGGGCCACTAGGTGGAACCATGGTACATAGTATGTGGTCTTGGAGTCAAAACAATTCGGCTTTTAGGACTTCCCATCTGACCTCACTCATTTACTAGGTGGGTGACCCTGGGCAAGTCACTTAATCCTGTTTGCCTCAGTTTTCTCATCTGCAAAATGAGCTGGAAAAGGAAATAGCAAACCACTATAGGATTTTTTGCAAGAAAATTCCAAGTGTAGTTACAACCAGTAAGCCAGGTAATGCATTCAAGAAGAAATTGAGTCAGAAGAATCCTATCTCACCCCAAGTCAACAGTCATTCTCCCAACTCTATGAGAACTCCACCTGCGGTTATAGCTGTAGACGCTATCAAGTTGCTGACATTATGTATCATTGGCTTAATAGTGTTCCTTAATCCATAGTAAGACTCAGACTAATATCAGTTACAAGTCCATAAAATTTAAATAGCAAATTCAATAGCTTCAAGTGGATTCATCTCTCAAGGATCACATAATCTAGATAAAAAGTATTGATTATAATGGGTAACAGAGATCCATCAAGGAAAGTCCCAACCTATCTTGATATAACTAGTACTAATAATAAGTAGATGATTTTTCATCCTTAACTTCAACATCACACAAATGATTTTGTTTTAACACAATTATAACAAACCACAAAAGATTTGGAATGGGATATGGAAATACACTAATCTCAAAATGTATACAGACAATAGTTTCTATAAAAAGTTGTCTATAATAAGAAATATTCAGTTATTAATCATCTTCAAATGGACACAAACATAGATTACTGCTCTCAGGATCCTTTAAACAGTAGGAACATCATGTGTAATTATCATATTCCTCTAAAGGCTCTCCATGCTCACTGAAAACAGTGGTATTTAAAAAGGCTTAAGAGGGACAGCTAGTTGGTGTAGTGGATAGAGTACCAGCCCTGAAGTCAGGAGGACCTGAGTTCAAATCTGGCCTCAGACACAACACTTTCTGGCTATGTGACCCTGGGTAAGTCTCTTAACCCTAATTGCCGCAGCAAACAAAAGAAGGCTTAAAAGACACAAAATCTGGGAAATTTAATATGAGAAAAATAATCATTTCTCAAAAGCTTGATGGTAGGAAATCTTCCTAATAATGAAATATCAACTGTTAACTCATTTTTATAGTATTTTATTTTTCCAAATACATGCAAAGATGGTTTTCAACATTCACCTTTGCAAAACTTTGTTTTGCAATTCTTTTAAACATTTTCCCATACTCGTCATGCTTTGCAAGAAAAATCAGATCAAAATGGGGGAAAGCACGAGAAAGGGAAAAAACAAGCAACCAACAACAACCCAAAGTTGAAATGCTGTGCTTTGATCCACCTTCAGTCTCCATAGTTTTCTCTTTGGATGCATATGGAACTTTCCATCACAAGTCTATTGGAATTGCCTTAAATTATCTCATTGTTGAAAACAACCAAGTCCATCACAGGTAAGTACCTGTTATCTCTCTGTCAATCTCATCACTTCTTCAAACAGCTCAAAACTCTACTTCAAGCCATTATCAACTTGGGCCTTGACTGTAGGGGGTTGGAACTCCACAAATATACTTGAAACAAGATGTTAACTCAGTGGAACTGATGAGATGATTGTTCTCTAGTTCACATATATACTTAGTACTTAGTTTATTCTGGTGATATAATGGTTCTACAGTTGGCACATGCTCAGTATGCTGTAGTGATGTAATTGTACTAAGGTATTTAAGGGCTGAGAGGACTTGAAATAAGCAAACTTGAATGAGTGTGTGCTAGAGCTCGATTCCAGACTCCAGACTCCAGACTCCAGACTCCGGGCTCTATCCCTGAACATCCTCATGGTGACTCTCCACTAAGACCAAGGTGACAGGATGGTATTATCCCCAGATAACAAGACACTCACTATAATCAATGTCACAAGAAAAGACCAGCAACCCTATAAGTGTGCAATCCGGACCCCAGCTAATGTCAATGGGAGTAATCTATTCACCCTGTATATTACCTGTGAGGAAATTCTCCTTCTACATGGTACATGTTTATAGATTTATAGATTGGTAGGGTCATAGGTCATAAATCAGGCCAATTCAGTCATTTATCTGAATGCTGAAGATTAAGTCTTTGAAGTTTTTGTTGTTAACGTTGTTGTCTATTCCACCCTTGAGATACGTAATCCTCTTTTCCCCTTAACTTCTAAGACTACAACTTCAGTGACTGTTCTGAAAAGCTGTGGCATTTTTTTTTTTCATTCTGATTCACTTGTTGCTATGGGCCCACATGGAGGTTTTTGGTCTTAGCTGCAATGCAAGTTATAATTGCATAGAGGGCTAGTTCTGATGCCCTTTCTCAGGGAAATTTTGGAGATGAAAAGGATAATTTTATTTTGGTATCCTTTCTTGCAAAGGTTCTCACTATTATATCAATAGAGTTTCTCTTTGTGGCATAAAAAATATCATAGAAATATTCCTGATTTGAAACTAGGCTCTTTTCCAAAAAAAGAGTGAAGTTTCTGAGGCACCAGGTGGTTAGGTCTAGCTTCACACCTCTGCCTCAGTTCACAGGTATATAAGCTCACTAGCCAATCAACACGTGCTAGCTGACAGTGGCTGTGAACCGTGAGTGACTCTGTGTCTCATATGATAAACTTCTGATTATTATTGAATAAGTGTAGTAAAGAATATATAGATTTCTCAGCTGTGATTAGCATTTTACAAAAACTGATCATGTGTTAGGCCATAAAAATTTGACAAACAAATGCAGAAAATAGAAGTACTAAATACATCTTATACTGCTCACAATGCATGAAAATTATATTCAGTAATGTCCTTGGAATAAAAGATTGAAAATTAAAGACTAAATGATGTAATTCTAAAGTACTGGTGGGTCATATCTCCTCTTGTCCGGAGTAAATGAACCTATTTCCATGAGCAAACCTTAGTCTAATCTTTAGCAGATGGTTACCATTATCATCAATAATAATAAATGGAGCTCTAAAAATATAAAAACATACACATGAATTGGAAGAAAGCCTAAAGGCAGGTAGATCAGAAAAGAGGCTATGAAAAAATTCAGATGGAAAATAATGGGGGCTTGAATTTAACCAAGGTAGTGTGGAGGGAAGAAAAGGTAAGTTCAGGACTTAAATCTAGAGACAGATCATCTAGTCCAATCTACATCATTGTATCATTTGGGAAATTGATATACAGAAGAGAAAAAGAAAACTTGCCAAAGACCCCACAACTAGAAAATGATAGGGCCAGGATATTTATCTAGGTCTCCAGAGTCCAAATCCAGAGTTTTGTCTGTTCCAGTACACTCCCTTTCAGAGGTAGAGGTGAAAAGCACTCTTTAAAGGTTTTTGAGGAGAAAAGTCACATAATCAGAATGATATTTAAGGACACCAGAAAGGGGCAATGATATGCAGGATATATTAGAGAGGTGAGAGACCAGAGGGAGGAAAACTGTTCAGAAAACTCCTGCCATTAGCAGAAGTAATCATTTAATAAACCTAATTTAGAAAAAAGAAATTGAACGGATCATAAATGAGTTTCCTAAGAAAAAAGGCACCACAATCAAATGGATTTACAAGTGAATTCTATCAAACATTTAAAGACCAAGTAATTCTAATATTATATAAATTATTTGGAATAATAGGGAAGGGAAGTGATTAAACTTCTTTCATGAGACAAATATAATACTGCTATTGAAACAAAGAATAGTAAAATCAAAGAAAGAAAATTTTAGATCAATTTCATTTATGAATGAGTGCCAAAATCCTAAATAAAATACTAACTAGAAAATTACAACAACATATTACAAAGATTATACATTATGACCAAGTGAAATTTAAAAGAGAAATGCAGGGATAATTTCACATTAGATTAATGATGAACATATTTGAATAATAAAAGTGATCATATCAATTGATGCAGAAAATGATTTTGACTAAAGAAAATACTTATCTTTATTAAAAATACTTCAAAGTATTAATCTAAATGTATTTTCTTTTTTAAAGTTTTATTTAAAAAAAGAATAAAAAAGAAAAACTGAAAAGAAATACAAAATACATTTTGCCTCAGTTTCCTTTTTTGTAAAGAGAGGGACAGATTAGTACTCCTCAGACGTCTCCTCCATTTTAAAATTCATCCACCTGTGACCACTACCTAGGTTGATGGTGGCACTCAAGCACAAAATGATTTATATTTACTGGGTCTTCCTAAAAACAAACTACAATAGATATTGGATGAAATGTATAAATATAAAAATGCCAAATATATACAGAGAACATCTTATATGAAAAGATGTTTATTATAAAACATATGCAGTTATTAACCATGTTCAAATGGTCATAAACATAGACTACTGCTTTCAGAATTCTTTTAACAATAGGAACACCTTTCAACTGACTAAGTCTGCATGTATATCAAGACATGCTCTACACACAGGTTCTAATCCCAGATTAAATAACAAACATAAGCAAAATCAGATTTCCTGTTAAGGTAACACAAGATAGCTCATAACTTATTGCTCTCCACTAACATAATGGATTGTAGTGAATTCCTATTCTTTAAAACCTAAACAAGAGATTTCTGACTTTAACCTCAGAATTTAATAGTCATATTTTTGTTTCACAAGCTTCTCTACCTTTGTCTAATTATAACCATATCATTCTGAAACAATAAATTACTGAACTTTAAGCATATGATGAGTTTAAAGATTAATTTAGCTTTTACTTAAGTCATAAAATGATTATACTTTCATATCAAAATAACAAAACCTTTCCCCTTTTAACTAATTACAGTAATTGTCATCCTTTAATAATAGTCTTATAATGAATAGATTAAGTATTACAATAACTAATGTCCACTGCTTGTTTAGCCTGTGATAGAAATTTGGTATGAAAGTTACAAGCAGAGACATGGCTATAACAGCCTCGACTGCCTATATAAGTATAGACTACACATTAAATTGGTTAGAAAGCTTTCTTATATGGGGAAATAAATTAATTAATTAACCCTTCCAAGGTGACCTCTTTACATTATTCCCAGGAAGAGATATTCACTAGCTTTAGATCTTAGATATTGCTTCCATTGAACTGTTGATATTTTTCTTAAAGTGCTCATTTAAGGTTAGTTCAAGAACATCACAAACCTAAGAAGGAAACTCAAAAAAGAACATTCAGGATCCCCAAAATGTTTTCTCCTCAAATAATAAAATCTGACTAATCACAATAGATCTGGAGATAATTATTATCAGAACCATCAAGTTATTGAAATAAATTAGCTTACAAATATAATTTAGGTCTTCTGAAAATCCTACAAAAAGATCTGTACTTTTAAATGTTTAGAAAAGATTTTTACTTAAATGTTTCTTCCTAAAATTGTTTCCTTTTCTTAAAAACAGCTTAAAAACTATCCTGATGTAAAAAAGATAATCACTAAACTTTCATGAAGTAAGTTTCATGAAGTAAATGTCTAAACTGACAAATATCTCTGTCTTATTTAGTCTTAAAGTAAAAACTAAATCCATAAAATTGGAGTTTATCAAAATTAAGTAAGAGATATCTTTAAGTATTATAAGTAAATCCTCAAAATACTATAACAAAATAATTCCCAATTACCATATAATTTTTATTATCACCCCCTTTCATCAAAAAGTTTTTACAATGGGGAAAAGATTCCAATTTTCTAAGTGAATTAATGTCAAAAAATTACATGTACACAATTAAATGGACTTATCACAATAACAAAGTTTATTATATTTTAAATAATTTACTCAATATCTCTTTCCCCCTCCTTTTATCTTTTCTTAAACTATAAATGTATTCTGGTACTAAATATTACAAAAATGATTACATTCTCAGACCCCACATAGATAGTGAATATGTAAAGTTCATTCAAATTTCTAGAAAAACAAAATTGGCAAATTTCTCTAAATCTCCTAGTTTTGTATAGAAACACACAGACACACACACCACAAACCTATAGAATCACATCTTAGGACCATGCAGATATAATGGATTATTTACTCCTAAATTCAATAGGAATACACATGGAAGGTTGCAAAAGGATTTTTATGTGTACAAACGGGATAAAGAAGTCAGGAAAATATGGTGATGTTCAAAATATTAAAGCACTTGGAGAGCAATGGAGCATATCCCCAAACTCATTCCACAGACTGCCTTGCATTTTGACAAATCAGGCACATAGCTCCAGTTCATTTCATTCCTCTTGATCCTTTCTGGAACATCTGAGGACTCCTGGGTCTCTGGAAGTCTCCCCTTTCCCCAAATCCAGCCTTTTTCTTTCTCTCTCATGTGGTTTTTCTCATTGACCTCAATGTCTCAGCTTTCTTCCCTGAGAGATGCCTCTGCATCCTCCTTAATGAAGGGAGATGGAAGAGTTGCCACAACATCCCTAGGCATTTTCCCCTTTTTCTTAGGCTTCAGGTTGCTTCCAGTGATTGAGTTTGTCATAAACATCCACTCTAGTGATATTCAGTGTCTGGAGATAGAGAGAAGAGATGTTATTGGAATCCCAGAATAGAGGTTGACATTAGGAGGACCCTTCCCCCCCTCAAACCATGTCTCCACTTCCCTCCATCCTGGCCTGTTCCTGTTCTCTGTCCCATCAGCAAGAAGTTTATCCTTAGATTCTGGTTTGATCCCTCCCTTGGATTCTGAGTGAGTCCTGGTCTCTCCTTGAGCACATACCTCATAGGAACTCTCAGGTGGGACTTCAGAAAAAGCAGGAGAGGAGCCCAGGCCCTGTGGAAGGGGAAACAATAGCTGATGAAAGCTTCCGAAGTCAGAGTTGGAAAGGAATTTATGATTGAGAATGTTTGATCCAGAAGGAATCTTATGACATGTGACAATCAGAAGGGGTCATCGAGATTTCAGTCATGGCTCCTCTGCATTAGAAGGGATCTCAGAGACCATCTAATTTGACATGGACTCTAATGACAATGTCTTCTACAAATCACGTGACAAGTCATCATCTAGCCTTTCTTGGAGACTCCCAGTGTGTAATAGGATACTATGTACAGGGTAGCCAAGTCCACCACCATCCATTCAACAAGCACTTATTTAATACCTACTCTGTGTTGGATATTGTGCCATATATCCTGGAAAAACTTATGCTTTTACTTGCTGGAACTCCTTTTTACTGGTGGTTGTCTCAACAGATACTCACCAACAAACTCTTGGGCTCCAGCCAGGAGTCACTTCCTTTTGAGGTTGCTCTTCACCACTTGTCATGATTGATCCACAAAACAAGCCCTCCAGGACTTGATCCTTTCTCTCCTGGAACTGCCAAACTGGACCCCCATCTTAACCCACCCTTCTTTCCTGCTTTCCAGTTCTACAACCACAATCAAGTCCACTCTGCTCTGACTTCTGATGCCATTTATCATCTCTGTAATTTCCCAAAGCAAAATGTCCCCCTTTGGCCATCATTTCTCAATATATGGAATCTCCTTAATTTAGACATGATCTCATTGTAGACATGAACACTTTTTAATTTATTAGCATATTCTTCACTTGGCAGAGTGCTTTTCACACAGCACTGAATATGATTCGAATATGAGTCATTCACTGAATGAATGATTTTCTTATTCATTCATTCCTTTATTTATGGGATGAATTGAGAAGAATGAGACAATCTTGCTGCTAATGAGTTAATACTCCTTGGGAAGGAAAAATTGGCAAAGAGCAATTCAGATACCAAATATATACATGTCACACCCCACACCAAAATAAGGTCAAAATGGAGGCATGATTGGGCATAGACAAATTAGAACAAGGGATAATTTACCTTTCAGAACTTTGGAGAAAAGATGAATTTATGACCAAAGAAGAACTCAAGAACATTATGAAAGGTAAAATGGACAACTTTGATTACATTAAGTTAAAAAGTTTTTGCACAAATAAAACCATTATAAACAAAATTAAAAGGAAAGTACAAAGCCGGGAAAAATCTTTACAACCAGTATTTTTGTTAAAGATTTAATTTCTAAAATATATAAAGAAACGATGTCAAATTTATAAGACTATAAGTCATCCTCCAATTGACAAATATGAACAAGCAATTTTCAGATGTTATTGCTTCAGATAACAAGCAATTATCAGATTTCAGATAGCTTAACGTCATCTATAGTTTCACAAAAACTTCTCTAAATCATTACTCATTAGAGAAATGCAAATTATGAGGTACCACTCCATACCTCTCAGATTGGCTAAGATGAAAGGAAAAGATAATGATAAATGTTGGAGGAGATGTAGGAAAACTGGGACACTGATGCATTATTGGTGGAGTTGTGAAATGATCCAACCATTCTGGAGGACAATTTGGAACTATGCCCAAAGGGCTATAAAACTGTGCATGTCCTTTGATCCAGTAGTGACATTACTGGGTCTGTATCCCAAGGAATTCAAAGAGGAGGGAAAAGGATCCATATGTGTAAAAATGTATGTAGCAGATCTTTTTATGGTAGCAAAGAATTGAAAAAATGAGTAGACGCCCATCAGTTGGGGAATGACTGATCAAGTTGTGGTATATGAAGGTAGTGGAATGTTATTATTCTATAAAAAATGATGAACAAGCTGACTTTAGAAAGACCTACATAGATTTACATGAACTGATGCAGAGCAACACAAGCAGAATTGTCAATACATTGCACACAAGAATCTGTGATGATCAACTATGAAAGGCTTAGTTCTTCCCAGCATAGTTCAGTGATCCAAAGCAATCCCAGTAGACTTTGGACAGAAAACGCCATCTGCATCAGAAAAAGAACTAAGGAGACTCAGTGTTAAATCAACACATGCTATGCTCACATTTTTTTTTTTCTGTTTTTTCCTCTTCCATAGTTTTGACTCCAACACTCCAAAATTAGCTTTGTGATATTATTTTAAAGTCGTTTAGAGCAATGTTGGGAGAGTTTAGTGGATTGATACCTATATTCTGCCATCTTGGCGCTACTTGCATGATATACTTTTTTTTTTTTTTTTTTTTTTGCTGAAGCAATTGGGGTTAAGTAACTTGCTCAGGGTCACACAGCTAAGAAATGTTAAGCGTCTGAGACCAGATTTGAACTCATATCTTCCTGATTTCATGGCTGGTGCTCTATCCACTGCACCACCTAGCTGCCACCTATCTACCCCAGTATGACATACTTTTAAAATTAATCTGCATCATTAACATTTATCTAGGACTTTCTTAAGTCTAAACAAACTAAAGATTAAACAAAGAAACTCTGTTTTGTATATTTGCTTATTTCTGAGTATTTACACTCTGAAAATTTAACTACTTCTCATGAAGTAATTGGAGTTGGTTCTAACAGTTCTCTGAATCAGTGAGTTATGATCTACAATGCTGTAGATATTATTTGTATTGATGAAATTACAGATCCATTCACTTATTGGTACAAGGGGGGAAATTTCATTGAGAAAATGTAAAAATTTGTTAGACATAGAATTGTCATAAAAATTATGTCATGAGAAAAAGGGGTTTCAAGACATAGACTTACTGAGAAGCAAGGGCTATGCTAAGTAACGAGAATACAGATACCAAATATATAGAGAATCAGAGGAAGGGATGAGCAATAGGAAGGAACAGGGTAGGCTCCTGTTGAGATTTGTACTTGAGCTGAAGTAGACAGAAGAGTCATCTTCCAGTTATGGGACATAACCTGAACAGAGACCAAGAGAGCACAGACAGAAGGCAGTATCCTTAGAACAACAGAGAGGCTAATTAGATTGAATCTTTGAGTCAGGAAGGACATGAAAATATAAAAAATCTGGAAACATTGAACTAAGAGCCCATTCAAGAAGCAAGTGGAAAAAGATTTGGAAGTCAGAGGGAGCAGATTTCAGTTCTGGTCTCTGACACAAACTGGCCGTAAGAAGCTAGGGAAGTCCCTTTGGGGTTCCTACTTGCAAAAATCCAAGACTATAAGCTGCCTATCAATATTAATAAAGGAAATACTCCACACCAATGAAATCAGCAACTGGCCCAAACAAACAAATAAAGGATGGTAATAGTCTCTTTTCTTGGCAATAGAGACTCACTGTGTCTCCTTGATGAAGGGGACTTGGTTAAACTGTGCCTTAGGTACTTGTTTACCAGCTGTGTGAAGGAGAGTGGAACCCTGAAGCTTAGGACATCAATGAAGAAGCTGGGTATAATGCTCCAGAGCTGAGGTGATGATATCTTGAACTAGAGTATTGTTGTGTTGGAGAGAAGAGATGGGGGTCTTGGAGAAAGAATATTTAGCATCTTATTTCTGGGAAGGTTTCCTGACATCAAGTCTCAATTGACCTGTACAAATCACATTCCTTGATCACGATTGTGCCCTGTGAGGCCAAGGAAGGCAAATTTAATCTCGCCCCCACATGTCAAGCCTCAAAGGATTGTGATCAGATCCCCATTTACCACCACATCCCCTTCAAATTTTTATTATTCTTCAGACTGGTCCTCAATCAGATCTCTTCACAATGCTAGCAAATGCTCACTCATCTTTTTAGTTTCTTTCAGATACTCTCCTGCTCATTGGGGAGCTTTAGTGATCCTGCAATTTCTCAGGCACATTAAAAACCTAAGGAAGAATCACCAGGCCTGCACAAAGGGACATTACTACTGCCTAAAAAACATCCCAAAGTCCTGGAAGTGATTGAAGGAGACCTTGTGTCCCTACCTGTGCAGGCAGAGCTGAGCCTGGTAGGTGAACAGTGTTTTCATACAGGGTGGGGTCTTCACCTGGAGGGAGAGAAACGCAGACAGAAGATTTCCTTAGTCTATCCTGAATTTCAAAAAGGACTGTATCTTCCTCCTTTTCACCCTTACTCACCCAGCAAATAAATGAAGAGAACAGAGGAGGATTCCTTCTTTCCTATCTCCCTCACAGAGAGTCAGTCAATAAGCATTTATTTAGTGCCCATCATATGGCTGGTCTTGTGATAAGTATGGGACATACAAAGAAAAGTGGAAGGCAATAAGTGTTCTTAAAGAGATCTAAAGACTGGATTATTGGAAAGATCATCAATAGAGAGAAAGCCCCAGAATGAAGAGGAGTCGAGAAAGGCTTCTTGGGGAAGGAGTGATATTAGCTGTTATTCAATGGAAATCCCAAAGTCAGAAAGTTAAGAGACTATAGGAGAACCTTCCAGGCAGGAGGACAATCTGACAAAATTCCCCGGGGGAATAAATTTCAGGGTGTCCTTCATCCAGGGCTCTGAGATTCTGTGGTTCTAAGATTTTATCATGGGATGAACATAGTCAGATTTGTTAAGACTTCAAGGTCTTTGGTTCTAAGAGGTGGCCTTCTAGAGTCTGATTATAGATGGGGCTGATGTTAACTTCACTCATTGAATATGTCTTGGGGAGAGAACAGAGAAGCTCAGTGAGGGCAAGGAATGTGGCATGTTGGTACAATGCCCAGCTCTATTGACTCCGCAAGGCAAGGAGGTGACCCAGAGGTCCCAAAAGCTGTGCTACTGGGGTGGTCATTCTGGAAGGTTTCTCTCCCCAGGTATAGAGATACTCATCCTAAATTGGTTGACCATTTGGGAATGAGTTCTTTGGCCAAGGCAGCCATAGTTCAAAACAAAAACACAAAGTGGTTCTCGGTTAATGCTTAAGACTAGTTTGCATCTGAGCAGTGATTTGAAAGCAAAGTTATTGACGTGGAAGGGACTACAGAGGCCAAATACTCCAGCCCTCTTTCAACACGTGAGTAAATTGTGGCATAGGAATAGGTCACACAGGGTTGAAGTGCCAAGTCAAAATGTAAGAAGAGTAGTAGAATAGGGAAGGGAGTGTGGAGAGTTACCATTGCTAGGCCCTGCACAAACAGCAACCTAACTCTTAGTCTTACAAATATTAGAGGCTTTGATAGTATCTAGCCAGTGTACAAATTAATAACTACTGTTTAAAATGGATTGAAGGGAGAATCATTTTCAGAGTTGAATTGTATGAGGTTTCATGATCAAAGAAAAGGAAAGAGAGTTGGTTCCATTTAGAAGGATAGCTAATAGGTTCTCCCTGAACAAAGAAAGGAAATTGTGATAAGAACCATTTCTCCCAAGTCCACCATTAGGTACTGGTTTTATTATTTGATGCTTTTACTTACTATGTCTGTGTTCTGAATGGTTCTTCTCTGAAAGCTGTTGTTTGCTGGCCCTTCAGAAAGAATAGACATGTGAGACTGTTATTCCCAAGCAAAATAAAAGATTTCCCTGAGCTAGGAGGGATCACTGAAAGAAAAGGCTTGTCTTTGGATATCCTCAGGCTCCATGCATTTTCCTAAATACAACCCCCTCATTGTTACTTTCTTCACTAACAGGTAGTATTAGTCTCCTACTCAACTTCTCTGTGCATTCTGGATCTGCCTCACTGGCCTTTTCTTTCACTTGGTTACTACTTGTGAGTAATACCTTATCTCCTTTTTCAGTGTAGTCCCTTCCTTTCTCTTTGCCTGTTGATCAATCTCTTTGAGAATCCAAGAAAAAAGAGTGAGATCTAATCCCCACTCCAATGTCAACTTGAATAACTATAAAGAGACAATCAACTGTGAGGAATGTCATAGGATGATAGCTCAGAGAAGGAATTCATCTAGAGCAATTTGTACTGAAAAGTAGGAATTTGGAAAAGGGAGGTAGATCAGGTCCCAAAGAGGATACAGGAAGCAGAAAACCATGCTGATATCCCTCTCCCATACAGGGAGACAGTCTATAAGGGAGGACAACCAGAGGAAGCATCATTTTACCTTCTTCTGAAGAACTGGATATAGATGAGGGCCCCAATGAGAATTATTCCAGCTAAGACTCCAATCACAATAACAGTCATAGACCTTCTAGAGATTGTGGAGCCATTACTTCCTCCCAAAGACTGCTCTGCTATGGACAGAGAAAAGAAAAGGAAGCTTAAGTGTTTTTGAAGAGTCTCCACCATGAAGTTCCTAGCACTTGTTCATAGTGCCTAGTACTCTATATATTCATCTTTTTTCTTTTTTTTTCACTGAGACAATTGGGGTTAAGTGACTTGCCAAGCATCACACAGCTAGGAAGTGTTATGTCTGAGGCCAGATTTGAACTCAGATCCTCCTGACTTCAGGGCTGGTGCTCTATCCACTGCACCACCTACTTGCCCCCTACTCTGTATATTCTTAATAAATGCTTATTGATTGAAGGAAACAACTGTTGTTCCTCCGAGATTAGTTTTCTTTTGGCAGTATCACATTATGGGCTGTCTCACAAACAACTGGTGAACTTGAATGTTAGACAAGTTCATCAAACTCTACATAGCCAGTTTCAGAACTCATGACTTCCTTCCCATATTGTGACAACTTCAATTCTCTATTTCAGTTGATGTCACCACCCACCTCCCAGTCACCAAATAATGCGACACAGTTTTGACTTCCTCTCTCCTTTAAACCTCACATTTAATCAAGTTGCTGTGATAGTTTTAATGGCAGGATTATTTGCATTGCTTCTCCTTGGCCAGGATATGTTGCATTTCAATCTGAAATTGGTATCTTATCTGACAGGTAGTTCAATAGAACAAAAAGAACCTTCAGTTTCAGTTCTGGAGACCTGAATTAAAATCCTGACCCCTACATGGGATCTTGGCCAAATTCCTTCTTTTCTCTAGACATCCAATTCCTAATATTTTGGGGGTGGGTGATGTATCTGTTACATACATCTCAGCTTTAAATCCTATAGATTTCTCTTCCTCCCTTCTCCCCTTGCCAAATTACAACCCTCAGAAATTTCTATCTGAAATTTTCAATAGCCTCTTCAGGGGTCTTGCTGCCTCCCCTCTTTCTTCCAATCCATGTTTTTCATCTTTGTATGTCAAATGCTCTGTGTATTGCCAGAGATAATAATAATGACTATCTGCTACTGGATGGCTAAGGTTTGCTCATGGGAATGAGATTACTTACTCTAGACAAGAAGAGAAATGATAAAATAGTCCATGATTCACCAATTCTTTGGAATTGTTATTTAGTTGGTCAATGGATATGAGCAGACAATTTTCAGATGATGAAATTGAAACTATTTCTACTCATATGAAAGGGTGTTCCAAACCACTATTGATCAGAGAAATGCCAATTAAGACAATTCTGAGATACCACTACACACCTGTCAGATTGGCTAAGATGACAAGAAAAATAATGATGAATGTTGGAGGGGATGTGGGAAAACTGGGATGTTGGAGGGCATGCGGGAAAACTGGGACACTGATGCATTGTTGATGGAGTTGTGAATGAATCCAACCATTCTGGAGAGCAATCTGGAATATGCCCCAAAAGTTATCAAACTGGGCATACCCTTTGATCCAGCAGTGCTACTAGTGGGCTTATACCCCAAAGAAATACTAAAGAAGGGAAAGGGATCCACATGTGAAAAAATGTTTGTGGCAGCCCTTTTCGTAGTGGCTAGAAACTGGAAAATGAATGGATGCCCATCAGTTGGAGAATGACTGAGTAAATTGTGGTATATGGATGTTATGGAATATTATTGTTCTATAAGAAATGACCAGCAGGATGAATACAAAGAGGCCTGGAGAGACTTACATGAACTGATGCTGAGTGAAATGAGCAGAACCAGGAGATCATTATATACCTCAACAACAATACTGTACGAGGGTGTATTCTGTTGGAAATGGATTTCTTCAACAAAGAGAAAATCCAATTCAGTTCCAATTGATCAATGATGGACAGAATTAGCTACATTCAGAGAAGGAACACTGGGAAATGAGTGTGAACTGTGTGCATTTTTTGTTTTTCTTCCCAGATTATTTTTACCTTCTGAATCCAATTCTTCCTGTGCAACAAGAGAACTGTACAGTTCTGCACACATATATTGTATCTAGGATATACTGTAACATATTTAATATGTATATGACTGCTTGCCATCTAGGGGAGGGGGTGGAGGGAGGGAAGGGAAAAGTTGGAACAGAAGTGAGTGTAAGGGATAATGTAAAAAATAATCTATGCATATGTTCTGTCAATAAAAAGTTATAATAATAATAAAAAAGAATTATTATTTAATGTATTATTTTCAATCTTTTCTTCAAAGTCCTTTTATTGATTATCTGTTTCGCCACATTCTGAACATGATAAGATGTTTAATGCTTTTCTTTTTAGCATTTGCTTGGTAAGATTTTATGCTTAGGTACACAGTCAATTTTTTTTAAAGTGTCACATGCTGCTGAGAAATATGCATTTTAAAAAATTTCTATCCAATAATCACGAAGAGTTCTTTGTATTCGATTCTAGTCCTTAACCTTTAATTTTCTTTTTGGGGGGGGAGGGGTGGTTAGGGGTCATAATGACAAATATGAGTCATTTGTCTAGGCTTACAAAGGTCCCTTATTCTTGGTTTTTTTGGTTCCTTCTTTCAAAATGTGTTTACTTTTTCCTTAAACACTTATTTGGATATTTTGTTTCTTGATTTATATTTATTGTGTTGGTTTTTTTTGCACTGTAACTTGCTGTCTATAGTACCTTTTCTGCATAATGCAGCTTCCTGACTTATTTTTAATACTCATGTCCATTTTTCCAGTTAATGCCTCAGATTATGATTAGTTTAGGGTTTGATTTCAGTTGAAGCATGATACATTTTGCTCCAGTTCTTTATTTTACTTCCGTGAATCTTTTATAGATCAGTTTTATTCCTTGTAGACAACATATTATTTGGCTTTTTTTTTTTTCTGATTCACCCTGTACTCATGAAACAAGTTTGAGGGAAATGCACAATTAAGAATTATAACTCTAAATATAAATTAGATTAAGCACTCATAAAATAGAGTGCTTCTCTATTTTTATTATATACAGAGTATATATACTCAGAGAATATACAGAATAGGGGGCAATTAGGTAGTGCAGTGGATAGAGCACCAGCCCTGAAGTCAGGAGGATCTGAGTTCAAATCTGGCTTCAGACACAACACTTCCTAGCTGTGTGATACTGGGCAAGTTACTTAACCCCAATTGTCTCAGTGGGAAAAAAAGAAGCTGTCCATGAATAACCCAATCCATCCTGGTCAGCAGGGTGAATTGGGTTATTCATGATGCTGTGTCCAGAGCTAATCCCTTTCTAAGACACATTCTGGGATATGCACAGACTAATGAGTAAGTTGGGAATGGGAGTAGGGAATAAGCATTTATGAAGTGCCTGCTGTATGATTGACATGTGGTATATTCTACATAAATGTTATTATTATCCTCATTATTATTATCATGATTATTGTTATTGTCAAGCACTGGGTTAAATGCTATATTTGAACACTAGTGTTTCTGAATCCAATTCCAGTGCCTTCCCTATCCATTGGGGCTTCTTCTTTACTCTCATCAATTATTTCACTCTAATCCAGGGTTTCTTACCATGAGATCTTTTTTTGAAAATTTTTTTTGATAATTATTTCAATAGAACTGTTTTCGTTGAATTCCTATGGATTTTATTTTCTGGTTTTAAAAGCATCCTTCTGAGAAGGGGTTCCTGGAATTCACCACAGCCAAACTATCCCAGGGCTCTCTGGGATAAAGTGAGAAGCATCCCTGCTCCCTTAATTTTCTGTTCCTCCATTGCCCCCTCAATTTAATGGCTTATTTAATGAGTTGTAGGATTCTGCTCACTTCACAAAGGTTAGTCCATGATTGACTTAATCCTCCTTAATTTAAATCTGACCTAAACTAGGCTTTCTTTGGAGACCTCTGTTAAAGAGAAGTTTCTGTCTGCCATTTCTCTTTTAGACAACTCTAATCATTAAAGAGTTGGACTAATTCTTTGCACCTAAGATTTCTGGCTCTTACTACTTTCCTCTTTAAATGTGGTTCCAGAAAGTAATGAATTCACATAGGGTCTTGTTTCAACTCCATATGCTGACACTTACTGCCTCTGGGCCTTGGTTTCCCCATCTTTTAGATGAGACAGCTGGACTGTCTGCTTCTAGATCATGTTCATCCACATGTGCATGGTATCCCCCAACATCCTCATAACCCATTTTGCAAAGAAAAAAATGGAGGCTCCAAGAGAGAATGTGCTTGTTCAGAATGAGGCTTCCTATTCCAGCACCTGAGCTCTTTCTCTTGTGGCCTGATGGTCCTTGTGAGTCTTGTTCTGACCAGGCCTCTGAGACTCAGAGCTGGAAGAGACCAGAGGATCCTGGATCTCCATCTGGAAGGGTGTCCCTTAACATCTTATGCATCCTCTTATTTTCTTGATAAGAAAAAATGGAGGCTCCAAGGATCTGGGTGACATATAATGTCTATTGGTAAATAAATAGCAAATGTGACTAGAAGCCAACCATCCTGGTTCTCTTCAGCACATCTCAGATTCTCTCTTTGAGATTTTCTCCCTATAGAAAAAGGAATGGTTGGCAGAGGGACAGCAATGAATTCAGAGTCATTTTCCTTACGATACCCTTTTCCTCAGGTGTTTTCAGGTGTGGGGAGTTTTATGGCACTTCACTGGAAGACCCTGTGTGCTTCTTTCAAAATGACAGTCCCTCCTAAGGTTGGGTTCCCTTCCACAAACTTCCCTTGGGAGAGGTGCAGATAACATCTGCTGAGAAGACCTAGAACATCAAGAAGCCCTGCTTGGGATAGGAGGAGCTTGTGCTCCCATGGAGACCCTGCATATTGTAGCCTTATGCACTGTCCCCAGTCAAAAGAGATGATATTTGTAAAGAGATTAGTGTGGTGTCTGGCACACAGTGGGAGCTTCTAAATGCTTCTTCCTTTCCTATTTCCCCAGTCCAGCTTTTGTTCCTCCTTTGAGGATCTAGAGTCACAGAGATCAGCAGATGTTCTCTGCCCAGAGATGTTCCACAGCATCCCCTAAGGGCTCAGTAGCCTTGACTGTGATAAGATCCATAGGGGGCCAACCCTCTGCCACTGTCTCAGCAGCAGAGAACCAGAGATGGCAGGGAGCATCTGGTCCAACCTCCTATAGCTAGCCTGACGAATACTCATCCAAGCTCTGCTTATCCGTGACCTCATCCATTATCTTCTCTTTCCTCTGGCTCTGCTTAGGAGACTTCCTCTGTACTGTGTACCATTGGCCACTGTGTGACTTCCCCAGTTTGGTCTTAGCTCTCCCTTCAGGAGTCATATTGATGCTGACCTGCTTCCCCCAAGTGCCCTTCCAGAGCCCTGAGATTGCTTTCTGAGCCACCCCCTGACCCATCCCTCCAGCCATGACTAAGACACCCTATTCCCATAGATGGATACTCTAGTACTTTAAATAGCTGTGATTTCTAGGAGGTCTTCTTTAGTTCTTTGCCCTTCTAACTTTACCAAATGGATGTCAAGAACCTGAGCGTGAAAAATCCATCTCCCTGTGGCCAAGCTTTGGGATTATGGGTCTCTGATCACTTCACAAAGGCTAGTTCTTTGATGATGGACTTCTAGGATGCCTGGGGTCTCTCCTGCCATAACTTGCATATGAGAACTCAAGGTCACCTTCCAGACTCAATGAAACACTGAAGGCCAACTTCATGAATGGGTCCTGTCCACATTATTAAATACAAGGTGCTCAGATCTGAGGAAAACCTTTGTTATGTACCTCTCAAGGCATATGAGAACCTGTGCTTCCTGGGCTCCAGAGAACATGCTGCTATTACTGCAACTCAGGATCAAGTTAGCTTTTAGTCTACCAATCCCTGAATCTTTTCCACACCGACTGTTGTCAGGTTTCCTCTCTCATCTTTTGTTTCAAGGACTCCCAGAGAAATTCAAGATTTGGAAGAGAGGGTTACGTCATCTGACCCAATCTCATCTTTCTTTGGAGAAAATGTAAAAAAGAACTTTCTTCACACAGAATTCTGTGATATGGGCAGAAAAGGACTATCCAATTGTTCAAATGCAGAATCTGAGCTCAGAAATCAAGAGGGACACCTGAAGGTGCACAGGAAATAGAAAATAGAGTCAAGGTTTTAGCTCAAGTTTTCTGATCTAAGCTCAGAGTGCCTTCAAGTACAACATAGTGCCATGGGACCCTGGAGGCCAGAATGTCACGTCGCTATGCTTTCTTCATGTCAGAAAAGTCAAAAAGGGGGCAATCACAAAGCTGAGGGCCTGCAGCTACTCACCAGAAACTATGATATTGATGTCTTTGCTGCTAGACAAGCCAGTGACAGAGTTAGATGCATTACAGGTATAGGTTCCAGTGTGATTCAGAGACACATTAGTAATAGAGAGCTTGGATGTGGATATCATAGCATTCTATTAATAAACCAAGTGAACTAGGTGAGTGACTTGGACTCAGCAGAGGAATCCAATTCAAGAGCTTTCCCTACATATAATGCAAGACTCTGGGGAAAATCATGGTGGTATCCAGGCCATTTGGAGGAAAGAGAATGATTCCATATTGAAATAAAGGCAGAGGGGGTTTTCCTATTCTGTAACCCATCACCAGGGACCATTGTATCTCCCTGACCCTCATCTGAGCTGGGAAATTCACTTCTCATTCACTTTATGGCTTTGGACCTGAGGTCTCTGAACTTAGAAGGTCTTAAGAGCTTCTCTTTCTCAGCACCATGATTGGCTCTACTGTATCATATAAAGGAAGGCATGATATGGCCAATCTGGGCTCCCTAAAATCAAGAGCAATGGGCAGCCCAAGGATTTGATCTTTAGCACTCAAGATCAGTGACTGGATGGGCTTGACCTCTGGGAACACACTCCCAGGTTATGAACATGCACCATGCAGAAAGAGAATTTACTCATGGGTAATATTCAGTGTGAATTCACTTTCACTGAAACTAACTGGGTTCTGGATTTCACATTTATAGGGTCCTTGGTCTTTCTTCCCTTGTGACTTTGATTATGGTGAGTGTCTTGTTATCCGGGGACAGCACTATCCTGTCACCAGCTGGGGAGCTTTGGGTTTTAAACCACTGATATGTGACATCTTGACCTTCAGACTGGCATGTCAGGGAGACATTGTCCTTGTTCTCCACTGGGGCTATGTTGATGCTGTTGATGAGAGGTTTGGGGAGTGGTGTGCAGAAAATGTGTTTTTTCTTACCCTTCTAACCAAGTATCAGGTTTGGAAGTAGGCACCATAAGACCTTGGAAAAGTCAGAGGCCATGGATTATTGGACAAAGAATTTGTGATTTTACTGGCATGGACCCTGCTTTCTCTGAAGCGGATCAGGTTCTCCACTCCTTAGGAGAAAGTTCATTCCTGAATGGTTTTGACTGAAAAAAGCCATTCACTTGCAGCCCAAGCCCAAGTCTGGAACTGCTTCCTAGGCTTCTCGTGTCTATTCCACATTCCTGTTTATGTGTTTCCTCAACAGAACTTGGGCTCCTCGAGGGAAGTGATTTACTTATTTATTTTTTGCCTGCCATGCCCCAATGCCCAGGCCAGTTCCTTTGGATGCAGTAGGTGCCTAAGCAATGCTTGAGAATCACCAGATGGAGGACTCCTAGCTCCTTTCTCTCGCAGTATTCTCTGCTCCCCAGTTCAGGGACAGAAAGACAACTGGCAATGACTGTCAGGGGCCCCCAGTCCTGACTCCTGCCTCTCACCTGTAGCCACTGAAGGCATCCTGCCACACACAGACTTCTGGGTCAACTCCCAGCACTGCCCACCACGGAAGCAAGTGCCAAGGGGCCTGGGCTGACCCTCTGCCCTGTCAAGCTTCCCTGTCGAATGGGCAGCTGGTCACTGCTGGAAGATGGGATGTCCTGGAGAAGTCCCTCCCTCCCGAGGTGACCCTGCAGGTAGGAGGCCGCCAGGGTGTGCAGGAGACAAAATGCTGGATGTGGGGCTCAGGAAGCCCTGAAATCGAATCCTGCCTTAGTTACTGACCACCTCTGGCCACATCACTCACTCTCTGTTTCTTTTCCTCACTTACAAAGACAGCACCTCCATCCCAGGGTCCTTGTGAGAATCAGGTGAAATATGATGCCCAGAGCCCTCAAACACCTTCTGGCTCCACATAATGACAGCCCTTGTTAGTCTATTTCCCAGCAGGAAAGCTCTCCTTGTCGGGAACGTTGTCCTTCCTTGGAGCCTCAAATGACTTCTTGGTTCCCCCTGGGCCCTGAATTGGTTTTCTCCTCATGCAGCTGGGGCTCAGGGGAGCTGGAACCCTCTGTCCCAGACTGATCTGTCCCAGAATCCCAGAGCCCCTGATCTTGCCTGATTCTCTAGGAAATGGAGGTGACACAGGGGTCCTTCCCCTGGGGAATCCCTCCCAGTTCTGGAAGCCTCAGAAGACAGAAGGTCCTGGGCACCAAGGCCGTTGGGCGTCTGCTCTTGGGCTGTGGGAGTCTGGACATGAGCTCTCCTGGGCCCAGCAGTACCCAGACCCAGCAATGCTCCCCCCCAAGTAGATTTTTAACTGTCTTAGGGAAGGTGAACTTTAGGAACAAGTTGCCTGGTTCAGGCACAACTGCAAGAGGCCAGACACCCCTCCAAGCCCTCAGGGCCCTTCTTAGTGTCAGAGTATGGTCTGGGAGAGCTGGCAGGAAGCAGGAAGTTACCCCCAATAATAACAGCTTAGGGCTCAGAAGCTAGTGACCTCTGACCTCTCCAGTGCTCCCAGTGACCCAGGATCACACAGATCTGGGCTGGAGGGGCTCTCACCTCTTTGGCCCACATTATGGGGGAGGGGGGCGGCTCATGCTCTGCATTCTCCCTGCTCCCTTAAGGGAGCTTCTCACCCCAGACTGAGGGAGGGAATAGGAGTGAGACATGGCCCAGGGGAAGGGCAGCACTTACCATACACTGTTAAATGTCCTTCTCCAAACATTATGTCGCCTTGAGAATTAACAATGGTTACAAGGTAGTCATCAGTGTCACTGAGGGTGAGGTCAGGGATGAGCAGGGAGCCGTTGGGGAGCACCTTCTCCCGGATGCCTGCAGGCTCCTGCTCTCCAATTTCAACCCTGTAGCGAGCGATCCTGTTGGCATCTGTTACTGCTTTTCTGTACCAAGTATAAGTGAGAGCCCGGCCTGAGAAGCCCCGGATGTCCAAGGTGACGCTGTGGTTCACTTCCCCATGGGGAGGGTTTGGAACAACAGTGACCTGAGCGGACATTGGCTGGATCCAGCAGCTGAGGATGGAGGCTGTGAGGGGAAGAAGGAGGCAGAGGTCAGCAGGGTTCCACTGCCCTCCTGAGAGACCAAGGCCACTGAGCTGTCCCTGACATAAGGGTGGGGGCTGCTCCGCCTGCCTCGGGGGCTTCTGGGAGCTCAGTGGGGTGTGTGGGGAGGGGTTCCTGGGCCCGCAAGCCTGTGAAGGCCCCAGCCTGTGTAGAGAATCAGAGTCTTTGGTACATAATACATTTTCAGCTCCCTCCCCAGGCTTGATTCAGAACAGATCTGCCAGTGTGCCGGGCAAGGCAATGGAGGCAGAAATGAAGCAACAAAAAGTTGTGGTTGAGAACAAAGACCAGACTTTAGAGATTCCCGAAGCCAGTGCTCACCATTTACAAACAAAGAAACTGAGGTCCAAAAGAAAAACTAGATATCATTATTGATCACAAAATATACAATTTTGATTATATCAAATTAAAAAGCTTTTGTGCAAACAAAACTAATGCAGACAAGAAGGGAAGCAATAATCTGGGAAAACATGTAAAAGGTTCTGATAAGGCCTCATGTCCAAAATATATAGAGAATTGGCTCTAATTTATAAGAAATCAAGCCATTCTCCACTTGATAAATGGTCAAAGGATATGAACAGACAATTTTCAGAAGATGAAATTGAAACTATTTCTATGCATATGAAAAGATGCTCTAAATCACTATTGATCAGAAAAATGCAAATTAAGCCAACTCTGAGATACCACTACACACCTGTCAGATTGGCTAAGATGACAGCAAAAGATAATGACAAATATTGGAGGGGACGTGGGGAAACTGGGACACTGATGCATTGTTGGTGGAGTTGTGAATATATCCAGCCATTCTGGAGAGCAATTTGGAACTGTGCTCAAAAAGTTATCAAACTGTGCATACCCTTTGATCCAGCAGTGTTACTCCTGGATTTATTTCCCAGAGAGATCTTAAAGGAGGGAAAGGGACCTGTATGTGCAAGAATGTTTGTGGCAGCCCTTTTCATAGTGGCCAGGAACTGGAAACTGAGTGGATGCCCATCAATTGGAGAATGGCTGACTAAATTGTGGTATATGAATGTTATGGAATATTATTGCTCTGTAAGAAATGACCAGAAGGATGAATACCAAGAGGCCTGGAGAGACTTACATGAACTGATGCTGAGTGAAATGAGCAGAACCAGGAGATCATTATATACTTCAACAACGATACTGTATGAAGATCAATTCTGATGGAAGTGGCTCCAAATCAGTTCCAATTGATCAGTGATGAACAAAACCAGGTATACCCAGCAAAAGAACTGGAAATGAATGTGGACTGCTTGCATTTTTGTTTTTTTTCCCCAGGTTATTTTTAACCTTCTTTCTAAATTTGATTTTTTTTTGTGCAGCAAGATAACTATAAATATGTATACATATATTGGATTTAACATATACTTTAACATGTTTAACATGTATGGGACTGCCTGCCATCTAGGGGAGGGGCTGGAGGGAAGGAGGGGAAAAGTTGGAACAGAAGGTTTTGCTAGGGTCAATATTGAAAAATTACCCATGCATATGTTTTGTCAATAAAAAGCTGTAATAATAAAATAAGATAAAATGAAATCAATTAAATAACATCAAAAACATAGTAATAATTTGAGGTTAAGAGCAAACTTAAATCCCATCATTCAAACCCTCTCAATTGACATTAGCGGCAGTAACTATGGGATCCTTTTGCTGCAGTGGTTCTTATTAGGCATAGCCCTGTTATTACCTTTCACATGAGGCCTTTCCTCATCAAATCAATTATAAGCAAAATGTTTTTAAAATGGATAATAATAACCATGCTTACACTTGCATCTTCTTGTCTTTGTGCCTGCTATTTGCTTGCTAACTGGATATAGGCTCTTTCATGGTATTGGCTTTTTATCTGCATTATCTAGCACAATGAATGTCAATAAAAAATTTTTAAATTAAAAAAAAAAAGAAACTGAGGTCCAGATAAGGTAAGACAAATGACTGATATGAAATAGGAAAAGGCAAAGGCAACACTTGGACCCAGATCTCCTGGCTTCAAAGCCAGGAAGGGCGTTTCCACTAAACCCTGGGTACATTTTAAGGCTGACACTTTGGCTCCCAAGCCTCACTAAGAGGAAGGTGATGTTCCAGGTAAATGACCTGTCCATGGTCACACAGCTAGTACACATCAGAGCTGGGATCCACACCCAGGTCTCCTCTGACTGTAAAGCTTCCCTTCTCCCCTTCAGAGGTGGCTCTGTTCCAGCACTGGACATTGCCCCGAGTCTCAGGATATGAGAGTATAACCTTGAGCTGTTGTAACCTCCCTGTGCCCCTGGTCAGGAAAGACTCCCAGGTCAAATCTTCTTAGAATGTGCTTGGGATAGAAGCCCTTATGCTGGTCTCTTTCCCCCTGGTCCCCATCTCCATCTGGGTCAGAATCCCACCAGTTGCCTCTGCCCTCCCCCGGGCTCCTGCAAAGCTGGAGTCTCACCTGTGAACAGGAGCCCCCTCCAGGGGCTGAGCACCCAGCTCTGAGGTTCTGAAGAGCTCTCCATGGGGCTGGGCTGTGGCTGTGTCACCTCCTGTCTCCTTCCCAGGAATCTCTCTGCTCCTGACCTGTGTCTTCCCTGTACAGGCTCAAGGGCAGACCCTGGAGTTGTCCCTGCTGCTGTCCATGTTAAGGCTGTCCCTGGGGGCAACCAGGAGTTGGGTCTCTTGGTCTCCTCTGGAAGACTGAGGTCTCTCTTTAGAGCTGGAGCTCTTCTGTCTGCCTGGATCACAAGGGCCCACAGGGCAGGGACTTAGCCTCTGACTTTCTCCTCCCTCCTTTGTCCTTCTCTTTCTTCCCCTTTCAGCTGCTGTGGTTTCCTGTCTCTCAAGGGAGCCCCTCCCCAGCACAGATCCTTTCCATGTTCATAGAGAAGTGGTTCTGTCCCCCAGGGGAACATTAATACTCACTCAATATTACCTACTGTCCAGTAGAACTGATACTTGACCCCTGACTACTTTATTCCCCTCCTAGAATAGAGACTGTTCAGACCCTAAAATGTGCACAAGGAACACAGAGGACAGAGGCACTAAAGAGCTTGGATCCTTATTTGGGGCCTTTAGAACCCAAATTGTCTCCCCTCCTCTCCACTATCAGGCCAGGTTAGGGGCCCTGGCCTTTCCTCAGGTTTACTGTGGCTGCTGGGAGACTCCAATAGAGCTGGAGAATGAGAATAGGGGATGATGCCGACAGATAGGGGTCATCTTCTTTTCTCTGCACCTCTCCAGAACTCCCAGCAATCCTTCCTCCCCTTTCATTTAGAGAGGACTGGGTCTGGACCCAATCAGAAGGAAGTTCAAATCTAGCCTCAGGAACTTTGTAGTTTTATGACCTTGGGCAAATTCAACTATCTGCCTCAGTTTCTTCAAATGTACAAAGAGGAGGATAATGCTAGCACCTATCTCCCAGGCTTGTGATGAGGATCAAATGAAACAATATTTGTAAAGCATTTAGCACAGTGAAGGAGGACCACCAGCCATCCTTTGGAACGAGGGAGTGGTGAGAACACAGAACTTGAACCAAATGGTTATGGATGGAGCTGAATGGCAAGTATGGAAAGGGGGAAAGGTCTAACAACTCAAGAGGCCTTTGGCGAGATTGGTCAATAAACACTTTGTAAGCACCTACTAAGTTCCAAGCTTAGTGTGTGCTAAGCACTGGGGATACAAAAAAAGGTAAAAATCCCTGTCTCCTAATGGAGGAGACAATGTGGAGAGGATTCTACATATAAAAAGGACAAATTGGAGAATATCTCAGAGAGGCAAAATTGCCACACATACCCCTTTCTAGAGCTTGTGGTCCAATAAGGGAAGAAAGATTTATAACAATGCCTATTTCAGGGGCTGCTATATGATGCAAAGGATAGAACACCAGCCCTGAAGTCAGGAGGACTTGAGTTCAAATCTGATCTCAGACACTTAACACTTTCTAGCTGTGTAACCCTGGGCAAGTCACTTAATCCCAACTGCCTCAGCAGAAGATAAAGACAATCTTGTGAGTCTGCAAGGTCAGTCCATTATCTCCCAGTATGGAAGAGGAGTGGGCAAGTGACTAGACCCTAGTCACATAGGAAACAAGTGGGAACAGGTATCGAGTTTCAGTACATTAAGCCAAGAGCTGTGGATCTGTGAAGTCTGGAGGACAGGAAAAGGAAATGTGGATCAAGGGGCCAGACACAGTGACAACCCTTCCCCCTCAAAGATAAGGTGAAAAATTACTAGAGCATTGCATCTGACAGTAGCAGAAAGAGATCCAAAGAGGTGGTGCCCTGTCTGGGGTTAACAGGGGGAACAAACAAAAGCAAGGTTTCTGCCCCCAAATCCAGCCTTGGGCCTCCCTGGGCCTCAGGCCAGTTTGACATATCCAACTCTGGGGAAAACCCAGTTCCCTGCTGCATCGCTAGAAGAAGAAGGCTTCTAAGGGCTGTCTGTTCAGTCAGAACCTTTGGTCTCAGGCTTCTGGAGCCCTGGATGGCAGGTCCTTGCAGGTAACTTGGGGCTGAGCTCCTCATCTTTTCTTTTCCATTTGCTCTGTGTGGTTAAACCTGGACCTCTGTGTATTTCCTGAGCACTCCAGGAAGCTCCAACTCTATTCCCAAAGTCTTTGTCCATATCCTAGTGGAGTTCTGTGTCCAGTTATGGGCTCCACATCTTAAAGAAAGAGTGACCAGAGGAAGTGACCAGGATGGTTGCGGATATAAAAGAGTTTCACAGAAGTGAATTTTTGACATAACTGGGGAAAGATCTCATGGGCAACCATCTGCAAATATCTGAAGGATTGTCCTGGGGAAGAGGAAGCCAGGATGGTTGTGTTTGGGCCCACAAGGGAAAACTATGGACATAGTTCTAGGAAATTCCTGTGCTTTCAGCTCAGCATGAACTTCCCAACAATCAGCTCTCTGGTTTGGATTGCATTGGTTCATGAAATGATAAGTTCCCCATCACTGGAAGTATTCAAGCAGAGCCTGGACAAACACTGCAGTGGGGAGGCACATTCAGTTAGGACTCGGTTCCTTCAACTCTGTAATTGTGAGCATCTCTGTTTTTTTTCTTTTTCTTTTTTTAATGTTTCTGTGCTGCCCCCTCGTAGTTGTGTGAGTGAATATATGCCAGATGCTGGTTTACTTTTTCTGAATGTTGAGTCTTTCTGGGAAAGAGATGCGGCATCAGTGTGCAAAGGCCTAACTCCTTTTGCACAATTAGTTTATACAAAAAGTCAAGCTTGGAAATGAGTCCTCTTTCAGATGCATTGGGAGAGTTGGCTGCACAAAAGAGCCTTTCTTAGAGAGGGTTGGCTGATTTAGTCCTGAGCACTGATCATGGAGACCTGGATTAGTGTCCTCCCTCTGCTTTTTAATCACTTTAGGGTTTCAGACTCATTGTTTCATCCTTCTGGGACTCAGTTCCCTCATCAGAAAATGAGCACATTGGGCTAAAATGACCTCTCAGATCATGTTAAGACACCCATGTACTCCCCTTTGTCCTTGGAGGAATAATAATGGCCAGTATTTACAGAGGAGTCTAAGGTTTGCAAACTCAACTCTTTTTGAATGTTCTCCATCATTTTGCAGCTGCTCATCCTTCTAGTGGTGTTTTATATTGCTTTTTCTCAAGTATTTTCCATACAAGTCAAACTGCTTCCCCACTCTAACCCATCTCCCATTCCTAGAATTCAATGTCCCTTCTACCAGCCTTTGCATGAATGTACCCCAATATTGGAATTTTACCTTTTAATTTACATGATTTCTACTGTGATTAAAAAAACAAACCTTTATTTTTTTAAACAACTAGCTCTTATTTAATTTTTCCCCAATTACATTAGAAACAAATTTTGTTTTAACATTTTTGAGTTCTACATTCTCTCCCTCATCCTCACCCACAATTAAGAAACCACTTGTGAGATTACACAAAGCATTTTCATTAAAGTCAAGTTGTGAAGAAAAAACTTTTTACTTCTTCTACCCTAATAAAAATAAAAACCTCAAGAAAAATTAAGTTATAAAAAAGACTGAAAGAAAGAGAGAATGCTTCAATCTGTATTTGGACACAATGAGTTCCTTCTCTAGGTATAGATAGGATTTTGCATCAAAAAAGTCCTTCTGAATAGTCACGAATGATTAATAGCAAAGTCATCCATAGTTGGGCATTCCAGAACATTGTTATTATTTTGTATAGCGTACATTTCACTTTGCTTGAGTTCATGGACTTTCAATTTCAGATTGTTTTTTCCTGAAAGTACTTTGCTCATCATTTTCCATAGAATAAAAATATTCCATCATAAACATGCACCAGAATATATCGAGCTATTCCACAATTGATGGGCATTCTCACAATTTCCATTTTTTCCCCGAGAAAAGGCAGACTAAATTCCCATGTAAATTTTTGTGAGATTTTTCAGGGTTTTTGCTAATGTGAGAAATGGATGGGGAGTTATTTTACACAGTTATGAAAATTAAATTGGAGAAATGAAACTTAAATTAGAAAATTGAAAGTCACCAAAAAAGTAACAAGGTTTGAAGCTTTTCTGAATTTTTGCCTGGTCAGATTATCTTGACCATAAGAATGTAACTCGTTCAGTGCTGGGACTGGCTCATCTAATCAGGGCTGGTAGCCTCAAATTGAAAAAAGAATCTTTTGGAATTTTCCCCCTTATTCCTCAGATTTATCTTTCCCATAGGGATGTAGACTCTTTGGGGGCAGCTACTGGTTATGTAATGAGAGACAGAGATTCATATTCTGTAATATCTGTAAAACTCAATTGATGGAGAATTGGGGAAGGGACTTGGATAGGATAGAACAGGATAGGAAATAGAACACTGTCTTTATTACTCCAAAAGTGTGTCTACTAACTTTAGGCCCCCATTCTTGTAAGAATGTAAAAGAAATCTTTTCTGCATTCATCAGTAAGTCAGTGAAATTCTTACATATTTTACTTCTTACAGAAGGGGGCTCTGTCCAGGATCCAGACCTCATTAGTTGGGAACAGTCCCTGTTAAAGCATGAGAAGATGTATCCTTTTTGATTTCAATGGTCTAGTGCATTGTCTGTTATGGGCCAGAACTTGAAACAAGGTACTAAGTCAGTAGAATTGCTAGAGACAACAGTTAATTTAACATGGTTCAGTATGATTGATTTAATCCTACAACAAATAATGGTTTCCTAGTGATATAATGATTGGTGTATACTCAGTGTGGGGCATGTAAGCAAGAAGCTCTCAGGGCCAAAAAGACAAGCACACTAGAAGCTCTCAGAGCCTCAGCCAGGATTCAGTTGGGGAGATTCAGAAGCCAGAGAAGGCAAGTGGGAGCTCAAGGTCTCAGAACCAAGACCAGACTGAAAGGCTCTCCAGAAAGCTGCCCAGCTGCAATAAGGAGATAGTAAAGGATCTGTACTATAAGAAAGCTAATCAGGCTGCCGGAAAGGAGACAAGACTTGGAAAGAGACAATAAAGGATTTGGACTTTAACCCCTGGCTGCACTTGTGGTGATAACTAAACTGAAATGAAGGCTGCTTCTAGAGACCCCAAGAAAACCTCAACAGAGAAGATTACATTTTAGAGAGAATATTACATTCACCAGTGTCCCCCACTCATAGACTGTTCAAGATCCTAGGACCATGTAGATAAGTAATGTGTGGGATAGTGGTGACCACAAAAACAATCAGAGACTCAGAGTAAGAAAAAGCTAAAAGGAATTTATTATGATCTCTAGAGAAAGGGCATCTCCCAACCAGTTGACTATCAGTTAAAGGAGTACAAATCATAAACTGCAAAACACAAGATTAAATAGAACAGAAATGCCCTCCCCCTTAACCTTTTCTTCCATTTTCGAGATGGGGGGGAGGGATTCAGGCTTATACTCTAAATATAGAAATCTATCCCAAAAACAAAAGATTATATTGCCTTTAAAAGACGTTCTTAAAAGCTAATTTAAATGGTGGGAAACAGAAACGGTTGAACAAATGCAGCTTTTTAGCTATAATTCAACTTGTTATTGCAAAATTTCAGGTCATAATTAGGGCATAGTTAAAGAGTATATTCCCATGACTGGGTCTTCCCTCAATTTACTCCATTCAGTAAGACCAGAATCAAGAGAATTAGGAAGGGAAAAAGAAAGTAGGTTCCATGGTAAACAGGCAACTCTGGGCAAAGGCCAAAGATAAGACAGTAGACTATCTACTATTGCCTTTGGTGGTTGGGCAATCTTATGTGTGACTGAGGTCTCAGACAAATAAGTAAGATGGGAAATTTACTAGCATCAGGAAATAAGGAGGTAACAAGGGAGTGCCTGTGGATATTCCTCAAACTACTTAGTTCTAAGGAAAAGGATGTCAGGAAATCTAGGGTTGAGTAAATGTTAGAGTTGTCTGTGATCACATTTTGAAAGATTTCCACACTAGAGTGCAGAAAAGATCTGCACAGAAACTTACAAGAAACTCTAGGGGAGAAGGAGTAAAAAAGTGAAGTTCTGAAAGATAAGACACTCTTTTAAGGAACAACTCTGTACTAGAGAAAAAGAAGAATTCAAAAGCAGTATATGTGTGTGTGTGTGTGTGTGTGTGTGTGTGTGTGTGTGTGTGATCTTCTATTCTTCTCTCTCAATCAGCTGAATTACAAAGGAAAATATCTGACCATTTAGCACTTAAAAAGTGCTTATTTTATGCCTCTGTGTTGTGTTTCTGTTTGCTTCTGGGGCACCTTGTTTCAAAATAAGTTGAATTTTTCTTCAAAGTTAAATCTTGGATACAATCTATGTGTGCAGAACTGAACAGTTCTCTTGTTGCTCAGGGAGAATTGGATTGAGAAGGTATAAATAACCCGGGAAGGAGAACAAAAATGCAAGCAGTTTACATTCATTTCCCAGTGTTCTTTCTTTGGGTGTAGCTGCTTCTGTCCATCCTTGATCAATTGAAACTGAGTTAGATCTTCTCTTTGTTGAAGAAATCCAGTTCCATCAGAATACATCCTCATACAGTATCGTTGTTGAGGTATATAATGATCTCCTGGTTCTGCTCATTTCACTCAGCATCAGTTCATGTAAGTCTCACCAATCCTCTCTGTATTCATCCTGCTGGTCGTTTCTTACAGAACAATAATATTCCATAACATTCATATACCACAATTTACCCAACCATTCTCCAATTGATGGGCATCCATTCATTTTCCAGCTTCTAGCCACTACAAACAGGGCTGCCACAAACATTTTGGTACATACAGGTCCTTTTCCCTTCTTTAGTATCTCTTTGGGGTATAAGCCCAGTAGAAACACTGCTGGATCAAAGGGTATGCACAGTTTGATAACTTTTTGAACATAGTTCCAAATTGCTCTCCAGAATGGCTGGATGTAGTTACACAAGTTTAACAATTTCCATCCCAAGTCTTAAACACAGTAATACAGTAAAAATTCTAACAAGTCAACCACTTTCCCACTCCCCCATATCAGTCCAAATTACATCAGGAGAAGGGGCGATGGTTCTCAAACGCTGCTTCCTGCTGAAAATGGGTGAAGATGCTCAGTCCAGAGAGAGGGATATGGCATGATGACAATCAAAGCTTGATCTAGGTCCCAGAAGCAAGTCAATATATCTGTAATTTGACCAAATCTAGAAACAAAAACAAATTTAACAAAGAAAAGTTTGAACAGTCTGAGATAGAAAGACTGGTCCACAAGGACTGCTATAAGATGTGGCCTCTCATTAGTTATAAACCTTAAAAAAAACTTGAATGTCCAGACACAATATCTAGTAACCAATAGATGACCAGACTAAATATTTATTTGCTCAAGTATTTAGCATATAATGATTACAGATAACTAAATTGGAAACAGCAAGGTATGACATAATTGAATCAACAATTTCTCATTGACTATTGCTGTGATCATAGAAATCAATTACAGGAGGAAAAAAAATGCAGTGACATATTAACTACAAACCCAAGAAATTTTACCTCCAATAACAAATCCTTAACAGATATTTACCACAACCTTATATTTATACAAATCAGTTTGCTGCTTTTAGCCAAGAATCAGGTAGCTACAATTTGATAAAACATGTATGGAACAGTTTAGAGGAGGGAGGAGGAGAGAATTCCATGTGACTCCCCTTCCCCCCACTCCCTTCCAAGAGAGGGGTGGGGGAGGGAAGTCAAACTAAATTTCACTCCAGGCTAACTAGATGCTCCAATAACTGAAATAACAGTAGTAGGGGGGAGTTTAAATCTTTACAAAAGCTCCCTACTCCATCCAACATTTAAAGTAGCAGAAATCACTGGGTGGGTGGGTGCGGGAATTCCATAAAACCACATGTCCAGCAGAGCTGGATTTAAAGCATAATTTACAATGTTATAATTATAGGTAACAAACAACTTTAAATTTCCAATAATATAAAACTGCTTTTCCTATTTCATTTCAAATAATGAAACAGCATAGTTTTTTCTTTCCTTCTGGCCCCATGTGGCCATTATCCCCAATGGACTCCTCCTAAGCTTCAACTTGGCCAAAGTTGAAGATTTCAGAAAAGTCAGATTCTTTTTGCTACATACTTTACCTAATTAGAGGCACATGACCTCTTTCAGGCAAGTTAACATAACTTCTTTAACAAGCTATTGTTCCTTTAAGATCTTATACTTAAAGATAACCAATTCTAGCCTGCAAAGCCAACAGTAAAATTTATTTCCCACAATTTTAAAACTGCCCTTAGCAGAAGGAGGGTAAGAAATCATTTGTAGCCAGATGTCAATATAGGGATACTGATCTAGATGGCCAGGTTCACCAGTAACTATCTGGTGCACTGCTCATACTATTTCTTTATCATATCTTCCTTCTAGTGGCCATCCTACCCCAAAGGAAGACCACACTTTTTGGTAAAACAGTTTTAATTTATCCTTTTTCCCATAATATATCCCATAATCCCATAATCATGGTGTTTACGTGTCTCAGAAAAATGTTTAAGGAGATGATCTAGTGGAGTTTTTGGTTTTAAGACAGATTTTCCCATGATAGTGACCTTATACCTTATTCCCATGATAATGACTAAAACTCCTAATATCTTTTTAACAGTTTTTTTAAACCTTAAGCCACAAAACAGGTAATAACATACAAGACATACAGAACACTGATCACACTTAGACTTCACAATTGCAACATTCAGTAGGATACTGACATTAAAACCAGAGCCAAATGATGTCTTAAAAAGACACCCCAGTAGTGACAACCGTGTCCGGTTCGACACTTAATCAAGGCCAAGCCAAATGGTGTCTTTAAAAGACAACCAGATTTATACTCTGGAATGCCCAGAGTTGTGCCAGCTGGCACACAGATCCAGATGTGTCTTTGGAGACACTCAAGTAGTGCCAACTGTGTCCAGTACGACGCTATTTCTCAGAATTTTAATAGCTGTTGGTGTCCTGTTATTCTGAGAACCCAGGTGTTAGCACAAGCAAGTATCAGACCAGGTGTCTAGGAGACACAAAACCAGAGGGTGTTATCCAGTGTCCTGAATAATAACCTTCTCAGAATTCAATGCTCATCATTCTGTCAGCATTCTAATATTCTGAGAATCCAAGTGCTAACACAGATAAACAAAAACAAATGGACTTACTCTCTCCTGGCCAAATCGAAAGTATCCACTGTTGGGTGTGGCTGCAGCTGGTGAACTGCTCTCTTTTCTAAGAAAAGAAAATCCAGATCCCCAGCTGTCTTCCAGGCCCAAAGTGGAGACTTGAAATGTCTCTAACCCCTACTCCCATTCTCAGTTCTTGATATCTCAATGGGACCTCCAAAATGTAATGCTGGAGAAACTGAGCAAGACAGAGTAGAGACCAATTTGATAGTTTATTAAATGGAAAGATATACTGGGACCAAATGGGTCTTGTTCCCAGGGCTAGACGAAACTATCATCTCAAAGAATCCAGTCCTAAGTATTACAGAGCAAACTTTTTTATAGGATAACAAGAACAATGACATAATAGGAGAGGTACCTGGATGGGGATAACCTAATGGGGGGAGGCACCTAGGATGACACAATGGAAGGAGGTATTGGAGAGGTTACTGATATTCTAATGACATCTTAAATGTATAAACTTTTATCCTGTCAAACATTAAGAAGGAATGACTATAACCTAAAGATATAAAACCTTTATCTCATCAACCATTTAAGAGGGAATGATTATAGCCTGGGGTTTGGGGGCAGAGCAAACAGAGCAACTTTATCTCATCAAACATTAAGAGGGAAAGGTTATAACCTGAAGCAGAGTAACTAAATAGGACAATTGGGGAAACTAGGTCAGGACGTCAAAAGGGAATTATGGCACAACAATAATCACCTCAAATGGAGCCAGCTGTTAAAAGTTCAGATCCATTATTGTCTCCTTCAAAATAGCCTGGTTAGTTTTCTGAGAGGCCTATCTCTCTCCTTGGTTCTGAGAGCTCTTGCCGCTAGTCCTTTGTCTCTTCCGGTTTCAGCCTCTAGCTCTCTCTGATCCAAAGCCTCCAGGCAGCACAAAGGTGGAAAATGGAATGAAACTGTCTTGCCTCCGAGAGTGGACTCCTCCTCTAGGACTGGTGGAAGGAGCCTAAGCTCTCAAAACCAAGGGGAGAAATTCAATTCAATCTTTGATCTTCCTGCTGGCTGGCCTGGACTCCTACACTTCCCCCACTAAGACCAAGGTCAGACTGAAAGGCTCTCTAGAAAGCTGCCCAGCCCCAGAAAGGAGATAATAAAGGATCTGGACTATAAGAAAGCTAACTGGGCCCCAAGAAAGGAGACAAAACTTTGAAAGAGATAATATATGATTTGGACTATAACACCTGGCTGTTCTTGTAGTGATTACTGAACTGAAATGAAGGCTGCCCCAGAGACCACCAAGGAAAAGTGAAATAGAGAACACTACATTTTGGCATCCGAAAATGGGACCAAGAACCTTCATCTGTGACCCAGAAATTAGGGTGAGTACAAGAAGGAAACTTTGTAAAAGGGTAAAGTAGTATTCCAGTTAAAATGGAACAAATGTTTAGAAAGGAGATTTCTCCACCTAAAGGAAATTGTATTGAAAGCTTGGTCAGACTGATAAAAAACCAAGGTTTAATTGTAACTTGGGAGCAGAACATTGACCTTTTGGAAACATTACAATATACATCTCATTGATTCTCTAAGGAAAAAGAATTAAATCCAGATGAATGGAAATTAGTAGGAGAGCAACTACGTGAATACTACAATGATAATGGACTTGACTCAATTTCCAAAGAAACACTTTATACATATAACAATACAACTGGCTTTAGGAAATTATATAAGTTATAGAATAAGGGAAAATAAGGAAGTTCAGGAGGGGGAGGAAATTGATAAACTAAGTGAAAAGGATGAAGAATTAGACAAGAAAGGAGTTAAGTACAATTCTGAGTGTGTTGCTTCACAGCAGAAGCCATTAGGGCATTCCCCATCTCATGACCCTCTGCCCTCAATTAACCCTTCATGGATGAAGAGAGAAGGAGGAGGGGGAGAAGCAGTGACACAATCAGCACCACCTATGAAACAGTCCGTGACATGATTACAACAGGCATTAGTTAAAGCAAAAAAAGAAGGACAGGATATATCTGATTTAATAAATTCATACCCTGTGATTGAAGAGCTTGACTCTTCAGGTCAACAAAGGAGAAGATACACTCCTTTTGGTCTAGAAAAAATTAAGGATTTGAAAAAGGGTTGCAGTCTTTATGGGGCTACATCATCTTATGTTAAGATCTTACTAGAGAATTTGGCCTATGAAATCTTAACCCCTAGTGATTGGAAATCCATAGCAAGGACATGTTTAGAACCTAGACAAAACTTGTTGTGGCTTTTGGAGTATAGTGAATTATGTAGGATTCAAACCCAATGCAATAAGCAAACTGAAGTTAATACTCCAATCACCTGTGACCAACTAGCAGGTAAAGGTCAGTATGCAGACAATTTAGCACAGATTAATTACCCCATAGCAGCATATGAGCAAATTGCTATTGCTGCAATAAAAGCATGGGGTTCCCTCCTATGAAAAGATCGAGGGGAAGCCTTCACAAAAGTAGAGCAAGGTCCCAATGAATCTTTTGCTGATTTTGTGAGATGTCTGCAAACAGCTGTCACAAGAACCACTGGAAAAAAGACAGCTACAAGAATTGTGATAAGGCAACTGGCTAAGGAAAATGCTAATGAGGTTTATAGAAGGATTATGTGGGGACTACACAAAGATGCTCCTTTAGAGGATATAAGATGCTGTGCCACAGTGGGCACAAATGCTTATTATACCAGGCTATGAAGATGAACATGGAAAGACGGGGTCCCTCTTGGCAAGGGACTTCTAGAGAGACTCATCAATGTTTTCAGTGTGGAAAAATAGGACATCTGAGAGCTCAACATAGGCAAAGAGATAGAGTGAGAAGACAGGGTGAGAGAATAAAATCCAAAACCCCATGTCCAAAATGCAACTGAGGCTTCCACTGGGCCTCAGACTGCAGATTAACCCAGGGAAATGAGAGACAGGGCTCAGCTCCAAGACCTCAAACAAAAAACAGGTGGGGCATAATGGCAGCCCAGGTTACATCTTTAGAAGTTCAGGACTCTGATGTGGTCATTCAGCCAAAAGGCAATCAGATGGCAGAAAGGGATTACGATTGGGGAGAATACAGGCTTTTTTAACCCAAAAGAAGAGCAGTGTCCAGTGAGAGCAGCTCCAATGTAATTGCCAGGTGATGAGGAGAAATCTAGAAAGTGGTAAATAGAAGGGACTAGGTAGGTTAACTGTGTAGGAGAAAGGGTTTGCTTGTATCTCTACAGATGGAGAAGGAATCAAATGGGTGCCAATGTGCACCAGGAGAGAGACCGAAAAAGAGAAAAACCTCGAAACAAAGGAAAAGACCTAAGAAACATCCGACACTGAAAGAGCATGGCTAATAATGACTGTTACAGAACTTCAAAACCCACAGGAATCACTGAATATTCTGAGATAAAAATTGTTGATAAGACTGTTGCAGAACTTCAGAACTAGTAGAAATCACTGGATTCCATAAGATGAAAAATTGTTGATGAGATTATTGCAGGAATTCAAAACTTGCAGGAATCATTGGATTCCTTTCACACACGAAGTAATGGACAATAGATTCCTTTTGAACTATTTCTAGTACTTATGGACATGTATAATTCCTCATGTTGATCCATGTTATTTGTTACATCACTACTATCCTGTGTTATATTGCTATGTGCTTATGTAATTATGTGTAATACCTCCCATGATGATATTATGTATACCTGTTTCAAGTGAGCCCCTTCAGAAACCCATTAATCTGATTTTGATTTACCATTTCCTTTGGTGTTTTCATCTCCCTTCTTGAGACACCAGAAAGGGCGTGATCATTTCCTTTTACGGTGTTTTTACCCGTTTTTTGAGGAGTCAGGGAAGGCATTAGCACCTCCTTTTGGGAGTTTTCACCTTCTTGAGAAGTCAGGGAGAGTGACCACCTTATGTTCTAAAAACAAAAGAAAGTAGGAGATGTTATGGGCCAGAACTCTCAATTTGAAATAAAGGATTCTTACAAGGTGCTAACTCAGTGGAATTGAGAGAGACAATTGTTATGTAGCATGGTGCTTAACAGTTCTCTATACTTAATATAGTTCCACAAGATGCACACCTATGATAATGGGGTATATAACAGACAGCAAAGGCTGAGACAGATTCATTCCATGGTCCACCTTTGTGGTGGCTGGAGGCTGAAGCACATACATTTTGATTCAAAGCATTCAGCAGGCAGAGAAGACAGGCAGGAGCTCAAGTTTTCTGCATCAAGGAGAGAGGTAGGCCTGTAAGAAAGCTAACCAGGCCCCAGGAAATGAGACAAGACTTTGAAGGAGACAATAAAGAATTTGGACTATAACACCTGGCTGTCCTTGTGGTGATTGCTCTCCTGAAAATAAGGCTGTTCCAGAGACCCCAAGAAAACCAAACCACAGAGAACATAATCATCCACATTTTTATACATTAATAACAAAATCCCACAGCAAGAGATACAAAGAGAAATTCCATCTAAAATAACTGTCGAAAGGTTCTGATAAAGGCCTCATTTCCAAAATATATAGAGAATTGACTCTAATTTATAAGAAATCAAGCCATTCTCCAATTGATATATGGTCAAAGGACATGAACAGACAATTTTCAGATGAGGAACTTGAAAGTATTTCTAACCATATGAAAAGATGCTCCAAGTCATTATTAATCAGAGAAATGCAAATTAATACAACTCTGAGATATCACTACACACCTGTCAGATTGGCTAGAATGACAGGGAAAAATAATGCAGAATGTTGGAGGGGATGTGGGAAAACAGGGACTCTAATACATTGTTGGTGTAATTGTGAACACATCCAGCCATTCTGGAGAGCAATTTGGAGCTATGCTCAAAAAGTTATCAAACTGTGTATATCCTTTGATCCAGCAGTGTTACTACTAGGCCTATATCCCCAAAAGATCTTAAAGAAGGGAATGTATGTGCAAGAATGTTTATGGCAGGTCTCTTCGTAGTGTCCAGAAACTGGAAACTGAGTGGATGCCCATCAATTGGAGAATGGCTGAATAAACTGTGGTATATGAATATTATGGAATATTATTGTTCAGTAAGAAATGACTAGCAGGATGATTTCAGAAAGGCCTGGAGAGACTGACATGAACTGATACTAAGTAAAGTGAGCAGGACCAGGAGATCATTATATATTTCAGCAACAATACTATATGATTATCAATTCTGATGGATGTGGCCCTCTCCAGCAATGAAATGAACCAAATCAGTTCCAATAGAGCAGTAATGAATTGAACCAGCTACACCCAGCGAAAGAATTCTGGGAGATGACTATGAACCATTACATAGAATTCCCAATCCCTCTATTTTTGTCCACCTGCATTTTTGATTTCCTTCACAGGCTATAAGTACACTATTTCAAAGTCCGATTCTTTTTGTACAGCAAAATAACTGTATGGACATGTATACTTGTATTGTATTTAATTTATACTTTAACATGTATTGGTCAACCTGCCATCAGAAGGAGGGGGTGAGGGGAAGGAGGGGAAAAATTGGAACAAAAGGTTTGGCAATTGTCAATGCTGTAAAATTACCCATGCATATAACTTGTAAATAAAAAGCTATAATAAAAAAAAAGTCAAAAATAAATAAATAAAATAACTGTCGATATTAAAAAATATTTGGGAATCTATCTGCCAAGGGAAAGTCAGGAACTATATGAACAAAACAATAAAACACTTTCCACACAAATAAAGTCAGACCTAAAGAACTCAAAAAATATTAAGTACTCCTGGATAGGTCGAGCGAATATAATAAAGATGACAATACTACCTAAACTAATCTATGTAGTTAGTGTTATACCAATCATACTCTCAAGAAACTATTTTAATGACCTAGAAAAAATAACAACAAAATTCATATGGAAGAAAAAAAGGTCGAGACTTTCAAGGGAATTAATGAAAAAAAAAATCAAATGAAGGTGGCCTAGTTGTACCTGATCTAAAATTATATTATAAAGCACCAGTCACCAAAACCATTTGGTATTGGCTAAGAAATAAACTAGTTGATCAGTCAAATAGGTTAGGTTCACAGGACAAAATATCCAATAACTATAGCAATCTAGTGTTTGACAAACCCAAAGACCCCAGCCGTTGGGATAAGAATTCATTATTTAACAAAAATTGCTGGGAAAATTGGAAATTATTATGGCAGAAACTAGACATTGACCATATTTAAAACTGTACACCACTATAAGATCAAAATGGGTTCATGACCTAGGCATAAGGAATGAGATTATAAATAAATTAGAAGAACACAAAGATCATTTACCTCTCAGATCTGTGGAGGAGGAAGGAATTTGTGACCAAAGAAGAACTAGAGGTCATTATTGATCACAAAAGAGAAAGTTTCTATTATATTAAGTTAAAAAGCTTTTGTACAAATAAAACTAATGCAGACAGGATTAGAAGGGAAGCAGTGAACTGGGAAAACATCTTTACAGCTAAAGTTTCTGATAAAGTCCAAAATATATAGAGAATTGACTCTAATTTATAAGAAATCAAGCCATTCTCCATTTGATAAATGGTCAATTTTTGGATGAAGAGAATGAAATTATGTTTAGTCATATGAAAAGCTGTTGCAAATCATTGTTGATCAGAGAAATGCAAATCAAGACAATGCCGAGATAACACTACACACCTGTCAGAGTGGCTAAGATGACAGGAAAAGATAATGATGAATGTTGGAGGGGATGTGGGAAAACTGGGACACTGATGCATTGTTGGTGGAGTTGTGAACAGATCCAACCATTCTGGAGAGCAATTTGGAACTATACTCAAAAAGTTATTAAACTGGGCATACCCTTTGATCCAGCAGTGTTACTACTAGGCTTAGGGAAGAAGGCAAAGGTACCTGTATGTGCAAAAATGTTTGTAGTAACCCTTTTTGTAGTGGCTAGAAACTGGAAATTGAATGGATGCCAATCAACTGGAGAATGGTTGGGTAAATTGTGGTATATGAATGTTATGGAATATTATTGTTCTGTAAGAAATGACCAGCAGGATGATTTCAGAAAGGCCTGGAGAGACTTACATGAATTGATGCTGAGTGAAATGTGCAGAACCAGGAGATCATTATACACTTCAACAACAATACTACATGATGACCAATTCTGATGGATGTGGTTCTCTTCAACAATGAGAGGCTCCAAATCAGTTCTAATTGATCTGTAATGAACAGAACCAGCTACACCAGAGAAGTAATAGTGGGAAATGAGTATGGACCATAATATGACATTTCTATTCTTTCTGTTACTATTTGCTTGCATTTTTGTTTTTTTCTTCTAAGGTTATTTTTACCTTCCTTCTAAACCTGATCTTTCCTGTGCAACAAGATAACTGTATAACTATGTATGGATATATTGTATTTAACATATACTTTAACTTATTTAACATGTATAGGGCTACCTGCCATCAAAGAGAGGGGTTTGGGGGAAGGAGGGGAAAAGTTGGAACAGAAGTTTTTGCAAGGACCAATGTTGAAAAATTACCCATGCATATGTTTTGTATATAAAAAGCTATAAAAAATAAAATTAAAAAAAATAATTAGAAAAATTAAAAAAAACTACCTGAAGGAAGTTTCCTAAAGGGAAGGACATCTAATTTAGTCTTTAAAGATGAGTGAAATTACAATGGGAAAGGGGATTAAGAAAGCATTACAGACTTTGTTCCATTCAGTCACTTTACTAATCCAGTCTGACTCTTCTTATCTTTTTATCTCATCTCATCTAAGGGATTTCTTAGCAAAATCACTTGAATGGTTGGCCATTTCAGGCATTTTGCAGATAAGGAAAGTGAGGGCATCAGGGTAGTGATGTACACAGGGTCATACTACTAAGAAGTGTCTGAGACCAGATTTGAACTCAAAAGATGAGTCTTATTGACTCCAGATTCAATGCTTTATCCATTTCCCAAACTAGCTCTCCTTATTCCGGGCACTGGGAATAGTTTAAATAAGAGCACAAGAAAGAGAGATTTTAGTGGTGTTTTAGGTAAAAATGAAGGATATGGAGAAGGATATAAAGGAGCAAATAGATAATAACCCACCAAAAACCAGGGTTTAGAGTGTGTGGGGTGAGAGGGGGTAGAGAATAGAGAAAAATGAAGCAGGGAAGATAAGCTGGTGCCAGAGTGTGGGAAGTCTGGAGTGTGTAGATTATTTTTGATGAGACAGCAAGGCAGAATAGGTAACCACCAGACTTGGAGTTAAGAAGAGTTGGGTTCAAAACTCTCCTAAAACACTGAGTAACTGTGTGGCTCTGGGCAAATCAGTTAAACTCTGCTGACCCAATTTCATCATCTGTAAAATGGGGGATAATAATACCCACTTCACTGCATTGCTGAGGACCCAATGAGATTTTATGGGTAAAGCTCTTTGCAAAACTTAGGGTCCTTTGTAAATATTGACCATTATTATTACTCCAAGGACAAGGGGGAATAGCTGAGTGTCTTAACAGATGATCTGAGAGGTTATTTTAGCACAATGTGCCCATTTTACTAATGAGGGAACTAAGTCCCAGAGGAGTGAAACAGATTCTGAAGACAAAGTGATTAAATAGCAGAGGCAGGACACTAACCCCGGTCTCTAATGGCCATGATCAGTTTTCAGGCTAAGTCAGCCAATCCTCTCTAGGAAAGATCCTTTGGGTAGCCATCTCTTCCAGTACATCTGAAGGAGGACTCATTTCCAAGCTTGACTTTTTGTACAAACCAACTGTGCAAAAGAAGTTAGGTCTTTGCACACTGATATCACATCCCTTTCCCAGAAAGACTCAATATTCAGAAAAAGTAAACCAGCACCTGACATATATTCACTGACACAACTATGAGGGGGCAGCACAGAAACTTCAAAAAAAAAACTCAGAGATGCTTATAATTACAGAATTGTAGGAACCGAGTCCTAACAGAATGTGCCTCCCTACTGCAGTGTTTGTCCAGGCTCTGCTTGAATACTTCCAGTGATGGGGAACTTACCACTTCATGAACAGTGCAATCCAAACCGGAGAGCTGATTGTTGGGAAGTTCATGCTGAGCTGAAAGCACAGGAATTTCCTACAACTATGTCCCCAGTTTTCCCTTGTGGGCCCAAACACAACCATCCTGGCTTCCTCTTCCCAGGACAATCCTTCAGATATTTGCAGATGGTTGCCCATGAGATCTTTCCCCAGTTATGTCAAAAATTCACTTTCATGAAACAATTTTATATCCCCAACCATCCTGGTCACTTCCTCTGGATAAAGCCTCACTCTTTCTTTAAGATGTGGAACCCATAACTGGACCCAGAACTCCACTAGGATATGGACAAAGACTTTGGGAAATAGTGTTGGAGCTTCCTGGAGTGCTCAGGAAATACACAGAGGTCCAGGCTTAACCACACAGAGCAGATGGAAAAGAAAAGATGAGGAGCTCAGCCCCAAGTTACCTGCAAGAACCTGCCATCCAGGGCTCCAGAAGCCTGAGACCAAAGGCGCTGACCAAGCAGGACTCCCTTAAAAGCCTTCTATAGCAATGGAGCAGGGAACTGGGTTTTCTCCAGAGTTGGACATGCCAGGAATGCCCTGGGCTGGTCTGAGGCCCAGGAAGGCCCAAGGCTGGATTTGGGGGTAGAAGTCTTGCTTTTTCTTGTTCCCCCTGTGAGCCCGGGCAGGGCACCACCTCTTTGGGTCTCTTTCTGCCACTGTCAGATGCGATGCTCTTGTGATTTCACCTTATCTTGTGGGGGGAGGAGATGCCATTGCATCTGGTTCTTTGCCTCTTCCCCTCCTCAGAGATTCACAGCTCTTGGCCTTAATGTACTGAAAATTCATAGCTGGTTCTCACTTATTTCCTGTGTGATTAGGGGTAGTCACTGGCCCACTCCTCATCAACACTGGGAGATGTGGGTTGACCTTGCAGCCTCACAAAATCGTATTCATCGTCTTTAGAGAAATGGACTTTTTCATGAGTTTTTACAGAAGGGGAATGGTGGAGATCCTGCCCTCCATGCACTGGGATAGAGGTCAGACAACGCCTAGACTTAACATTGGAGGGAGACGGCTACTCTCTGTAGCTCCTACTCTTCACCCTCAGCTAACTTCAAGTCTCCTCCCCCATTAATGCTGGTGCCTTCTCTCTGACATGTTCTCCATTTTGTCCTCATTATATCTAGAATCCTGTCCATATTGTCTCCTCCATTAGGAGACAGGGATTTTTATCATTCTTTATGTGCTTAACACACTGCCTGGAACTTAGTAGGTGCTTACAAAGTGTTTCTTGATTAACCTAATCAAAAGCCCCTTGAATTCTTAGACCTCTCCCCCTTTCCCTACTTCCCATTCAGCTCCATCCAGAGTCATTCTTATGCTCTTAGCATTCCCTTCTCCCAAAGGATGCCCCCGGGTCCTTCACTGTGCTAAATGATTTACATATGTGAGGATCCATTTGATCCTCACCACAAGCCTGGGACCTGGGTGCTAGTATTATCCTTCCCATTGCACAGCTGAGAAAACTGCAGCAGATAGTTCAATTTGCCCAAGGAGCTGTGTGAGGATCGATTCTAACTCTTTTCTGCTGGGATCCAACCCCAGCCTTCTCTCAATGAAAGATGGGGGAGGATTGCTGGGAGTCCTGGAAGGGTGCAGGGAAAAGAAGATCTGTTCCGACCAGAGAGGGGAGCAGCTCTAGTCAGCATCATCCCAGCCCTCTTGGATCCTCCCAGAAGTCATGGTAAAACACCTAAGGGAAGGCCAGCACACTATGACCTAGTGTGATGGGGTAGGGGAGACAGTTTGGGTGCTAAAAGCCCCAAATAAGGATCCAAACATTTAGTGCCTCTGTCCTTTGTGTGCTTTGTGCTCATTTTGGGTTATATACAATGTCTGCTCCAGCAGGGAAATAAAGTAGTCAGGGGTCATGTATCAGTTCTACTGAACAGTAGGTAATATTGAGTGATATACATGTTCCTCTGGGGGACAAAACCACTTCTCCACGGACATTGGGGGGATCTGTGCAGGCGAGGGGCTCCCCTGAGAGGAAGGACATCACAGCAGCTGGGAGGGGAAGAAAGAGGAGAGAGAAGGGAGGAAAGAATAGGGAGGAGGGCAGAGAAAGTGAGAGGCTAAGTCTCTGCCCTGTGGGGCTTTTGTGATCCAAGCAGATAGAAGAGCTCCAGCTCTGAAGAGAGAGACCTCAGTGTTCCAGAGAAGGAGGAGCCTAAGAGACCCAGTTACAGGCTGCCCCCAGGGACAGCCTTAGACTGGACAACAGCAGGGACACCTCCAGGGTCTGCCCTTGAGCCTGTACAAGGAAGACACAGCTCAGGAAAGCAGAGAGATTCCTGGGAAGGAGATGGGGTGACACAGCCACAGCCCAGCCCCATGGAGAGCCCTTCAGAGCCTCAGAGTGGGGCACTCAGCCCCTGGAGGGGGTTCCTGATCACAGGTGAGACACCAGCTCTGCAGGAGCCCAGGGGTGGGGGAGAAGGGAGAAAGGGACCAGTATAAGGGCTTCTGTGCTAGTCATTATCGAAGAAGACTTGACCAAGGAGTCTTTCCTAACCAGAGGCAGGAGGGCAGTAGCATCACAGCAGCGGTTCATATCTATGTACTCACATCCCTGAGACTTGGGGCAATGTCCAGTGCTGGCACAGAGCCACCTTTGAAGGGGGGAAGGGAAGCTTTCCAGTCAAAGGACACCTGGGTGTGGATTCCAGCTCTGATTTGTACTGGCTGTGTGACCATGGTCAGGTCACCTAGACTCTTAGCTTGGGTTTACCTGGAACACCACCTTCCTCTCAGTGAGGCTTGGGAGCCAAAGTATCAGCCTTAAAATATACCCAGGATTCAGTGAAAATGTCCTTCGTGGATATGGGACCAGGATTGCTTCCTTTGCCCTTTCCTATTTCATATCAGTCAGATATCTCACCTTACCTGGACCTCAGTTTCTTTAACTGTAAATTAAGACCATTGGGTTCAGGAATCTCTAAAGTCTGGTATTTGTCCTCAGTTACAACACTTTTTTGCTTCATTTCTGCCTCCATTGCCTTGCCTGGCACACTGGCATATCTGAAACAAGCCTGGGGAGGGAGCCGAAAATGTGTTATGTACCAAAGGCTCCAATTCTCTGCAGAGACTGGGGCCTTCACAGGATGTACAGGCCCAGGAATCCCTCCCAACACACCCCACTGAGCTCCTAGCAGCCCCCACCCTTATGTCAGGGACAGCTCAGTGGCCTTGGTCTCTCAGGAGGGCAGAGGGACACTGCTGACCTCTGCCTCCTTCCTCCCTTCTCAGCCTCCATCCTCAGAAGCTGGATCCAGCAGACGTCTGCTCTGGTCACTGTTGTTCTAAACCCTCCCTATGGGGAAGTGAACCACAATGTCACTTTGGAACTCCAGGGCTACACAGGCAAGGCACACGCTTATCTTTGATACAGAAGAACAGTAGGACTTCTCCACATGGTTGCTGAATACATAGTTGAAACTGGCATGCAGGACCCTGCAGACATCCGGCAGAAGGTGCTCCCCAATGGCTCCCTGCTCATCCCTCACCTCATCCTCAGTGACTGATAATTACATTGTAATTATTGTTAACTCTCAAGACAACTTAACAATTAGACAAAGATCTTTAGCAGTGTATGGTAAGTGCTGCCCTTCCCTTGGGCCATGTCTCACTTCTATTCCCTCCCTCAGTCTGGGGTGAGAAGCTCCCCTAAGGGAGCAGCGAGAATGCAGAGAATGAGCCCACTCCTCCCCACATAATGTGGGCCAAAGAGGAGAGAGCCCCTCCAGCCCAGATCAGTGTGATCATGGGTCACTGGGAGCACTGGAGAGGTCACAGGTCACTAGCTTCTGAGGCCTTAAGCTGTTATTATGGGGAGGGGGATGAAACTACCCGCTTCCTCCCAGCTTTCCCAGGCCATACTGTAAAACTAAGATGGGCCCCTGAAGGTCCCTTTCTATTGTGCCTGAGACAGGCAACTTATTCTTGAAGTTCATCTTCCCTAAAAGAGTTAAAAATCTACTGGGGGTGGGGGGGAGCATTGCTGGGTCTGTGGGGAGCATTGCTGGGTCTGGGGACCGCTGGGCCCAGGAGAGCCCATGTGCAGACTACCCACAGGAAAGTATACATGTGTGGCAAAGAACAAAGTGACCAAATTGTCGATCTCTAAGAACATCACTGTTAAGGTAGATGGTATGTGTTCTCTCCCTTCCCTCAGAGACAAAAGTTTTGGGTGTTGGTTAAAGGTGGGGCCCAGGAGCAGGTGCTCAGGCTTATTAAGGAAGGCAGGCTTTCAAAATGAATTGGCAGAGGCCATGTAAAGGAAGAATCTGATTCCAGGGCATGTGGTCAGCCTGAGAGTGAATGTCCATTTATTTACAGCTATTTTTGCCTTGGTAAAAATGGAGACTATTCTCCCTGTCTCCTATAATAATGTTAGAAAGTGTGATGAACAGTACAGGTTCATTCATCATTCGGTACATATTTAGCTGCAAACTTTCACTGTGCAAGGCACAGAGGGAAATACAACATTTTAGGTAAATTACCTACTCCATTACCATTTTCAGGAACCTTCCAATCTAGTAGAAGGACCAGACCCCAGAGACAGGTAATTGATACACAATATTAACTGAAATGCATACATAGACTATGGCTACAAAATAAAATGTTGTAGGAGAGCAAAAATGGGAAAGGCCATTGCAGCTGGGAGGCTGATCAAAAATCAAGTCAGGTTTCATAGAAGAGCTATCACTTGACTTGTGTTTTAACGGATATGGAGGAGTTCAACAAGTCAAAGGGGAGAATATTCTTTTTCACTGGAGAAATATCTTGAGTCAGAGTTCAGAGAAGGGAAAGTACAGTGTGTGTCTGAGTGTGGAATATAAAACAATGCAGTCTGAGTAAATAACACATAGGCACTAGAAGTATTAGAGAGGGATGTCCCATTTTGTGAAAAGTCCTGAATGCTAGTCTGGACCCCCAAAGTTACTTAGTATGTAGTAGGGAACTCCTAAAGCCTAATTAGCAAAGGAGATAATCAATATAATATATTTGGTTGATATGTAATTCATCCACACTGAATGGATCAGTAAGATTGACTTGAGTGAGAGTTTTGTTGCAAGTCACCATTATCACATCTCTAGTTCATTTGTGACTTTGTCCAAGCAAGTTGGATGTGTACAAATTTAAGGAATCTAAAGTTCCTTTTCAGTCCCTCAGTTCCTGGCAATACAGCTCCAGTTAAGAACAGGAAAATAAAGGAAATACAACTGTTAGTGGGCAGGAGTCATGATACAAATCTTTTGTAAAATGACTTGTCATTCAGAGACCAAGGAAGGGAAGGAGAAAGGTCTCTGGCACACTAGTCCATCGTGACTACTCCAACAAAGGTCACAAAGAACCAAAGGAAAAAAGCAGTGAGTTATTCTTCCTGTCCACTTCAGTGTAGCTAAAAAGACCAAATCTGTGCACTGAGTCTTATCAGGAAAGTGCTAAGAAAATTAGAGATTAAATGAGAATTCTATGTTGGGATTGGGGAAGAAGTAGTCAAGGATCGACAGAGATGAGTCTGATACTGAGCCAAAAGGAACAAGAGGAAGCAAGAGCAGCTCTAACTCTGAGCCCAAAACTAGGTCAAAGAATTGGTGCTGAAGAGAAGCTGTGGACCTAATGATGTCCAGAGAAGAAAAAGAACTTGGCCAAGACCCCCCATGAGCAAGTGGCAGGGCCAGAATTCTAATCTAGGTCTCCAGATTCCCAGCCCAGAGCTGTCTATTACAGTGAAGTACCTTTCAGGGGGAGGAGTGAGAGACACTCATTTAAAGGCTTTGGAAGAGAAAGGTGATATCACGATGATATTTAAGGAAGATTATATCTGCACAGTGGTGCAAAGGATGAAATAAAAGGGTGAGAAACCAGAGGCAGGAACACAGATCAGAGAATTTATTGCCATATTCTGGAAGAGAAGAGATGAGAAGGTCTAGAATAGAAGCTGAGAGCGGGTAGAGGTGAGAGATGCTGTCCAAGAACAATCAACACAAACACTCTTAACATTAGGGAGAATATCACAGCAATTGATTAGATGTGGGGTTTGAAAAAGAGAGAAAATCAAAGTTATTTGTCATTTTGAATCTGGCCTCCATTGTCTCCTTTATAAATTAGGATATGAAGATCCTGAAGGGTGTTGTAAACATAAAGATGAAAGGGACTTAGCAACCATCTAGTTTAGCTGCCTCATTTTACAAATGGTGAAACTGAGGCCTAGAGGAGGTAAATGTCAGCATAGGGGGCTGAAACAGGAGTGTTTGCTACTTTCTGGTAGCACTGTTAGGAAGGAGCTCTGTAAATTGGGGGGGGGATAATTGGGGAACAGAATAATGGGAACAGAAGTGCTTCCCCTTTTGTTCCAGAAAGCCACGAAGCAATTAGGTTTGTGGATCCATCCCAGGGACCTCTTGTCAGAAGGATTCTGTTAAATCCAGAACCTAAAACCCTACACTATGGACCCCTAATTTAGAATGAGGTAGTTAGTAAAAACCAGCAAGAAATCACAGTGCATAGGGCCTAGAGTCAGGAAGATCTGAATTCAAATCCAGCTTTAGGCACTTACCAGATGATTTATACTGGGTAAATTACTTAACCTTACTCTGACAAAACTTTTAAATTGGGAGAATAATAGCACTGACCTCCCCGGGGTTTTTGTGAGTATACAATGATGTAATATTCGTAAAGGGTTCAATGCAATTGCTGGCAATGATATTGATAATTATAATGATGATGATGATAAATGTCATTTATACAGCACCAAATATTCCAGGCACATAGTAGCCATTTCATAAATTCTTTCTCCTTTTTCCTATCCACACCTTGGTCACTATATTGTACACATATTTTACACTGCCCAGTTCAGTGTAATTACAAAGTCCAGTGTCTGGGTACTAGACTCGTAAAAGTGACATAAAAGTGGCCCTAAATGAGGGTCTGGGGCTACATACTTGATGAAATAATGGTCAGGGTTCCAGCAGAAATAAGCCTGGGACTGTACAGGGAAGAATTGACGTCCTGCAGTTTGGCTACAGAGCTATGGCTCAGAAACAGTGGTGACCGAGGAGGGAACCAGTGCCAAGAAGTCCCAGTAGCTGTAGTCCTGAGGATCTAGAGATGACAAGGAGCTGGAGTTTCATCCCATGCTTGTTCTAGGACCTGCAACTGAGGAATCAGGGCAAAGAGCTTGGAACAAGAAGTCTCTCATTCTGTACCTACAAAACCTTGCAGCTAACTGATGGAGGTTACCAGAAGTCCACTAAAACTCCAGCTAAGGACAAGTCTCTAGTGGGATTGCAAATCCCAAATCTATGGCAAGAGCTTCTAAAACTCAGACAAACAGGGCAGTGATCAGGATTTTCTCAGCATAAGGCTGCTTTTCACACACTGAAAGTTCACTTTCTCAGTGAGCCTAAGCCATTCCTGATTTCCTTAAAGAACACAATACTAAGGGAAAACCAAATTAGACCAGAGATTTCTTCCAGAACTGTGAAGAGCCTAGTTCTGGTAAGAAGTACCAATTGATGCACATGTTTATCATATATTGGATTACTTGTGGTCTAGGGGAGGATGAGGAAAAGGGAAGGAGAAAAATTTGGAAAACAAGGATTTGCAAGGGTGACTATTGAAAACTATCTGAATGCATTTTGAAAATAAAAAAACTATTACTAAAAAAGAAATACCAATTTAGGAAACAAGGCTGTAAGGAGCCAAAACATTACCCTCATGGGAAAAGGTATTATGGAGACAATATAGAAACAGAAAATGAATCCAAAATACCTACAAGCAAAACTTCAAATAAAATATTTAATTTTGACTCATGTTGAACTAATCTTCCTGAAAGAAATGAAGAAATAGGTTTTTTTTAATAAGAAGAATATATTTTTTATGTAAAAATATATTATAAATAAAAATTAAAAAATAAAATAAAAAATAAAAATAAAAATAAAGAAGTATATATTTTATATTATTTATATATTTATATTTCCCAAAGGAAAAAATATAAATAAAAATAAAGAAAATAAGAAAAATAAAAAATACATAAATATATAAAAATATTTTTTATACAAAAAAATATATAAGCATGTATACAAAACTTTAAGGTTTAAAAAGCACTTTACAAATATTTCCTTCTTTTACCCTAACAACCACTGGGAGATCAGTGCTGTAACTAATGTCATATTACAAATGAGGAAACTGACACAGGGAAGTTAAATAGCTTGTCAAGGGTCACACTTCTGGTAAGTGTCTAAGTCTAAATTTGGATGAAGGCCTTTCTGACTCCCCATCTAGCACAGTATTCTGTCTGTCTTTCTAACAGTGTAGGAAAGATTTAGAAGGAAAATAAATACCTTAGTAAGAGTTCCAAACGTTAACCAAGTAAAAGATTCCTGCAAATTAGAATGAACCAAACAGAAGTTAATGAATCTATGAAACAGCAGAAGACATCAAAACAAAGTCCAACTGCTGAAAAAAAAATAGAAGAAGACATAAAATACCTCAATGCAGCAGCAGCAATAACAACAATTAACAAACTGTCCTGGACCATAGATTATGGAAAAAAGGGGGAGAGATAATGGTTGGACATTAAGTTCAAAAAATCTTGAAGGAAAACTCTCCAGAAGAATAAGAACCAGAAGGCAGGGTAGAAAGAGTAAAAATGCTGCTGTTGAAAATTAAAATCTTAGCTGAAAACTCCCAGTGATATTATAGTTGAAATCCAGAGCTTCCAGGCCAAAGAAAAAAATAATTCAAAAATCAAAAGTGAAATTGTTCAAGTACCAAGGAATCACTTAAAGCATCACATCAAACTGAACCACTCTCATAAAGATATGGTGACATTGGATATGATATGCAAAAATATACTCTTACCACTAAGAATGACATATCTCCCCAAAAGTGAGTATAATCATAGGGGAAGAAGAATGTGCCTTTAATGAAACAGAAGACTTCTGAACATCTCTCTCCCTTTCACTTTTTTTCTCTTCTTCTATATGGTGACTGAAGAAAGGAAAACGTTCTCATGAAACAAATTAGAGGGAATCACAAAATTAATGGTTGTTCTCTAATTCTAAATTAAATAAATCACTCATACAATAGAAAATGGAAGCAAGGTGGATTAGGAAAATAATCCAAATAATGTGTTGTCCACAAGGAATAAAACTGATCTATAAAAGATCAGTGGAAGGAAAATAAAGGACCTGAGCAAAATATATCATGCTTCAGCTGAAATCAAACTCCCAAATAATCATAATCTTAGCTATTAAATGGAAAAATGGACATGCATAGTAAAAAATAAGTCAGAAAACTGCATTATGCAGAAGAGGTGCTATAAATAACAAGTTGTTATGCAAAAAACCCGAACAAAATGGATATACATCAAGAGGCATAATATCCAAGTAAAGGAAAAAGTAAAATTTTGAAAAAAAAAGAACAAAAAATACAAGAATAAGGGACATTTTAATACCTAGACAAATATGAGTCATTCAACCTTCCCCGCTTCCCCGAAGGAAAAAAAGAAAAGAGAAGAGAGCCTTAAGGACTTAAGTGGAAATTTATCAAAGTTTAATACAAAGGACTTCTCATGATTATCGGATAGGAATAGGAAAAAATATGCATATTTCTCAGCAGTGTGTGACACTTTTAGAAAAATTGACCATACATCTAAGCATGAAATCTTAGGAAGCAAATGGTAAAAGAAAAGCATTCAACATCTTATCCTGATCAGAATGTGGCAAAACATATAATCAATAAAAGGACATTGAAGAAAAGATTGAAAATAACACATCAGATAACAATTCTAAAGAATTGATGAATCACAGATTGTTTTGTCATTTCTTCTCTTATCTAGAGTAAGTGATCTCATTTCCATGAGCAAACCTTAGACATCCAGTAGCAGATGGTCAATATTATTATCTGTGGCAATACACAGAGCACTTGACATACAAAGATGAAAGACATGGATTAAAAGAAGGAATGGAGATAGGAAGACCATTGTAGAGACTACTGAAAATTTCAGATAGAAATTGAGGAAGGCTAAAATTTGGCAAGAGCAGTGGGGAGCAAGAGAAGGGTAATTTATGGGATTTAAAACTGAGGTGAATGCTATAGATACATCACTCACCCCCAAAACAGTTGGAAATTGGTGTCCAGAGAAGAGAATGAATTTGGCCAAGATGCCACACAGCAAAAGACAGAGTCAGGATTTTTATCCAGGCCTCCAGAATTGAAACTTCGAACTCTTTTTGTTCTATTGCCATACCTTTCCGATAAGATAAAGATTTCAGATTGAGATGTGCAGATCCTTGCCAAGGAGAATCAATGCAAATAATCCTACCATTAAAACTGTCACAGCAACTTGATTAGATGTGAGTTTAAAAGAGAGGGAAAATCAAAAATGTGTCCCATTGGTTGGTGACTGGGAAGTATGTGATGACATCTTCTGAAATAGCAAAGAGAAGTTTGCACAAATGGGGAGGAAATCATGAGTTCAGAAATTGGCTATGAAGAGTTCGATGAACTTTTCTAATATTCAGGTTAACCAATTGTTTGTGAGACAGCCCATAATGTGATCCAGTCAAAAGAAAATCAAACTCTGAGGAATAACAGTTGTTTACTTCATCAATTAATAAGCAATTATTAAGAATATACAGAGTACTAGGCACTGAGAACAAGTGCTAGGCACTTCATGGTGGAGACTCCTCAAAAACACTAAAGGTTCCTTTTCTTTTCTCTATCCATCACAGCACAGTCTATGGGAGGAAGAAGTTCCTCACTCTCTGGAGGCGTCATCACTGGCATTGTGATTGGTGTCTTAGCTGGAATAATTCTCATTGGGACCCTCATCTATATTCACTTCAGAAAAACTGGAAGGTAAAATGATGCTTTCTCTAGTTGCCTTTCCTTATAGTCTGTCTCCCTGAATGGGAGAGGAATATCAGCATGGTTTTCTGCACCTTGTACCTTCTTCTGGACCTGATCTACCTCCCTTTCCCAAACTCCTACTTTTCAGTACAAATTGCTTTGTGTGAACTGTGCCTTCCCAGGTAATCACACCCACTTAGACTATACATGGTTTGCAAGGTCCCAAGCTGTGCTTTGGCAGGCATTCACACTTGCTTAGTCTGTGCATAGTTTGCAGGAATTCATGTCATTCTGACCTGGCACTGAACCCCCACTGGAGTCTGCCCACTGGCTGGTGGAAGTCAGAAAGTTTTAGGAGCATATGTTCTTGAGTGGGATGAGAATAGATTTGCAGGAATGATAATGATATCATGCTAGGTAGGAGGAAAGTCAGTTTTTCTAAGAAAGCTAAAATTTCTCCTTGAACCCAATATTCACATAGTCCCTTCATTGCCTGACTAATTCATCTACTTTTTATTTTCCTTTTTGTCTCTTTAGCAACATTGTGTTTAGAAAGCATATATGAGCAGGGTTGGTAATAATAAAGCATCTTCATCTTATTCTTAATCTTCTCCATTTTGAAGCACCAGTGTCTGTCTGTTTTTCTTTCTTCTTTCACTTTTCATGATCTCTGTGATAGCCATTGCAGCTGGCCTATCATCGATGCTCCTCAGTGAATGCCTTCCCTGGCTATCATCCTCTCCCATTCCTTACACTTGAAAATCTCTTTAGAGGTATTCAAGTTGATATTGGGATGGAGATTAGATGTTATCATTTTTTTAGATTCATAAACAAAAGGACTGATTTCAACAGGCAAGGAGAACAGGACTACACTGAGAAAGGAGATAGGTTACTACTCCCAACTTAATGAGAAACCAAATAAAAGAAAAGGCCAGGGAGGCAGATCCAGAGTGCCTGGAGAAGCTGAGTGGGAGAAAAATGCTGATGTTGTAAATTAAAATCTTAGATGAAAACCCCCAGGGATATTATAGTTGAAATCCCAATTTCAATAATTTGTACTTATTGATAGTACTTATTGATGAAGAAAGTAATGATGAAGGGATTGTATTTAGGGGTAAGGCATGAACCATGTGGGTATCTAAAGAAAAGCCTTTTCCTTCAGTGGTCCCTTCTAGCTGAGGGAAATCTTTTATTTTGCTTGGAAGAGACAAGGCCGTATGTCTATTCTTTCTGAAGGATCAGCAAACCCCAACTTTCAGAGAACCATCTAGCACACAGACATAGTAAATGAAAGCACCAAACAATGAAACCAGTCCCCAAATGGAGATCAAATGTGGCTCCAGCCACAATCTCTTTTCTTTGTTCAGGGAGAACCTATTAACTATGTTTCTAATGAGGGCAACTACCTTTCCTTTTCTTTGATCATGAAACTTCATACAATTCAATTCTAAAAATAGTTCTCCATTCATTTCATCTTAAACAGTATTTATTAACTTGTACACTGACTAGGTACTATCAAAGGCCTTAATATTAGGAGGACTAAGAGTGCAAGGCCTAGTAATGGTGACTCTCCACACTCCCCTTCCTTTTCCACTACTTTGCTCCTATTCTGACTTGGCCCTTAAACCCTGTGTGACCCTGAGGAAATATTCCGATGTCACAATTTACTGACGTGTAGAGAGAGGGCTGGAGTAGCTGGCCTCTGTAGTTCCTTTCTTCTCAATAGCTTTGTTTTTAAGTTACTGCTCAAATGCCAACTGTTCTTAGGCCCTAAATGAATCATTTTGTGTTTTTCTTTTCACTTAGGGCTTCCACGACCAGAGAAGTCATTCCCCCCAATGATCAATCAACTGAAGATGGGCCTCTCCATACATGAAAAAAACCTTCCAGAATGATCATTTCAGTAGCACAGCTTTTAGGACTTCTGGGTCACCTCCTTGCCATGATGAGTCAACAGAGTCAAACCTTGTACCAAAATGCCACATTCCTTGCCTTCCTTGAGCTTCTCTGTTCTCTCTCAGATACAGAGATGAGTGAGATGTTAAGATCAGCTCCATCTATATTCAAACTCTAGAAGGCCAGGTCTTAGAACCAAAGATCTGAATTTTATAAAGTCTTAGAACTTCAGAACCATAGCTGAGAGGCTCTAGAATTTCTTCCCTGGCCATTTTCTCAGGTTTTCCCCCATTCCTGAAACTTCTTTTGTCTTCTCTTCCCCTGTTGGGTTTGGGGCTTCCATGGAGTGCATTTGCCTTCCTTAGACTCACAGGGGACAATAGTGACCAAGGTATGGGATTTGGAGAGATCAATTGAAACTTGTTAAGAAAAGTTCCTAGAAATGAGATACCAAGTGTTCTTTCTCCCAGACACCCATTTCTTGTCTCCAACACAACATTACTCTAGTTCAAGATATCAACTCAACTCTGGAGCTTTATAATAGCTTCTTTATTGGGGTCCTAAACTCCAGGGATTCCCCTCCCCTCCACACAGCCAGAAACATAGACCTAGGGCACAGGTTTGGTCAAGTCCTGTTTCTTCATAAAGAAGACTCAATGACTCCCTATTGCCAGGAAAAGAGAGTATAACCACCCTTGGTTCATTTGTTTGAGTGTAGTTGTGATAAGCTGATAAATTGTGATCAGCTTATAGTCGTGGATTTCTGCAAGAATGACAGCTAACGGGATTTTCTCTGGTTCTTAAGGCCAGTTTGTCAGAAGGCAGAATTGAAATCTCCTCCCTCTGACTTCCAAACCAATTCTCTATCTATTTGCTTTTTGGATGCTGCTTAATTCAATGTTTCCAAATTTGTTACATTTTCTTGTCCTTCATGAATTCAAAGGTTCCATCTAATTAGCTTCTCTATTGTTTTCAGGACACTATCTTCCACTTGTGCTTCCTGGTTCTCTGTTCAGGTTATGTCCCATCCCTGGACATTGTTCTTCTGCTACTTATTTCTCAGGGAATCCCAACCCTCCTGTCTACTTCATCTCAAGTACCAATTCCAAAATGAGCCTGCCCTATTCCTTCCTATTGCTTATGCCCTCCCTCTGGTCCTCCTTTTCTTTATATCTGGTATCTGATTCTTCCCAATTGTTTCTTCCCAAAAGAGTATTAGCTCCTTAATAGCAAGACTCTCTCATTCTTCATGATTCATCCCATAAAGGAATGAATGAATAAGAAAATAATTCATTCAATGAAAGATACATATTCAAATCACATTCAGTCCTGTGTGAACAGCACTCTGCTGAATGAAGAATATACTAATATATGAAATATAAAAACCAAGGAGGGGAGGGTCAAAATGGTGACTAAAGATGAACTTCTTGCTGATGGACAGAGACCAGGAACAGGGCCATGAAGGAGGGAAATAGAGACACGTTTGGAGGCAGAAAGATCTCCTAATCCCAACCTCTATTCTGGGATGCCTGTGATATCTCTTATCTCTATCTCCACACATTGGATATCATCAGAGTGGATATTTATAACAACATCCCTGAAAGAAACATGAAACCTAATTAAGAAGGAAAGTCCCTAGGGATGTTGTGGCTTGTTGAAGTTCCTTTTGATTTCCCCCCTAGTTTTTCCTTTTGAGTCCAAACAGAATGAGTCTCATTGTCTCTTCTTCAAGACAATCCTAAAGATTGTCTGGGACAGTCTTTAAGAAGCCACATCTGGGGGGGGGAAGCAGGTGAGGAGAAGAAAAAATAACTGTATATGATATTTTTGTTGTATGATTAAAAGAAACAAGTTGTATATAGTAGCTCTGCAATTTCATATACAAATGTCTTTTGTATTGTACCATGTTATGCAAATGCTTGTTTTATTCCATAAATTAAGGATAACTAGCTGTGTGATCTTGAACAATTCACTTAACCCTCTTTGCCTTGGTTTCTTCAACTGTAAAATGATTTGGAGAAGGAAATGGCAAACCTCTGCAATATCTTTGCCCCAAAACAAACAAACAAACAAAACAAAAACCAAAACAATAAACAAAAAAACCTCAAATGGAGTCATGAAAAGTCATGCAAAAGATTCAACCTTAAATCTGACTCAAAAAATCCAGGGCTCTTTCTATTACAGCATGCTGTCTCTCTAAGGCTTCTCCTGTGAAGGAAAAAAACCACAAAAGCTTCAAAATGCAGGAATTTTTTCTTTCTAGCTAATTTTGACATATTTCCTTTGACCTATCTACAGGCTCTGGAATTGGCTTTAATATTCCTGAAAGTTTTCCTATGGGAGATTCTTTCAAGAGCTCATTTTGGATTCTCTCTATTTTCACTTGAACTTCTGGTTTTATCATTCCTGGGCAATATCTTGTTTAATTTCTTGAAATAAAAAAATTTAGTTTTTTTCTTGGTCATGGCATTCAGATCATCCAGTGACTCTTTTTATTAAAGCTTTTTATTTATAAAACATATGAATGGGTACTTTTTCCAACATCAACTCTTGCAAAACCTTTTGTTCCAACTTTTCCCCTCCTTCCCCCCCACCTTCCCTAGGTGGCAAGTAGTCCAATATATGTTAAATATATTAAAACACATATTAAATCCAATATATGTTTACATATTTATATAGTTATTTTGCTGCACAAGAAAAATCAGATCGAGACGGAAGAAAAAGAAAATTTGAGAAAGAAAACAAAATGCAAGCAAATAACATCAGAGGGAGTGAGAATGCTGTTATTCACACTCAGTTCCCACAGTTGTCTTTTGGGGTGTAAATGGCTGTTTTCATCACTGAACAAATGGAACTTGTTTGAATCATCTCATTATTAAAGAGAGCCACATCCATCACAATTGATTGTCAAATAGTCTTGTTGTTGTTGTGTATAATGATCTCCTGGTTCTGCTCATTTTACTTAACATCAGTTCATGTAAGTCTCTCTAGACGTTTCTGAAATCATACTGCTGGTCGTTTCTTACAGAACAATAATATTCCATAGCATTCATATGCCATATTTTATTCAGCCATTCTCTAATTGATGGGCATCCTGAACAAGAGGTGGAATATGACTGAAATTCTTAGCAATAAGATATAAGAGAATTCTGAATGACTTTTTAATGAAAATATCATTAACCTCCAGAGACAGAAATGATGGAATATGAATACAGATTGTAGCATACTTTTAAAAACTTTTTTTTCTTTCCTATATTCTTTTTTGCAACATGGCTAATATGGAAATACATTGTATATAGTTTCACATGTATGGTCTATAGCAAAATGCTTGCTTTCTCAAGAAAAGCCCAAGAAAGGGAGCAGAGAAAGGAATTTGGAACGTCAACATTACAAAAAAAATGAATGTTAGTGATGATGTTTGACATTTGATTGAGAAAAATAAAATAAAAACATTCTTTAAAATGTTTTAAAAGAAAAAAAATGAACTCTTTTTGTTTGATTTCCTGACTTTGCCTTACTTGACTAGGACAAGATTCTAACCAAAATTCCTTTCAACATCCCACTTCAATTGAGGTCTTCAAGACATTTTATAGGATCATGAGATGAGGGAGACAGTTAAGAGATTTTAAAGTTAGCTTATACAACCGTTTTATTTAGACGATGAGAAGTTCAGACTGGAAAATCCTACTGAGAGATTGTTTCCCTTCTAGGTGAGGGGAAACAATGTTGTCTTTCTGAAACGACTTCCCCCACAAAGTCAGACTAAAGACTTTCTCTGCCTATAAAAACTGAAGGCCCTCAGCTGGCTACATTTGTGTTGAAAATTCATTCAAAGCAGTCACAGTGTAACTTTGGATGGGAAGGCACGAAGCTGAGAGGCCTGGGAGAGGCTGATGTGGAAGAGGACTTCAGGTCAGCCTGCAATGAAACTTGGGCAAATCTGAGGTGAGAAAACATTTTTGTCAGGAGAGGGTGGTTGGATTGAAAGGGCTCAGAGTTCTTTGTGATCAAGACAACCTGATGCAGTAGCTGGAGATTATATAAGGTCATATATGTTCAATGTTTAGCAAACCTTTAAATGCTAAGTAAATATCTGCTTCTTTTATTATTCTTCATGAGAAAAGAGCCTAGGAAAGCGTAAGGCTGTGAAAAAACTTGGGATTGATTTAGAGGGGGATTTATCCTGGATCCCAGAGCTAATGAGGGAAGCTAAGGATCTTTCTGAGTGGGAGGTGGTGATACATTCAGATGTACTTTAAAAATAGCTTTCTGATTTGGGAATGTGTGAGAGGACTGCCCAGTTCTTGCACCGGCTCTTCCTGGCAGCTGGACGACTGCCCAGAGAGCTGTTGTGAACCCAACTGCTGTCCCCCCCTTGCTGCCCAGCTCTGTGCTGCATGCCGGCCTCCTGCCTGACCCTCATGTGCCAGCCGGTCTGCTGCGTGCCCGCCACCTGCCAGGTGGCGTGTGAACCCGGCCCCTGCCAGGCTGTCTGCACCTCCTGCTGCTCACCTTCCTGCTGCCAGCAGTCTTGCTGCCAGCCCACTGGCTGCAGGTCTTCCTGTTGCCAGCAGTCTGCTGCCCAACCCCTTGCTGCGCTGCCTCTCCCAGCACGGTGCAGTCCTGCTGCTGCGTCCCCGTGTTCTTCAGATGTACTTTAAAAATAGCTTTCTGATTTGGGGATGTGGGAGAGGACTGGAAAGTGGAAGGACTTGAGTTGGAGAGACCAATTAGGAGACTAATCAAATATCCCAGGTGAGAGGTGATGAAGGTCCAAATTAATGCCCTGGAAGATTTTGCAAATGCTTGCTAATGTGGAGTGTATAAAAATGAGGAATTGGAGAAACTGGCAGAATAGTAATCTTTGTAGGAAAGAGACCACAGAGAAGGACCAGAAGAGAAAGTGATGAAAGATAGTTTGGGGATCATGGCAGTTGGTACTGAGAGCAGTTGACTGCCTTAGGTTGCTGACTGCCTTGATGTCCTTCCTCTCACCAGGAAGGTTCAGGGCAAACAAAATGGATGAGGGCCAGTGATGGCTGCTGCCTTCCCCAACCCCAATATGAGTTCATGGGAGAAAGAAATTGTCCCTGATGAGGACAGTGCCATTAACTCCTGCTGCAGCTCATAGAAACATAACTGTTTTAGAAACACTTAATTACCCTTGAATTCACTCATGGATTTTGGGATTTTTTATAATAATAGCTAACAATATCTACTCTTTATATAGAACTAGAAAATTTGTGATGCTCCATACACACGTTCATTTGATAATGAATTGTTAAGTGCAGCAGGGGACCCAAGATCCCATCTCTGGGGCTGTGGTTGATTCTGTAGGTGTGCCAGAAATTAGTCCTCTCTATTACACTGGATTCCCTGCTTGGTGCTGCTATAAGATGGACCTGGATCACCTTAGTGTCCTCTACTGAACAGAACTCCTCGGCTGGCTCTAAAACACAATTGAAAACCTCAGGCAGGCATAGAACCAACCCCAATCTTTCATGGATGAGAACTCGAGCTAACATCGGCACAGTTGTGATCAGTTATGAGTGAGAATGCCTTAGTCATGCTGGATCCCCATTTTCCATCTTTGAGTGCAGCTCAACTTGTGCCCTCCAAGAGGCATTAGCAAAATACAAAAGGCTCTGTCTCCCCTCTTTTACCAGATAGAGATAGATGGAAACTCTCTTCCACATCAGACCCCTCTGGAGTATTTCTAAGGACAGCAGCTGATCTCCAGTAGGGCCCAGGGCACCTGAACCTCTCTAAAGGAGAATATGAATACAACCTGTGGGAAAGTGACCTTGGCTCTCTGGAAAGATCAGGGAATAACAAGAGAGCCTGTTTTAGCCTTTTAGATCAGAGAGAGGGAAGAGAAAGGTGTGTGTGTTTGTGTGTGTGTGTGTGTGTGTGTGTGTGTGTGTGTGTGTGTGTGTGTTTAAGATGAGAGCTCCATAGTGACCCCTGAATGATATTGTAACACAGAGCCCCTAAAGCTCTCCCATTCCTTACCTGACTGAACCTCTCTTAAGGGCCTCTCCCCAGATGGCCAGGGAATAGGGACCTCCCTTAAACACTTACACTAGCAGAGGCTCAAAGCTGTGGAGCCAGTGCCTTGGGGGAGTGTCTTGCCAACTGTCTAGCAAAGCAGAGGAAGACAGAGAACATTGTTGTTGGAGTTGTTGAGGTATCAGGTACATGTGATGATGTCTCCTCTGAAAAGATTCAGGCCCAGATAGTCTCCAAGCCAATCACAGGCCTTTAATGGGATTTAAGCCCTCAGTGGCCAAGTTCCTGGAATCAGCAACCCAGCAAAGCAATACTAGGATTTTTATAACGCTAATGGTGCTGATTACAAGATGTGTACATTTTGAGGTTATAGGAGGAGTTTGCTAACATGAGGAAGTTCTAAAGCCTTGATGGAACTGTGCAGGTGGTTCCCAGAAGACATACAGAAAAGCCCTCTTAAGGGTGTATTAATTCTTGCTAATGATATAATAGCTAGCATAGGTTTGACCAGGGACAAGAAAGAAGTAGAATTTCATAGGAGCTATGTTGGGGAGAAAGCTTGTTCTGCATCATGTTAATGCTACTTTCTTATTGGCTGGTTTCTATGTTGTGTTTTGTGGTAACCATCATATGGAAAACTTGTCATTACAGAATATGCTGGCCTGCTCATTGTTCTAGCGAGACACATGATTAATTATTTCTGTGGCACTCTGAGCTTGGGGGGCAACAATCAGAATCCCATCAGAGTCGAATCATCTTTATCTGAATTAAACCTTTGCTACTTACTACTTGTGGTGTTAAGTAGGTGCATTAAATTCTGGGCCTAGATTTCCTTTTCTGTAAAGTGAGGTGGTTCTGTAAAGTGAGACAAATTGTCTGTAAGTCCCCTTTCAGCTCTGGGATGCTGTGGTTTTTTTTTTACCTTCCCTGGGAGAAATCCCACCAAGACTATTGGCTTAGAGATATCTCTTCCCATATAAATTTTTGTGAGATTTTTCAGGGTTTTTGCTAATGTGAGAAATGGATGGGGAGTTATTTTGCACAGTTATGAAAATTAAATTGGAGAAATGAAACTTAAATCAGAAAATTGAAAGTCACCAAAAAAGTAACAAGATTTGGGATCTTTCCATTTGATTGGGAACCTTCTGAACTTTGCCTGGTCAGGTTATCTTGACCATAAGAATGTAACTCGTTCAGTGCTGGGACTGGCTCATCTGATCAGGGCTGGTAGCCTCAAATTGAAAAAAGAATCTTTTGGAATTTTTCCTCTTACTCTTCAGGTTTATCTTTCCCATAGGAATGTAGACTCTTTGAGGGCAGGCACTGGTTATGTAATGAGAGGCAGAGATTCACATTCTATAATATCTGTAAAACCCAATTGTTGGAGAATTGGGGGAGAGACTTGTACTTCAGTATAGGAAATAGAACACTGTCTTTATTACTCCAAAAGTGTGTCTACTAACTTTAAGCCCCCATTCTTGTAAGAAGGTAAAAGAAATCTTTTCTGCATTCATTAGTAAGTCAGTGAAATTCTATACTATATTTTGTTTCTTACAGATAGGGGCTCTGGCCAGGATCCAGACCTTATTAGTTGGAAGCAGCCCCTGCCAAAGCATGAGATTTTGATTTCAATGATCTAGTGCATTGTCACCAGTGTCCCCCACTCATAGACTATTCAACCATAGGACCATGTTGGGGAGTAATGTGTGGGACAGTAGTGACCACAAAAACAATTAGAGACTCTCAGAGCAAGAAAAAAACTAATAGGAGTTTATTATGATCTCTGGAGAAAGAGCATCTCTCAACCTGTTGAACATCAATTAAAGGAGTGCAAATCATAAACTGCAAAACACAAGATTAAATAGAACAGAAATGCCCTCCCCCTTGACTTTTTCTCCCATTTTCTGGGGGGATCTAGGTTTATACTCTAAACATGGAAATCTATCTCAAAAACAAAAGATTAAATTGCCTTTAAAAGACGTTCTTAAAAGCTAATTTAAATGGTGGGAAACAGAAGGGAATGAACACATGCAGCTTTTTATCTCTAATTTAACTCATTATTGCAATGTTTCAAGTCATAATTAGGGCATAGTTTAGGGCTATATATTCCCATGACCGGGCCTTCTTTCAGTTTAGTCCATTCAGTAAGACCAGAATCCAGAATCCAGAAAATTAGGAAGGGAAAAAAAAAGTAGGTTCCATGGTAAACAGGCAACTCTGTGCAAAGGCTAAAGATAAGACAGACTATCTACTACTGCCTTTGGTGGTTGGACAATGTTATGTGGGACTGAAGTCTCAGACAAATAAGTAAGATGGGAAATTTACTAGCATCAGGAAATAAAGGATAACAAGGGAACACCCGTGGATATTCCTCAAACTAGTTAGTTCTAAGGAAAAGGATGTCAGGAAATCTAGGGTTGAGTAAATGTTAGAGTTGTCTGTGATCACATTTTGAAAGATTTCCACACCAGAGTGAAGAAAGGATCTGCATAGGGATACTTACAAGAAACTCTAGAAGAGAAGGAGTGAAAAAGTGGAGCTCTGAAAGATAAGACACTCTTCTAAGGAACAACTCTGTACTAGAAAAAAAGAAGAATTTAAAAGCAGTGTGTGTGTGTGTGTGTGTGTGTGTGTGTGTGTGTGTGTGTGTGTGTATTGTGATCTTCTATGCTTCTCTCTCAATCAGCTGAATTACAAAGAAAAAGATCTGGCCACTTAGCACTTAAAAAGTGCTTTTATGTCTGTGTCTTGTGTTTCTGTTTGCTTGTGGGGCATCTTGATTCAAAATAAGTTGAATTTTTCTTCAAAGTTAAACTTCCAAGAGATTAAAAACAGTCTCTGGACTTTTCTCCCTTGGAGAGGAATGTCCAGACTTGCTCCTTGAGATGGTATGTCCAATCCAGCCTCTCCAAAGAATGGCAGGCTCTCCTCAACCTTCACCCTATACCCCAGAGTCAGCCTCAGTTTTTCTCCAGATGGGTACCTGCATCCCCTATCCCCAGAATCTTAAATTCTTCTCAGAGAACTCTGGTCTCTTTAGAAGGGTGTGATCTACCTCAACATGTCTTGGGAAAATCTAGGAAAATCCAATTTATACTTTACTTTTCCCCTTTTCTTATGTTGAGGGGTGAGAAATGAGGAGTGAGAGATACCTTAACAGTGATGGGGTCTCCAGGCCAGTGTCACAGGCTTTGCAAAGGATTCATGATCAAGGTTTCTGGCAAAAATGGGTTTATTACACTGAGAAACAACTTCCCAGAGAACTAGTTACAAAGGGATTAGCAAAGATAGGTTTTTAGCAGAGATGGGTTTACACTGAGAAGAAACAACTTCTCAGTGGGGATTTTTTTAGCAAAATAGGGTTTTAGTCTCTGATTATATAGGGTTTTTGTGGCCTGGAGCAAGGGAGTAGTCTCCAGATGAATTTGAAGGATTAATTTTCAAGTCAATAAAGAGTGGTGATTATGCCCAAGGCCAAGATCTCTAATTGAACTGTCAGTAATTATTGCTATGGGAGTTTCCCCTATGAACAGGAGGGTGCAGCCTCTCCCGAGGCCAGGAGGAGTTGAGTTTTTAGGATTTCTCTAACCCAAGTCCATTCTCCCAAAGATCAAGGGGACACAGGACTAGAAATTTAAATCTGTATTGCATTTAAGCCAAAATAAAACTGACACTAAAGGTTTTCTGGTAACTTACCTAAAGAGATCACATTTTTGTATATTGTGCAATTTGTAAAAATTATTTAAAATTCTGTCAGCCCCACTGGACATGTAGTATAAGTTTTGTGTGATTTTGCCCAAAATTATTAAAATATTACTTGTATTCTGAACCTTAAGGCTTATCTTGATTTTTCCCCTTTAATGGAGAAATATACTCAAAGTATAGCATTTATAAAATTTATAGAAAGTTTGAAAAGAGGGAGTTAAAAATAAGGAGCAAGAAAGGTTGATTGTAAAAGCAATTGATAAGATTGAAAGTACAATAAGAAATTTTTATTAGTGATGGGGGTGCAGCTTCTTAAAAAATATAGCAGCAATCCTGAGGCCCCCATATCCTTAGGAGTGCTATTATTCTTTTATTATTATTATTATAATAACTTTTTATTGACAGAACCCATGCCAGGGTAATTTTTTACAACATTATCCCTTGCACTCAATTCTGTTCCGATTTTTCCCCTCTCTCCCTCCACCCCCTCCCCTAGATGGCAAGCAGTCCTATATATGTTAAATATGTCACAGTATATCCTAGATACAATCTATGTGTGCAGAACCAAACAGTTCTCTTGTTGCTCAGGGAGAATTGGATTCAGAAGGTAAAAATAACCTGGGAAGAAAAACAAAATGCAAATAGTTTACATTCATTTCCCAGTGTTCTTGGATATAGCTGCTTCTGTCCATCATTAATCAATTGAAACTGAGTTAGGTCTCTTTGTCAAAGAAATCTACTTCTATCAGAATACATTTTCATACATTATCATTGTTGAAGTATATAAAGATTCTGTATTTCCTGACATCTTATTTACCCTAAACTATACTTTTCTCTTTCCTTTTCCCCTTTCCCTCCTTCCCAGTATTTTACTTATGAGCACTACTTGCCTCAAGCAACCATCCTTCTTTAGAGCCTCTTCCCCTTTCTTACACTATTTCTGTTATCTGTTCTATTAGCCTACCCCTTCCCATTTCCTCTTTCCCCTCCTACTTTCCTAAAAGGTGAGAGAAGTTTTTTTTTTTTGTAATCAAGTATGTCTAATATTCTCTCTTTGAGCCAAACCTGATGAGACTAAAATTCACAGAATGTTCATTGCCCTTTCTTCTTTCCCTCAGTTATAATAGGTTTCCTTTGCCTCTTTGGAAGATGCAATTTCCCTCATTTTACCTCCACTTTCCCCTTTTTCTGGTATAATCCTCTTTCTACCTCTAGTTACTTTAAAAAATTCTTATTATAACAGTAAAATCAATTTATGTATCCCCATAACAGAGATACCATTCTTAAGACGTCTTTTCTTATTACCTTCTCTTGAGTTACATATTTGAAAGTCAAATTTTTTGTTTAGCTCTGGTCTTTCATCAGAAGTAAATGGAATTCACCTATTTCATTGAATGGCCATCTTCTTCCCTGAAAGAAAATGCTCAGTTTAGTGAGATAGTTTATTCTTGGCTGCATTCCAAGTTCCTTTCCCTTTCAGAATATCACATTCCAAGCCCTTTGATGCTTTAAGGTGGAAGTTGCTAGGTACTGGGTAATCCTTATTATGTCTCCTCAGTATTTGAATTGCGGTTTTTTTTTTTTTTTGGCTGCTTGCAATATTTTTTCCCTGGTCTGATAGTCCTGAAATTTAGCCACAAATATTCCTTGGAGTTTTTATTTTGGAGTCTCTTTCAGGAGGTATTTGGTTAATTCTTTCAATATCTAGTTTACCTTCTGATTGCTGTGACATCAGGGCAGATCTCTTTTGTGATTTCCTGAAAAATAATGTCTAGGCCCTTTTTTCATGGTTTTCAGGAAGTCCAATAATTGTTAAATTGTCTCTCCTACATCTATTTTCCAGGTCAGTTGTTTTCCCAAATAGGTATTTTACATTTTCTTCTGTTATTTTTCTTTCTTTCATTTTTTTTTTTTGGTTTTGCTTGACTGATTCTTGATATCTCATTGAGTCATTTATTTTCATTTTTTCACTTCTGATTTTTAGTGAATTGTTTTCTTCATTTACTTTTTTAGGGTCTTTTTTTGTATTTGTTCAATTGAATTTTTAAATGGGTTGCTTTGTTCTATGGATTTTTTTCCCCATTTCACAATTCTGTTTTATAAGGAGTTATTTTCTTTTTCTATTTCACAAATTTTGTTTTTCAGGGGGTTGTTTTCTTTTTCCATTTCAAAAATTATGTTTTCCAGGAAGTTGTTTTCTTTTTCCATTTTGTCAAATCTATTTTTTAATTCCATTTCACTAAATCTATTTTGTAATGAATTTTCTTCAGATAATTTCTGTATTTTCTTTTACAAACCCTCTTGTAAAGTACTCATTTCCTTTCTCCACTTTTTTTTTCAGCTTTTTTTTTTTACATCTCTTACAATTTCTTCTAGGAGAGCCTTGTGTGATGGGACAAATTTATATCACTCTTTGGAGCTTCATTTGGAGATGATCTGCTTTTAATCTCCTAAGGGTTTGAATCTGTTCTTCTCTTTCACCATAAAAACTACTTATGGTCAGAACTCTTTTTACTTTTTTTACTCTTTTTTTTTAATTAAGATCTGCTTTTAGGGTAAAGGAGATGGTCCAAACTTCCTCTACAAGCTTCGGTGGCTGTGTTGACTGACTTCAGGTGCTGGGTGGGCATGGCCAGGTCTCATGGAATTCTGGCATTTTAGGGTTCACTATTTACCTTTTGTATTTCTATTGGATGTTTTATAACTTCTCTGCTGATCTACTGGATTGCATCCAGGGCAGAATAGCCAACACTGCTGTAGATTCCTCCCCATAGTTTCTCCAGTCTGTAGAGCCCCCACTGTAAAGATCGTGTATTTTTAAATCAGCAGGAGTCAGGAATTCAGGTTAGGGGAAAATCGTCAGTCTTTATTCTCAATGAAGAAGGATCAGAAGTGGAAGAGAATCGGCGATAGCAATGTGTGCAGCTGAGTCAAGAAGCTAGCTCAACCAGCAGCCACACACCCAGCAGCTCGAAGTCTTGAACCCAGGCCCAATCTCCCCCAGCTTCTCTTCCTGTCTCTCTCTCTGCCTCCACCCACCAAAATGGTCATTTTCTACACAACACATCAGGACTTGCACGGAGAGTGAGCAGGGACCATTCTTTATCCAATCATGTATATTAATAGAATATAGCCCAATTACTATTTAGCCTCACGTACTTGGGACCTCAGTGCATCAACTCAAACGTCAGCCCATTACACCCCACCACCCCAGGTTTACGCTGCATGCATCAAGATCAGTGTTTGGTCTATTTGTGCTTGGCCTCCCTCCCTCCATGCCCAATTAAAACAGATCTTTTTTTGGAGAGCTTTGAAATTATCTTCTGCTGGTAATTTGTTACACTCCCAATATTTGTGGATTCTACCAGTCCAGAATTAACCAGAGGCTGAAATTGCTAATCAGTCTGGGAGCAGGTCAGAAAAAAAAGTGTGTCCTCTCCACCATCGTGGCTTTGCCCCCCTTAGAGTGATTCAGATAGTTTATTTCTTACACTAATTCCTGTCAAATAAACCATAGGATACAACAGAAAGGTAAACTGCAGTTTACCTACACAAGAATGTGACACACGAACAAACAATAGTTGATGGATATGTGTGTCTCACAATTCCATAACTCACACACATACATGTGTATATCATACATGTGTTTACATACATATGTGTGTGTGTGTGTGTATATATGATATATATTCTCTCTTCTCAAGGCATTTGACAAAGAATAATAGCAGACAAGATGTGTTTGTTACAAAATAATTTTGGGTAAGATCTAATAGGGCTGGGATGCAGAAAAATCTCATCTCTTTAGACAAGAAAAAGGATGTTTAAATTGGTATAAAGGAAAGAATGTATCTTTAGCACAAGCATTGACAGGGGACAAGAGAAAACTGCCTTTTCTTTATCAATTAGCTAATCAATGTTTGCAATATTCCTAAATGCAGGTTTTTTAAGAGTAGAGAAAGAGATGAGTTCCTTGAAATATTTAGAGCCTCGAGAATTTTCTTTTGTAATTGTAAAGTAATAAAGCGAGGTAGCATTAAACAATGACATAGCAGCGGCATGCAGAAAGGGAAAGAATTGCAATAACAGGAAATAGCGAGTAAAATAAACACAATCCATTTTCCACAATGTACTGATCTCCAGCCCCTGACTCAAAGTACTGAGCCTCTCTGGTCCTTGGGATCATATTTGCCAGTCCTATGATGCTGAAAAAATTTTTTGATCTCTCTCAATCTAATTTTCCTTCTACAAAACGAGGGGAAAATAACTTCTGGTGATGTCACAGGGATGTAAGAAGGACAACAATTTTTAAACTTGCTTGGTTTTTAGCATGCCCAGGCTGCCAATAATCAAAATCCCACATGTAGTCTATGATATAAGGTTTGGCACCAAAAGTTGGGGTGTGATCATATGAAGAATTTACAATGGCCATTGTCTCTGAGAAAAGGTAGGTTTATTTAGGGAAATAAGTTACAGACAAAAGGAAAGAATGCAATAGACACTGGGAATGGCAAATGTGAAGTAGAGTAGGAGAACATATGAAAGACAAGTTCCTCAGAGAAACTTTCAATTACCCAGTAGAAAGGGAGCTCACTGTGAGGTTGGGGCACACTCTTGGCTAGTAGGCTAGATCCTGAAAAGTTCTTAGCACCCTTAAAGAGTTAGTTAGCTGTACAGAGGAGAAATGGGATTGGGAAGTATAGTGGAATTAGCAGAGGTACCACACAGCATAGAGTGGGAGAAAGATACCACCAGGCAGAGTGCCAGGGTTGGCTCACCCAAAGGATGATAGCAGCAAAGCCATGGGCCATAAGTTGTTTTATAGGGAACATTTTACCTTAAGATCTTGACATAACTTGGATTTCAAACTGGATTACCTTTATCTCCATTATCAGAGCCTTCTTCCTGCTTGCCTAAGAAATTCATTTTTATCAATTTCTCTGCTAACCACATCTAACATTGAAAATCTCATCACTACCCCCTCCATTGCTTACCCTCCACCCTTCATCTGGCCAAATTTATTTCCCACAGTTATCTAAGTATTGATCCCCATATGTCTGAGCCTTACCACTTGAGCTTTGGACATTCTTGATTAAGCACGCAGTTTTCCCTTTTGTCATTTTTCCAGCCTATTTCTTGACTTTAACCTTTATGTTATGTATAACATATATCAAATTGCTTTTCTTCCCAATGACTGGAAGGGACGAAAGGAAAGAAGAGGATTTGGAACTCAGCATTAAAAAAATAAATACTAAAAAGCATGTACAGGGGAGAAAATAGGATGGAGGGAAACTCAGAGATGGTAATGATAACTGTGAATGTGAATGGAATGAACTCTCATAAAATGGAAAAAAATAGAGTGGATTAAAAAAACAGAATCCTTCAATTGTTGTTTACAAGAAATACATTTGAAAGAATACAAGAAATACATTTCCACAAGTGGAAGATAGTGTCCCTAAAACAATAGTGAAGCTGATTAGATGGAACCTCTGAGTTCAGGAAGGACAAGAAAATGTAACAAATTTAGAAACACTGGATTAAGAGGCATCCAAGAAGCAAGTGGATAAAGAATTGGTTTGGAAGTCAGAGGGAGGAGATTTCAATTCTGCCTTCTGACAAACTGTCCTTAAGTACCAGAGAAAGTCCCTTTAGCTGCATTTTGCAGAAATCCAAGACTATAAGCTGATCACAACTTAACAGCTTATCACAACTACACTCAAAGAAATGAACAAAGGGTGGTTATAGTCTCTTTTCCTGGCAATAGGGAGTCATTGAATCTTCTTTGTGAAGAAACAAGACTTGAGTAAAATTGTGCCCTGGGTCTATGTTTGCTAGCTATGTGGAGGGGAGGGGAATGCTTGGAGCTTAGGACACCAATAAAGAAGCTATTATAGAGCTCCAGAGTTGAGTTGATGATATCTTGAACTAGAGTAATGTTGTGTTGGAGAGAAGAGATGGGTGTCTTGGAGAAAGAACACTTGGTATCTCATTTCTAGGAAGTTTTCTTAACATCAAGTTTCTTTTTTTGTTTGTTTGTTTTTTCAGTGTTTTGATTGTTTTCTCTCTCTCTTTTTTAAAATAGCTTTTTATTTACAAGTTATATGCATGAGTAATTTTACAGCATTGACAATTGCCAAATCTTTTGTTCCAATTTTTCCCCTCCTTCCCCCCATCCCCTTCCCCAGATGGCAGGATGACCAATATATGTTAAATATATTAAAGTATAAATTAAATACAAAATAAGTACACATGTCCAAACCGTTATTTTGCTGTACAGAAAGAATCGGACTCTGAAATATTGTACGATTAGCCTGTGAAGGAAATAAAAAATGCAGACAGGCAAAAATATAGGGATTGGGAATTCAATGTAATGGTTCTTGTCATCTCCCAGAGTTCTTTCACTGGGCGTAGCTGGTTCAGTTCATTACTGCTCCATTAACTGATTTGGTTCATCTCATTGTTGAAGAGAGCCATGTCCATCAGAATTGATCATCATATAGTATTGTTGTTGAAGTATGTAATGATCTCCTGGCCCTGCTCATTTCACTCAGCATCAGTTCATGTAAGTCTCTCCAGGCCTTTCTGTATTCATCCTGCTGGTCATTTCTTACTGAACAATAATATTCCATAATATTCATATATGACAATTTAATAACTCATTTTCCAGTTTCTGGCCACTACAAAGAGACCTGCCACAAACATCCATGCACATACAGGTCCCTTTCCCTTATTTAAGATCTCTTTGGAATATATGCCCAGTGGTAACACTGCTGGATCAAAGGGTATGCACAGTCTGATAACTTTTTGAGCATAGTTCCAAACTGCTCTCCAGATTTAACATCAAGTTTCAACTGATCTCTCCAAATCCCATACCTTGGTCACTATTGTGCCCTGTGAGTCTAAGGAAGGCAAATGCACTCCATGGAAGGCCCAATCCCAGCAGGTGAAGAGAAGACAAAAGAAGTTTCAGGAATGGGGAAAAAACCTGAGAAAATGGCCAGGGAAGAAATTCTAGAGCCTCTCAGCTATGGTTCTGAAGTTCTAAGACTTTATAAAATTCAGATCTTTGGTTCTAAGAGCTGGTCTTCTAGAGTTTGAGTATAGATGGAGCTGATCTTAACATCTCACTCATCTCTGTATCTCGGAGAGAACAGAGAAGCTCAACGAGGGCAAGGAATGTGGCATTTTGGTACAATGTTTGACTCTGTTGACTCATCATGGCAAGGAGGTGACCCAGAAGTCCTAAAGGCTGTGCTACTGAGATGATCATTCTGGAAGATATTTCTCATGTATGGAGAGGCCCATCCTCAGTTGATTGATTCTTGGGGGATGACTTCTCTGGTCATGGAAGCCCTAAGTGAAACCTAAAACACAAAATGATTCATTTAGTGCATAAGACTAGTTGGCATTTGAGCAATGATTTAAAAACAAAGCCATTGAGAAGGAACTACAGAGGCCAGCTATTCCAGCCCTCTCTCTACATGTGAGTAAATTGTGACATAGGGATATTTCCTCAGGGTCACACAGGGTTTAATTGCCAAGTCAGAATAGGAGCAAAGTTGTGGAAAAGGAAGGGGAGTGTGGAGAGTCACCATTACTAGGCCTTGCACTCTTAGTCCTCCTAATATTAAGGCCTTTGATAGTACCTAATCAGTGTACAAGTTAAATACTGTTTAAGATGAAATGAATGGAGAACTATGTTTACAATTGAATATTATGAAGTTTCATGATCAAAGAAAAAAAGAGGTACTTGGCCCTGATTAGAAACATAGCTAACATAGTTCTCCCTGAACAAAGAAAGGAGATTGTGGCTGGAGCCACATTTCCCAAGGTCTCCATTTGGGGACTGGTTTCATTGCTTGGTGCTTTCACTTACCATGTCTGTGTGCTGAATAGTTCTCTGAAAGTTGGAGTTCTCTGAATGTTGGTGTCTGCTGATCCTTCAGAAAGAACAGACATACAGCATCGTCTTTTCCAAGCAAAATAAAAATTTCCCTAAGCTGGAAGGGACCACTGAAGGAAAAGGCTTTCTTTGGATACCCTCAGTGTCCATGCCTTATCCCTAAATACAACCCCTTCATTGCTACTTTCTTCATCAATAGGTACTATTAGTCTCCTACCCAGCTTCTCCAGGAACTCTGGATCTGCCTCACTGGCCTTTTCTTTTATTTGGTTTCTCATTAAGTTGTGAGTAGTAACCTATCTCTTTTCTCAATGTAGTCCCTTCCTTTCTCTTTGCCTGTTGAAATCAGTGTCTTTGTTTAAGAATCTAAAAGAAAAGATAACATCTAACCCCCATCCCAATGTCAACTTGAATACCTCTAAAGAGACTTTCAAGTGTAAGGAATGGGATAGGATAATAGCCAGGGAAGGCATTCACTGAGGAGCATCGATGATAGGCCAGCTGCAATGGCTATCACAGAGATCATGAAAAGTGAGAAAAGAAAAAAAAAGACAGACACTGGTGCTTCAAAATGGAGAAGATTAAGAATAAGATGAAGAAACTTTATTATTAGTAACCCTGCTCATATGTGCTTTCTAACCACAATGTTGCTAAAGAGACAAAAAGGAAAACAAAAAGTCGATGAATTAGTCAGGCAATGAAGGGACTATGTGAATATTGAGTTCAAGGAGAAATTTTAGCTTTCTCAGAAAAACTGACTTTCCTCCTATCTAGACGGATATCATTATCATTCCTGCAAATTTATTCCCATCCGACTCAAGCACACCTGCTCCTAAAACTCCCTGGTTTCCACCAGCCAGTGGGCAGACTCCAGTGGAGGTTCAGTGCCAGGTCAGAATGACATGAATTCCTGCAAACTATGCACAGACTAAGTAAGTGTTAATGCCTGGCAAAGCACAACTTGGGACCTTGCAAACTATGCACAGTCTAAGCAGGTTTGATTACCTGGGAAAACACAGTTTACAGAAAGTAATTTGTACTGAAAAGTAGGAGTTTGGGAAAGGGAGGTAGATCAGGTCCCGAAGAGGGTACAGGGTGCAGAAAACCATGCTGATATCCCTCTCCCATTCAGGGAAACAGACTATAAGGAAAGGCAACTAGAGAAAGCATCATTTTACCTTCCAGTTTTTCTGAAGTGAATATAGATGAGGGTCCCAATGAGAATTATTCCAGCTAAGACTCCAATCGCAATGCCAGTGATGACCCTTCCAGAAAGTAAGGAGCTACTTCCTCCTGTAGACTGTGCTGTGATGGAAAGAGAAAAGAAAAGGAACCTTTAGTGTTTTTGAGGAGTCTCCACCAGGAAGTGCCTAGCACTTGTTCACAGTGCCTAGTACTCTATATTCTTAATAATTGCTTATTGATTGATGAAGTAAACAACTTTTGTTCCTCAGAGTTTGGTTTTCTTTTGGCTAGATAACATTATGGGCTGTCTCACAAGCAATTGGTTAACCTGAATATTAGACAAATTCATCAAACTCTATGAAGCCAATCTCTGAACTCATGATTTCTCCCCCATATTCTGACAACTTCTCTATTTCAGTAGATGTCACCACATACCTCCCATTCACTAACCAATAGGACACATTTTTAATTTTCCCTCTTCTTTAAACCTTACATCTAATCAAGCTGCTCTGATAGTTTTAACAGTCACATCGCAATCTGAAATCTTTGTCTTATCTGAAAGTTGGGCAATAGAACAAAAAGAGCTCTCAGTTTCAATTCTGGAGGCCTGGATTAAAATTCTGACCCTGTCATTTCCTATGTGGGATCTTTGCCAAATTAATTCTCTTCTCTGGACACCAATTTCCTAATGTTTTGGGGGTGCATGATGTATCTATAACATTCACCGCAGCTTTAAATCCCATAAATTACCCTTCTCTTGCTCCCCACTCCCCTTGCCAAATTCCAGCCCTCATCAATTTCTATCTGAAGTTTTCAATAGTTTTTATAATGGTCTTCCTATCTCCATTCTTTCTTCTAATCCATGTCTTTCATCTTTATATGTCAAGTGCTCTGTGTATTGCCACAGATAATAATGATGACCATCTGCTACTGGATGGCTAAGGTTTGCTCATGGAAATGACACCACTTACCCTAGACAAGAGGAGAAATGTCAAAACAATGTGTGATTCACCAATTCTTTAGAATTGTTATCTGATGTGTTATTTTCAATCTTTTCTTCAAAGTCCTTTTATTGATTATATGTTTTGCCACATTCTGATCAGGATAAGATGTTGAATGCTTTTCTTTTTACCATTTGCTTCCTAAGATTTCATGCTTAGATGTATGATCAGTTTTTCTAAAAGTGTCACACACTGCTGGGAAATATGCATATTTTTTTACTATTCCTAATCGATAATCATGAGAAATCTTTTGTATTCAACTTTGATAAATTTCCACTTAAGTCCTTAAAGTTCTCTTCTCTTCTCTTTTCTTTTTTTTGTTCCGGGGAGGGGGAAAAGTTGAATGACTCATATTTGTCTAGGTTTTAAAATGTCCCTTATTCTTGTATTTTTGTTCATTTTTTTTCAAAATTTGTTTACTTTTTCCTTTACTTGGATATTATGCCTCTTGATGTATATCCATTGTGTTGGGGATTTTTGCATAGTAACTTGCTGTTTACAATACCTTTTCTGCATAATGTAGCTTTTTGGACTTATTTTTAATATGCATGCCCATTTTTCCAGTTAATAGCTAAGATTATGATTATTTGGGGGTGTGATTTCAGCTGAAGCATGATATATTTTGCTCTGGTCCTTTATTTTACTTCCATTGATCTTTTATACATCAGTTTTATTCCTTGTGGACAACATATTATTTGGATTTTTTTTCTAATCCACCTTGCTCCCATTTTCTGTTGTATGAGTGATTGATCTAATTTAGAATTAGAATAATAATCATTAATTTTGTGGTTCCCTCTAATTTGTTTCATGAGAAGTTTTTCCTCTCTTCAGTCACCACATAAAAGAAGAGAGAAAAAGTGAGAGGGAACAAAGGGGGTTAACTAGTCTCTTTTCCTTGCTTCCTCTTGCTGCTTCTGGCCCAGTATCAGACTCATCTCTGCTGTCAGATCCCTGATTACTTCTTCCCCAAGTCACAACATAGAACCCTCATTTAGTCCCTAATCTTCTTAGCACTTTCCTGATTAGACTCCATGCACAGATTTGGGTCTTTTTCCTTACACTGAAGTGGACAGGAAGAATAACTTACTGAGTTTTCCCTTTGGTTCTTTGTGACCTTTGTTGGAGTGGTCACAATGGAGTGCTGTGCCAGAGACCTTTCTCCTTTTCCTTCTGATTCATTCCTTGGTCTCTGAATGACAAGTCATTTTACAAAAGATTTGTATAATGACTCCTGCCCACTAACAGTTCTATTTCTTTTATTTTCATGTTTTTAACTGGAGCTGTTTTGCCAGGAATTGAGGGACTGACTGAAAAGGAACTTTCGATTCCTCAAATTTGTACACATCCAAGTTCTCTGGACAAAGTCACAAATGAACTAGAGATGTGATAATGGTGACTTTAAACAAAACTCTCACTCTTGAGTCGATCTTACTGATTCATTCAGTGTGGATGAATTACATATCAACCAGATATGTTTAATTATCTCCTTCTTTGCTAATTAGGCTTTAGAAGTTCGCTATTAAGTACTAGGTAACTTTGGGGGTCCAGCCTAGCATTCAGGACTTTTCACAAAATACTCTAATTTCTCTAATACTTCTTGTGACTATATGTTATCTACTCAGACTGCATTGTTTTATATTCCACACTTAGACACACACTGTACTTTCCCTTCTCTGAACCCTGACTCAAGGTATTTCTCCACTGAAAAAAAATTCTCCCCTTTGACTTGTTGAATTCCTCCATATCCGTTAAAAAACAAGTCAAGTGACAGCTCTTCTATGAAACCTGACTTGGTTTTTGACCAATTCCCCAGGGGGGAGAGCTCTCCTACAACATTTTATTTTGTAGCCATCGTCTATGTATGCATTTCAGTTAATATTGTGTATCAATGACCTGTCTCTGGGGTCTGGTCCTTCTACTAGATTGGAAGGTTCCTGAAAATGGTAATGGAGTTTTAGGTCAATGTTGTATTTCCCTCTCTGCCCAGCACAGTGTTCTGCAGAAAGTTTGCAGCGAAATGTGTACCAAATGATGAATGAATCTATATTGTCCATCATCCTTTCTAAGATTATTATAGGAGGCAGGGAGAACACTCTCCATTTTTACCAAGGCAAAAATAGCTGTAAATGAATGCACATTCATTATGTGGCTGACCACATTTCCTGGACTCAGATTCTTCCTTTACATGTCCTCTGCTAATTCATTGTGAAAGCCTCCTTTCCTTAATAAAGCCTGAGCACCTGCTCCTGGGCCACACCTTTGACCAACCCCAAAAACTTTGTCTCTGAAGGAAGAGAGAGAACACTTACCATCCACCTTAACTGTGATGCTTTTAGAGAACGAAAAGTTGGTCACTTTGTTCTTTGCCAAACATGTATACTTTCCTGAATCTTCCCAAGTTGCATTTTTGATGACATAGGTACTATTAGAGAAGTCAGGGATCTTGGTGTCATTGACTTGCCATAGGTACTGTGCAGGTGGGTAAGACTCAACATGGCACTGTAACATCAGTGGGTCATTGAATTTGACCTCAATCTCTCCTTTCTCAGGCTTTGGTACAAACATGATGTTGTCTGGTCCATCTGTATAAAGAAGAAAAGAGAAGAGATGAGATGTGAGTCATTGCTGGGGAAAGGCCTGAAGAGGGAGGACACTCAAAGTCACTCACAGTTCACAGTCAGGATAAAGGGGTCACTTCTGTTGGAACTGATTGGATTCCGGATTTCACACTGATAGGACCCAATGTTCTCCCTCTTCACAGACAGGATGGTGAGGGTCTGGTTGTTCATGGACAGCTTCATCTTCTCATTGAGAATCAGGGGCTTTTCATCGAAGAACCACAGAATGTCCACTCCCTTCTCTTTTCTGCCACATGTGAAGGCCAAAGTATCATTCTCTATGACACTGGTTTTGTTGACCGTGAGGTTAGGTTTGGTTGTTCTTCCTATAGAGAGAAAAAGAGAGCTGTGTGAGTGATTGGCTTGTGGCTTCCCCAGGTCATGTCTTCCTGACAAGAAAACCAGCTGAAGTCCAAGCCCAAGCATTTACATTATAGACATACAGGGATGGTCCATGGGTAAGGAGCTGCCCCCTGGTTCAGGGGTGTTAATAAGGAAGGTGAGGAGGAAGCACAGGAGAGGGAGTGCTGGGTCCTCAGTTATCCCCTCCTTGACACAGGTTTTGGGACATGCATAATCTAATGACTAAATTGGAAATGGCAGTAGGGAAGAACATCGATTAAGTGCCTGCTACATGCCTGGCATGTGGTATGTGCTAATAAATGTTATTATTCTCATTATTATGATTATTGTTATTGGCCAGCACTGTGTGAAATGCTGTATTATCTAATTTCATCCTCTCAACAACCTTGGGAGGTAGGCGCTATTATTGTTAAGACCACATTTGAAACCTAGCTCTTTCTTTCTCTTTTTTTTTAACTTTATTTTTTTATTTATTTAATAGCCTTTTATTTACAGGTTATATGCATGGATAACTTTACAGCGTTAACAATTGCCAAATCTCTTGTTCCAATTTTTCACCTCCCACCCCCCACCCCCTCCCCTAGATGGCAGGATGACCAGTAGATGTTAAATACATTAAAATATAAATTAGATACACAATAAGTATACATGACCAAAACATTATTTTGCTGTATAAAAAGAATCAGACGCTGAAATATTGTATATTTAGCTTGTGAAGGAAATCAAAAATGCAGGTGGGCATAAATATAGGGATTGGGAATTCAATGTAATGGTTTTTAGTCAACTCCCAAAGTTCTTTCTTTGGGCATAGCTGGTTCAGTTCATTACTGCTCCATTGGAGATGATTTGGAACCCTAGTTCTTTCTTAATATAGGCCCAGTTCCTTCTCTATCCATTAAGGCTTTTTCTTCCCCTCATCAATCATCTCGTTCTAATGCAGGGAGTCTCAACATGAGATTTTTTTTTTTAAGTTTTGGCAACTATTTCAGTAGAAATATTTCCTTTGAATTCCTATGGATTTTATTATCTATGTTTAAAAGCATCTTTCTGAGAAGGGATCCCTGGCATCCACCAGCCTGACTGTCAGGACTCTCTGGAGCAAAATGGAAGCATCTTTGCTCTCTTCATTCTCTCAGTTACCCCCTTAATTTACACAGTTCCTCTCTGACTATTGTTCCAGAAAGTAGTGAATTTACATAAAATGATTCTGGGCCTTGTTTCAGCTCCAAAGGATGACACTTACTTCCTTTAGGTCTCAGTTTCCCCATTTGTAAAATGAGGCAACTAAACTAAATGGCTGCTAGCTCCCTTTTATCTTTATGTTTACAACACCCTTCAGGTGTTGTGTTAGGATATGAAGATATCCTAATTTACAAAGGAGACAATGCAGGCCAGATTCAAAATGGCAAACATCTTGGATTTTCTCTCCTTTTCTGAAGCCCACATCTTATCAATTGCTGTGATATTCTTCCTAATGTTAAGTGTGTTTGTGCTGATTCTGCTTGGACAGCATCTCTCACCTCTACCCCTTTCTCTCAGCTCCTATTCCAGACCTTCTCTTCTCTTCTCTTCTCTTCTCTTCTCTTCTCTTCTCTTCTCTTCTCTTCTCTTCTCTTCTCTTCTCTTCTCTTCTCTTCTCTTCTCTTCTCTTCTCTTCTCTTCTCTTCTCTTCTCTTCTCTTCTCTTCTCTTCTCTTCTCTTCTCTTCTCTTCTCTTCTCTTCTCTTCTCTTCTCTTCTCTTCTCTTCTCTTCCAGAATATGGCAATAATTCTCTGATCAGTGTTCTTGCCTCTGCTTTCTCACCCCTTTACTTCATCCTTTGCACCACTGTGCAGATGCAATTTTCCTTAAATATCATATTGGTCATATCACTTTTGTCTTCCAAAGCCTTTAAATTTGTGTCTCTCAGCCCTCCCCCTGTAAGGTACTTCATTGTAATAGACACAACTCTGGGTTGGGAATCTGGAGACCCAGATTAGAAGTCTGGCCCTGCCAATTGCTCATGGTGGGGTCTTGGCCAAGTTCTTTTTCTTCTCTGGTCATCATTAGGGCCTCAGCTTCTCTTCAGCACCAATTCTTTGACCTAGTTTTGGGCTCAGACTTAGAGCTGGCTCTTGCTTCCTCTTGTTGCTTTGGGCCCAGTATCAGAGTCATCTCTGCCAATCCCTGACTACTTCTTCCCCAAGTCACAACATAGAACCCTCATTTAGTCTCTAATAGTCTTAGCACTTTCCTTATTAGACTCTGTGCACAAATTGGGGTCTTTTTAGCTACACTGACTTGGGCAGGAAGAATAACTCACTAAGTTTCTCCTTTGGTTCTTTGTGACCTTTGTTGGAGAGGTCACTATGGAGTGCTGTGCCAGAGACCTTTCTCCTTTTCCTTCTGCTCCATTCCTTGGTCTCTGAATGACAAGTCATTTTACAAAAGATTTGCATCCTGACTCCTGCCCACTAACACTTCTATTTCCTTTATTTTCATGTTCTTAACTGGAGCTGCTTTTCCAGGAATTGAGGGACTGAAAAGGAACTTTAGATTCCTCAAATTTGTACACATCCAACTTGTCTGGACAAAGTCACAAATGTACTAGAGATGTGATAATGGTGACATTAAACAAAACTCTCACTCTTGAGTCAATCTTACTGATCCATTCATTATAGATGAATTACATATCAACTACATATGTTTGATCATCTCCTTCTTTGCTAATTAGGCTTTAGGAGTTCCCTACTCAGTACTAGGTAATTTTGGGGGTCCAGCCCAGCATTCAGGACTTCTCAGAAAATACTCTTAATTTCTCTATTACTTCTAGTGCCTATGTGTTATTCACTCAGACTGCATTGTTTTATATTCCACACTCAGACACACACTGTACTTTCCCTTCTCTGAACCCTGACTCAAGATATTTCTCCAATGAAAAAGAATATTCTGATTTTTGACCCGTTCCCCAGGTGGAGAGCTCTCCTACAACATTTTATTTTGTAGCCATGGTCTATGTATGCATTTCAGTTAATATTGTGTATCAATTACCTGTCTCTGGTGTCTGGTCCTTCTACTAGATTGGAAGGTTCCTGAAAATGGTAATGGAGTTTTAGGTAAATGTTGTAGTTCCCTCTATGCCTAGCACAGTGAAAGTTTGCAGCGAGTCCCGAATGATGAATAAATCTGTACTGTACATCACCCTTTCTAAGATTATTATAGGAGACAGGGAGAAAAGTCTCCATTTTTATCAAGGCAAAAATAGCAGTAAGTGAATGCACATTCACTCCCAGGCTGACCACATGCCGTGGAATCAGATTCTTCCTTTACACGTCCTCTGGTAATTCATTGTGAAAGCCTCCTTTCCTTAACAAGCTTGAGCACCTGCTCCTGGCCCCAACCTTTAACCAATCCCCAAAACTTTTGTCTCTGAGGTAAGGGAGAGAACACTTACCATCCACCTTAACAGTGATGCTCTTAGAGACCGACAAGTTTGTCACCTTGTTCTTTGCCACACATGTATACTCTCCTGAATTTTTCAAAGTTACATTTTTGATGACATAGGTATTATTAGAAAAGTCAGGGATCTTGGTTCCATTGACTTGCCATATATACTGGGCAGGTGGGTAAGAGTCAACAGGGCACTCTAACATCAGTGGGTCATTGAATTTGACCTCAATCTCTCCTTTATCTGGCTTTGGTAGAAACGTGATGTTTTCTGGTCCATCTGTGTAAACAAGAGAAGAGATGAGATGAGATGTGAGTCACAGCTGCGGAAAGGTCTGGAGAGGGAGGACACTCAAAGTCACTCACAGTTCACAGTCAGGATAAAGGGGTCACTTCTGTTGGAACTGATTGGATTCCGGATTTCACACTGATAGGCCCCAGTGTTTTCCCTCTTCACAGACAGGATGGTGAGGGTCCGGTTATTCATGGACAGCTTCACCTTCTCATTGAGAATTAGGGGCTTTTTATCAAAGAACCACAGAATGTCCACTCCTTTCTCTTTTGTGCCACATGTGAAGTCCAGCATGTCATTCTCTATGACATTGGTTCCATTGGTAGTGAGGTTAGGTTTGGTTATTCTTCCTGTAGAGAGAAAAAGAGAGCTGTGTGAGTGATTGGCTTGTGGTTACCGTAGGTCATGTCTTCCTGACAAAAAAAAAACAGCCAAAACCCAAGCCCAAGCATTTGCAATATAGACATACCGGGATGGTCCATGGGTAAGGAGATGTCCCCTGGTTCAGTGGTTATGCTAATAAGGAAGGTGAGGAGAAAGCACAGGGGAGGGAGTGCTGGGTCCTGAGTTATCCCCTCCCTGAGACCAGTTTTGGGACATGCATAATCTAATGACTAAGTTGGAAATGGGAGTAGTGAACAGCATCGATGAAGTGCCTCCAACATGCCTGGCATATAGTATGTGCTATATAAATGTTATTATTCTTGTTATTATGATTATTGTTTTTGACCAACACTGTGTGAAATGCGGTATTACCTAATTTCATCTTCTCAAGAACCTTGGGAGGTAGGGGCTATTGTCATTAAGACCACATTTGAACCCTCGTTCTTTCTTAATCTAGGCCTACTTCCTTCTCTAATGATTAAGACTTCTTCCCCACATCAATCATCTCACCCTAATGCAGGGATTCGTAACATGAGATCTCTTAAAAAAAGTTTTGGCAACTATTTCAGTAGAACTATTTCCTTTGAATTCCTATGGATTTTATGTTCTATATTTAAAAGCATTTCCCAATAAGGGATCCCTGGGATCCACCAGCCTGACTGTCCAGGACTCTCTGGAGCAAAATGGAAGCATCTTTGCTCTCTTCATTCTCTTAGTTACCCCCTTAATTTACACAGTTCCTCTCTGACTATTGTTCCAGAAAGTAGTGAATTTACATATAATGATTCTGGGCCTTGTTTCTGCTCCAAAGGATGACACTTACTTCCTCCAGGTCTCAGTTACCGCTTTTGTAAAATGAGGCAACTAAACTAGATGGCTGCTAGGTCTCTTTCATCTTTATGCTTACAACACCCTTCAGGATCTTCATATTCTAATTTACAAAGGAGACAGTGGAGGCCAGATTCAAAATGGCAAACATCTTGGATTTTTTCTCCTTTTCTAAACCCCATATCTAATCAATTGCTGTGATATTCTTCCTAATGTTAAGTGTGTTTGTGCTAATTTTGCTTGGACAGCATCTCTTACCTTTACCCCTTTCTCTCAGCTCCTATTCCAGACCTCCTCATCTCTTCTCTTCCAGAATATGGCAATAATTCTCTGATCAGTGTTCCTGCCTTTGCTTTATCATCCCTTTACCTCATCCTTTGCACCACTGTGCAGATGCAATTTTCCTTAAATATCATATTGATCATAACACTTTTCTCTTCCAAAGCCTTTAAATTTGTGTCTCTCAGCCCTCCCCCTGCAAGGTACTTCATTGTAACAGACACAACTCTGCGTTGGGAATCTGGAGACCTAGATTAGAATTCTGGCCCTGCCAATTGCTCATGGTGGGGTCTTGGCCAAGTTCTTTTGGTTCTGGTCATCATTAGGGCCACAGCTTCTCTTCAGCACCAATTCTTTGACCTAGTTTTGGGCTCAAAGTTAGAGCTGGCTCTTGCTTCCTCTTGTTGCTTTTGGCCCCGTATCAGAGTCTTCTCTGCCAATCCCTGACTACTTCTTCTCTAAGTCACAATATAGAACCCTCATTTAGTCTCTAATATTCTTAGCACTTTCCTTATTAGGCTCTGTGCACAAATTGGGGTCTTTTTAGCTACACTGACGTGGGCAGGAAGAATAACTCACTAAGTTTCTCCTTTGGTTCTTTGTGACCTTTGTTGGAGTGGTCATGATGGAGTGCTGTGCCAGAGACGTTTCCTTGGTCTCTGAATGACAAGTCATTTTACAAAAGATATGTATAATGACTCCTGCCCACTAACAGTTCTCTTTCTTTTATTTTCATGTTTTTAACTGGAGCAGTTTTGCCAGGAATTGAGGGACTGAAAAGGAACTTTCGATTCCTCAAATTTGTACACATCCAACTTGTCTGGACAAAGTCACAAATGAACTAGAGATGTCATAATGGTGACTTTAAACAAAACTCTCACTCTTGAGTCAATCTTACTGATCCATTCAGTGTGGATGAATTACATATCAACTATATATGTTTGATTATCTCCTTTGCCAATTAGGCTTTAGAAGTTCGCTATTGAGTACTAGGTAACTTTGGGGGTCCAACCTAGCTTTCAGGACTTTTCACAAAATAATTTCTCTAATACTTCTAGTGCCTGTGTGTTATTCACTCGGACTGCATTGTTTTATATTCCACACTCAGACACACACTGTACTTTCCCTTCTCTGAACCCTGACTCAAGGTATTTCTCCAGTGAAAAAAATATTCTCCCCTTTGACTTGTTGAATTCCTCCATATCTGTTAAAACACAAGTCAAGTGCCAGCTCTTCTATGAAACCTGACTTGGTTTTTGACCAGTTCCCCAGGTGGAGAGCTCTCCTACAACATTTTATTTTGTAGCCATGGTCTATGTATGCATTTCAATTATTATTGTGTATCAATGACCTGTCTCTGGGGTCTGGTCCTTCTACTAGATTGGAAGGTTCCTGAAAATGGTAATGAAGTTTTAGGTCAATGTTGTATTTCCCTCTCTGCCCAGCACAGTGTTCTGCAGAAAGTTTGCAGCTAAATGTGTACCAAATGATGAATGAATCTGTATTGTACACTATCCTTTCTAAGATTATTATAGGAGACAGGGAGAACAGTCTCCATTTTTACCAAAGCAAAAATAGCTGTAAATGAATGGACATTCACTATCTGACTGACCACATTCCCTGGAATTAGATTCTTCCTTTACATGTCCTCTGCTAATTCATTGTGAAAGTTTCCTTTGCTTAATAAGTCTGAGCACCTGCTCTTGGGCCACACCTTTGATCAATCCCCAAAACTTTGTCTCTGAAGGAAGAGAGAGAACACGTACCATCTACGTTAACAGTGATGCTCTTAGAGACCGACACATTGGTCACTTTGTTCTTTGCCAAACATGTATACGCTCCTGAATTTTTCAAAGTTACATTTTTGATGACATAGGTATTATTAGAGAAGTCGGGGATCTTGGTGCCATTGACTTGCCATATATACTGGGCAGGTGGGTAAGAGTCAACATGGCACTGTAACATCAGTGGGTCATTGAATTTGACCTCAATCTCTCCTTTCTCAGGCTTTGGTACAAACATGATGTAGTCTGGTCCATCTGTATAAAGAAGAGAAGAGAAGAGATGAGATGTGAGTCACTGCTGGGGAAAGACCTGGAGAGGGAAGACACTCAAAGTCACTCACAGTTCACAGTCAAGATAAAGGGGTCACTTCTGTTGGAACTGATTGGATTCCGGATTTCACACTGATAGGATCCAATGTTCTCCCTCTTCACAGACAGGATGGTGAGGGTCTGGTTGTTCATGGACAGCTTCATCTTCTCATTGAGAATCAGGGGCTTTTCATCGAAGAACCACAGAATGTCCACTACCTTCTCTTTTGTGCCACATGTGAAGGCCAAAGTATCATTCTCTATGACATTGGTTCTGTTGGCAGTGAGGTTAGGTTTGGTTATTCTTCCTATAGAGAGAAAAAGAGAGCTGTGTGAGTGATTGGCTTGTGGCTTCCCCAGGTCATGTCTTCCTGACAAAAAAATCCAGCCCAAGGCCAAGCCCAAGCCCAAGCATTTGCCTTATAGGCATACAGGGATGGTCCATTGGTAAGGAGATGCCCCCTGGTTCAGTGGTTATGCTAATAAGGAAGGTGAGGAGAAAGCACAGGGGAGGGAGCGCTGGGTCCTGAGTTATCCCCTCCCTGAGACCGGTTTTGGGACATGCAAAATCTAATGACTAAGTTGGAAATGGGAGGAGGGAACAGCATCGATGAAGTGCCTCCTACATGCCTGGCATGTGGTATGTGCTATATAAATGTTATTATTCTCATTATTATGATTATTGTTAGTGGCCAGCACTGTGTGAAATGCACTATTACCTAATTTCGTCCTCTCAACAACCTTGGGAGGTAGGAGCTATTGTTATTAAGACCACATTTGAACCCTAGTTCTTTTTAAATCCAGGCCCATTTCCTTCTCTATCCATCAAGACTTCTTCTTCCCCTAATCAATCATCTCACCCTAATGCAGGGTTTTGTAACATGAGATCTTTTAAAAAAAGGTTTGGCAACTATTTCAGTAGAACTATTTCCTTTGAATTCCTATGGATTTTATGTTCTATATTTAAAAGCATTTCGTGAGAAGGGATCCCTGGGATCCACCAGCCTGACTGTCCAGGACTCTCTGGAGCCAAATCAAGCCTCTTTGCTCTCTTCATTCTCTCAGTTACCCCCTTAATTTACACAGTTCCTCTCTGACTACTCTTCCAGAAAGTAGTGAATTTACATATAATGATTCTGGGCCTTGCTTCAGCTCCAAAGGATGACACTTACTTCCTCTAGGTCTCAGTTTCCCTATTTGCAAAATGAGGCAACAAAACTAAATAGCTGCTAGCTCCCTTTCATCTTTATGTTTACAACACCCTTCAGGTGTTGTGTTAGGATATGAAGATATCCTAATTTACAAAGGAGACAATGGAGGCCAGATTCAAAATGGCAAACATCTTGGATTTTCTCTTTTTTTGTAAACCCTATATCTGATCAATTGCTGTGATATTCTTCCTAATGTTAAGAGTGTTTGTGCTGATTCTGCTTGGACAGCATCTCTCACCTCTACCCCTTTCTCTCAGCTCCTGTTCCAGACCTTCTCTTCTCTTCTCTTCTCTTCTCTTCTCTTCTCTTCTCTTCTCTTCTCTTCTCTTCTCTTCTCTTCTCTTCTCTTCTCTTCTCTTCTCTTCTCTTCTCTTCTCTTCTCTTCTCTTCTCTTCCAGAATATGGCAATAATTCTCTGATCAGTGTTCCTGCCTTTGGTTTCCCACCCCTTTACTTCATCCTTTGCACCACTGTGCAGATGCAATTTTCCTTAAATATCATATTGATCATATCACTTTTGTCTTCCAAAGCCTTTAAATTTGTGTCTCTCAGCCCTCCCCCTGCAAGGTACTTCACTGTAATAGACACAACTCTGGGTTGGGAATCTGGAGACCTAGATTAGAATTCTGGCCCTGCCAATTGCTCATGGTGGGGTCTTGGCCAAGTTCTTTTTCTTCTCTGGTCATCATTAAGGCCACAGCTTCTCTTCAGCACCAATTCCTTGACCTAGTTTTGGGGTCAGAGTTAGAGCTGGCTCTTGCTTCCTCTTGTTGCTTTGGGTCCAGTATCAGAGTCATCTCTGCCAATCCCTGACTACTTCTTCCCCAAGTCAAAACACAGAACCCTCATTTAGTCTCTAATATTCTTTGCACTTTCCTTATTAGACTCTGTGCACAAATTGGGGTCTTTTTAGCTACACTGACGTGGGCAGGAAGAATAACTCACTAAGTTTCTCCTTTGGTTCTTTGTGACCTTTGTTGGAGTGGTCACAGTGGAGTGCTGTGCCAGAGACGTTTTTCCTTTTCCTTCTGCTCCATTCCTTGGTCTCTGAATGACAAGTCATTTTACAAAAGATTTGCATCCTGACTCCTGCCCACTAACACTTCTATTTCCTTTATTTTCATGTTCTTAACTGGAGCTGTTTTGCCAGGAACTGAGGGACTGAAAAGCAACTTTAGATTCCTCAAATTTGTACACATCCAACTTGTCTGGACAAAGTCACAAATGAACTAGAGATGTGATAATGGTGACATTAAACAAAACTCTCACTCTTGAGTCAATCTTACTGATCCATTCATTGTAGATGAATTACATATCAACTAGATATGTTTGATTATCTCCTTCTTTGCTAATTAGGCTTTAGGAGTTCCCTACTCAGTACTAGGTAATTTTGGGGGTCCAGCCCAGCATTCAGGACTTCTCAGAAAATACTCTCATTTCTCTATTACTTCTAGTGCCTATGTGTTATTCACTCAGACTACATTGTTTTATATTCCACACTCAGACACACACTGTACTTTCCCTTCTCTGAACCCTGACTCAAGATATTTCTCCAATGAAAAAGAATATTCTGATTTTTGACCAGTTCCCCAGGGGGAGATCTCTCCTACAACATTTTATTTTGTAGCCATGGTCTATGTATGCATTTCAGTTAATATTGTGTATCAATGACCTGTCTCTGGGGTCTGGTCCTTCTACTAGATTGGAAGGTTCCTGAAAATGGTAATGGAGTTTTAGGTAAATGTTGTAGTTCCCTCTATGCCTAGCACAGTGTAAGTTTGCAGCGAGTCCCGAATGATGAATAAATCTGTACTGTTCATCACCCTTTCTAAGATTATTATAGGAGACAGGGAGAATAGTCTCCATTTTTCTCAAGGCAAAAATGACAGTAAATGAATATACATTCACTCCCAGGCTGACCACATGCCCTGGAATCAGATTCTTCCTTTACACGTCCTCTGGTAATTCATTGTGAAAGCCTCCTTTCCTTTACAAGCTTGAGCACCTGCTCCTGGCCCCCCCCGGAAACAACCCCCAAAACTTTTGTCTCTGAAGGAAGAGAGAGAACACTTACCATCCACCGTAACTGTGATGCTTTTAGAGACCGACAAGTTGGTCACTTTGTTCTTTGCCACACATGTATACTCTCCTGAATCTTTCAAAGTTACATTTTTGATGATATAGGTATTATTAGAGAAGTCGGGGATCTTGGTGCCATTGACTTGCCATAGGTACTGTGCAGATGGGTAAGACTCAACATGGCACTGTAACATCAATGGGTCGTTGAATTTGACCTCAATGTCTCCTTTCTCGGGCTTTGGTACAAACGTGATGTTGTCTGGTCCATCTGTATAAAGAAGAGAAGAGAAGAGATGAGATGTGAGTCACTGCTGGGGAAAGGTCTAGAGAGGGAAGACACTCAAAGTCACTCACAGTTTACAGTCAGGATAGAGGTGTCACTTCTGTTGGAACTGATTGGATTCCGGATTTCACACTGATAGGAGCCAATGTTCTCCCTCTTCACAGATAGGATGGTGAGGATCCGGTTGTTCATGGACAGCATCATCCTCTCATTGAGAATCAGGGGCTTTTCATCGAAGAACCACAGAATGTCCACTCCTTTCTCTTTTGTGCAACATGTGAAGGCCAACGTGTTATTCTCTATGACGTTGATTCCATTGGCAATGAGGTTAGGTTTGGTTAGTATTCTTCCTATAGAGAGAAAAAGAGAGCTATGCGAGTGATTGGCTTGCGGCTTCCCTAAGTCATGTCTTCCTGACAAAAAAAAAACAAGCCCAAGCCCAAACCCAAGCATTTGCCTTATAGGCATACAGGGATGGTCCATGGGTAAGGAGATGCCCCCTGGTTCAGGGGTTATGCTTATAAGGATGGTGAGGAGGAAGCACAGGGGAGGGAGTGCTGGGTCCTGAGTTATCCCCTCCCTGAAACCAGTTTTGGGACATGCATAATCTAATGACTAAGTTGGAAATGGGAGTAGGGAACAGCATCGATGAAGTGCCTCCTACATGCCTGGCATGTGCTATGTGCTATATAAATGTTATTATTCTCTTTATCATGATTATTGTTATTGACCAACTCTGTGTGAAATGTGGTATTACCTAATTTCATCCTCTCAAGAACCTTGGGAGGTAGGGGCTATTATTGTTAAGACCACATTTGAACCCTAGTTCTTTCTTAATCCAGGCCCAGTTCCTTCTCTATCCATTAAGACTTCTTCCCCTCATCAATCATCTCACCCTAATGCAGGGATTCGTAACATGAGATCTTTAAAAAAAAGTTTTGGCAACTATTTCAATAGAACTATTTCCTTTGAATTTTAAAAGCATCTTTCTGAGAAGGGATCCCTGGGATCCACCAGGCTGACTGTCCAGGACTCTCTGGAGCAAAATCAAGCATCTTTGCTCTCTTCATTCTCTCAGTTACCCCCTTAATTTACACAGTTCCTCTCTGACTTTTATTCCAGAAAGTAGTGAATTTACATATAATGATTCTGGGCCTTGTTTCAGCTTCAAAGGATGACACTTACTTCCTCTAGGTCTCACTTTCAGCATTTGTAAAATCAGGCAACTAAACTAGATGGCTTCGAGGTCCCTTTCATCTTTATGCTTACAACACCCTTCAGGATCTTCATGTCCTAATTTACAAAGGATACAGTGGAGGCCAGATTCAAAATGGCAAACATCTTGGATTATCTCTCCTTTTCTAAACCCCACATCTTATCAATTGCTGTGATATTCTTCCTAATGTTAAGAGTGTTTGTGCTGATTCTGCTTGGACAGCATCTCATTTCTCACCTCTACCCCTTTCTCTCAGTTCCTATTCCAGACTTCCTCATCTCTTCTCTTCCAGAATATGGCAATAATTCTCTGATCAGTGTTCCTGCCTCTGCTTTCTCACCCCTTTACTTCATCCTTTGCACCACTGTGCAGATGCAATTTTCCTTGAATATCATCTTGATGATATCACTTTTCTCTTCCAAAGCCTTTAAATTTGTGTCTCTCACCTCTCCCCCTGCAAGGTACTTCACTGTAATAGACACAACTCTGGGTTGGGAATCTGGAGACCCAGATTAGAATTCTGGCCCTGCCAATTGCTAATGGTGGGGTCTTGGCCAAGTTCTTTTTCTTCTCTGGTCATCGTTAGGGCCACAGCTTCTATTTAGCACCAATTCTTTGACCTAGTTTTTGGAAGTAGGGGCTACTATTATTAAAACTACATTTGTACCCTAGTTGTTTCTTTATCCAGGCCCAGTGCCTGCTCTATCCATTAAAGCTTCTTCCTTCCCTTCATAAATCATCTCATCCTAATGCAGGGATTCTTAACATTAGATCTTTTAAAAAAAGTTTTGGTAACTATTTCAGTAGACTATTTCCTTTCAATTCCTATGGATTTTATTTTCTATATTTAAAAGCATTTTTCTGAGAAGGGATCTCTGGGATCCACCCACCTGACTGTCTAGGGATCCCTGGAAAAACAAAAAAGGGAAGCATCTTTGCTCTCTTCATTCTCTGTTCCTACTTACCCCCTAATTTGCACAGTTCCTCTCTGATTATTGTTCCAGAAAGTAGTGTACCCACATATAATGATTCTCGGCCTTGTTTTAGCTCCAAAGAATGGCATTTACTTTCTCTAGGTCTCAGTTTCCCCATCTGTAAGATGAGACAGCTGCACTAGCTGGCTTCTAGGTCCTTTTCATCTACATGTGCATGAAATCCTCCAGGATCCTCACACCCCATTTGACAAAGGAGAAAAATGGAGGCTCCAATAGATGTGCTTGTTCAGAGTGACCTCTCCTACTCCAGCACCTGAGCTCTTTCCCTTGTTACCCAATGGTCCCTGTGAGCCTGCCTTGGGCTAGGCTCCTGAAAGCTCAGAGCTGGAAGAGACCAGAGATCTTGTATCTCCATCTGGAAGGGACTTCCCCAACATATAATGCACTCTCATGTTTTGTTGATAGGAAAATAGAGATCCTATAGGATAGTTTCCCTCTGACCTGTGGAGGAAGATGTTTGTGACCAAAGAAAAACTAGAGATCATTATTGATCACTAAATAGAAAATTTTGATTATATCATGTTAAAAAGTTTTTGTACAAACAAACTAATGCAGACAAGATTGGAGGGAAAGCAATAAACTGGGAAAACCTTTTTATACTTAAAGGTTCTGATAAAGACCTCATTTCCACAATATATAGAGAATTGACTCTAATTTATAAGAAATCACTCATTTTCCAATTGACAAATTGCCAAAGGATACGAACAGACAATTTTTGGATGAAGAAGTTGAAACTATTTCTACTCATATAAAAGGGTGTTCCAAATCACTATTGATCAGAGAAATGCAAATTAAGGGAACTCTGAGATAGCACTGCACACCTCTCAGATTGACTAAGATGACAGGAAAAGATAGTGATGAATGTTGGAGGGGACATGGGGAAACTGGGACACTGATGCATTGTTGATGAAGTTATGAATGGATCCAACAGTCTGGAGAGCAATTTGGAACCATACTCAGTTTTCAAACTCTGTATATCCTTTGATCCAGCAGTGTTATCACTGAGCTTATATCCCAAAAAGATCTTAAAGAAGGGAAAGGGACCCACATGTGCAAAAAATGTTTGTGGTGGGACTTTTCAAAGTGGCTAGAAACTGGAATTTGAATGGATGGACATCAATTGGAGAATGGCTGGGTAAATTGTGGTACATGAATGTTATGCAACATGATTGTCATGTAAGAAATGACCAGCAGGATTAATACAAAGAGGCTTGGAGAGACTTACATGAACTGATGCTGAGTGAAATGAGCCAAACCAGGAGATCATTATACACATCAACAACAATACTCCATGAGGATCAATTCTGATAGAAGTGGCTCTCTTCAACAATGAGAGGATCCAAATCAGTTCCAGTTGATCAGTAATCAACAGAACCAGCTACACTCAGGAAAGGACACTCAGAAATGAATATGGACCACAACATAGCATTTCCACTCTTTCTGTTATTGTTTGGTTGTATTTTTGTTTTTCTTCCCAGATTATTTTACCTTCTTTATAAATTTGATTTTTCTTGTGCAGCAAGATAACTGTATCAAAATGTATGTATACATACACTGGATTTAACATATACTTTAACATATTTAACATGTTTTGTACTACGTCCTATCTAGGGGAGGGGATGGAGGAAAGGAAGGGAAAAATTGCAAGAGAAGTTTTTGCAAGGGTCAGTGTTGAAAAATTACCCATGCATATGTTTTATCAATAAAAAACTATAATAGAAAAAGAAAATAGAGGAACTGAGAGTCTAGATGACTTCTACAAAGGTCCATTGCATAACAAATATGCCTGGGAAAGGAACCCAGATATTCTGCCTCAGAAATTGGGCTCCCTTCAGCACATCTCAGATTCTTTGTGCAGGATTCTCTTTCAATAGAACAGGAGTGGTTGGTAGAGAGATAGCAGTGAGCGCAGAGGCACTTTGCTTTGAGTACCCCCTTCCTCAGTTGCCTTCAGCGGGTTCTGAGGAAGCCCCTCAGGTGCTTCCCCAGCAGACATGGGCATCTATCTGCTTCTTTCAAAATGAAAGTCCCTCCAACAGTTGGGCTCCATCTGAATGGTTATGGCAGTTCTCCCTTCCACAAACCTCCCCTGGGAGAGCTGCAGCCAACATCTGCTGAGAAGACCTAGAACATCATGAAGCCCTGATTGGGGTAGAAGGAGCTGGTGCTCCCATGGAGACCCTGCGTATTGTAGCCTTATGCACTGTCCCCAATCAAAAGAGATGATATTAGTAAAGAGATTAGTGTGGTGTCTGGTACACAGTGGGCACTTCTAAATGCTTCTTCCCTTCCTACTTCCCCAGTCCAGCTTTTGTTCCAGAGGGAACAGATAGATGCAAAGGTGAGCTTTTCTGTCTCAACAGAACTAGTTTAAATTCTCCTCCCCACCTTCTGCATTTCCCTGAAAAGGAACCAGAGCCAGCCCCAGGAGCTTCTCATAGTTTCCTTTCTAACCAAGACTAGAATTTCTTATGTGGCCTCAAAGACCGCAGGTCCAGGGGCAAGTGGCCCTAGACCTTGGTAAGAGGAGGGACAGAACAGAACAATAACAGCATCACCACCACCAACAGCAACAACTCAATTCTTTTTGTAGCTAAATGTAAAAAGAACTTTCTCCATACAGAATTCTGTGATGTGGGCAGGAAACAATTATTCAGTTGTTCAGATGCAGAATCTAAGTCTCAGCAAGCAAGAGGGACACCTGAGGGTGCACAGGGGATGGAAAGCAGAGTCAAGATTCTAGCTCCAGTTTCCTGAGTCTGAGCTCAGAGCCCCTTCCACCACAACACATAGTGCCTTGGTACCCAGGAGAGCAGAACATCATTTCTCTTTACTTTGTCCATGCTAGAATAGGCCAAGAAAAGGCAGACACAAAGCCGAGGGCCTGCAGCTACTCACCAGAGACTGTGATATTGATGTCTTTACTGCTAGACAAGACAGTGACAGAGTTAGATGCATTACAGGTATAGGTTCCAGTGTGATTCAGAGCCACATTAGCAATAGAGAGCTTGGATGAGGATGTCATCTGAATTCCATCGATAAGCCAAGTGAGTTGGGCAGGTGGGTTAGACTCAGGAGAGCAATTCAACTCAATAGTTGCCCCTACAGAGTAATGAGGGGCTCTGGGAAAAATCATAGGGGGCATCCAGGCCATCTGGACCAAAGAGAATGATTCCATATTGAAATAAAGGCAGAGGGGAAGGGGTATTCTTTTTCTGTAACCCAACACCACGGACCATTGTATCACCCTGATTCTCATCTGAGCTGGGAAATTCACAGCTCATCCTCCACTTTACAGGTTTGGACCTGAGGTCCCTGAACTTGAAAGGTCTTAAGGCCTTCTCTTGCTCATGGCTGGCCCTACTCCATCACAGATGAAAAGGCATGATATGGCCAGTCTGGGCTCCCTAAAATCAAGTGCAATGGGCAGCCCAAGGATTTGATCTATAGCACTCAAGATCAGTGACTGGATGGGCTTGACCTCTGGGAACACACCTCCCGGTTAAGAACATGCACCATGCAGAAAGAGAATTTACTCATGGGTGATATTCAGTGTGAATTCACTCTCACTGAAACTTATTGGGTTCTGGATTTCACACTTAGAGAGTCCTTGGTCTTCCCTTCTGAATTTGATTATGGTGAATGTCCTGTTATCCGGGGACAGCACTATCCTGTCACCAGCTGGGGAGCTTTGGGTTATGAACCATTGGTGTGTGACATCTTGAGTCTCAGACTGGCATTTCAACCATTTCTCAGAAAGTTATCAGCTGTATGACTCATTAGCAAGCCACTTAAGGTCTCTTTGTCTCTATTTCCTCACCTATAAAATGGGATAATAGTGTTGACCTCAAAGTAGTTGGGAAGATGAAATAAGACCATTTATGTAAAAGCTCTTTGTAAAATTGCACAGAAATGACTATTCCATGTGTATAGGGAGGTAGGTCCCAGTAAATGGGCTTGATCTTGAGGGGCAGAGGGGGACAACAAGGCTTGGAAGAAGTGCAGTTCTGACAGGAGCTATGGATGAAGGGTTATGGGAAAGAGGAGCAGGACAAGGGCCACTTGGAGACAAGACACTGCTCATTACCCACCATGGGTCGTAGTGGAAATAGTCAGAGATTTGGAGTCAGAGGGTCCTGAATTTCATTCCTTCCTCACTAAGTGACTTTGGCCAAGTACTTTCCTCTCCTGAGCCTCAGTCTGACTAACTGTGTGACTCTGGCCAAATCACTCACTCTCAGTTTCTTTTTCCTCACTTACAAACACAGCACCTCCGTCCCAGGGTCCTTGTGAGAATCAGATGAAATGTGATGCCCAGAGCCCCCTGAACACCTTCTGGCTCCACATAATGACAGCCCATTTCCCAGCAGGAAAGCTCTCCTTGTCAGGAGCCCCATGGAGCCCCAAATGACCTCTTTGTCCCCACTGTAGTCTGGACATGAGCTCTCCTGGGCCCAGTGGTCTCCAGACCCAGCAATGTTCCTCCCAGACCCAGTAGATTTTTAACAGTCTTAGGGAAGGTGAACTTGAGGAGCAAGTTGCCTGCCTCAGGAACAAAGGCAAGGAGCCAGATGCCCCTCCAAGCCTTCAGGGCCCTTCTTGGTTTCACAATGTGGTCTGGGAAAGTTGGGAGGAAGCAGGAAGTTACCCCCCCCCATAATAACAACTTAGGGCCTCAGAAGCTATGACCGGTGACCTCTCCAGTGCTCCCAGTGACCTGGGATCCCACTGATCTGGGCTGGAGGGGCTCTCGCCTCTTTGGCCCACATTATGTGAGAGGGGGCTCATGCTCTGCGTTTTCCCTGCTCCCTTAGGGGAGCTTCTCACCCCAGACTGAGGGAGGGAATAGGAGTGAGACATGGCCCAGGGGAAGGGCAGCACTTACCATACACTGTTAAATGTCCTTGTCCAAATTTTGTGTCGCCTTCAGAATCACCAATGGTTACATAGTAGTTGGCAGAGTCACTGAGGGTGAGGTTAGGGATGAACAGGGAGCCGTTGGGGAGCACCTTCTCCCGGATGCCTGCAGGCTCCTGCATGCTGGTTGTAGCTGAGTAGACAGTAATTATTTGGCCAGGTAATGCTGCTCTTCTGAACCAAGTGTAGGTGATACCCCAGCCTAAGAAGCCCTGGATCTCCAAGGTGACATTGTGGTTCACTTCCCCATAGGGAGGATTTGGAACAATAGTGACTTGAGCAGACATCGGCTGGATCCAGCAGCTGAGGATGGAGGCTGAGAGGGGAGGAAGGAGGCAGAGGTCAGCAGGGTCCCTCTGCCCTCCTGAGAGACCAAGACCACTGAGCTGTCCCTGACATAAGGGTGGGGGTGCCTGGGAGTTCAGTGGGGGTGTTTACAGGGAATCCTGGGCCTGCACATCCTGTGAAGGCTCCAGCTTCTGCAGACAATTGGAGCCTTTGGTACATGACACATTTTTGGCTCCCTCCCCACACTTGATTCAGATCTGCCAGTGTGCCGGGCAAGGCAGTGGAGGCAGAAATGAAGCAACAACGTCTTATGGCTGAGGACAAAAACCAGACTTTAGAGATTCCTGAACCCAGTGCTCTCAATTTACAAACAAAGAAACTGAGGCCCAGATAAAGTGAGACACGTGATTGATATGAAATAGGAAAGAGCAAAGGCAGCATTTGAAGTCCTGATCCCAAATCCACAAAGGACATTTTCACTAACTCCTGGGTATATTTTAAGGTTGATAGTTTGACTCCCAAGCCTCACTGAAAGTGTTGTTCCAGGGAAACCCAAGCTAAGAGTCTAGGTGACCTGACCAGGGTCACGCAGCCAGTACATATCAGAGCTTGGATCCACACCCAGGTCTCCTAACTGGAAAGCATCCCTTCCCCCCTTCAAAGGTGGCTCTGTGCCAGCACTGGATGTTGCCCCAAGTCTCAGGGATGTGAGTGCATAGATATGAACCGCTGCTGTGATGCTACTGCCCTCCTGCCTCTGGTTAGGAAAGTCTCCTTGGTCAAGTCTTCTTTGAAAATGACTAGCACAGAAGCCCTTATACTGGTCCCTTTCTCCCTTCTCCCCCACCCCTGGGCTCCTGCAGAGCTGGTGTCTCACCTGTGATCAGGAGCCCCCTCCAGGGGCTGAGTGCCCCACTCCAAGGCTCTGAACGGCTCTCCATGGGGCTGGGCTGTGGCTGTGTCACCCCGTCTCTTTCCCAGGAATCTCTCTGCTTTCCTGAGCTGTGTCTTCCCTGTACAGGCTCAAGGGCAGACCCTGGAGTTGTCCCTGCTGCTGTCCAGGCTAAGGCTGTCCCCTGGGACTGAGGTCCCTCTTCAGAGCTGGAGCTCTTCTATCTGCCTGGATTACAAAAGCCCCACAGGGTAGGAATTTAGCCTCTGACTTTCTCCTCCCTCCTCCCTATTCTCTCCTCCCTTCTCTCTCCTCCTCTTTCTTCCCCTCCCAGCTGCTGTGATGTCCTTCCTCTCAGGGGAGCCCCCCCCCGGCCTGCACAGATCCCCCCCTATGTCCATGGAGAAGTAGTTCTGTCCCCCAGAGGAACATGTATATCACTCAATATTACCTACTGTCAGTAGAACTGATACCTGACCCCTGACTACTTTATTTCCCTGCTGGAGCAGACATTGTATAGACCCCAAAATGAGCACAAAGCACACAAAGGACAGAGGCACTTTTGGATCTATATTTGGGACTTTTAGCACCCAGACTGTCTCTCCTCCCCTACCCCATCAGGCAAGGTCATAGTGTGCTGGCCTTCCCTTAGGTGGTTTACTATGGCTTCTGGGAGGATCCTACAGGGCTGGGATGATGCTGACTAGAGCTGCTCCCCTCTCTGGTGGGAACAGATCGGGCCATCTTCTTTTCCCTGCACCCTTCCAGGACTCCCAGCAATCCTCCCTCATCTTTCATTGAGAGAAGGTTGGGTCTGGATCCCAGCAGAAGAGAGTTAAATCGATCCTCACACCCTTTGTAGCTTTATGTCCTTGAGCAAATTGAACTATCTGCTGCAGTTTTCTCAGCTGTGCAATGGGAAGGATAATACTAGCACCCAGGTCCCAGGCTTGGGGTGAGGATCAAATGATCCTCATATATGTAAATCATTTAGTACAGTGAAGGAGGACCCGTGGGCATCCTTTGGGAGAAGGGAATGCTAAGAGCATAAGAATGGCTCTGGATGAGGCCTGATTGAGGTTGGGGCAATGCAGGGAGAAGCAGTGAAGTTTGTCTATGTGAAACATAAAAAGGTTTATCCTTTTAAAATTTCCAGATGGTTCAGTGTCTATATCATGGTTTTTTTTACTAGTTTTATTTTTTTGTATAATGCACTTTCAAGCACAACAAATAGCTCATGCTAAATAGACTTGAAGGTAATAGGAATTAATTCCAAATTTTAAAACCATATATTTTCTGCCTGACATAATTCCTGGGGTCGTATTTAACATTTTGCCTGTAGTAGTTGATGAAAGGATATTCTTTGAATGAATGCATGACTATCTGACCATGTATTATGAATACCAATTTTGTTTGTGGAGAAGTTAGACCTAAATTTAAGGGAGGAAAAGAATTATCAGACGAGAATGGACATGCCCACAAAGGGTATCAATAAAAAGTACCTTTCAATATGAAAAAAAAAGAATGGCTCTGGATGGAGCTGAATGGAAAGTAGAGAAAGGGAGAGAGGTCTAAGAACTCAAGGGACCTTGGATTAAGTTAAACAATAAACACTTTGTAAGCACCTACTAAGTTCCAGGCAGTGTGTTAAGCACTGAGGATACAAAGACTGGTAAAAATCCCTGTCTCCTGATGGAGGAGACAATATGGACAGGATTCTAGATATAATGAGGACAAAATGGAGAACATGTCAGAGAGAAGGCACCAGCATTAAGGGGGATGGGGTAGGAGACTTGAAGTTAGCCGAGGGTGAAGAGTAGGAGCTGCAGAGGGTAGCCGTCTCCCTCACACCAGCTGTCTCTCTCCAATATTAAGTCTAGACATTGTCTGAGCTCTGACCTGGGGCATGGAGGGCAAGATCTCCACATTCCCTTTCCCAAACTTGCATTCCCACAAGGGAAAAAAGACACATGAAAAAGTCCCTTTCTCTAAAGATGATGAATAAGATCTTGAGTCTTCAAGGTCAAGCCGTATTTCCCAGTGTTGATGAGGAGTGGGCCAGTGACTACCCCTAATTGCAGGAAATAAGTGAGAAATAGGTATGAAATTTCAGTACATTAAGGCCAAGATCTGTGAATCTCTGAGGAGAGGAAGAGCAAATGTGGGGCAAAGAACCAGATGCATTGGCATCTCCTCCCCCCACAAGAAAAGGTGAAATCACAAGAGCATCGCATCTGACAGTGGCAGAAAGAGACCCAAAGAGGTGGTGCCTTGCCCGGGCTCACAGGGGGAACACACAAAAGCAAGGCTTCTGCCCCCAAACTCCGCCCTGGGCCTTCCTGAGCCTCAGACCAGCCCAGGGAATTCTTGACTGTCCAAGTCTGAGGAAAACCCAGTTCCCTGTTCCATAGCTATAGAAGGATCCTAAGGGAGTCCTGCTCAGTCAGTGCCTTTGATCTCAGGCTTCTGGAGCCCAGGATGGCAGGTCCTTGCAGGTAACTTGGGGCTGAGCTCCTCATCTTTTCTTTTCCATCTGCTCTGTGTGGTTAAGCCTGGACCTCTGTGTATTTCCTGAGCACTCCAGGAAGCTCCAGCTCTATTTCCCAAAGTCTTTGTCCATATCCTAGTGGAGTTCTGGGTCCAGTTATAGGCTCCACATCTTAAAGAAAGAGTGAGGCTTTATCCAGAGGAAGTGACCAGGATGGTTGCGGATATAAAGTAGTTTCACAGAAGTGAATTTTTCACATACTTGGGGAAAGATCTCACGGGCAACCATCTGCAAATATCTGAAGGATTGTCCTGGGAAGAGGAAGCCAGGATGGTTGTGTTTGGGCCCACAAGAGAAAACTATGGACACAGTTCTAGGAAATTCTTGTGCTTTCAGCTTAGCATGAACTTCCCAACAATCAGCTCTCCGGTTTGGATTGCATTAACTCATGAAGTGGTAAGTTCCCCATCACTGGAAGTATTCAAGCAGAGCCTGGACACATACTGCAGTGGGGAGGCACATTCAGTTAGGACTTGGTTCCTTCAACACTGCAATTGTAAGCATCTCTGTTTTTTTTTTTTTTTTAAAGTTTCTGTGCTGCCCCCTCATAGTTGTGTCATTGAATATATGTCAGGTGCTGGTTTACTTTTTCTGAATGTTGAGTCTTTTTGGGACAGGGATATAACATGAGTGTGCAAAGGGCTAACTCCTTTTGCACAGTTGGTTTGTACAAAAAGTCAAGCTTGGAAATGAGTCCTCCTTCAGATGTACTGGAAGAGATGGCTACCCAAAGGGCCTTTCCTAGATAGGATTGGCTGACCTAGCCTGAAAACTGATCATGGGCATTAGAGACCTGGGTTAGTGTCCTGCCTCTGCTATTTAATCACTATGTCTTTAGATTCATTGTTTCACCCCTCTGGGACCTAGTTTCCTGGTCAGTATAATGGGCAAATTATGCTAAAATAACCTCTCAGAACATCTATTAAGACACCCAGCTGCTCCCACTTATCCTTGGAGTAATAACAATGGCCAATATTTACAAAGACCCTAAATTTTGCAAAGGGCTTAACCCCTAACACCTCATTGGGCCTTCAGTAATCCAGTGAAGTGGGTATTATTATCCCCCATTTTACAGATGACGATATTGGGTCAGCAGAGTTAAACTGATTTGCCCAGAGCCACATAGATACTCGGTGTTTTAGGAGAGTTTTGAACCCAACTCTTCTTAACTCCAGAATGGTGGTTACCTATTCTGCCTTGCTGTCTTATCAAAAATGGTTCACACACTCCAGACTTCCCACACTCTGGCGCCAGCTCATCTTCCCTGCTTCATTTTTCTCTATTCTCTACCCTCTCTCACCCCACACACTCTAAACCCTGGTCTTTGGTGGGCTAGTATCTATATGCCCCTTTATATCCTTCTCCATATCCTTCATGTTTTACCTAAAATACCACTAGAATCTCTCGTTCTTGTGCTCTTATTTAAACTATTCCCAGTGCCCAAATAAGGAGAGCTAGTTTGGGAAATGGCTAAAGGTTTGAGTCTGGAATCAATAAGACTCATCTCTGTGAGTTCAAATCTGGTCTTAGACATTTCTTAGTGGTATGACCCTGTGTACATCACCACCCTGCTCCCCTCACTTTCCTTATCTGCAGAATGCCTGAAATGGCCAAGCATTCAAGTGTCTTTTCAAGATGAGATAAAAAGATAAGAAGAGTCAGACTGGACCAGTAAGGTGACTGAACAGAACAATGTCTGTAATGTTCTCTTAATTCCCTTTGCCCAATGGAATCTCACTCATCTTTAAAGGCTAAATCAAATGTCCTTCTCTTGAGGAAACCTCCTTCAGGTGTTCTTAATTTGGGGTTCCTTAGTTTAGTTTGATTACTATTCCAATATAATCGGTTTCTTTGTAATCCTACATATTTTGCCTAATACTCTTTTTTTTTTTTTACAAGATATATGGATGGGTAATTTTTAAGCATTGACAATTACCAAACCTTTTGTTCCAGTTTTTCTCCTCCTTCCCCCAGTTCCCTCCCCCAGATGGCAGGTTGACCAATACATGTTAAATATGTTAAAATATGAATTAAACACAATATAAGTATACATGTCCTAACAGTTACTTTGCTGTACAAAAAGAATCGGACTTTGAAATAGTGTACTATTAGCCTGTGAAGGAAATCAAAAAATGCAGGTGGACAAAAGTATAGGGATTGGGAATTGTATATAATGGTTCATAGTCATCTCCCAGAGTCCTTTCACTGGGTTTAGTTGGTTCTGTTCATTACTGATCATTGGAACTGATTTGGTTCATCTCATTGCTGGAAATGGCCACATCCATCAGAATTGATCATCATACAGTGTTGTTGTTGAAGTATATAATGATCTCCTGGTCCTGCTCGTTTCACTCAGCATCAGTTCGTGTAAGTCTCTCCAGGCCTTTCTGAAATTATCCTGTTGGTCATTTCTTACTGAACAGTAATATTCCATAATATTCATATACCACAACTTATTCAGCCATTCTCCAATTGATGGGCATTCACTCAGTTTCCTGTTTCTGGCCACTACAAAGAGACCTGACACAAACATTCATGCACATACAGGTCCCTTTCCCTTCTTTAAGATCTCTTTGGGACATAAGCCCCATAGAAACACTATTGGATCAAAGGCTATGCACAGTTTGATAACTTTTTGAGCATAGTTCCAAATTGTTCTCCAGAATGGCTGGATGTGTTCAAAATTCCACCAAAAATGTATCAGTGTCCCTGTTTTCCCCCATCCCCTCCACATTTCATATTATCTTTACCTGTCATTCTAGTCAACCTGACAGATGTATAGTGGTATCTCAAAGTTGTCTTAATTTGTATTTCGCTGATTAATTATGACTTGGAGTATCTTTTCATATGGCTAGAAATAGTTTCAATTTCTTCATCTGAGAATTGTCTGTTCACATCCTTTGACTATTTATCAATTGGAGAATGGCTTGATTTCTTATAAATTAAAGTCAATTCTCTATATCTTTCAAAGATGAGGCCTTTATCAGAACCTTTGACTGTAAAAATGTTTTCCCAGTTTATTGTTTCCCTTCTAATCTTGTCTGCATTAGTTTTGTTTGTACAAAACCTTTTCAATTTGATATAATTAAAATGTTCTATTTTGTGATCAATGATGACCTCTAATTCTTCTTTGCTCATAAATTACTTCCTCTTCCACAGGTCTGAGAGGTTAACTATTCTATGCTCTTCCAATTTATTTATAATCTCATTATTTATGCCTAGGTCATGAACCCATTTTGACCTTATCTTGGTGTATTGGCCAATTCTCTTAAACACACTATTTTTAGGCTCCTTCAATCTGACAAACTAAGGAATCTGAGATAGCAAGTCTCTTTGTCTCCTCATCAGTAATTATAGCAACCTCTCCCCCTCCAAACTTCCCCATTTCTATTGAAATCACTACAACTGCCCTTCCAATTACTCAGCATCATGACCTTAGAGTTGTTTTTGGCCCTTCCTTCTCCCTTGATATTCATATTCCTTCACTTTATAAATTGTGTCACCTTAATCTCCGTGACATCTTTCATGTCCAAATCTTTTCCTGTTCTCATTCTGCCTCTCTTCTACTCAGACTCCAATCATTGTTTACATGATTTCTACTATGATTTAAAAAATTCCTTTGTTGAAAATTATTAATACTATATTCTGAATTTTAGGCCCCAATCTTCCAGGAAGAATGATATTTAACTGAAGATAATTCTGAATTAAAGCATTCTATTCAAGACAGAAATGGGCAAACTAGCATGGTTTCTTATACCTTCTGATATGTCCCTCCCTTAAGACTGAGTATAATCATGATATATTCAATTTTGAGTTGATATTCTAGAATATTTCCTACTAGATTCAGAGAGAAAGCCTGCTTAGTGGTCTTCTTCAAATCTTAAGCCTAGTCATTGTCTGAGCTCCTTGCTGGCGGTGGAGCGCAGAATTGCCACCATTTCCCCTTCTGGAGTTTGTGGTCCAATAGGGGAAGAATCATAACAATGCCCATTTCTCTAAAGAAGATTAAGATAATTTTGTGAGACTGCAAGATGAGTCCAGATTTCCCCATGTAGAAGAAGAAAAGATGAATGACTGACTAGCTCTAGTCACACAGGAAACTAGTGGGAACCAGGTATGAAGTTTCAATACATTAAGCTAAAAAGGGCTGTGGATCTTTGCAGTCTGGAGGGTAGGAAGAGGAAATGTGGGTCAAAAAGGTCAAATACAAAGACATCCTCTCCCATCAAAAAGATAAGGTAAAATCACAATATCATTGTGTCTGACAGTGGCAGAAAGAGATCCAATGAGGTAGCGACCTGCCCTGGCTGACAGAGGAAAGAAACAAGACTTCTGCTCCAAATCCAGCCTTGGGCCTTCTTGGGCCTCAAATCAGCCTAAGGCATTCTCGACATGTCCAACTCTGGGGAAAAGCCAGTCCCCGGCTCCATGGCTTATAGAAGACTTCTAAGGGCATCCTGCTTGGTCAGGGTTTTTGGGTCTCAGACTGCTGGAGCTCTTGGCGAGAAGTCATTAAGGGGAAGAACAAATATTTAAAGCCCTTCACAAGCTGGTCCCTTTTGCCTTTCTAATCTCTTTACCCTTGTCTCCCCAACATTCACTCTGTGGTACAGTGACACTGACCTCCTGGATGTTCCTTGAACAAAACATTATATCCCAACTGTCTGGGTCCTTGCTCTCCTCCTGACCTTTGCGTCTGCATTCCCTACTTTTGTTCAGGCTCCACTCAAATCTACCTCATGTAAAAGATTTTTTTGTCTAAAATTGTGAAAGAATACTATTGTGTTACAAAAAAATAACAAGCAGGATGCTTTCAGAAAAACCTGGAAAGATTTAGATGAGCTGATACAAAATGAACTGAGCAGGCCCAGGAGAACACTGTATACAGTAAGAGCAAAATTGTCTGACGATAAAGTGGGAATGACAGCTATTCTCAGGAATATAATGATCTAAAGACAATGATTTCAAAGGACTTAAGATGAAAAATGCTATCCACATCCAGGGAAAGAAGTGATAAAGTCTGAATACATATTGAAAAATGCTTTTTTTCACTCTTTTTTCATGGAGTTTTTTTGGAGGTTCCTTTTTTTCAGTACATGACAAATATGGAAATATGTATTACATGGTTGCACATATATAGCCTATATCTAATTACAATATTAATGAGGGAAACATGAGAGAAAGTGAAAATTTGGAACTCAGAATTTAAAAAAAATAAAAATTAAAAGTTGTCTTTACATGCAATTGGGAAAATATAAAATACTAATTAAAGAAAAAGAAAAAAATGGGTACAACATTCTCCTCAAATACTGAGTAGTTGGGTGATCTTGGACCAGTCAGTTATCATTTCTTGGCCCCAATTTCCTCTTCTGTAAAATGGGGGCAATATTACCCACTTCACATGATTGATGTGAGAATCCAAGGAGATGTTACTTACAAAGCCTGTTTCAGACCTGAGAGCCGTTCAAAGATATTGGCTACTAACTTCCTCTAAGGAGAAGAGGCAGTTGCTGGGGTTTATAGTGCATGATCTGGGAAGCCTCATTTACACAATGCCATAATTTTATGGCTAGGGATACTGAGGTCCAGAAAAAAGAAACAATGAACCTGAAGACAATAAAGGGAGTAAGTAGCAGAGGCAGGATGCCAGACCTCTGATGTCCCAGATCAGTGCTCAGGACTTAGTCAGCTCTTCCTCACTAAGGCAAGATCATGTGTGGAGCCAACTTTCCCAGTGCATCTAAAGGATTAAATTTTAAACTTGATTTTTGTAGGAACTGATTGTCTAAAGGGATCCAGGCTTTTACACATTAATACTATATCCCTCTCCCAGAAAGAATTCACAGTTCTGGAAAACCAAACCAGCACCTGGCAAGTGTGAACACATAGCCACGAGGGGACAGCACAGGGACACACACAAATATAAGAGAAACTTAGAATTTCAGAGTGGAAGGAACCAAGCCCTAAGTGAATATGCCTCCCCACGACTAAATCCATCTAGGCTCCATTTGAATTCTGCTAGTGATAGAGACGTCCCTATTTCATGAAACAATTCAATCGACATCATACAGCTAATTGTTGGGAAGCTCATTCTTTGCCAAAGTCATGATTTTCTCCCTAGTTTTTCCTTCCGAGTCCAAACAGAATGAGTCTGATTGTCTCTTCTTAAAGAGAATCCTAAAGACTGTCTGGGACAGGGAGACAGGAGACCATTTTAAAAAGCCACATTGGTGGGGATGGCAGGTAAGGAGAAGAAAAAATAAATTTATATGATATTTTTGTTGTATGTTTGAAAGAAACAACAAGTTGCATATAGTAGCTCTGCAATTTCATATACAAATGTCTTTTGTGTTGTACTATGTTATGGAAATGCTTGTTTTATGCCATAAATTAAGGGTAACTAGTTGTGTGACCCTGAACAAATCACTTAACCCTCTTTGCCTTCGTTTCCTCATCTGTAAAATGATTTGGAAAGAAATGGCAAACAACTCCAATATCTTGGCTCAAAAACAAACAAACTAAACCAAAACCAAAACAATAAACAAAAAACCTCAAATGGAGTCATGAAAAGTCTTGCAATTGAACAAAAGTTCAGATTCAATCTTAAATCTGACTCAAAAACTTCAAGGCTCTTTCCATTACAGCATGCTATCTCTCTGAGGCTTTTTCTTTGAAGGAAAAAAAACTACAAAAGCTTCCAAATGCAGGGTACCTTGAAGTCTTAGACCAATTCCAGTTTCAGACAACCTCCTGAGAGTCAATCACTTGGCAAAGAAGAGTTTTCTTCTATCATGTCCTCTCCTCTCTTCTCATTTCTTCTTCGCTTCTCTCCTCTTTTCTCTTCTTTCCTACTCTCTCTTCTTTTCCTTTCCCTTCCTCTCCTGTCTTTTCTCTTCTCTTCTCTTTATCTCATCCTCTGTCTCTCTCCCTCTTTCCTTCCCTTCTATTTGTTTCTGTTTCCTCCATCTCTCAGTTCTCTTTGTGTGTGTGTGTGTGTGTGTGTGTGTGTGTGTGTGTCTCCTTCCACTCACCATTAACAATACCGGCCGATCATGGGTTGGCTAAGCTAATATAATAGAAATGACAATACTACCTAAATTAATCTACTTATTCAATGCTATGCCAATTAAAGTACCAAGAAATTATTTTCCAGAGCTAGAAAAAAATAATAACAAAGTTCAACTGGAAGAACAAAGTCAAGAATTCAAGGGAAAAAAATTAAAAATGCAAATGAAGGTGGTCTAGCTGTACCAGACCTAAAACTATATTTTGATGCAGCTTTCATCACGTGCCAAGTAGTACTGGCTAAGAAATAGAGTAGTCAATCAGTGGAATAGATTAGGTTTCCAAGAACAATAGTCTTTGAGTATAATGATTATAGTGCCTGAATTGTCCAGGCCTAGGAAAAAGCCTTTATTTCAATTTGAGTATATCACCCCTCTGTCAGGCAGTGGGTAGCATGCTTCCTTATTATCTCATCTTTTGAGGACTAAGCCTATCTTCCCAAAATGCTAAGCTCTAAAATTGTGTTTAGTCATTATGTTGAACAGATTTTACTGTCCCACTTTTGTATTTCTCTTGACTTCTTTGCTTATATTTCAAATTTTCTACTCAATTATGTTTTTGCCCCTCTGGAAATGTGTGGAAGGCTTGCCTCTATTTCATTAAAGATTCATTTTTTTCTGCACCTGTAGCAACACATTCTGTTTTGTCAAGGAACTTTTACTTTTACTTGGTTTTTTTTATTTTTTAATTTTTTTATTACTGATGACTATTGGAATAAATTGACTCCAGCAAAAAACCATGTCGTTAGAAGCAACCTAGTATCTGAGTAGGCCCCAGTGAGAAGCAAGCTGACCACGTACAGTTATGTTGCACAGACAGAGATGTTCTGTGCTGACTTCCACAATTACCATATACAATCTGGAGGGTAAGCTGTAAATATCACCTCCTTAGACTATCTTGTATAAACAGAATGACTACAACCACCAGTTGATTACTGATACACGTAAATAGCATACTTAGCACAACTTGCTCATGCCTTTCCCATGAAATGTCCCACCTTTTTCCTTCTTAATTGTGAATTCATTAAGAAGTTTATCTACTTGTTAAGCATTATAACAAAACTTTACCCCTTGATGTGGTGAATATTTAAATCTGTGAATTCATTCCAGACAACCCCTCATTTTTGTCACTTCTTAGACTTCTTCAATGGCTGCCAAATCTTGTGTGATCTTAAGTATGGCTAACTGGCATTTGAATTTTTTCTTCCTAGCTAATTTTGACATATTTCCTTGACCTATCTACAGGCTCTGGATTTTGGCTTTAATATTCCTGAAAGTTTTCCTATGGGAGATTCTTTCAGGAGCTCATTTTGGATTCTCTCTATTTTCACTTGAACTTCTTCTGGTTCTATCATTCCTGGGCAATATCTTGTTTAATTTCTTGAAATAAAAAAATTAGTTTTTTTTCTTGGTCATAGCATTCAGATCATCCAGTGACTCTTTTTTTTTAATTAAAGCTTTTTATTTATAAAACATATGGATGGGTAATTTTTCCAACATTGACTCTTGCAAAACCTTTTGTTCTGACTTTTCCCTTCCTTCCCCCCCCCCCCCATCTTCCCTAGGTGGCAAGTAGTCCAATATATGTTAAATATATTAAAATACATGTTAAATCCAGTATATGTTTACATATTTATACAGATATCTTGCGGCACAAGAAAAATCAGATCAAGACGGAAGAAAAAGAAAATTTGAGAAAGAAAACAAAATGCAAGCAAATAACATCAGAGGGAGTGAGAATGCTGTTTTGTCTACACTGAGTTCACATAGTTCCCTCTCTGGGTGTAGATGGCTCTCTTCATCATTGAACAAGTGGAACTGGTTTGAATCATCTCATTATTGAAGAGAACCACATCCATAAGAATTGATTGGTGAATAGTCTTCTTCTTGTTGTGTATAATGATCTCTTGGTTCTGCTTATTTCACTTAGCATCAGTTCATTAGGTCTCTCCAGGCCTCTCTGAAATCACCCAGCTGGTCATTTCTTATAGAACAATAATATTCCATAGCATTTCATATGCCATAATTTATCTCTTGCTGTTGGATTTTGTTAGTGATGTATAAGAATGCTGATGATTTATGTGAATTTATTTTGTGTCCTACAACTTTGCTAAAGTTGTGGATCACGTCTAATAGTTTTTAGTTGATTTTCTAGGATTCTGCAAGTATACCATCATATCATCTGCAAAGAGTGATAATTTGGTTTCCTCATTACTCTAATTCATTTAATCTCTTTTTCTTTTCTTATTGCCTAAGCTAGCATTTCTAATACAATATTGAATAGTAATAGTGATAGTGGGTGACCTTATTTTACCTCTGATCTCATTGGGAATGGTTCAAGTTTATTCCCATTACATATGATGCTTGCTGATGGTTTTAAATAGATGCTACTGACTATTTTGTGGAAAAGTCCATTTATTCCTACACTCTCTAGAGTTTTTCAATAGCAATTGGTGTTGGATTTTATCAAATGCTTTTTCTGCATTTATTGAGATAATCATAGGTTTTTGTTAATTTGGGTATTGATATAGTCAATTATGCTAATAGTTTTCCTAATATTGAACAAACCCTGCATTCCTGATATAAATCCTACTTGATCATGGATATTATCCTGGGATGATTTTCTGTAATTTCTTTGTTAATATTTTATTTATGATTTCTGCATCAATTTTTATTAGGGAGATTGGTCTATAATTTTCTTTCTCTGTTTTCATCCTTCCTGGTTTAGGTATCAGTACCATGTGTAATGTTCTGGTTAGTTTTCTGGAAGTCTTGGGACCAGCCTTGTTTTCAGCAGAATAATCACCATGAGAATAGTCAGGGATAAGTCCAAAGTCTTTATTACTTCCTTCACAGTCTGTCTCCTTCACCTGGAGCTGGATTACCTTTCTGGAGGCCCTCTGGAATGGGTCTTGATTTCAGTGCAGGAGGCAGGAGAGCCACCAGGATGGACTTTATCTTGAAGTCTTTCTCTGGCTGAGTTTGTCTTAGTTTATATACTCAGTTTACAATTACATCATTACAGTACACTGAGTATAAACCAATCATATCAACAGGGAACCATTATTTGTTTTAAGATTAAATCAATCATACTGAATTAGAGAACTCATATGCTAAACTAGATAACCATTGTATTATCAATTCCATTGTTAACTCCTTGTTGTAGGATTAAATCAATCATACAGAATTCCTGCCCTTTACAAACATGTCTGTGTCATAAAAGGAATTTGGTGGAGTCCTTCATTCCCTATTTTTTCAAATAGTTTATATAGTATTGCAGTTAATTCTTCTTCAAATGTTTGGTACAATTCACATGTAAATCCATCAGCTCTTGAGGATTTTTTCTTAAGGAGTTGATTAATAGCTTATTCTATTTCTTTTTCTAAAATGGGACTATTTAAATGATTTATTTCCTCTTCTGTTAATCTGGGTAATCTATATTTCTGTAGATATTCCTCCATTTCACTTAGTTTGTAAAATTTATTGGCATACAGTTGGGCAAAGTAACTCCTAATTATTGCTCTAATTTCTTCTTCGTTGGTGGTTAGCTCTCCCTTTTCATTTTTGAGACTGACAATTTGATTTTCCTTTTTCTAATCAAATTAACTAAAGCTATATCTGTTTTATTGGTTTTTTCATAAAAGAAATTCTTACTTTTATTTGCTAATTCAATAGTTTTTTTACTTTCAATTTTATTGATCTCTCCTTTTATTTTTAGAAGTTGAAGTTTGGTATTTGGTTGGGTGGGGGTTAATTTGTTCTTTTTCTAGGTTTTTTAGTTGCAAGCCCAATTTATTGATCTTCTTTTTTTTCTATTTTATGTAAGTAAACATCTAGAGATATAAAATTTCCCATTATTATCACTTGGGCTGCATCCCACAAATTTTGATATGTTGTCTCATTATTGTCATTCTTTTGGATGAAATTATTGAGTGTGTATATGATTTGCTTTTTCAATCATTCATTCTTTAGGATGAGATTATTTAGTTTTCAAATACTTTTTGGTCTATTTTCTCCTGGCCTTTTACTGAGTGTAATTTATATTGCATGGTGATCTGACAAAAATGAATTTACTATTTCTGCTTTTCTGCGTTTGATTTTGAGATCTTTATGTTCTACTTTATGGTCAATTTTTGAATAGATTCCATGAACTGCCAAGAAGAAAGTGTACTCCTTTCTGTCGCCATTCAATTTTCTCCAAAGATCTATCATATCTAGCTTTTCTAGTATTGCATTTACCTCTTTAACATCTTTCTCATTTATTTTGTGGTTTGATTTATGTAGTTCTTAGAGAGCAAGGTTGATTTTGCTTTTTGCAGCTCTCTTAACTTCTCCTTTAGGAATTTAGATGCTACTCCACTTGGTTCATATATGTTTAATATTGATATTGCTCCATTATCTATGGTACCCTTTAGCAAGATACAGTTTCCTTCCTTATCTTTTTAAGGTAGATCAATTTTTGGAGGTGGAGCCAAGATGGCAGAGAGGACACACACATCTTCCTAAACTCTTCTTTTCCCTCAATCTATTTTAACTATATTCAGCTGCAGAATTAGTGTTTAACTGTCAAAATTCATGTATATTGGGAGTACAACACGTTACCAACAGTTACCAACAGTTGGAGTTACCAACAGAAGATATTCTCACAATTCACTAGAAAAGGTCTGTTTTGCTCACAGGCAGGGATAGAATAGGGGTAGGCCAGGCACAGACAGACCTCAGACAGGTAGTGAGAGCTCAGGAAATAGCTCAGGACTGAGCAGACAGGAGGGGGAATGGAGGGTGGTCTCTGCTGGTGGAAAATCTGCAGGGAGATCTTCACCACAGTGTGAGCTACTTTGCCCTGGCAGCAAGCCAGTAGACCAGCAAGGAAGCTATAAACACAGGGGGTAAAGACTACAACCCCAAAATGCTACAGTATCTCAGGACCTGGCCACACCCACCCAACACCTAGAGTTACTCAGTGTGATCCAGGTGCAGTTACAGTAGTTGGTCCCAGCATAGCCCTAGTAGCTGCCTTTCTGCTGCTGATGATTTCAGGACTTCATTTCAGGTCCCAGCACAGCCAGTGAGTGCTGTCCAGCTGCCCCTTCACTGCCATTTCATGTTGTCTGTAGAAGCAGCTTGGAAATATTCCACTGCCTGCGATAAGCAGACCATAGGTTTTTGTTTTTGTTTTTCAAAATGAACAAAAAGGCAAAGCACACTCTCTTGATAGCTTCAATACAGAAAGAGCAGATTTCAAACCCTGAGGAGACTACAAAAAATTTGTTTCTAGAGCCAAAGGTGGTTATGATCTAGTCCCCATCACACAAGGCTCTCATAGAAGAAATTAAAAAGGATCTTAAAAGAGAGCTAGATGAAAAATGAGGAAAGGAAAGGAAATCTTTGCAAGAGGGCCAGGAAAAATCATTAACAGATGGAGTTGATAAAGAAAACAAGTCCTTGAAAAAGTAGAATTTGCCAATTGAAAAAGATAAACAACTCCCAGGAAAACAGAATTTATGAATTGATAAAGGTAAACAATTTCAAGGAAAACAGAATTTTTGAATTGAAAAATGAAAATAATTCTTTAAAAAATTAGCGAAATGGAAAAAATTCCACAGAACAAAATAACTCATTCAAAAACTCAATTGGACAAATACAAAAGAAATAAAAAAGTAAATGAAGAAAATAATTGTTTTGACAGTTAAGCACTAATTCTGTGGCTGAATATGGTTAAAATAGATTGAGGGAAAAGAAGAGTTTAGGAAGATGTGTGTGTCCTCTCTGCCATCTTGGCTCCACCTCCAAAAATTGATCTACTTAAAAGAGATCAGGAAGGAAACTATATCTTGCTAAAGGGTACCATAGATAATGGAGCAATATCAATATTAAACATATATGAACCAAGTGGAGTAGCATCGGTATCTAGCAGCATTCACAGTAAAGGATTGAAGGGCCTAGAATCTGATGTTCTAAAAGAGAAAAGAACTTGGTGTGCAGGCAAAAATAACTTACCTAACCAAACTGAGCATTTTTTCCCCCAGGGAAGATGGACATTCAACGAAATCGGTGAATTTCATGTATTTTTGATGAAAAAACCGGAACTAAACAAAAAGTTTGACCTAATATAGGACTCAAGAGAAACATAAAAAGGTAAAAAGAACTCTTGAGAATTATATTTCTATTAGAGGTATATATAAAGGGTACATGTATAAATTGCTTTCACTGTTATAAAAAAGGAACTAGAGGTGGAAAGTAAATTGTATCAGAAAAGAAGAAAGTGGAGATAAAAAGAGGGAAACTACATCTCACAAAGAGGCAAAGGAAATCTATTATATCTGAGGGAATGAAGACAGGGGGAATGAATATAGTGTGAATCTTAATTCTCATCAGATTTGTCTCAAAGAAAAAACATTAGACATATTTGGTTGACATAGAAACTTCTCCCACGTCACCGAAAAGTGGGAGGGGAAAAACAAAAAGGGAAGGGATAGGGTAAATAGAAAGGAATACAGAAATAGTAAGGAAAAGGTTTAAGAAAAGGGGAGGGACTTCAGCAGGGAGGGAGAGATTCTAAAGAGGGAGGGAGAGATTCTAAAGAGGGAGAGCTGCATGAGGCAAGTGGTGCTCATAAAACTAATACCAGGAAGGGAGTAAAGGGGAAAGGAAAGACAAAAGCATAATTTGGGGATAATAAGATGGCAGGAAATAGAAAATTAGTAGTTTTAACCATAAATGTGAATGGGGTAAACTCCCCCATAAAGCAGAGTAAAAGCCAGAATCCTGTAGTATGTTGTTTAGGAAACACAGTTGAAGCAGGGTGATATATATAGAATAAAGGGAAAAGACTGGCTCAGAATCTACTATGCTTCAGGTGAAGCCAAAAAAGCAGGGGTAGCCATCCTTATCTCAAATCAAGGAAAAGCAAAAGTTGATCTAATTAAAAGAGATAAGGAAGGACACTATATCTTGGTAAAGGGTAGCATAGATAATGAAGCAATATCAATACTAAACATGTATGCACCAAGTGGTATAGCATCTAAATTCCTAAAGAAGTTAAGAGACCTGCAAGAAGAAATGGACAGCAAAACTGTAATAGTGGGAGATCTCAACCTTGCATTCCTAGAACTACATAAACCAAACCACAAAATAAATAAAAAAGAAGTTAAAGAGGTAAATAGTACACTAGAAAAATTAGGTATGATAGACCTTTGGAGAAAACTGAAGGGAGACAGAAAAGAGTACACTTTCTTCTCAGCAGTTCATGGAACCTATACAAAAACTGACCATATATTAGGACATAAAGACCTCAAATTCAAATGCAGAAAAGCAGAAGTAGTAAATGCATCCTTCTCAGATCATGATGCAATAAAAAGCCAGGGGAAAACAGACTAAAAAGTAATTGGAAACGAAATAATATCATCCTAAAGAATTATTGGATGAAACAGCTGGTGTCTGTGCTCTGCCTGCTTGTGCTTGACTGCCTCTCTCCTGTTTTTGATTAAACTAAACTTTTTCTGGTGATCTTTGAAACTATCTTTTGCTGGTAATTTGTTGTACTCCCAATATTTATGAATTCTGATGATCCAGAACTAATTGAAAGGCCAGAGTTGCTAATTAGTCTGAACCTTGTAGGAAAAGGTCAGAAAGAATCATGTGTCCTCTCTGCCATCTTGGTTCCACCCCTGAAAGTCCCTACTCCCCATTCAATGATTCTCAAATTATTTTTCCCTAATCTGTTTCCAGTTCATTTATTTCTATGAGATATCCTATGTTTTATTTTTAATTCTTTTTACTTAATTTTAATATTTCTTATCATCTTAAGAAATCATTAGCTACTATTTATTTCATTTTAATTTTCAAAAAAATCTATTGCTTGGGTAAGGCTTCTATCTCTTGTGCCAAGAATTTCCAATTCTTTCACTTGTTGTTCTTAATTCTTTTCCATTTCTTCCCCTAGCACTCTTGTTACTTTTTCTTTTCTTTCCTCTAGTGCTCTTACATTATTTATTGTATAATTTTTATTTCTTTCCCCTTCTGACTTTCACTTCATCTTTTCTGATAAGTTGAATCCCAACTTTTGCTCTAGCTGGCTTTTCTTTCTTTTTAGGAGGTATGCAAAGGTAACACTAACCCCATTTCTTCATGTGTGTCACTCAGGGTAGTCTTACTCTCATATGGGAATTGCTTTATTCTTGTCCATAAAAGCAAATGACAGTTTAAATTCTGCTGTCCCCCACACTGCTTTGCTTTGTTAAGTAAACTCCTTTTTCTGAAGTTGCCCTCACCTTCTGAAGAAGGCCATTAGGACAAGGCCTGAACCAAGATTTCTTTTTTTTTAATTATAGCTTTTTATTTTCAAAATATATACATGGGTAATTTTTGACATTGATCCTTACAAAACCGAAAACAAGAACCTTACAAAACAGAATTTATGCCAGGAATGAAGGGCTGGCTTAATATAAGGAAAATCATTGCCATAATTGACCATATCAATAACAAAACTAACAGAAATCATATGATAACCTCAATAGATGCAGAAATAGCTTTTGACAAAGTGCAGCACCCATTCCTATTGAAAACACTAGAGATTTTAAGAATAAAGGGAGTTTTCCTTAAAATGATAAACAGAATCTATGTAAAACCATCAGCAAGAATTATTTGTAAGGGAAAGCAATGGGACACATTTCCTTTTTTTATTTTTAAATTTTTTTAATTTAATTTTAGTTTATTTATTTATTTATTTTTTATTATAGTAACTTTTTATTTACAGAATCCATGTCAGGGTAATTTTTTTTTTTACAACATTATCCCTTGCACTCACTTCTATTCCGATTTTTTCCCTCCCACCCTCCACCCCCTCTCCTAGATGGCAAGCAGTCCTATACATGTTGAATATGTCCTAGTATATCCTAGATACAATGTATGTGTGCAGATCCAAACAGTTTTCTTGTTGCAAAGGGAGAATTGGATTCAGAAGGTAGAAATAACGTGGGAAGAAAAACAAAATGCAAACAGTTTACATTCATTTCCTAGTGTTTTTTTTCTTTGGGTGTAGCTGCTTCTGTCCATCATTGATCAACTGAAACTGAATTAGGTCTCTTTGTCAAAGAGATCCACTTCCATCAGATTACATCTTCATACAGTATCGTTGTTGACGTATATAATGATCTCTTGGTTCTGCTCATTTCACTTAGCATCAGTTCATGTAATTCTCTCCAAGCTTCTCTGTATTCATCTTGCTGGTCATTTCTTACAGAACAATAATATTCCATAACATTCATATACCACAATTTACCCAACCATTCTCCAATTGATGGGCATCCACTCAGTTTCCAGCTTCTAGCCACTACAAACAGGGCTGCCACAAACATTTTGGCACATACTGGTAATGGGACACATTTCCAATAAGATCAGAGTGAAACAAGGATTATTATCCATTATATTAGCCCATTATCACCACTAACACAACATTGTACTACAAATATTGACTTTACCAATAAGAAAAGAGAAAGAAATAAAATATTAAAATAGGCAATAAGGAGATGAAACGATCCCTCTTTGCAGATGATATAATGGCATACTTGAAGAATTGTAGACAATGATCCAAAATCTACTTGAAACAACAGCTTTAGCAGAGTTTCTGGATGCAAAATAACACAGAACGTTCATGAACTGCAGAATGATTAAAGAAGCATAAACATAGAATTGTAATAGAATAATATTATAGTATAACAAATGATGAGACTTTTATGAACCTAAAAATCATTGCTTCAAACATCTTTTCAAATAATAAAAATTTTATGTGCATTTTCCCACAAATATAGCTTCTTTGACTGCAAACTTGAAAGAAACAAAGAAAATCGCTGTAAAACATCTATGTGGAGGGTGACTGAAGCTAAAGGGTAGCACTGAGCTCCTGAATCTGGAATTTTTTTTTTCTTTTGGGGAGTGCTCCATGATTAGAACAAGGGTTATTGTCATTAGAGTCCAATCCTGGCATTTCTTTGTGGCTGTCATTCTTGCAGAAATCCCAGACTATAAGCTGATCACAACTTATCATCTTATCACAACTACACTCAAACAAATGAACCTAGGGTGGTTATACTCTCTTTTCCTGGCAATAGGGAGTCATTAAATCTTCTTTATGAAGACACAGGACTTGACCAAACCTGTGGCTAGGTCTATGTTTCTGGCTGTGTGGAGGGGAGGGGAATCCCTGGAGCTTAGGACACCAATAAAGAAGCTATTATAGAGCTCTAGAATTGAGTTGATATCTTGAACTAGAGTAATATTGTGTTGGAGATAAGAAATGGGTGTCTTGGAGAAAGAACACTTGGTATCTCATTTCTAGGAACTTTTCTTAACAAGTTTCAATTGATCTCTCCAAATCCCATACCTTGGTTACTATTGTGCCCTGTGAGTCTAAGGAAGGCAAATGCACTCCATGGAAGCCCCAAACCCAGCAGGTGAAGAGAAGACAAAAGAAGTTTCAGGAATGGGGAAAAACCTGAGAAAATGGCCAGGGAAGAAATTCTAGAGCCTCTCAGCTATGGTTCTGAAGTTCTAAGACTTTATAAAATTCAGATCTTTGGTTCTAAGATCTGGTCTTCTAGAGTTTGTGTATAGATGGAGCTGACCTTAACATCTCACTCATCTCTGATTCTGGGAGAGAACAGAGAAGCTCAAGAAGGGCAAGGAATGTGGCATTTTGGTACAAAGTTTGACTCGGTTGATTCATCATGACAAGGAGTTGACCCAGAAGCCCTAAAGGCTGTGCTACTGACATGATCATTCTGGAAGTTTCTCTCATCTATGGAGAGGCCCATCCTCAGTTGATTGTCCATTGGGGGATGACTTCTCTGGTCGTGGCATCCCTAAGTCAAAACAAAAACACAAAATGATTCATTTAGTGCCTAAGAACAGTTGGCATTTGAGCAGTAACTTAAAAACAAAGCTATTGAGAAGAAAGGAACTACAGAGGCCAGCTACTCCAGCCCTCTCTCTACACGTGAGTAAATTGTGACATCGGGATATTTCCTCAGGGTCACACAGGGTTTAATTGCCAAGTCAGAACGGGAGCAAAGTTGTGGAAAAGGAAGGGGAGTGTGGAGAGTCACCATTACTAGGCCTTGCACTCTTAGTCCTCCTAATATTAAGGCTTTTGATAGCATCTAGTCAGTATACAAGTTAAATAAGATGAAATGAATGGAGAACTATGTTTACAATTGAATTGTATGATCAAAGAAAAGAAGAGGTACTTGGCCCTGATTAGAAACATAACTAACACAGTTCTCCCTGAACAAAGAAAGGAGATTGTGGCTGGAGTCACATTTCCCAAGGTCTCCATTTGGGGACTGGTTTCATTGTTTGGTGCTTTCACTTATGTCTGTGTGCTGAATAGTTCTCTGAAAGTTGGGGTTGCTGATCGTTCAGAATGAATAGACATACGGAATTGTCTTTTCCAAGCAAAATAAAAGATTTCCCTGAGCTGGAAGGGACCACTGAAGGAAAAGGTTTTCTTTGGATACCCTCAGGGTCCATGCCTTATTCCTAAATACAACCCCTTCATCGTTACTTTCTTCATCAATAGGTACTATTAGTCTCCTACTCAGCTTCTCCAGGCACTCTGGATCTGCCTCCCTGGCCTTTTCTTTTATTTGGTTTCTCATTAAGTTGTGAGTAGTAACCTATCTCCTTTCTCAATGTAGTCCCTTCCTTTCTCTTTGCCTGTTGAAATCAGTGTCTTTGTTTATGAATCTAAAAAAATGATAACATCTAATCTCCATCCCAATATCAACTTGAATACCTCTAAAGAGACTTTCAAGTGTAAGGAATGGGAGAGGATGATAGCCAGGGAAGGCATTCACTGAGGAGCTTGGATGACAGGCCAGCTGCAATGGCTATCACAGAGATCATGAAAAGTGAAAGAAGAAAGAAAAACAGACAGACACTGGTGCTTCAAAATGGAGAAGATTAAGAATAAGATGAAGATACTTTATTATTACCAACCCTGCTCATATATGCTTTCTAACTACAATGTTGCTAAAGAGACAAAAAGGAAAACAAAAAGTAGATGAATTAGTCAGGCAATGAAGGGACTATGTGAATATTGGGTTCAAGGAGAAATTTTAGCTTTCTCAGACAAACTGTCTTTCCTCCTTTCTAGCCTGATATCATTATCATTCCTGCAAATCTATTCCCATCCGACTTAAGCACACCTGCTCCTAAAACTCCCTGGTTTCCACCAGCCAGTGGGCAGACTCTAGTGGGGGTTCAGTGCCAGGTCAGAATGACATGAATTCCTGCAAACTATGCACAGACTAAGCAGGTGTGATTACCTGGGAAGGCACAGTTTACACAAAGCAATTTGTACTGAAAAGTAGGAGTTTGGGAAAGGGAGGTAGATCAGGTCCAGAAGAGAGTACAGGGTGCAGAAAACCATGCTGATATCCCTGTCCCATTCAGGGAGACAGAGTATAAGGAAAGGCAACTAGAGAAAGCATCATTTTACCTTCCAGTTTTTCTGAAGTGAATATAGATGAGGGTCCCAATGAGAATTATTACAGCTAAGACTCCAATCGCAATGCCAGTGATGACCCCGCCAGTGAGTAAGGAGCTACTTCCTCCTGCAGACTGTGCTGTGATGGACAGACAAAAGAAAAGGAACCTTTAGTGTTTTTGAGGAGTCTCCACCATGAAGTGCCTAGCACTTGTTCACAGTGCCCAGTACTCTGTATATTCTTAATAATAGCTTATTGATTGATGAAGGAAACAACTGTTATTCATCACAGTTTGATTTTCCTTTGGCTGGGTTGCATTATGGATTGTCTCACAAGCAATTGGTTAATCAGAATATTAGATATGTTCAACAAACTACATAGCCAGTTTCTGAACTCATGATTTCCTCCCCATGTTGTGCAAACTTCTCTTTGCTATTTCAGTTGATGTCACCACATACCTCCCAGTCACCAACCAATGGGACACATTTTTGATTTTCCCTTTTTTAAACCTCACATCTAATCAAGTTGCTTTGGTTTCAATGGTAGGATTATTTGCATTGATTCTCCTTGGCAAGAATCTGCACATCTCACTCTGAAATTTTTATCTTATCTGAAAGGTAAAGCAATGGAGCACAAAGAACTCTTAGTTTCAATTCTGGAGGCCTGGATTAAAATCCTGACCCTGTCATTTCCTATGTGGCATCTTGGCCAAATACATTCTCTTCTCTGGACACCAATTTCCTAATGTCTTCAGGGTGGGTGATGTATCTATACCATTCACCTCAGCTTTAAATCCCATAAATTATCCTTCACTTGATCCCCACTCCCCTGTTTCTATATTGTCTCCATAATACCTTTTTTGCATGCGGGTAATGTTTTTGCTCATTATAGCCTTGTTTCCTAAATTGGTACTTCTTTTTTAATAATACTTTTTTTATTTTCAAAATGCATTCAGATAGTTTTCAATAGTCACCCTTGCAAATCCTTGTTTTCCAAATTTTTCTCCTTCCCTTTTCCTCATCCTCCCCTAGACTGCAAGTAATCCAATATATGATAAACATGTGCATCAATTGGTACTTCTTACTAGAACTAGGCTCTTCACAGTTCTGGAAGAAATATCTGGGTTTAATTTGGTCTTCTTTTCTACTCTGCTATCTTCCTGATGCTTTTTCTGAGTGCTTAGTATTGTTTTCTTTAAGGAAATCAGGAATGGCTCAGGCTCACTGAGTAAGTTAACTTTTAGTGTGCCAAAAGCAGCCTTATGGAGAGAAAATCCTGATCATAGCCCTGTTTTTCTAAGTTTTAGAACATCTTGCCATAGATTTGGGATTTTGCAACCCCACTAGAGACTTATCCTTAGCTGGAGTTTTAGTGGACTTCTGGTAACCTCCATCAGTTAGCTGCAAGGGTTTTGTAGGTACAGAATGAGAGACTTCTTGTTCCAAGCTCTTTGCCCTGATTCCTCAGTTGCAGGTCTCAGAACAAGTATGGGATGAAACTGCAGCTCCTTGTCATCTCTAGAGTCTCAGGACTACAGCAACTGGGACTTTTTGGCACTGGTCTCTTCCTCAGACACCACTGCTTCTGTGCCCTAGTTCTGCACACAAACTGTAGGACTGCAATTCTTCCCTCTTGTTCCCTCTACAGTCCCAGGCTTATTTCTGCTGGAACCCTGACCATTTCTTCATCAAGTATATAGCCCCAGACCCTCATTTAGGGTCACATTTATGTCACTTTTACGAGTCTAGTACCCAGACACTGGACTTTGTAATTACACTGAACTGGGTAGTGTAAAATATGTGTACAATATAGTGACCAAGGTGTGGATGGGAAAAAGGAGAAAGAATTTATGAAATGGCTACTATGTGCCTGGAATATTTGATGCTGTATAAATGACATTTATCATCATCATCATTATAATTATCAATATCACTGCCAGCAATTGTATTGAACCCTTTACAAATATTACGTGATAGTATACTCACAAAAACTCCGGGGAGGTCAGTGCTATTATTCTCCCAATTTAAAAGTTTTGTCAGAGTAAAATTAAGTAATTTACCCAGAATAAATCATCTGGTAAGTGCCTAAAGCTGGATTTGAATTCAGATCTTCCTAACCCTAGACCCTATGCACTGTGATTTCTTGCTGGCTTTTACTAACTACCTCATTCTAAATTAGGGGTCCATAGTGTAGGGTTTTAGGTTCTGGATTTAACAGAATCCTTCTGACAAGAGGTCCCTGGGATGGATCCACCAACCTGATGGCTTCATGGCTTTCTGGAACAAAAGGGGAAGCACTCCTGCTCCCATTATTCTCTTCCCCAATTACACCCCCCCAATTTACAGAGCTCCTCCCTAACAGTGCTACCAGAAAGTAGCAAACACTCCCTTTGTGATTCCTATTTCAACCCCATATACTGATGTTTACCTCCTCTAAGTCTCAGTTTCCCCATTTGTAAAATGAGGCAGCTAAATTAGATGGCTTCTAGGTCCCTTTCATCTTTATGCTTACAACACCCTTCAGGACCTTCATATCCTAATTTACAAAGGAGAAAATGGAGGCCAGATTCAAAATGGCAAACATCTTGGATTTTCTCTCTTCTTCAAACCCCACATCTAACAATTGTTGTAATATTCTCCCTAATGTTATGAGTGTTTGTATTGATTGTGCTTGGACAGCATCTCTCACCTCTGCCCCCTGCTCTCAGCTCCTATTCCAGACCTCCTCTTCTCTTCTCTTCCAGAATATGGCAATAATTCTCTGATCCGTGTTCCTGTCTCTGCTTTCTCACCCCTTTACTTCATCCTTTGCTCCACTGTGCAGATATAATCTTCCTTAAATATCATCCTGATGATATCACTTTTCTCTTCCAAAGCCTTTAAATTTGTGTCTCTCAGCCCTCCCCCGGCAAGGTACTTCACTGTAATAGACACAACTCTGGGTTGGGTATCTGGAGGCCTAGATTAGATTTCTAGCTCTGCCAATTGCTCATGGGGGGTCTTGGCCAAGTTCTTTTTCTTCTCTGGTCATCATTAGGGCCACAGCTTCTCTTCAGACCCAATTCTTTGACCTCATTTTGGGGTCAGACTTAGAGCTGGCTCTTGCTTCCTCTTGTTGCTTTTGGCCCAGTATCAGAGTCATCTCTGCCGATCCCTGATTACTTCTTCCCCAAGTCACAACATAGAACCCTCATTTAGTCTCTAATATTCTTAGCACTTTCCTTATTAGACTCTGTGCACAAATTGGGGTCTTTTTAGCTACACTGACGTGGGCAGGAAGAATAACTCACTAAGTTTCTCCTTTGGTTCTTTGTGACCTTTGTTGGAGTGGTCACAGTGGAGTGCTGTGCCAGAGACGTTTCTCCTTTTCCTTCTGCTCCATTCCTTGGTCTCTGAATGACAAGTCATTTTACAAAAGATTTGCATTATGACTCCTACCCACTAACAGTTCTATTTCCTTTATTTTCATGTTCTTAACTGGAGCTGTTTTGGCAGGAATTGGGGGCTGAAAAGGAACTTTAGATTCCTCAAATTTGTACACATCCAACTTGTCTGGACAAAGTCACAAATGAACTAGAGATGTGATAATGGTGACATTAAACAAAACTCTCACTCTTGAGTCGATCTTACTGATCCATTCATTGTAGATGAATTACATATCAACTAGATATGTTTGATTATCTCCTTCTTTGCTAATTAGGCTTTAGGAGTTCGCTATTAAGTACTAGGTAACTTTGGGGTTCCAGCTTAGCATTCAGGTCTTTTCCGAAAATACTCTAATTTCTCTAATACTTCTAGTGCCTGTGTGTTATTCACTCGGACTGCATTGTTTTATATTCCACACTCAGACACACACTGTACTTTCCCTTCTCTGAACCCTGACTCAAGGTATTTCTCCAGTGAAAAAAATATTCTCCCCTTTGACTTGTTGAATTCCTCCATATCCGTTAAAAAACAAGTCAAGAGCCAGCTCTTCTATGAAACCTGACTTGGTTTTTGACCAGTTCCCCAGGTGGAGAGCTCTCCTACAACATTTTATTTTGTAGCCATGGTCTAAGTATGAATTTCAATTAATATTGTGTATCAATGACCTGTCTCTGGGGTCTGGTCCTTCTACTAGATTGGAAGGTTCCTGAAAATGGTAATGGAGTTTTAGGTAAATGTTGTATTTCCCTCTCTGCCCAGCACAGTGTTCTGCAGAAAGTTTGCAGCTAAATGTGTACCAAATGATGAATGAATCTTTATTGTACACCATCCTTTCTAAGATTATTATAGGAGACAGGGAGAATAGTCTCCATTTTTACCAAGGCAAAAATAGCTGTAAATGAATTGACATTCACTATCTGACTGACCACATTCCCTGGAATTAGATTCTTCCTTTACATGTCCTCTGCTAATTCATTGTGAAAGTTTCCTTTGCTTAATAAGCCTGAGCACCTGCTCTTGGGCCACACTTTTGACCAACCCCCAAAACTTTGTCTCTGAAGGAAGAGAGAGAACACGTACCATCTACCTTAACAGTGATGCTCTTAGAGACCGACACGTTGGTCACTTTGTTCTTTGCCAAACATGTATACGCTCCTGAATTTTTCAACGTTACATTTTTGATGACATAGGTATTATTAGAGAAGTCAGGGATCTTGGTGCCATTGACTTGCCATATATACTGGGCAGGTGGGTAAGAGTCAACATGGCACTCTAACATCAGTGGGTCATTGAATTTGACCTCAATCTCTCCTTTCTCAGGCTTTGGTACAAACATGATGTTGTCTGGTCCATCTGTGTAAAGAAAAAAAGCGAAGAGATGAGATGTGAGTCACTGCTTGGGAAAGGCCTGGAGAGGGAGGACACTCAAAGTCACTCACAGTTCACAGTCAGGATAAAGGGGTCACTTCTGTTGGAACTGATTGGATTCCGGATTTCACACTGATAGGACCCAATGTTCTCCCTCTTCACAGACAGGATGGTGAGGGTCTGGTTATTCATAGACAGCTTCATCTTCTCATTGAGAATCAGGGGTTTTTCATTGAAGAACCACAGAATGTCCACTCCCTTCTCTTTTGTGCCACATGTGAAGGCCAAAGTATCATTCTCTATGACATTGGTTCTGTTGGCCGTGAGGGTAGGTTTGGTTATTCTTCCTATAGAGAGAAAAAGAGAGCTGTGTGAGTGATTGGCTTGTGGCTTCCCTAAGTCATGTCTTCCTGACAAAAAAATCCAGCCCAAGGCCAAGCCCAAGCCCAAGCATTTGCAATATAGGCATACAGGGATGGTCCATGGGTAAGGAGATGCCCCCTGGTTCAGTGGTTATGCTAATAAGGAAGGTGAGGAGAAAGCACAGGGGAGGGAGCGCTGGGTCCTGAGTTATCCCTTCCCTGAGACGGGTTTTGGCATATGCATAATCTAATGACTAAGTTGGAAATGGGAGGAGGGAACAGCATCGATGAAGTGCCTCCTACATGCCTGGCATGTGGTATGTGCTATACAAATGTTATTATTCTCATTATTATGATTATTGTTAGTGGCCAGCACTGTGTGAAATGTGGTATTATCTAATTTGATCCTCTCAAGAACCTTGGGAGTTAGGGGCTATTGTTATTAAGACCACATTTGAACCCTAGTTCTTTTTTAATCCAGGCCTAGTTCCTTCTCTATTCATTAAGACTTCTTCTTCCCCTCATCAATCATCTCACCCTAATGCAGGGATTCATAACATGAGATCTTTAAAAAAAAGTTTTGGCAACTATTTCAATAGAACTACTTCCTTTGAATTCCTATGGATTTTATGTTCTATATTTAAAAGCATTTCCCGAGAAGGGATCCCTGGGATCCACCAGCCTGACTGTCCAGGACTCTCTGGAGCAAAATGGAAGCATCTTTGCTCTCTTCATTCTCTCAGTTACCCCCTTAATTTACACAGTTCCTCTCTGACTATTGTTCCAGAAAGTAGTGAATTTACATATAATGATTCTGGGCCTTGTTTCAGCTCCAAAGGATGACACTTACTTCCTCTAGGTCTCAGTTTCCCCATTTGTAAAATGAGGCAACTAAACTAAATGGCTGCTAGGTCCCTTTCATCTTTATGTTTACAACACCCTTCAGGTGTTGTGTTAGGATATGAAGATATCCTAATTTACAAAGGAGACAGTGGAGGCCAGATTCAAAATGGCAAACATCTTGGATTTTCTCTCCTTTTCTAAACCCCATATCTTATCAATTGCTGTGATATTCTCCCTAATGTTATGAGTGTTTGTGTTGATTGTGCTTGTACAGTATCTCTCACCTCTACCCCTTTCTCTCAGCTCCTATTCCAGACCTTCTCTTCTCTTCTCTTACAGAATATGGCAATAATTCTCTGATCCGTGTTCCTGCCTCTGGTTTCTCACCCCTTTACTTCATCCTTTGCATCACTGTGCACATGCAATCTTCCTTAAATATCATCCTGATGATATCACCTTTCTCTTCCAAAGCCTTTAAATGAGTGTCTCTCACCCCTCCCCCTGAAAGGTACTTCACTGTAATAGAGCTCTGGGCTGGGAATCTGGAGACCTAGATTAGAATTCTGGCCCTGCCAATTGCTCATGGGGGGTCTTGGCCAAGTTCTTTTTCTTCTCTGGACATCATTAGGTCCACAGCTTCTCTTCAGCACCAATTCTTTCACCTAGTTTTGGGGTCAGAGTTAGAGCTGGCTCTTGCTTCCTCTTGTTGCTTTGGGTCCAGTATCAGAGTCATCTCTGCCAATCCCTGACTACTTCTTCCCCAAGTCAAAACATAGAACCCTCATTTAGTCTCTAATATTCTTAGCACTTTCCTTATTAGGCTCTGTGCACAAATTGGAGTCTTTTTAGCTACACTGATGTGGGCAGGAAGAATAACTCACTAAGTTTCTCCTTTGATTCTTTGTGACCTTTGTTGGAGTGGTCACAGTGGAGTGCTGTGCCAGAGACCTTTCTCCTTTTCCTTCTGCTCCATTCCTTGGTCTCTGAATGACAAGTCATTTTACAAAAGATTTGCATTATGATTCCTGCCCACTAACACTTCTATTTCCTTTATTTTCATGTTCTTAACTGGAGCTGTTTTGCCAGGAATTGAGGGACTGAAAAGCAACTTTAGATTCCTCAAATTTGTACACATCCAACTTGTCTGGACAAAGTCACAAATGAACTAGAGATGTGATAATGGTGACATTAAACAAAACTCTCACTCGAGTCAATCTTACTGATCCATTCATTGTAGATGAATTACATATCAACTAGATATGTTTGATTATCTCCTTCTTTGCTAATTAGGCTTTAGGACTTCCCTACTCAGTACTAGGTAATTTTGGGGGTCCAGCCCAGCATTCAGGACTTTTCAGAAAATACTCTAATTTCTCTAATACTTCTAGTGCCTATGTGTTATTCACTCAGACTGCATTGTTTTATATTCCACACTCAGACACACTCTGTACTTTCCCTTCTCTGAACCCTGACTCAAGATACTTCTCCAATGAAAAAGAATATTCTGATTTTTGACCAGTTCCCCAGGGGGAGATCTCTCCTACAACATTTTATTTTGTAGCCATGGTCTATGTATGCATTTCAGTTAATATTGTGTATCAATTACCTGTCTCTGGGGTGTGGTCCTTCTACTAGATTGGAAGGTTCCTGAAAATGGTAATGGAGTTTTAGGTAAATGTTGTAGTTCCCTCTATGCCTAGCACAGTGTAAGTTTGCAGCGAGTCCTGAATGATGAATAAATTTGTACTGTACATCACCCTTTCTAAGATTATTATAGGAGACAGGGAGAATAGTCTCCATTTTTCTCAAGGCAAAAATGACAGTAAATGAATGTACACTCACTCCCAGGCTGACCACATGCCCTGGAATCAGATTCTTCCTTTACATGTCCTCTGGTAATTCATTGTGAAAGCCTCCTTTCCTTAACAAGCTTGAGCACCTGCTCCTGGCCCCGCCCTGGAAACAACCCCCAAAACTTTTGTCTCTGAAGGAAGAGAGAGAACACTTACCATCAACCGTAACTGTGATGCTTTTAGAGACCGACAAGTTGGTCACTTTGTTCTTTGCCACACATGTATACTCTCCTGAATCTTTCAAAGTTACATTTTTGATGATATAGGTATTATTAGAGAAGTCGGGGATCTTGGTGCCATTGACTTGCCATAGGTACTGTGCAGATGGGTAAGACTCAACATGGCACTGTAACATCAATGGGTCGTTGAATTTGACCTCAATGTCTCCTTTCTCGGGCTTTGGTACAAACATGATGTTGTCTGGTCCATCTGTATTAAGAAGAGAAGAGAAGAGATGAGATGTGAGTCACTGCTGGGGAAAGGTCTGGAGAGGGAAGACACTCAAAGTCACTCACAGTTTACAGTCAGGATAGAGGTGTCACTTCTGTTGGAACTGATTGGATTCCGGATTTCACACTGATAGGACCCAATGTTCTCCCTCTTCACAGACAGGATGTTGAGGATCCGGTTGTTCATGGACAGCTTCATCTTCTCATTGAGAATCAGGGGCTTTTCATCGAAGAACCACAGAATGTCCACTCCTTTCTCTTTTGTGCAACATGTGAAGGCCAACGTGGCATTCTCTATGACGTTGATTCCATTGGCAATGAGGTTAGGTTTGGTTATTATTCTTCCTATAGAGAGAAAAAGAGAGCTGTGCGAGTGATTGGCTTGTGGCTTCCCTAAGTCATGTCTTCCTGACAAAAAAACCAAGCCCAAGCCCAAGCCCAAGCATTTGCCTTATAGGCATACAGGGATGGTCCATGGGTAAGGAGATGCCCCCTGGTTCAGGGGTTATGCTTATAAGGATGGTGAGGAGGAAGCACAGGGGAGGGAGTGCTGGGTCCTGAGTTATCCCCTCCCTGAGACCAGTTTTGGGACATGCATAATCTAATGACTAAGTTGGAAATGGGAGTAGGGAACAGCATCGATGAAGTGCCTTCGACATGCCTGGCATGTGCTATGTGCTATATAAATGTTATTATTCTCTTCATCATGATTATTGTTATTGACCAACTCTGTGTGAAATGTGGTATTACCTAATTTCATCCTCTCAAGAACCTTGGGAGGTAGGGGCTATTGTTATTAAGACCACATATGAACCCTAGTTCTTTCTTAATCCAGGCCCAGTTCCTTCTCTATCCATTAAGACTTCTTCCCCTCATCAATCATCTCACCCTAATGCAGGGATTCGTAACATGAGATCTTTAAAAAAAAGTTTTGGCAACTATTTCAATAGAACTATTTCCTTTGAATTCCTAATGATTTTATGTTCTATATTTAAAAGCATCTTTCTGAGAAGGGATCCCTGGGATCCACCATCCTGACTGTCCAGGACTCTCTGGAGCCAAATCAAGCCTCTTTCTCTCTTCATTCTCTCAGTTACCCCCTTAATTTACACAGTTCCTGACTTTTGTTCCAGAAAGTGGTGAATTTACATATAATGATCTGGGCCTTGTTTCAGCTCCAAAGGATGACACTTACTTCCTCTAGGTCTCACTTTCAGCATTTGTAAAATGAGGCAACTAAACTAGATGGCTGTGAGGTCCCTTTCATCTTTATGCTTACAACACCATTCAGGATCTTCATATCCTAATTTACAAAGGAGACAATGGAGGCCAGATTCAAAATGGCAAACATCTTGGATTATCTCTCCTTTTCTAAACCCCACATCTTATCAATTGCTGTGATATTCTTCCTAATGTTAAGAGTGTTTGTGCTGATTCTGCTTGGACAGCATCTCTCACCTCTACCCCTTTCTCTCAGTTCCTATTCCAGACTTCCTCATCTCTTCTCTTCCAGAATATGGCAATAATTCTCTCATCAGTGTTCTTGCCTCTGCTTTCTCACCCCTTTACTTCATCCTTTGCACCACTGTGCACATGCAATCTTCCTTAAATATCATCCTGATGATATCACTTTTCTCTTCCAAAGCCTTTAAATTTGTGTCTCTCACCTCTCCCCCTGCAAGGTACTTCACTGTAATAGACACAACTCTGGGTTGGGAATCTGGAGACCCAGATTAGAATTCTGGCCCTGCCAATTGCTAATGGTGGGGTCTTGGCCAAGTTCTTTTTCTTCTCTGGTCATCGTTAGGGCCTCAGCTTCTATTTAGCACCAATTATTTGACCTAGTTTTGGGAAGTAGGGGCTACTATTATTAAAACTACATTTGAACCCTAGTTGTTTCTTTATCCAGGCCCAGTGCCTGCTCTATCCATTAAGGCGTCTTCCTTCCCTTCATAAATCATCTCATCCTAATGCAGGGATTCTTAACATTAGATCTTTTTAAAAAAGTTTTGGTAACTATTTCAGTAGACTATTTCCTTTCAATTCCTATGGATTTTATTTTCTATATTTAAAAGCATTTTTCTGAGAAGGGATCTCTGGGATCCACCCACCTGACTGTCTAGGGATCCCTGGAAAAACAAAAAAGGGAAGCATCTTTGCTCTTTTCATTCTCTGTTCCTTCTTACCCCCTAATTTGCACAGTTCCTCTCTGATTATTGTTCCAGAAAGTAGTGAACCCACCTATAATGATTCTCAGCCTTGTTTTAGCTCCAAAGGATGGCATTTACTTTCTGTAGGTCTCTGTTTCCCTATCTGTAAGATGAGACAGCTGCACTAGCTGGCTTCTAGATCCTTTTCATCTACATGTGCATGAAACCCTCCAGGATCCTCACACCCCATTTGACAAAGGAGAAAAATGGAGGCTCCAATAGATGTGCTTGTTCAGAGTGACCTCTCCTACTCCAGCACCTGAGCTCTTTCCCTTGTTACCCAATGGTCCCTGTGAGCCTGCCTTGGGCTAGGCTCCTGAAAGCTCAGAGCTGGAAGAGACCAGAGGATCTTGTATCTCCATCTGTAAGGGACTTCCCCAACATATAATGCAGTCTCATGTTTTGTTGATAGGAAAATAGAGATCCTATAGGATAGTTTCCCTCTGACCTGTGGAGGAAGGAGTTTGTGACCCAAGAAGAACTAGAGATCATTATTGATCACTAAATAGAAAATTTTGATTATATCATGTTAAAAAGTTTTTGTACAAACAAACTAATGCAGACAAGATTGGAGGGGAAGCAATAAACTGGGAAAACCTTTTTATAGTTGAAGGTTCTGATAAAGAACTCATTTACATAATATATAGAGAATTGACTCTAATTTATAAGAAATCACCCATTTTCCAATTGACAAATGGCCAAAGGATACGAACAGACAATTTTTGGATGAAGAAGTTGAAACTATTTCTACTCATATAAAAGGGTGTTCCAAATCACTATTGATCAGAGAAATGCAAATTAAGGGAACTCTGAGATAGCACTGCACACCTCTCAGATTGACTAAGATGACAGGAAAAGATAGTGATGAATGTTGGAGGGGACATGGGGAAACTGGGACACTGATGCATTGTTGATGAAGTTATGAATGGATCCAACAGTCTGGAGAGCAATTTGGAACCATACTCAAAAAGTTTTCAAACTCTGTATATCCTTTGATCCAATAGTGTTACCACTGAGCTTATATCCCAAAAAGATCTTAAAGAAGGGAAAGGGACCCACATGTGCAAAAAATGTTTGTGGTGGGCCTTTTCAAAGTGGCTAGAAACTGGAATTTGAATGGATGGACATCAATTGGAGAATAGCTGGGTAAATTGTGGTACATGAATGTTATGGAACATGATTGTCATGTAAGAAATGACCAGCAGGATTAATACAAAGAGGCTTGGAGAGACTTACATGAACTCATGCTGAGTGAAATGAGCCAAACCAGGAGATCATTATACACATCAACAACAATACTCCATGAGGATCAATTCTGATAGAAGTGGCTCTCTTCAACAATGAGAGGATCCAAATCAGTTCCAGTTGATCAGTAATCAACAGAACCAGCTACACTCAGGAAAGGACACTCAGAAATGAATATGGACCACAACATAGCATTTCCACTCTTTCTGTTATTGTTTGCTTGTATTTTTGTTTTTCTTCCCAGATTATTTTACCTTCTTTATAAATTTGATTTTTCTTGTGCAGCAAGATAACTGTATCAATATGTATGTATACATACACTGGATTTAACATATACTTTAACATATTTAACATGTTTTGGACTACCTCCCATCTAGGGGAGGGGATGGAGGAAAGGAAGGGAAAAATTGCAAGAGAAGTTTTTGCAAGGGTCAGTGTTGAAAAATTACCCATGCATATGTTTTATCAATAAAAAACTATAATAGAAAAAGAAAATAGAGGAACTGAGAGTCTAGATGACTTCTACAAAGGTCCATTGCATAACAAATATACCTGGGAAAGGAACCCAGATATTCTACCTCAGAAACTGGGTTCCCTTCAGCACATCTCAGATTCTTTCTGCAGGATTCTCTTTCAATAGAACAGGAGTGGTTGGTAGAGGGATAGCAGTGAGCGCAGAGGCACTTTGCTTTGAGTACCCCCTTCCTCAGTTGCCTTCAGGGGGTCCTGAGGAAGCCCCTCAGGTGCTTCCCCAGCAGACATGGGCATCTATCTGCTTCTTTCAAAATGAAAGTCCCTCCAACAGTTGGGCTCCATCTGAATGGTGATGGCAGTGCTCCCTTCCACAAACCTCCCCTGGGAGAGCTGCAGCCAACATCTGCTGAGAAGACCTAGAACATCATGAAGCCCTGATTGGGGTAGAAGGAGCTGGTGCTCCCATGGAGACCCTGCGTATTGTAGCCTTATGCACTGTCCCCAATCAAAAGAGATGATATTCGTAAAGAGATTAGTGTGGTGTCTGGTACACAGTGGGCACTTCTAAATGCTTCTTCCCTTCCTACTTCCCCAGTCCAGCTTTTGTTCCAGAGGGAACAGATAGATGCAAAGGTGAGCTTTTCTGTCTCAACAGAACTAGTTTAAATTCTCCTCCCCACCTTCTGCATTTCCCTGAAAAGGAACCAGAGCCAGCCCCAGGAGCTTCTCATAGTTTCCTTTCTAACCAAGACTAGAATGTCTTATGTGGCCTCAAAGACCGCAGGTCCAGGGGCAAGTGGCCCTAGACCTTGATAAGAGGAGGGACAGAACAGAACAATAACAGCATCACCACCACCAACAGCAACAACTCAATTCTTTTTGTAGCTAAATGTAAAAAGAACTTTCTCCATACAGAATTCTGTGATGTGGGCAGGAAACAATTATTCAGTTGTTCAGATGCAGAATCTAAGTCTCAGCAAGCAAGAGGGACACCTGAGGGTGCACAGGGGATGGAAAGCAGAGTCAAGATTCTAGCTCCAGTTTCCTGAGTCTGAGCTCAGAGCCCCTTCCACCACAACACATAGTGCCTTGGTACCCAGGAGAGCAGAACATCATTTCTCTTTACTTTGTCCATGCTAGAATAGGCCAAGAAAAGGCAGATACAAAGCCGAGGGCCTGCAGCTACTCACCAGAGACTGTGATATTGATGTCTTTGCTGCTAGACAAGACAGTGACAGAGTTAGATGCATTACAGGTATAGGTTCCAGTGTGATTCAGAGCCACATTAGCAATAGAGAGCTTGGATGAGGATGTCATCTGAATTCCATCGATAAGCCAAGTGAGTTGGGCAGGTGGGTTAGACTCAGGAGAGCAATTCAACTCAATAGTTGCCCCTACAGAGTAATGAGGGGCTCTGGGAAAAATCATAGGGGGCATCCAGGCCATCTGGACCAAAGAGAATGATTCCATATTGAAATAAAGGCAGAGGGCTTCCCCTCTGGTTTTTTTTTTTCTGTAACCCAACACCACGGACCATTGTATCACCCTGATTCTCATCTGAGCTGGGAAATTCACAGCTCATCCTCCACTTTACAGGTTTGGACCTGAGGTCCCTGAACTTGAAAGGTCTTAAGGCCTTCTCTTGCTCATGGCTGGCCCTACTCCATCACAGATGAAAAGGCATGATATGGCCAGTCTGGGCTCCCTAAAATCAAGTGCAATGGGCAGCCCAAGGATTTGATCTATAGCACTCAAGATCAGTGAATGGATGGGCTTGACCTCTGGGAACACACCTCCAAGTTATCAACATGCACCATGCAGAAAGAGAATTTACTCATGGGTAATATTCAGTGTGAATTCACTCTCACTGAAACTTATTGGGTTCCGGATTTCACACTTAAAGAGTCCTTGGTCTTCCCTTCTGAATTTGATTATGGTGAATGTCCTGTTATCCGGGGACAGCACTATCCTGTCACCAGCTGGGGACCTTTGGGTTATGAACCATTGGTGTGTGACATCTTGAGTCTCAGACTGGCATTTCAACCATTTCTCAGAAAGTTATCAGCTGTATGACTCATTAGCAAGCCACTTAAGGTCTCTTTGTCTCTATTTCCTCACCTGTAAAATGGGATAATAGTATTGACCTCAAAGTAGTTGGGAAGATGAAATAAGACCATTTATGTAAAAGCTGTTTGTAAAATTGCACAGGAATACTATTCCATGTGTATAGGGAGGTAGGTCCCAGTAAATGGGCTTGATCTCGAGGGGCAGGGGGGGACAGCAAGACTTGGAAGAAGTGCAGTTCTGACAGGAGCTATGGATGAAGGGTCATGGGAAAGAAGAGCAGGACACGGGCCACTTGGAAACAAGACACTGCTCATTACCCACCATGCGTCCTAGTGGAAATAGTCACAGATTTGGAGTCAGAGGGTCCTGAATTTCATTCCTTCCTCACTATGTGACTTTGGCCAAGTACTTTCCTCTCCTGAGCCTCAGTCTGACTAACTGTGTGACTCTGGCCAAATCACTCACTCTCAGTTTCTTTTTCCTCAGTTACAAACACAGCACCTCCATCCCAGGGTCCTTGTGAGAATCAGATGAAATGTGATGCCCAGAGCCCCCTGAACACCTTCTGGCTCCACATAATGACAGCCCATTTCCCAGCAGGAAAGCTCTCCTTGTCAGGAGCCCCATGGAGCCCCAAATGACCTCTTTGTCCCCACTGTAGTCTGGACATGAGCTCTCCTGGGCCCAGTGGTCTCCAGACCCAGCAATGCTCCTCCCAGACCCAGTAGATTTTTAACTGTCTTAGGGAAGGTGAACTTGAGGAGCAAGTTGCCTGCCTCAGGAACAAAGGCAAGGAGCCAGATGCCCTTCCAAGCCTGAATTCAGGGCCCTTCTTGGTTTCACAATGTGGTCTGGGAAAGTTGGGAGGAAGCAGGAAGTCACCCCCCCCCATAATAACAGCTTAGGGCCTCAGAAGCTAGGACCGCTGACCTCTCCAGTGCTCTCAGTGACCTGGGATCACACTGATCTGGGCTGGAGGGGCTCTCGCCTCTTTGGCCCACATTATGTGAGAGGGGGCTCATGCTCTGCGTTTTCCCTGCTCCCTTAGGGGAGCTTCTTACCCCAGACTGAGGGAAGGAATAGGAGTGAGACATGCCCAGGGGAAGGGCAGCACTTACCATACACTGTTAAATGTCCTTGTCCAAATTTTGTGTCGCCTTCAGAATCACCAATGGTTACATAGTAGTTGGCAGAGTCACTGAGGGTGAGGTTAGGGATGAACAGGGAGCCGTTGGGGAGCACCTTCTCCCGGATGCCTGCAGGCTCCTGCATGCTGGTTGTAGCTGAGTAGACAGTAATTATTTGGCCAGGTAATGCTGCTCTTCTGAACCAAGTGTAGGTGATACCCCAGCCTAAGAAGCCCTGGATCTCCAAGGTGACATTGTGGTTCACTTCCCCATAGGGAGGATTTGGAACAATAGTGACTTGAGCAGATGTCGGCTGGATCCAGCAGCTGAGGATGGAGGCTGAGAGGGGAGGAAGGAGGCAGAGGTCAGCAGGGTCCCTCTGCCCTCCTGAGAGACCAAGGCCACTGAGCTGTCCCTGACATAAGGGTGGAGGCGCCTGGGAGTTCAGTGGGGGTGTTTACAGGGAATCCTGGGCCTGCACATCCTGTGAAGGCTCCAGCCTCTGCAGACAATTGGAGCCTTTGGTACATGACACATTTTTGGCTCCCTCCCCACACTTGATTCAGATCTGCCAGTGTGCCGGGCAAAGCAATGGAGGCAGAAATGAAGCAACAACGTCTTGTGGCTGAGGACAAAAACCAGACTTTAGAGATTCCTGAACCCAGTGCTCTCAATTTACAAACAAAGAAACTGAGGCCCAGATAAGGTGAGACACGTGATTGATATGAAATAGGAAAGAGCAAAGGCAGCATTTGAACTCCTGATCCCAAATCCACAAAGGACATTTTCACTAACTCCTGGGTATATTTTAAGGTTGATACTTTGACTCCCAAGCCTCACTGAAAGTGTTGTTCCAGGGAAACCCAAGCTAAGAGTCTAGGTGACCATGGTCACGCAGCCAGTACATATCAGAGCTTGGATCCACACCCAGGTCTCCTAACTGGAAAGCATCCCTTCCCCCCTTCAAAGGTGGCTCTGTGCCAGCACTGGACGTTGCCCCAAGTCTCAGGGATGTGAGTGCATAGATATGAACCGCTGCTGTGATGCTACTGCCCTCCTGCCTCTGGTTAGGAAAGACTCCTTGGTCAAGTCTTCTTTGAAAATCACTAGCACAGAAGCCCTTATACTGGTCTCTTTCTCCCTTCTCCCCCACCCCTGGGCTCCTGACGAGCTGGTGTCTCACCTGTGATCAGGAGCCCCCTCCAGGGTCTAAGCGCCCTGCACTGAGATTCTGAGGGGCTCTCCATGGGGCTGGGCTGTGGCTGTGTCACCCCGTCTCCTTCCCAGGAATCTCTCTGCTTTCCTGAGCTGTGTCTTCCCTGTACAGGCTCAAGGGCAGACCCTGGAGTTGTCCCTGCTGCTGTCCAGGCTAAGGCTGTCCCCGGGGACTGAGGTCCCTCTCTTCAGAGCTGGAGCTCTTCTATCTGCCTGGATTACAAAAGCCCCACAGGGTAGGAATTTAGCCTCTGACTTTCTCCTCCCTCCTCCCTATTCTCTCCTCCCTTCTCTCTCCTCCTCTTTCTTCCCCTCCCAGCTGCTGTGATGTCCTTCCTCTCAGGGGAGTCCCTCGCCTGCACAGATCCCCCCAATGCCCATGGAGAAGTGGTTCTGTCCCCCAGAGGAACATGTATATCACTCAATATTACTTACTGTCAGTAGAACTGATACCTGAGCCCTGACTACTTTATTTCCCTGCTGGAGCAGACATTGTATAGACCCCAAAATGAGCACAAAGCACACAAAGGACAGAGGCACTTTTGGTTCCATATTTGGGACTTTTAGCACTCAGACTGTCTCTCCTCCCCTACCCCATCAGGCAAGGTCATAGTGTGCTGGCCTTCCCTTAGGTGGTTTACTATGGCTTCTGGGAGTATCCAACAGGGCTGGGATGATGCTGACTAGAGCTGCTCCCCTCTCTGGTGGGAATAGATCGGGCCATCTTCTTTTCCCTGCACCCTTCCAGGACTCCCAGCAATCCTCCCTTATCTTTCATTGAGAGAAGGTTGGGTCTGGATCCCAGCAGAAGAGAATTGGAAAGGATCCTCACACACTTTGTAGCTTTATGTCCTTGGGCAAATTGAACTATCTGCTTCAGTTTTCTCAGCTGTGCAATGGGAAGGATAATACTAGCACCCAGGTCCCAGGGTTGGGGTGAGGATCAAATGATCCTCATATATGTAAATCATTTAGCACAGTGAAGGAGGACCCGTGGGCATCCTTTGGGAGAAGGGAATGCTAAGAGCATAAGAATGGCTCTGGATGAGGCCTGATTGAGGTTGGGGCAATGCAGGGAGAAGCAGTGAGGTTTGTCTATGTGAAACATAAAAAGGTTTATCCTTTTAAATTTTCCAGATGGTTCAGTGTCTATATCATGTTTTTTTTTTTTACTAGTTTTATTTTTTTGTATAATGCACTTTCAAGCACAACAAATAGCTCATGCTAAATAGACTTGAAGGTAATAGGAATTAATTCCAAATTTTAAAACCATATATTTTCTGCCTGACATAATTCCTGGGGTCGTATTTAACATTTTGCCTGTAGTAGTTGATGAAAGGATATTCTTTGAATGAATGCATGACTATCTGACCATGTATTATGAATACCAATTTTGTTTGTGGAGAAGTTAAATTTAAGGGAGGAAAGAATTATCAGATGAGAATGGACATGCCCACAAAGGGTATCAATAAAAAGTACCTTTCAATATGCAAAAAAAAAAAAAAAAAAGAATGGCTCTGGATGGAGCTGAATGGGAAGTAGGGAAAGGGTGAGAGGTCTAAGAACTCAAGGGGCCTTGGATTAGGTTAATCAATAAACACTTTGAAAGTACCTACTAAGTTCCAGGTAATCTGTTAAGCACTGGGGATATAAAGAATGGTAAAAATCCTGTCTCCTGATGGAGGAGACAATATGGACAGGATTCTAGATATAATGAGGACAAAATGGAGAACATGTCAGAGAGAAGGCACCAGCATTAAGGGGGATGGGCTACAGAGGGTAGTCGTCTCCCTCACATCGGCAGTCTCCCTCCAATCTTAAGTCTAGACCATTGTTTGAGCTCTATCCCGGTGCTTGGAGGGCAGGATCTCCACCATTCCCCTTCTGCAAAAACTCATGAAAAAGTCCATTTCTCTAAAGACAATGAATACAATCTTGTGAGTCTGCAAGATCCACCCATATCTCCCAGTGTTGATGAGGAGTGGGCCTAGTCACACAGGAAATAAGTGAGAACCAGCTCTGAAGTTTCAGTACATTAAGGCCAAGAGCTGTGAATCTCTGAGGAGAGGAAGAGCAAATGTGGGGCAAAGAACTAGATGCAATGTCATCTCCTCCCCCAACAAGATAAGGTGAAATCACAAGAGCATTGCTTCTGACAGTGGCAGAAAGAGACCGAAAGAGGTGGTGCCCTGCCCAGGCTCACAGGGGGGAACAAGCAAAAGCAAGGCTTCTGCCCCCAAATCCAGTCTTGGGTCTTCCTGGGCCTCAGACCAGCCCAGGACATTCTTGACATGTCCAACTCTGGGGAAAACCCAGTTCCCCACTCCATCACTATAGAAGACTGCTCAGTCAGTGCCTTTGGTCTCAGGCTTCTGGAGCCCTGGATGGCAGGTCCTTGAGAGTAATTTAGGGCTGAGCTCCTCATCTTTTCTTTTCTATCTGCTCTGTCCGGTTAAGCCTGGACCTCTGTGTATTTCCTGAGCACTCCAGGAAGCTCCAGCTCTATTTCCCAAAGTCTTTGTCCATATCCTAGTGGAGTTCTGGGTCCAGTTATAGGCTCCACATCTTAAAGAAAGAGTGAGGCTTTATCCAGAGGAAGTGACCAGAATGGTTGCGGATATAAAATAGTTTCACAGAAGTGAATTTTTCACATACTTGGGGAAAGATCTCATGGGCAACCATCTGCAAATATCTGAAAGATTGTCCTGGGGAAGAGGAAGCCAGGATGGTTCTGTGTGGGCCCACAAGGGAAAACTATGGACATAGTTCTAGAAAATTTCCGTGGTTTCAGCTCAGCATGAACTTCCCAACAATCAGCTCTCTGGTTTGGATTGCATTGGTTCATGAAGTGGTAAGTTCCCCATCACTGGAAGTATTGAAGCAGAGCCTGGACACATACTGCAGTGGGGAGGCACATTCAATTAGAACTCGGTTCTTACAATTCTGTAATTATAAGCACCTCCGGGTTTTTTTGAAGTTTCTGTGCTGCCCCCCTCGTAGTTGTGTCAATGAATATATGCCAGGTGCTGGTTTACTTTTTCTGAATATTGAGTCTTTCTGGGAAAGGGATGTAGCATCAGTGTTCAAAGACCTAACTCCTTTTCCACAATTGGTTTGTTGAAAAAGTCAAGCTTGGAAATGAGCCCTCCTTCAGATGTACTGGAAGAGATGGCTACCCAAAGGGCCTTTCCTAGAAAGGATTGGCTGACTTAGTCCTGAAAACTGATCATGGGCATTAGAGACCTGGGTTAGTGTCCTGCCTCTGCTATTTAATCACTATGTCTTCAGATTGATTATGTCACTACTCTGGGACCTAGTTCTCTGGTCAGTATAATGGGCACATTATGCTAAAATAACCTCTCAGATCATCTGTTAAGATACCCAGCTGCTCCCATTTGTCCTTGGAGTAATAACAATGGCCAATGTTTACAAAGGATCCTAAGTTTTGCAAAGGGCTTAACCGCTAACACCTCATTAGGCCCTCAGCAATACAGTGAAGTGGGCATTATTATCCCCTATTTTGCAACGATGGCGAAATTGGGTCAGCAGAGTTTAACTGATTTGCCCAGAGCCACACAGATACTGGGTGTTTTAGGAGAGTTTTGAACCCAACTCTTCTTAACTCCAAATTGGTGGTTACCTATTTTGCCTTGTTGACTCATCAAAAATAGTTCACATATTCCAGACTTCCCACACTCTGGCACCAGCTTATCTTCCCTGCTTCGATTTTCTCTATTCTCCACCCTCTTCCACCCCACACACTCTAAACCCTGGTCTTTGGTGGGTCTTTATATCCTTCTTCATATCCTTCATGTTTTACCTAAAATAACACTAGAATCTCTCATTCTTATGCTCTTATTTAAACTATTCCCAGGTGTCGCGAATAAGGAAATGGATAAAGCTTTGAGTCTGGAGTCAATAAGACTCATCTTTTGAGTTCAAATCTGGTCTCAGACACTTCATAATCGTATGACCCTGTGCATATCACTACCCTGTTCCCCTCCCTTTCCTTATCTGCAAAATGGCTGAAATGGCCAAGCATTCAAGTGTCTTTGCTAAGAAAATCCTTAGATGAGATAAGTTTAAAAGGTAAGAAGAGTCAGACTGGACCAGTAAGGTGACTGAACAGAACAAAATCTGTAATGTTTTCTTAATTCCTATTGCCCATTGGAATCTCACTCATCTTTAAAGGCTAAATCAAAAGTCCTTCCCTTCAGGAATCCTTTTTCAGGTGTTCTTAATTTGGGTTTTTTAAGGTTAGTTTGATAACTATTTCAATATAATTGGTTTCTTTGTAATCCTACATATTTTGCCTAATACTCAAACACACCATTTTTAGAAGGGTTTCATAATCTCCTTCAATCTGACAAACTAAGGAATCTGAGACAAGATCTTTTGTCTCCTCATCAGTAATTATAGCAACCTCTCCCCCTCCAAACTTCCTCATTTCTATTGAAATCACTGCAACTGCCCTTCCAATTACTCAGCATCATGACCTGGGAGTTGTCTTTGACCCTTCCCTCTCCCTTGATATCCATATTCCCTCACTTTCTAAATTTTGTCACCTTAATTTCTGTGACATCTTTCATATCCAAATCCTTCCTTGTTCTCATTCTGCCTCTCTTCTATTCAGGGCCCAATCATTGTTTACATGATTTCTAGTATGATTTTAAAAATTCTTTCGTCTAAGAAAATTATTAATATTATATTCTGAATTTTAGGCCCTAATCTTCCAGGAAGAATGTTATTTAACTTAAGATAATTCTAAACCCAAACATTCTATCCAAGAGAGAAATGTGCAAACTAGCATGGTCTCTTCTACCTTTTGATATGTCCCTCCCTTAAGACTGAGGATAATCATGATATATTCAATTTTGAGTTGATATTCTAGAATATTTTCTACTAGCTTCAGAGAGAAAGCCTGCTCAGTGGTTTTCCTCAAATCTTAAGCCTAGACATTGTCTGAGTTCCTTGCTGGGGGAAGGAAAGCAGAATCACCACCGTTTCCCCTTCTGGAGTTTGTGGTGCCGTAGGGGAAGAAAGAATCATAAAAATGCCCATTTCTCTAAAGACGATTACGACAATTTTGTGAGTCTGAAAGATGAGCCCAGATTTCCCAGGGCAGAAGAAGAAAAGATGAATGACTGACTAGCTCTAGTCACACAGGAAACTAGTGAAGTTTCAGTATATTAAGCTAATAAAGGCTGTGAATCTTTACATTCTGGAGGTCAGGAAGAGGAAATGTGGGTCAAAAAGGCCAGATATAAAGATATCCTCTCCCATCAAAAAGATAAGGTGAAATCATAATATCATTGTGTCTTACAGTGGCAGAAAGAGATCTAAAGAGGTAGCGACCTGCCCTGGCTGACAGAGGAAAGAACAAGACTTCTGTCCCAAACCCAGCCTTGGGACTTCCTGGGCCTCAGATCAGGCTTGACATGTCCAACTCTGGGGAAAACCCAGTCCCCGGCTCCATGGCTTATAGAAGACTTCTAAGGGTATCCTGCTTGGTCAGGGTCTTTGGGTCTCAGACTGTTGGAGCTCTGGATGAGAGGTCATTGAAGGGAAGGAACAAATTATTTAAAGTCCTTCACAAGCTGGTCCCTTTTCCCTTTCTAATCTTTTTACACTGGTCTCCCCTTCATGCACTCTGTGGTGACTGTGACACTGACTTCCTGGCTGTTCCTTGAACAAAACCTTATATCCCAACTGTCTGGGTCCTTGCTCTTCTCCTGACCTTTGACTTCTCATTCCCCACTTCTGTCCAGGTTCAGCTCCAAACCTATCCCCTGTAAAAGGTATTTTTGTCTACAATTATGATAGAATACTATTGTGTTATAAAAAATAACAAGCAGGATGCTTTCAGAAAAACCTGGAAAGATTTAGATGACCTAAAATGAACTGAGCAGGCCCAGGAGAACACTGTATACAGTAAGAGCAACATTGTATGATGATAAACTGGGAATAATAGCTATTCTCACGAATATAATGATCTAAAGACAATGATTTCAAAGGACTTAGGATGAAAAATGCTATCCACATCCAGAGAAAAAACTGACAAAGTCTGAATACCAATTGAAAAATACTTTTTTTCACTCAATTTTTTCATCGAGTTTTTTTGGGAGGTTCCTTTTTTTTCACTACATGACGAATAAGGAAATATGTATTACATGGTTGCACATATATAGCCTATATCTAATTATAATCTTAGTGAAGGGAACATGAGAGAAAGTGAAAATTTAAAAAAAAAAGAAAATTAAAAGTTGTCTTTACATACAATTGGGAAAATATAAAATACTAATTAAAGAAAAAGGGGAAAAAATGGGTTCAAAATTCTCCTAAAATACTGAGTAGATGGTGATCCTGGACCAGTCAGTTTACATTTCTTCTTCTGTAAAATGGGGACATTATTACCCACTTCACATGATTACTGTGAGAATCTAAGGAGATGTTACTTGCAAAACCTGTTTCAGACTTGGGAGCTTTCCAAAGATATTAGCCACTAACTATTTCTCTAAGGAGCAGTTGTTGGAGTTTATAACAGATGATCTGGGAAGTCATGTTTACACAATGCCATAATTTTATGACTGGGGAAACTGAGGGCCCGAAAAAAGAAACAATGAATCTGAAGACATAAAGGGAGCAAGTAGCAGAGGCAGGACGCCAGACCTCTGATGTCTCAGATCAGTGCTCAGGACTTCCTCTTCCTCACTAAGGAAAGATCACGTGTGGAGCCAAGTTTCCCAGTGCATCTAAGGATTAATTTTTAAAACTTGATTTTTATAGGAACTGATTGTCTAAAGGGAGTCAGGCTTTTACACATTAATACCATATCCCTCTCCCAGAAAGAATTCACAGTTCTGGAAAACCAAACCAGCACCTGGTAAGTGTGAACACATAGCCACAAGGGGACAGCATAGAGACACACACAAATATAAGAGATGTTAGAATTAGAGTGGAAGGAACCAAGCCCTAAGTGAATATGCCTCCCCATGACTAAATTCATCTAGGCTCCATTTGAATTCTGCCAAGATAGATAAGATAGAAGTTCTTATTTCATGAAACAATTCAATCGACATCATACAGCTAATTGTTGGGAAGCTGGTGCTTTGCCAAAGCCATTGGAGTTCCTTATGATTTTCCCCCTAGTTTTTTCTTCTGAGTCCAAACAGAATGAGTCTGATTGTCTCTTCTTAAAGACAATCTTAAAGACTGTCTGGGACAGGGAGACAAGAGACCATTTTAAGAAGCCACATTCGTTGGGGTGGCAAGGTAGGGAGAAAAAAATAAATTTATGTGATATTTTTGTTGTATGTTTGAAAGAAACAACAAGTTGTATATAGTAGCTCTGCAATTTCATATACAATGTCTTTTGTGTTGTACTATGTTATGGAAATGGTTGTTTTATGCCATAAATTAAGGATAACTAGCTGTGTGACCCTGAACAAGTCACTTAACCCTCCTTGCTTTCGTTTCCTCATCTGTAAAATGATTTGGAAAGAAATGGCAAACAACTCCAATATCTTTGCCCAAAAACAAACAAACAAACTAAACCAAAACCAAAACAATAAACAAAAAACCTCAAATGAAGTCATGAAAAGTCTTGCAATTGAACAAAAATTCAGATTCAATCTTAAATCTGACTCAAAAACTTCAAGGCTCTTTCCATTACAGCATGCTATCTCTCTGAGGCTTTTTCTTTGAAGGAAAAAAAACTACAAAAGCTTCCAAATGCAGGGTACCTTGAAGTCTTAGACCAATTCCAGTTTCAGACAACCTCCTGAGAGTCAATCATTTGGCCAAGAAGAGTTTTCTTCTATCATGTCCTCTCCTCTCTTCTCATTTCTTCTTCTCTTCTCTACTTTTTTTTTTCTTCTTTCCTATTCTTCCTTGTTTTCCTTTCCCCTCCTCTCCTCTCTTCCCTCTTCTCTTCTCTTTATCTCATCCTGTTTCACTCCCTCTTTCCTTCCCTCCTATTTGTTTCTCTTCCCTACATCTCTCAGTCTCTTTTTGTGTGCGTGTGTTTGTGTGTGTGTGTGTGTGTATGTGTGTGTGTGTGTGTGTGTGTCTCCTTCCACTCACCATTAACAATACCAGTAGATCATGGGTAGGCTAAGCTAATATAATAAAAATGACAATACTAACTAAATTAATCTACTTATTCAGTGCTATACCAGTCAAAGTACCAAGAAATTATTTTACAGAACTAGAAAAAAAATAATAACAAAGTTCAACTGGAAGAACAAAGTCAAGCATTTCAAGGGAAAAAAAAATTAAAAATGCAAATGAAGGTGGACTACCTGTACCAGGCCTAAAACTATACTTTAAAGCAGCAATCATCAAGTGCCAAGTAGTACTGGCTAAGAAATAAAGTAGTCAATCAGTGGAATAGATTAGGTTTCCAAGAACAATAGTCAATGACTATAGTAATGACTATAATGCCTGAATTGTCCAGGCCTAGAAAAAAGTCTTTATTTCAGTTTGAGTATATCACCCCTCTGTCAGGCAGTAGGTAGCATGCTTCATTATTATTTCATCTTTTGAGGACTAAGCCTATCTCCCTAAAATGCTAAGCTCTAAAATTGTGTTTAGTCATTATGTTGAACAATTTACTGTCCTACTTTTGTAATTCTCTTGACTTCTTTACTTATATTTCAAAGTTTCTACTCAGTTTTGTTTTTCCCCCCTTTGAAATGTGTGGAAGGCTTGCCTCTATTCCATTGAAAATTCATTTTTTTCCTGCTCCTGTAGGAACACATTCTGTTTTGTCATGGAACTTTTTCTTGTTTTTACTTTTCAATGCTTTTTTAAAAAACTGATGTCTGTTGGGACTCCAGCAAAAGACCATGTCCTTGGAAGCAACCTAGTATCTGAGTGGGCCCCAGTGAGGAACAAGCTGACCGTGTAGAATTATGTTGTACAGACAGAGATGTTCTGTACTGACTTCCACAATTACTATATACAATCTGAGGGTTAAGCTATAAATACCAAATCCCTAGACTATCTTCTATAAACAGAATGACTACAACCACCAGTTGATTTACTGATGCACGTTAAGTAGCATACTTAGCACAACTTGCTCAGGGTCCTTTCCCATGAAATGTCACATCTTTTTCCTTCTTAATTGTGAATTCATTACGAACTTTATCCACTTTATATATATCACCCCTTGATCTGGTGAATATTTGAATCTGTGAATTGATTCCAGACAACTCCTCATTTTTGTCACTTCTTAGACTTCATCAATGGCTGCCAAATTTGTGATCTTGACTATGATTAACTGATATTTGAATTTTGTGGAGGTAAAAAGATAAAAGTGGAGGTAAAAAGATGGAAACTACATCTCACAAAGAGGCAAAGGAAACCTATTATATCTGAGGGAATGAAGGGAGGGGAATGAACATTGTTTGAATCTTAACTCTTATCAGATTTGTCTCAAAGGGAAAAAATTAGCATTTGGTTTACATAGAAACTTCTCCCACCTCATTGAAAAGTGGGAGGGGAAAAACAAAAAGGGAAGGGATAGGATAAATAGAAAGGAATGCAGAAATAGTAAGGAAAACATTTAAGAAAAGGGGAGGGACTTCAAGGGGGATGGAGGGAGTCTAAAGAGGGAGACCTGGGTGAGGCAAGTGGTGCTCATAAGACTAATACTTGGGGGGGGGAGGTAAGGGGGAAAGGAAAGAGAAAAGCATAATTTGGGGATAATAAGATGGCAGGGAATACAGAATTAGTAGTTTTAACCATAAATGTGAATGGGGTAAACTCCCCCATAAAGGGGAGGCAGATAGCAGATTGGATTAAAAGCCAGAATCCCACAATATGTGGTTTACAGGAAACACAGTAGAAGCAGGGTGATATATATAAAATAAAGGTAAAAGGCTGGAGCAGAATCTACTACGTGTCAGGTGAAACCAAAAAAGCAGGGCTAGACACCTGATCACAAATCAAGGAAAAGCAAAAGTTGATCTAATTAAAAGGGATAATGAAGGACACTATAGCTTGCTAAAAGGTAGCATAGATAATGAAGCAATATCAATAGTAAACATGTATGCACCAAGTAGTATAGCATCTAAATTCCTAAAGAAGTTAAGAGAGTTACAAGAAGAAATAGACAGCAAAAAAGGGAGATCTTAACCTCACACTCTCAGAACTACATAAATCAAACCCCAAAATAAATAAGAAAAAAGTTAAAGAGGTAAATAGAACACTAGAAAAGTTAGGTATGATAGAACTATGGAGAAAACTGAAGGGAAGAGTTCACTTTCTTCTCAGCAGTTTATGGCACCTATACAAAAATTGACCATATATTAGGACATAAAGACCTTAAATTCAAATGCAGAAAAGCAGAAGTAGTAAATGCATCCTTCTTAGATCACAATGCAATAAAAATTACATTTAATAAGAAGCCAGGGGAAAATAGACTAGAAAGTAATTGGAAACTAAATAATCTCATCCTAAAGAATGATTGGGTGAAACAGATAATCATAGACACAATTAATAATTTCACCTAAGAGAATGACAATAATGAGACATCACACCAAAATGTGTGGGGTGCAGACAAGGCAATAATAAAAAGAAATTTTATATCTGTAGAGGCTTAAAATAGAGAAAGATAAAATCTGAATTAGGCTTAAAACTAAAAAATCTAGAAAAAAAAGAAATTAAAAACCCTCAATTAAACACTAAACTTGAAATTCTAAAAATAAAAAGAGAGATTAATAAATTTGAAAGTAAAAAAACCCATTGAATTAATAAATAAAACTAAGAGTTGGTTTTATGAAAAAACCAACAAATTAGATAAACCCTTATTAAATTTGATTAGAAAAAGGAAAGAGGAAAATCAAATTGTTAGCCTTAAGAATGAAAAGGGAGAAATTTGCACTAATGAAGAGGAAATTAGAGCAATAATTAGGAGTTACTTTGCCCCACATTATGCCAATAAATTTGATAATGTAAATGAAATGGATAAATATCTTCAAAAATATAGGTTGCCCAGATTAACAAAGGAAGAAGCAAATTGGGTAAATAGTACTATCTTAGAAAAAGAAATAGAACAAGTTATTAATGAACTTCCTTTAAAAAATCCCCACTATCAGATGGATTTAAATGTGAATTCTACCAAACACTTAAAGAACAATTAACTCCAATGCTATATAAACTATTTGAAAAAAATAGGGAATGAAGGACTCCTACCAAATTCCTTTTATGACACATATATGGTACTGATACCTAAACTAGTTAGGACAAAAACAGAGGAAGAAAATTATAGACAATTTCACTAATGAACATTGATGCAAAAATCTTAAATAAAATATTAGCAAAAAGACTACAGAAAATCATCTCCAGGATAATACATCATGACCAAGTAAGATTTATATCAGGAATGCAGGGCTGATTAGGAAAACTATTAGCATAATTTACTATATCAATAACCAAATTAACGAAACTATATGATCATCTATAGATGCAGAACAAGCATTTGATAAAATCCAATACCCATTCCTATTAAAAACACTAGAGAGTATAGGAAGAAATTGACTTTTCCTTAAAATAGTCAATAGTATCTATTTAAGACCATCAGTAAGTATCATATATAATAGTGATAAATTGGAAACATTCCCAGTAAAATCAGGAGTGAAACAGGGTTGCTCATTTTTACCATTACTATTAGATATTGTATGAGAAATGCTAGTTTTGGTAATTAGAGATGAAAAAAAATTAAAGGAATTAGAGTAGGTAATGAGGAAACAAAATTATCACTCTTTGCAGATGATATGATGATATATTTAGTGAATTTCAGACATTCTACTAAAAAGCTATTAGAAATAATGCACCCCTTTAGCAAAGTTGCAGGATATAAAATAAATCCACATAAATCATCAGTATTTTAATACATCACTAAAAAAATCCAACAGTAAGAGATACAAAGAGAAATACCATTTAAAATAATTGTCAATAGTATAAAATATTTGGGAATCTGTCTACCAAGGGAAAGTCAGGAACTATATGAGCAAAACTGCAAAATATTTTCCACACAAATAAAGTCAGATCTAAATAACTGGAAATACATTAAGTGCTCCTGGATAGGTTGAGCAAATATAATAAAGATGATATTGCTACCTAAACTAATCTATTTATTTAGTGCTATACCAATCAGACCCCCAAGAAACTATATTAATGAGCTAGAAAAAAATATCAACAAAATTCATCTGGAAGAACAAAAGGTCAAGAATTTCAAGGGAACTGATGAAAAAAAATCAAATGATGGTGGCCTAGCTGTATCTGATCTAAAACTATATTATAAAGCAGCAGTCACCAAAGCCATTTGGTATTGGCTAAGAAATAGACTAGTTGATCAGTGCAATAGGTTAGTTTCACTGGACAAAATAATCAATAACTATAGCAATCTAGTGTTTGACCAACCCAAAGACCCCAGCCTTTGGGATAACAATTCATTATTTGACAAAAATTGCTAAGAAAATTGGAAATTAGTATGGCATAAAGTAGGCATTGATCCGTACTTAACACCGTACACTAAGATAAGATCAAAATGGGTTCATGATCTAGGCATAAAGAATGAGATTATAAATAAATTAGAAGGACATAGGATCATTTACCTCTCAGACCTGTGGAGGAGGAAGGAATTTGTGACCAAAGAAGAACCAGAGGTCATTATTGATAACAAAATAGATAATTTTGATTATATTAAGTTAAAAGGTTTTTGTACAAACAAAACTAATGCAGACAAGATTAGAAGGGAAGCAATAAACTGGGAAAACATTTTTAACAAACAAAGTATCTGATAAAGGCCTCATTTCTAAACTATATAGAGAACTGACTCAAATTTATAATATTTCAAGCCATTCTCCAGTTGATAAATGGTCAAAGGATATAAACAGACAATTTTCAGATGATGAAATTGAAACTATTCCTAGTCATATGAAAAGGTGTTCCAAATCATTGTTGATCAGAGAAATGCAAATTAAGACAACTCTAAGATACTACTACACTCCTCTTACATTGGCTAAAATGACAAAAAAAGATAATGATGAATTTTGGAGGGGATGTGGGAAAACTGGGACACTGAAAAATTGTTGGTGGAGTTGTAAATGGATCCAACCATTCTGGAGAGCAATTTGTTACTATACTCAAAAAATTATCAAACTGTGCATATCCTTTGATCCAGCAGTATTACTACTGGGCTTATATCCTAAAGAGATATAAAAGAAGGGAAAGAAATTTGTATGTGCAAAAATGTTTGCATCAGCCCTTTTTGTAGTGTCTAGAAACTGGAAATTGAAGGGATGCCCACCAATCGAGGAATGGCTGAATAAATTGTGGTATATGAATGTTATGGAATATTATTGTCCTATAAGAAATGACCAGCAGGATGAGGTCTGGAGAGACATACATGAACTGATGCTAAGTGAAATGAGCAGAAACAAGAGATCATTATATGTGTCAACAACAATATTACATGATGATCATTTCTGATGGACGTGGCTTTCTTCAACAATGAGAGAATCCAAATCTGTTCCAATTGATCTGTAATGAACAGAACCTGCTACACCCAGAGAAAGAACACTGGGAAATGAGTATGAACCACAACATAACATTTTCACTCTTTCTGTTACTGTTTGCTTGCATTTTTGTTTTTTTCTTCTCAGGTAATTTTTACTTTCTTTCTACATCTGATCTTTCCTCTACAACAAGATAACTGTATTAATATGTATACATATATTGTATTTAACTTGTACTTTAACATATTTAACATGAATGGGACTACCTGCCACCTAGGGGAGGGGGTGGAAGGAAGGCAGGGAAAAGTTGGAACAGAAGGTTTTGCAAGGGTCAATGTTGAAAAATTACCCATACATATGTTTTGTATATAAAAATAAAATAAAAAATAGAACAATTTTTGCTTCTACTTGATCTGAGATTAGGATGGCTACCTTGCTTTTTTACTTCACCTGAAGCATAATAGATTCTGTTCCAGGCTTTTGCCTTTTCTTTGTATGTATAGCTGTACTTTAAATATATTTCTTATAAACAACATATTTTAGGATTGTGGCTTGTAATCCAGTTTGCTATGTGCTTACTCTTTATGGGAGAGTTCAACCCTTTCACATTTACAGTTAAAACTACCAATTCTGCATTTCCTGCCATCTTATTAACCCCAAATTATAATTTTCTCTTTCCTTTTCCCTTTCCCTCCTCCCCAGTATTTTACTTATGAGCACTACTTGCCTCAGGGTGTCCTCCCCCTTTAGATACTCTCCCCTTTTCTCATACCTTTCCCCTACTATGTCTGTTTTCTCTTTTGTTTAGCCTACCCCTTCCCTTTTTGTCTTTTCCTTCCCACTTTTCTATAGGGTGAGATAAGTTTCTCAATGAAACCAAATATGTGTGATATTCTTTTTTTGAGTTAAATCTAATGAGAGTAAGATTCACACAATATTCATCAACCTCCCTTTTTTTCCTCAATTATAATAGATTTTCTTTGGCACTTCCTGAGATGTAATGTCCCTCATTTTACCTCCACTTTCCTTTTTTTTCTGTTATAATTTCCTTTCCACTTCTTTTTTATATTATGGCAGTAAAATAGGATTATACATGTACTTTTTATGTATACTCATAACAGAAATACAGTTCTCAAGGGTTTTTTTTTCTTTTTACCTTTTTATGATTCTCTTGAATCATGAATTTGGAGGTCAAATTTTTTGTTTAGCTCTGGTCTTTTCATCAAAAATAAATGGAATTCACCAGTTTCATTGAATGTCTATCTTCTTTTCTGAAAGAAAATGCTCAGTTTAACTGGGTAATTTATTTTTTGCTGCATTCCAAGTTCCTTCACCTTTTAGAATGTCAGATTCTAGGCCCTTTGATCCTTCAGAGTGGAAGCTGCTAGGTCCTGAGTAATCCTTATTGTGGCTCCTCAGAATCTGAATTGTTTCTTACTGGCTGCCTGTAATATTTTTTTCCTTGATAATTCTGAAATTTAGCCATGATATTCCTTGGGGTTTTAATTTTGGAGTCTCTTACAAAAGGTGTTCAGTGAATTATTTCAATGGTCATTTTGCCTTCTGATTCTGTGACATCTGGGCAGTTCTCTTTGATGATTTCCTGAAAAATACTGTCAAGGCTCTTTTTTTCAAGATGGATTTCAGGGAGTCCAATAATCCTTAGATTGTCTCTCTTAGAGCCATTTTCCAGATCGGTTATTTTCCCAGTTAGGCATTTTACATTTTTTTTCTATTTTTTTCATTTTTCTTTCTTTCTTTCTTTTCTATTCTTTTTTTCTTTTGGTTTTGCTTGTCTGATTTTTGATCTCATTGAGACATTCATTTCCATTTGTTCAGGTCTGAATTTTAGTGAATTATTTTCTTCATTTATTTTTTAACTTCTTTTTGTATCTGTCCAATTGAATTTTTAAATGAGTTGTATTGTTCTATGGAATTTTTTTTTCCATTTCACAAATTGTGTTTTTCTGGGAGTATTTTCTTTTTCCATTTTAACAAAACTATCTTTGAATGGATTATATGCCTTTTCCAAATGCTCTTGTAAAGTTTTCATTTCCTTTCCCCATTTTTCTTCTAGCTCTCTTTTAAGATCCTTTTAGTTTCTTTTAGGAGAGCCTTGTGTGATGGGGTCCAGATTATATCACCTTTTGGGGCTTTATCTGGAGACAATCTGCCTTTAATCTCCTCAGGGTTTGAGATCTGTTCTTTTCTTTCACTATAAAAGATGTCTATCATCAAAGTTCTCTTTAATTTTTTATTCATTTTTAAAAAAAAGTTAAGGTCTGTTTTTAGGGCAGGCAAGTTTTCCAAGCTTCCTCTACAAGTGGTGACTTCCTCAATAAGCAGCCATGGCTGCAGTGGGTCAGTGTTGACTCACTCCCAGTGTTGGGTGGGTGTGGCCAGGCTCTGTGAGATTCTGATGTTTTGGGGTTCATTATTTACCTTTTGTATTTATGTTGGGTGTTTTATAACATTTTTTGCTGATCTATTGGCTTGCAACCAGGGCAGAGTGGCCAACACTACTGTAGTTTCCTGTAGATTCCTCCCATAAATTCTCTACCATAAATGGTCTTATATCAATTGGTCTTAATGGTCTTATATCAAAAATATATCATGGTCTTATATCAATTCTAAACTAAATTTAAACATTATCTACTCAATTCCATTTAGCACCTTGTTTCAAGTCCTGGCCCATAACCTCTTCTTGTAGGATCAGAGCAGTCATACTGAACCATGCTAAATTAGATTATTATTGTCTCTATCAATTCTAATGACTTAACACTTTGTAAAGATTCTAACAGTTATTATTTTGCTTTGTGAACATAACCTATTCCATCAATCGACTACAGTTTTTCTTAGCCAGTACCCAATGTTTTGGTGACCATTACTTTGTTTTAGGTCTGGCACAGCTAGGCCACTTCATTTTCATTTTGTTTTATTAATTCCTTTGAAATTCTTGACCTTTTGTTCTTCAGATGAATTTTGTTTTTTTTTTTTAATATCTCTGTGAAGTGATTTCTTGGAAGTGTGATTGGTATGGCACTGAATAAGTAGATCAATTTAGATAGTATTATCATTTTTATTATATTAGGTTAGCCTACACATGAGCACTTGCTAATTTTTCAAGACATTAGATCTGGCTTCATTTTTGTGGAAAGTGTTTTGTAGTTGTGTTCACCTAGTTCCTGACATTCCCTTGGCAGATAAATTCCCAAATATTTTATAATATTGACAATTATTTTGAATGGAATTTCTCTTTGTATCTCTTGCTGCTGGACTTTATTGCTAATATATAAAAATGCTGATGATTTATGTGGATTTATTTTGTGTCCTGCAACTTTGCTAAAGTTGTGAATTGTTTCTAGCAGTTTTTTAGTTGATTCGCTAAGTATATCATCATGTCATCTGCATGTTTTCTCCTTATCTATTGTAATTCCTTTAATCTCTTCTTCTCTTACTGCCAAAGCTAGCATGTCTAATACAATAGTGAGTAGTAATGGTGGTAGTGGGCAAACTTGTTTCACCCCTAATCTTACTGGGAATGGTTCCAGTTTATTCCCATTAAATCAGATGCATGGTGATGGCTTTAAATAAATGCTATTGGTCATTTTAAGGAAAACTCCATTTATTTGTATACTCTCTAGTGTTTTTAATAAGAACAGGATTTTGTCAAATGCCTTTTCTGCATCTATTGAGATATTCATATGAATTTTTTTAGTTTGGTTTTGATATAGTCAATTATGCTAATGATTTTCCTAATACTGAACCAGCCCTGCATTCCTGGTATAAATCCTACTTGGTCACAGTGTATTATCCTGGAGATAACTTGCTGTAATCTCTTTGCTAATATATTGTTTAGGATTTAAGATTTTTTCCAATACTAAGATATCTTATAACAATCATGCAAAAATCTACACCCAAAGAGAGGATTGTGGGAACTGAGTGTGAATCACAACATAGCATTTTTACTTCTTTTGTTGTTGTTGTTTGCTTTAATTAATTTTCTTTCTCATTTTTCTTTCCTTTTATATTTTTTATGCAGCAAAATAATTGTATAAATACTTATGCCTATGTTGGATTTGCACATATTAAAAAAAAAACCCAACAATCTCAGTAACCATGAAAGGATCACTCTCTGGCATGGATATTACTGGGTGACCTCACCATATAACTCCATAACCAAACTTTGTTTGATAGCAGATTGGAGAGGACTCTCTCAGCTTCTAGAAGTCAAGTGGTCAGAGAATTAAACTTCCCAAACTCAAGAAAAATAACAAGAAATAGGTCTCAAGCTCAAAAGTCATTTTTCTCCTTTTTGCATGAAGAAAAGAAGTGGTTTTCATGCAGAACAGAGGCAGTAATGAGTAGATTGTCCTATCTAACACTAGGTTGCCACAAGACAAAGGGATACAAGTATCTGTATAGGATCAGCACATAGAAAATCTGCTGTTGATTCTCACTTGAAACAAGCTGTCTGTTCAACCAAGAATAAACAAAACTCAAATAGTAGAGCTCATTTCAGACTGGAATTGTTACTTAGTAATTGTGAGAAACAAGTTTGGTCAGATAAATATGGCACCTTTGATTACTGGAAGCTGCATGTATTAAAAACCATAAAACAGAACCAGATCTTTGGCAAATAGGTTATTGAAGATGAATTTTTAAACAAACAGATGTGAAATGAATAATGTTTATTATATTAAAGTTAAAAAGTGTTGCACAAACAAAGCCAATGCAACCAAGATTAAAAGGAAAGCAGGAGAGGGGAGAGAGGGATTGTACTTCAAGTTTCTCTAATAAAGTTCTCATTTCACAAATATATAGAAAACTCAATTAAAGTAAGAATATAAGTTATTTCTCAATTGGTGAATGGTCAAAGGATATGACAATATTTATCAAAAGAAGAATTAATTGCATTTTAGTCACTTAACTAAAATGCATTTTTCATATAATAAATATATAAACCTATAATTATAAATATATAATACAAAATATAGCAAATGCATTTTAATCTTAACAAATGTTCTAAATCACTATTGATTAGACAAATTACAAATTAAAACAATTCTGAGGCACCATCCCACTCCTATCAGATTACTTAATAAGACAAAAATGGAAAATGACAAATGTTGGCGGGAATGTGGAAAAACTGGGACACTAATGCATTCTTAATAGAGTTGTGAACTGATACAATCATTCTGGAGAAAAACTTGTGTTCTCTCTTAGGGCTACAAACTGTATGCACTTTGGCCCAGAAATATTACCATTAGCTCTGTCTACCAAAATAAGACTTTTGTTTTTTTATAAGAAAAGGACCTGTGTGTATTAAAAAAAAATTATGACAGTTCTTTTTGGATGTGACAAATATGGGAAATGGAGGGGCTTCCCATCAGTTGAGGAATAGTTGAACAAGAGATAGTATATGATTGAGATTCTTGGCAAGAGAAGATACAAGACAATTCTAAATGGCTTTTTATAAAAATATTATAAACTTCCAGAGAAAGAAATGATGGAATATGAATACAGATTGTAGCATACTTTTTTAAAACTCTTTTTAAACTTTTTTTTCCTTTCCTGTATTCTTTTTAGCAACATGGCTAATATGGAAATACATTGTATATAGTTTCACATGTATGGTCTATAGCAAAATGCTTGCTTTCTCAAGAAAGGCCCAAGAAAGGGAGGAGAGAAAGGAATTTGGAACTCCGAAATTACAAAAAAAAAATGAATTTTAGTAATGATTTTTGACATTTAATTGAGAAAAATAAAATAAAAACATTCTTTAAAATGTAAAACACATGCTAGTTTGAAAGAAAAAAAGAATTCTTTTTGTTTAATTTCCTGAGTTTGCCTTACTTGACTAGGGCAAGATTCTAACCAAGATTCCTTACAACATCCTACTTCAATTGAGGTCTTCAAGACATTTTACAGGACCATGAAATGAAAGAGACTGTTAAGAGACTTTAAAGTCAGCTTATACAAACATTTTATTTAGACAATGAGAGGTTCAGACTGTGGAAAATCCTGTTGAGAGATTGTTTCTCTTCTAGATGAGGGGAAACAATGTTGTTTTTTTTGAGACAATATCTCTCACTAAAGTCAGGCTTAAGACTTTCTCTGCCTATAGAAACTGAACGCCCTCATCTGCCTATATTTGTATGTTTGTATGGAAAATTCATTCAAAGCAGTCACAGTGTAACTTTGGATGGGAAGACAGGAAGCAGAGAGGCCTAGGAGAGACTCTGCCTATATTTGTATGTTTGTATGGAAAATTCATTCAAAGCAGTCACAGTGTAACTTTGGATGGGAAGGTGGGAAGCAGAGAGGCCTAGGAGAGACTGATGTGAAAGAGGACTTCAAGTCAGCCTGAAATGACACTTGGGCAAACCTGAGGAGAGAGAACATTTTTGTCAGGAGAGGGTGGTTGGACTGAAAGGGATCAGGGTCCTTTGTGACCAGGACAGCCTGATGCAGTCAGCTGGAGATATATATATATATATATATATATATATATATATATATATATATAAGGTCATATATATTCAATATTTTGCAAACCTTTAAATGCTAAGCAAACATTTGCTACTTTTATTATTCTTCATGAGAAAAGAGTCTAGGAAAGAGTAAGGCTGTGAAAAACTTGAGAGTGATTTAGAGGGGGATTTATCCTGAATCCCAAAACTAATAAGGGAAGCTCAAGATCTTTCTGAGTCGCAGGTGGTGACACATTCAGATGTACTTTAAAAATAGCTTTCTGATTTGGGGATGTGGGAGAGGACTGGAAAGTCGAGAGACTTGAGTTGGAGAGACCAATTAGGAGACTAATCAAATATCCCAGGTGAGAGGTGATGAAGGTCCAAATTAATGCCCTGGAAGATTTTGCAAATGCTTACTAATGTGGAGTGTACAAAAATGAGGAATTGGAGAAACTGGCAGAATAATAATCTTTGTAGGAAAGAGACCACAGAGAAGGACCAGAAGAGAAAGTGATGAAAGATAGTTTGGGGATCATGGCAGTTGGTACTGAGAACAGTTGACTGCAGTAGATTGTTGCTTGCCTTGATGTCCTTCCTCTCACGAGGAGGGTTCAGGGCAAACAAAATGGATCAGGGTCAGTGATGGCTGCTGCCTTCCTCAACCCATGGGAGAAAAAAATTGTCCCTGATGAGGACAGTGCCATTAACTCCTGCTGCAGCTCATAAAAACATAACTGTTTTAGAAACATTTAATTACCCTTGAATTCACTCATGGATTTTGGGATTTTTTATAATAATAGCTAACAATATCTACTCTTTATATAGAATGAGAAAATTTGGGATGCTCCATACACACATGCATTTGATAATGAATTGTAAGTGCAGCAGGAGACCCAAGATCCCATCTCTGGGGCTGTGGTTGATTCTGTAGGTTTGCCAGTAATTATTCTTCTTTGTTTCACTAGATTCCCTGCTTGGTGCTGCTGCAAGATGGACCTGGATCACCTTAGGGTCCTGTACCAAACAGAGCTCTTGGGATGGCTCTAGAATGCAATTGAAAATCTCAGGAAGGAATAGAAGCAACCCCAATCTTTCATGGATGAGAATTAGAGCTAACATCTGTGCAGTTGTGATCAGTCATGAGTGAGACTGCCTTAGTCATGCTGGGTGCCCAGTTTCTATCTTTGCGTGCAGCTCTCCTTGTGTCTTCCAGGAGGCATTAACAAAATACAAAAGGCTCTGTCTCCCATCATCTACCCAGTACTAATCCAGATAGAGATAGATGGAAACTCTCTTCCACATCAGACCCCTCTGGAGTATTTCTAAGGACAGCAGCTAAAGACAGCATTGCCTAAGGACAGATCTCCAGTAGGGCCCAGGGTACCTGAACCTCTCTAAAGGAGAATATGAATACAACCTGTGGGAAAGTGACCTTGGCTCTCTGGAAAGATCAAGGAATATCCAGAGAGCCTGCCTTAGCCTTTTAGATCAGAGAGAGGGAAGAGGAAGGAAGGTGTGTGTGTGTGTGTGTGTGTGTGTGTGTGTGTATGTGTGTATGTGTGTTTGTATGTGTATGTGTGTGTATGTGTGTGTTTGTGTGTGTATGTGTGTATGTGTGTAAGTGTGTGTGTATGTGTGTGTATGTTTGTGTGTGTATGTGTGTATGTGTGTGTATGTGTGTAAGTGTGTGTGTGTGTGTAAGGGGAAATCTCTATAATGAACCCTGGAATGATACTGCAACACAGAGCCCCTAAAGCCCTCCCATTCCTTACCTGACTGAACACCTCTTAAGGGCCTCTCCCCAGATGGCCAGGGAGTAGGGACCTTTCTTAAACACTTACACTAGCAGAGGCTCAAATCTGTGGAGCCAGTGCCTTGGGGGAGTGTCTTGCCAACTGTCTAGCAAAGCAGAGGAAGACAGAGAACCTTGTTGTTGGAGTTATTGCGGTGTCAGGTACATGTGGTGATGTCTCCTCTGAAAGGATTCAAATCCAGATAGTTTCCAACCCAATCACAGGCCTTTAATGGGATTTAAACCCTCAGTGGATAGGCCAAGTTCCTGGAATCAGCAGCCCAGGAAAGCAAGACTAGGATTCTTATAGTGCTAATGGTGCTGATTACATCTCAAGAGGTATACATTTTGAGGTTATAGGAGGAGTTTGCTAACATGTGGAAGTTCTAAATCCTTGATGGAACTATGCATGTAGTTCCTAGAATACATACAGAAAAGCCTGCTTAGGGGAGTATCTTGCTAATGATATAATAGCTAGCATAGGTTTGACCAGGGACAACAAAGAAGTGGAATTTCACAGGAGCCATGTTGAGGGAAAGATTTATTGAGTGTTGCAGTCCAGTGGCTTCTTCTGCATCATGTTAATGCTACTTTCTTATTGACTGATTTCTATATTATGTTTAGTGGTAACCATCATGTGGAAAACTTGTCATTACAGAATATGATGACCTGTTCATTGTTCTAGTGAGAATGTGATTAATTATTTCTATGACACTCTAGGCTGAGGGGCAACAATCAGAATCCCATCAGAGTTGAATCATCTTTATCTAAGTTAAACCTTTGCTACTTACCACTTGAATAGCATTATCTAGGTCCCTTAAATTCTGGGCCTAGATTTCCTGTTCTGTAAAGTGAGGTGGTTGGAACAAATTGTCTGTAAGTCCCCTTTCAACTCTGGGAGCCTGTGGTTTTTTAACCTTCCCTGGAAGAAATCCCACCAAGACTATTGGCCTAGGAATATCTCTTCCCATGTAAATTTTTGTGAGATTTTTCTGGGTTTTTGCTAATGTGAGAAATGGATGGGGAGTTATTTTACACAGTTATGAAAATTAAATTGGAGAAATGAAATTTAAACGAGAAAATTGAAACCCACAAAAGAAAGTAACAAGGTTTGGAGCTTTTCCATTTGAATGGGAACCTTCTGAACTTTGTCTGGTCAGGTTATCTTGACCATAAGAATGTAACTTGTTCAGTGCTGGGACTGGCTCATCTAATCAGGGCTGGTAGCCTCAAATTTTAAAAAGAATCTTTTGAAATTTTCCTTCTTATTCTTCAGGTTTATCTTTCCCATAGGAATGTAGACTCTTTGAGGGCAGGCACTGGTTATGTAATGAGAGGCAGAGATTCACATTCTATAATATCTGTAAAACTTGATGGAGAATTAGGGGAGAGACTTGGATAGGATAGGACAGGACAGGAAATAGAACACTGTCTTTATTACTCCAAAAGGGTGTCTACTAACTTTAGGCCCCCATTCTTGTAAGAATGTAAAAGAAATCTTTTCTGCATTCATTAGTAAGTCAGTAAAATTATTACATATTTTATTTCTTACAGATGGAGGCTCTGTCCAGGATCCAGACCTCATTAGTTGGGAACAGCCCCTATCAAAGCATGAGAAAATGTATCCTTTTGATTTCAATGGTCTAGTGCATTGTCACCTGTTGTGGGCCAGAACTTGAAAAAAGGTACTAAGTCAGTGGAATTGCTAGAGACAACAGTTAGTTAATTTAGCATGGTTCAGTATGATTGATTTAATCCTACAACAAATAATGGTTTCCTAGTGATATAATGATTGGTGCATACTCAGTGTGGGGTATATAAGCAAGAAGCTCCCAGGGCCAAAAAGACAAGCACACTAGAAGCTCTTAGAGCCTCAGCCAGGATTCAGTCGGGGAGATTCAGAAGCCAGAGAAGGCAGGTGGGAGCTCAAGGTCTCAGAACCAAGACCAGACTGAAAGGCTCTCCAGAAAGCTGCCCAGCTGCAGTAAGGAGATAATAAAGGATCTGTACTATAAGAAAGCTAACCGGGCTGCAGGAAAAGAGACAAGACTTGGAAAGAGAAAATAAAGGATTTGGACTTTAATCCCTGGCTGCACTTGTGGTGATTACTGAACTGAAATGAAGGCTGCTTCTAGAGACCCCAAGAAAACCTCAACAGAGAAGATTACATTTTAGAGAGAATATTACATTCACCAGTGTCCCCCACTCATAGACTGTTCAAGCTCCTAGGATCATGTAGTTGAGTAATGTGTGGGATAGTGGTGACCACAAAAACAATCAGAGACTCAGAGTAAGAAAAAGCTAAAAGGAATTTATTTTGATCTCTGGAGAAAGGGCATTTCCCAACCAGTTGAGCATCAGTTAAAGGAGTACAAATCATAAACTGCAAAACACAAGATTAAATGGAACAGAAACACTCTCCCCCTTGACCTTTTGTCCCATTTTTTTGGGGGGGGGGATTCAGGCTTATACTCTAACCATGGAAATCTATCCCAAAAACAAAAGATTGAATTGCCTTTAAAAGACGTTCTTAAAAGCTAATTTAAATGGTGGGAAACAGAAAAGGATGAACAAATGCAGCTTTTTTAGCTATAATTCAACTTGTTATTGGAAAATTTCAGGTCATAATTAGGACATAATTTAAGGGTATATTCCCATGACTGGATCTTCCCTCAGTTTACTCCATTCAGTAAGACCAGAATCCAGAATCCAGAGAATTAGGAAGGGAAAAAGAAAGTAGGTTCTATGTTAAACAGGTAACTCTGTGCAAAGGCCAAAGATAAGACAGTAGACTATCTACTATTGCCTTTGGTGGTTGGGCAATCTTATGTGTGACTGAGATCTCAGACAATTAAGTAAGATGGGAAATTTACTAGCATCAGGAAATAAAGGGTAACAACGGAATCCCTATGGATATTCCTCAAACTAGTTAGTTCAAAGGAAAAGGATGTCAGGAAATCTGGGATTGAGTCAATGTTGGAGTTGTCTGTGATCACATTTTGAAAGATTTCCACACTAGAGTGCAAAAAGGATCTGCACAGGGATATTTACAAGAAACTCTAGGGGAGAAGGAGTAAAAAAGTAGAGCTCTGAAAGATGAGACACTCTTCTAAGGAACAACTCTGTACTAGAGAAAAAGAAGAATTTAAAAGCAGTTTGTGTGTGTGTGATCTTCTATGCTTCTTCTCAATCAGCTGAATTACAAAGGAAAATATCTGACCATTTAGCACTTAAAAAGTGCTTATTTTATGCCTCTGTGTTGTGTTTCTGTTTGCCTGTAAGGCACCTTGATTCAAAATAAGTTGAATTTTTCTTCAAAGTTAAACTTCCAAATTACAGCCTCCGAATTTCTTTCCCTTGGAGAGGAATGTCCAGACTTGATCTTTGAGATGGTATGTCCAGTCTAGCCTCTCTGAAGAATGACAGGCTCTCTTAAACCTTCACCCCATGCCCCAGAGTCAGCCTCAGTTTTTCTCCAGATGGGTCACTGCATCCCCTATCCCCAGAATCTTAAATTCTTCTCAAAGAACTCTGGTCTCTGTAGAAGTGTGTGATCTATCTCACCATGTCTTGGGAAAATATAGGAAAATACACTTTATACTGCACTTTTTCCCTTTCTTATGTTGAGGGGTGAGAAATGAGAGGTGAGAGATAACCTAACAGTGATGGGGTCCCCAGGCCAGTGTCACAATTCCATAACTCACACACATACATGTGTATGTCATACATGTATGTGTTTATATACATAAACATACATATAAGATATGTATTCTCTCTTCATAAGGCATTTGACAAAGAATAATAGCAAAATAATTTTGGGTAAGATCTAATAGGGCTGGGATGTGGAAAATTATTATCTCTTTAGACAAGAAAAAGGATGTTTAAATTGGTATAAAGAAAAGAATGTATCTTTAGGATAGGCATTCATAAGGGACAAGAGAAATCTGTTTCTTCTTTATCAATTAGCTAATCACTGTTTGCAATATTCATAAATGCACATTTTTTAAGAGTAGAGGAAGAGATGAGTTCCTGGAAATATTCAGAGGCTCAAGAATTTTCTTTTGTAATTGTAAAGTAATAAAGGGAGGTACCATGAAATACTGACATAGCAGCATCATGCAGAAAGGAAAAGAATTGCAATAACAGGCAATAGAGGGTGAAATAAACACAATCCATTTTCCATAATGTACTGATCTCCAGCCCCTGACTCGAAGTACTGAGGTTCTCTGGTCCTTGGTATCATATTTGTCAGTCCTATGATGTTGAAAAAAATCCTTTGATCTCTCTCAATCTAATTTTTCTTCTACAAAATGAGGAAAAATAACTTCTGGTGATGTCACAAGTCTGTAAAAAGGACAACAATGCTTAAACTTGCTTGGTTTTTAGCATGCCCAGCCTGCCAATAATCAAAATCCCACAAGTGGTCTATGATATGGGGGTTTGGCACGAAAAGTTGGGGTGTGATCACATGAAGAATTTACAATGGCCATTCTCTTTGAGAAAAGGTAGGTTTATTTAGGGAAATGAGTTACAAACAAAAGGAAGGAATGCAATAGACACTGGGAATGGCAAATGTGAAGTAGACTAGGAGAGCATGTAAAAGACAAATTCTTCAGGGAAACTTTCTAACTTCCACCTTTGTGCTGGCTGGAGATTTGGAGGGATCTAGAGGCTGAAGCTGGAAGAGACAAAAGACTAGTGGCAAGAGCTCTGAGAACCAAGGAGAGAGACAGGCCTCTATTAAAGCTAACCAGGCCCCAGGAAATGAGACAAGAATTAAAAGGAAACAATAAAGAAACTTGACTTTAACACCTGGCTGCATCTGAGGTGATTATTACTCAAAACTGAACGTAAGGCTGCCTCCACAGCCCCCCAAGAAACCTGCTCCCAGAGAACTTTATATTTTAGAGAAGAACATTACAGGTAAAAGGCTAGAGTAAAATTTATTATAAATCAGCTTAAGCAAAAAAAAAAAAATCAGTGGTAGCAATTCTGATCTAAGATTTAATTAAGAATATAAGGAAGTAAACTGCATCTTATTAAAGGGTACCATAGACAATAAAGTACTATTAGTTCTAAATGTAAATGCACCAAGTGGTAGAGCATCCAAATTCTTAGAGAAGTTAAGTTAATTACAAGATGAAATAGACAGCAAAACTGTATAAGTGAAGACCTCAACCTCCCCCCTCAGAATGAAACAATAAACCACTTAAGGAGGTTAATGAAACCCTGAAAACTTTGATATGATAGACCTCAGAGAAAATTTAACAGGGACAGAAAGGAATAGACCTTTCATGTCACCTACATGAAAATTGTTCATGTATTAGGACATAAAAACATCACAAACAAATGCAAAAAAACAGGAATAGTAAATGCTTCCTTTTCTTTTCTTTTCTTTTCTTTTTTTAATTTAATAGCCTTTTATTTACAGGTTATATGCATTGGTAACTTTACAGCATTAACAATTGCCAAACCTCTTGTTCCAATTTTTCACCTCTTACTCCCCCACCTCCTCCCCTAGATGGCAGGATGACCAGTAGATGCTAAATACATTAAAATATAAATTAGATACACAATAAGTATACATGACCAAAATGTTATTTTGCTGTACAAAAAGAATCAGACTCTGAAATTTTGTATAATTAGCTTGTGAAGGAAATCAAAAATGCAGGTGGGCATAAATATAGAGATTGGGAATTCAATGTAATGGTTTTTAGTCATCTCCCAGAGTTCTTTCTCTGGGCGTAGCTGGTTCAGTTCATTACTGCTCCATTGGAAATGATTTGGTTGATCTCGTTGCTGAGGATGGCCAGGTCCATCAGAACTGGTCATCATATAGTATTGTTGTTGAAGTATATAATGATCTCCTGGTCCTGCTCATTTCATTCAGCATCAGTTCGTGTAAGTCTCTCCAGGCCTTTTTGAAATCATCCTGTTGGTCATTTCTTACAGAACAGTAATATTCCATAATATTCATATACCACAATTTATTCAGCCATTCTCCAACTGATGGATATCCACTGAGTTTCCAGTTTCTAGCCACTACAAAAAGGGCTGCCACAAACATTCGTGCACATACAAGTCCCTTTCCCTTCTTTATGATCTCTTTGGGATATAAGCCCAGTAGTAACACTAAATGCTTCCTTTTCAAAGCACATTGCAATAAAAATTATATTCAATAAAGGGGTAGGGAGAGCTAGACTAAAAACCAATTAGAAATTAAAACATTCAATTCTAAAGAATGAGTGGGTCAAACAACAAATCATAGAAGCAATAGATAATTTTATGGAATAGAATGACAATAATGAAACAACATACCAAAACCTATGGGATGCAGTCAAAGCAGTTGCTAGAGAAAATTTTATTTCTCTAAATAGTTAAATGAATAAAATAGAGGAAGAGGAGATGATTGAATTAGGGATACAACTAAAAAAAACTAGAAAAAGAACAAATTAAGCTCCCCAATTAAATATGGAATTAGAAATTCTGAAACTCAAAGGAAAGATTAATAAAACTGAAAGTAAGAAAATTATTGAACTACTTAATAAAACTAAGAGTTGGTTTCGGTAAATCTTTGGTTAATTTGATTATGAAAAAAAAAAATTACCAGCACCAAAAATGAAAAGGGTGAATTCGCCATCAATGAAAAAGAAATACAGCAATAAGTAGAAATTATTTTACCCAATTATATGCCAGAAAATCTGCCAATCTAATTGAAATGGATTAATATTTACAAAAATATAAACTTAAACAGACCCATTTTAGAAAAAGAAATTGAACAAGCTATTAATGAACTCCCTTTAAAAAAATCTCCAGAGTCAGAATAATTTACAAGTAAATTATACCAAACATTTAAAGAACAATTAATTCCAATACTATTGGAAAAATAGGTAAAGAAGGAATCCTACCAAATTCCTTCTATGACTCAATATGGTACTGATAGCTAAATCAAGAAGAGCCAAAATAAAGAAAGAAAATTACAGATCAATCTCCCTAGTGAATATTGATGCAAAATTTTTGAATAAAAGATTAGTAAAGAGATTACAACAATTTATCAGCAGCATAAGAATTTATGCCAGGAATGAAGGGCTGGCACAATATAAGGAAAAGAATTGCTATGATTGACCATATCAGTAACAAGATTAACAGAAACTATATGATAACTTCAATAGATGCAGAAAAAACTTTTGACAAAATGCAGCACCTATTCCTATTAAAAACACTAGAGATCTTAGGAATAAAGAGAGTTTTCCTTAAAATGATAAACAGAATCTATATAAAACCATCAGCAATAATTATTTGTAATGGAAAGAAATGGGACACATTTCCAGTAAGATCAGGGTGAAACAAGGATTATTATCCATTATATTAGCCCATTATCACCACTAACACTCAATATTGTACTAGAAATATTGGCTTTCCCAAAAAGGAAAAGAAAAAGATATCAAATATTAAAACAGTCAATAAGGAGATAAAACAATCACTCTTTACAGATGATATGATGGTATACTTGAAGAATTCTAGACAATGATCCAAAACCTACTTGAAACAACAGCTTTAGCAGAGTTTCAGGATACAAAATAACCCCACAGAATTTTCATGAGCTGCAGAATGACTAAAGAAGAATAGACATAGAATTATGATAGAATAGTATTATACTATAACAAATGATGAGACTTTTATGAACCTATATAAAGTAAAGTGAGAAGAACTGGGAGATTACTGTGCACAGTAACATCAATGTTGTAATGATGATCAATTGTGCCAGACTTACTCTGATCAATGTAGTGATCGAAGTTAATTCCATAGGACTCATTCCATAAGTGCTATCCACCATCAAATAGAGAACTTAAAAATGCCAATTGCAAATTAAACTTTAATTTTCTTGCTTTATTTTTGCAAAATTATTAATATAGAAATATGTTTTATAAGATTTCATATGTACTGTATAATTGATATTAATTATAGTGTTTGTCTTCTGGATAAGAGGGGGAGAGATTAAAAGATGGGATAGCATCTGCAGCTCAAAATTTAAAAGAAATGAATGTTTAAAATAACTCTTTCTCCTTCAAACAAATAAAAATAAATGATCAGCCTATTTACTGGCAAAACACAGCAGCATAACTGCACATGAAATAAAATATTTGGACATCTAACTGCCAAGACAAACACAGGATACAAAACACTTCTCAAATAAGGAATTTCTAATCTAAATAATTGGGGAAAATATCAATAGCTCATGAGTAAACTGAGCTAATACAATAAAAATGACTTCTACATGAATTTGTCTACTCATTCAGTGCTATACCAATCAAACTGCCAAAATTTTCTTCTATAGAAATAGAAAAAATAATAACAAAATTCATTTGGAAGAACAAAAAAGTCAAGAATATCAAGAGAATGAAAAGAAAAATACAAAGAATGGTGCTTAACAGTTCCAGATATAAAACTATATTATAAAGCAACTGGCTAAGAAATAGAGTGGTGGAACAGTGGAATAGGTTAGATACACATGACAAAATAATCAACGATTATAGTCATCTAGGTCTAGGAAGATATGAAAGCAATGAAAAGGTAACAAGGAGGGAAGGGGATTAGAATCAGCAATAAATTCAAAGAGAAGTGGGAAAGAGTTGAGAGCCTCTTAACGATTTATAAAAAGAGTAACTAGGTGAGGGAAGAAGGGCCTTTGGACATGACAGGGCCAAGACAACATGAATAAAAGAGGCTACAGGTGAAGGGCCTGAGGATGGGGAGGAGGTGATCATTCATCAAACCAAAGACCTCAGAAAAGGACAAGAAGCTTAAAACCCTGAAAGAATATTAGAAGTTTAAGATATACAAAGATAAGTCTTGGTTCTGCTGAAGTTATCCTTTCAGGCTCAGAAAGGTCAGTTACTCTACTTGAAGTATCATTGCTTTATAATCTCTCACTGGAAATGCAGTTCCCTCCTCTGATTGCTCATTGACTGGAAACTACAGATTACAGCCTATTCAGGGTACCTAATTCACCCATGTGAGTGTGAATGGCCAGTTTAAGTTGCAAATGTCCTCACTGAGGCATTTGACTTTGGCTTCTGAGAGGTTTCCACACAACTGAGATGCAGGGAGGACAATGAAGCAAAGTAGAGCTATCTTCCCCTGAATTGCCAACAAATAATTGTGCTTATTTCACATAGCAAGAAAACTATACTTAAGATTGTGCAAACTAGACTTCAATAACATATGAACTGAGAATTACTAGCAGAGTTGGCTGGTTTTTGAAGAGGCCGAAACCTAGAGGTAAGATTGGCAACATTTGCGGAGTTATTGAAAAAGCAACAGAGTTCCAGAAAACCATTTCCTTTGGCTTCATGGACAACATTAAAGCCTTTGAATATGGATCACAATAAGTTGTTCCAAGTCCTCCAAGGGATGGGAGTACCAGATTATCCCCCCTTTCATCAAAAAATGTTTACAACAGAGAGAAGATTCAGATTTTCTAAATGAATTTCTAAATGTCAATGAGGAACCTGTATGTGAGCCTCAAGAGTCAATCCAAGTTAGACCCAGTATGGAACAACTGATTGATTTAAAATGGTAAAAAGAGTGTTTCAAAGTTATAAATTGTCACCTTTCTTATTTAATTTGTATACAAAGTATGAAATGCAAAACGTCAGGTAAATAGAGAAAGAATAAAGAGAAGCACTTCAAATATTATATTTTTAGAATCAAAGATCATAGCATGTGATGACAGCGTATTTTAAAATTAACCAGAGTCAGGAATTCAGATTAAGGGAAAAATCTTCAATCTTTATTCTCAGTAGAGGTGAAGAAGGATCGGAGGTGAAGGGGGATTGGAGGTGAACGGGAGATCATGATCACAATGTGTGCAGCTGAGTCAAGAAGCCAGCCAGACCAGAAGTCAGCCAGCAGTCTCTCCCCGCCTCTCTTCCTGCCCCTCTGCCTCCACCCACCAAAATCGTCATTTCCTATATAACACATCAGGATTTGCACAAAGAGTGGGCGGGGGCCATTCTTTCTCCAAGCATATATATTAATAGAGTATGGTCCAATTACTATTTAGCCTCACGTGCTTGGGACCTCAATGTATCATCTCGAGCTTCAGCCCATTACATCTTTTAAAATACTCGGTCATCACATTTGGCACCCAAGTGTGGGAACCAAGGACCCTGCTTTCACTGAAGAAGTCTCCGGTGACCAGGAACTTAGGTGAGTATAATAGACAAACAGGGAACTTATTTTCTTAAAGACTAAACTAGTAACATTTTTGGCTGAAATGGGACAGATGCTAGCAAAAGATTCTCCATCCTCCCCACCCCAACCCTCTCACCCCCACCCAGGAGTGGCGCTATAGAAAGCATGCTTAAGCTGATAGAAGACCAAGGGCTACTTATAACTTGGGAACAGATAGCTAGACTTCTGGGTACATTAAAACGCATCTCCCCTTGGTTCTTAGAGGAAGAGCAAATCTCTTGGGATAATTGGACATTAATTGGGCAATAGCTCTCCGCATATTACAATGAAAACAGTCCTCATTCAAATTCCATCGAGGCATTCTATTTATACAATATAATACAGTTGGCCTTAAAAAAAACCCTATGACTTCTAGAAGAAAGAAAAAAGCTCTAGAAATAGCCAAATGGGGAAGCCTGAGATAAAGGAGGAAGACAATGATGAGGGCATGGAGACTGAAGTGAGGCTCAAGTGTGTGGTGAATCTGAGGTAGCTTCAGCCCCACCTAAGGAGCAGGTAATTGACTCTGCTCCATCAATGCCACCCTCTGGGATGGAGGGAGGAGGGGTAGTGAGGGGGGCAGTGACAGCACCAGTACCTCCTCCCCACCATCCAGCCATTCCTATGACTAGATTGCAAAAGGGACTAATTAAAGCCAAAGTGGAAGGGAGAGATGTAACAGAACTCCAACATCACATTTTTCCTGTAATATAACAGGAATTTAATTCTTCAGGTCAAGAAAGTAGAAAATACCCTCCTTTTGATATAGAAATCCTCAAAGATCTGAAAAAGACTTGCATTCTTTATGGGGCTACATCAGCTTATGTTAAGATGTTATTACGGAATTTGGCTTTTGAAATCTTGATCCCTAATGACTGGAAATCTATAGCAAGGGTATGCCTAGAACCTGGACAAAACTACTTGTGGCTTTCTGAATACAGTGAGGTCTGTAGGATACAAGCCCAACAAAATGGTCAAAGTGCTGTTCATGCTGCAATCACCTGTGACCTACTAAAAGGTGTAGGTTCCTATACAGACTTCACAGTACAGATTAATTATTCCATAGCAGCATATGAGCAAATTGCTGCTAATGCTATCAAAGTGTGGGCTTCTCTCCACAATAAAGATGACAAGGGTAAGGCTTTCACAAAAATAACACAAGGGCCAAATGAACCCTTTGCTGACTTTGTGGGATGTTTGCAGACAGCTATCATAAGAACTAATGGGGAAAATGCAGTAACAGATATTTTGATAAGGCAACTTGCTAAGGAAAATGCTAATATGGTTTGCAGAAGAATTATATTAGGACTGCACAAGGATGTTCCTTTAGAGGAGGTCATAAGATGCTGTGCCACAGTGGGCACAAATGCCTTTTGTAGCCAGGCTATGATGCAGACTTCCCAAGATCCCAATGGGAAGACAGGGTTTCTTCTGGCAAGGGACTTCCAGAGAGATACGTCAATGCTTTCAGTGTGGTTAAGTAGGGCATCTGAAATCTCAATGTTGGTATAGAGGCAGAGTGAGAAAACAGGATGGGAGAACAAGACCCAGTACCCCATGTCCAAAATGCAACAGAGCTTTCACTGGACCTCAGAATGTAGACAGATTTAGGGAAATGGGATAAGAGGCCCAGCCCCAGGGCCCTAGGCAAAAAACACTTGGGGCATGATGGCCCATCAATGGTGCACCCAGAGAGTGCCTAGAAGTCCAGTATCCAGATATGACCAATCAGCCAGGAAGCCATCTGATGGGAGAAAGGCATTACACAATCAATCAGCCAGGAAGCAACCTGATGGGAGGAAGGGATTACAGTTAGGGAGAATAGAGTTGTATGCAGCTGGGACTACTGAGATACCCCCTAGAGAGGTGAAATCTGTTCCTCTCCAGCCTATGGATCCCTTGCCCCCAGGCACACTAGGCTTGACCATTTCACCTCCTTTTTGTATGTATAAAACAGTGTCCATCCACACACCGATGTGGGAAACTGGGGAATGTGTAGATAATATCCCAGTCACTAATACAAATAGACAATGTGTGACTTATCACACAGGAGAGGTAGTAGCCTCAGGTTTACTCATATAGAATCCTAATAAGCAACCTGGTGATAGTCACCCAGATTCTGACTCCAGACCACAAAATCCAGGAATATACTGGACAGCAGCTGACTGACCTATGTTCACGATCTATATAAATGGCCTCCCATTAGAAGGATTGGTAGACACAGGTGTAGATTGTACAGTCATTAGAGGTGCCAAGTAGCCTAGTCACTGGTCAAAGATTAAAGCAGACACCTACATGTCTGGCGTAGGAGGATCAATAGCAGCTGAAGTTAGTGTTTCCCCTATGAGATGGGCTTTTGAAGGCAAAACAGGAGTTTTTACTCCTTTTATAGTTGAAAAAATCCCCATCAATCTGTGGGGAAGAGACAATTTGCAGCAATTAGGGTTAAAAGTGAGTACTTCGGTTTTTTAAGCAGGGCTGCTGTTGAAGGTCTGCCAACACTTTCACCTGTTCCTATCCAATGGAAAATGGATACACCAGTGTGGATAGAACAGTGACCCTTAGATAGCGATAAAATTCAGGCCTTATTAGATATAGTACAAGAGCAGCTTGACCAAGGACACTTACAAGCTTCTCTAAGTCCTTGGAATTCCCCAGTGTCTGTTGTAAAAAAGAAATCTGGAAAATGGAGGACGTTAACAGATTTAAGAAAGGTGAATGAACAGATGGAAACTATGGGAACTCTTCAGCCTGGATTTCCATCTCCTACTCAATTGCCTAGAGAATGGCCTCTTTGGGTCATAGATATTAAGGATTGTTTCTATTCTATCCCTCTGGATAAGGAGGATATGAAAAGATTTGCCTTTTCAGTGCCCAGTGTTAACTTAGCTGAGCCTTACAAAAGATATGAATGGACAGTTTTGCCACAGGGAATGAAAAACAGCCCCATGTTGGGTACCAAATATGATGACCACGTATTTTAAAATCAGCCAGAGTCAGGAATTCAGGTTAAGGGAAAATCTTCAATCTTTATTCTCAGTAGAGGTGAAGAAGGATCAGAGATGAAGGGGGATTGGAGGCGAAGGGGAGATCACGGTCACAATGTGTGCAGCTGAGTCAAGAAGCCAGCCAGACCAGAAGCCAGCCAGAAGTCTCTCCCCACCTCTCTTCCTGCCCCTCTTCCTCCACCCACCAAAATTGTCATTTCCTATACAACACATCAGGACTTGCACAAAGAGTGGACGGGGGCCATTCTTTCTCTAAGCTTCTATATTAATAGAGTATGGTCCAATTACTATTTAGCCTCATGTGCTTGGGACCTCAGTGTATCAAATCTAGCTTCAGCCCATTGCAATAGCAGATAGTGACTTTAGTCATTAAATTAAAAGATACTTTCCCCTTGGAAGAAAAGTTATGGCAAATATGTATAGCATACCAAAAAACAAAGACATCATCTTGCTGACATGGTTTTTCCAGTAGCAATGTACATCTGTGAAAGTTGGCCTTTAAGGAAAGCAGAGCATTGGAAAACTGATGCTTAACCCCTTCAGGATACCTGCCTGATTGTGTAACACCTCAGAAAACTCCACTGCCATTCCTGATATGGGGGGTCCAGAAGGCAGGTGATTATTATTGTCTCTCAGAGACAAAGTTGAAGGATTTCTAGCACTGCTTCTCATGAGCTCCTATCACTAGACTCCTATTAGCAGACAGAAGGGCAATTATTGCTAACAAAGGTATTTGCTGAGAAGGAAGAGTAAAAACATTGCTTCAAACATCTCTTCAAATAATAAAAAATGTATGTGTACTCTCCCACAAATATAGCTTCCTTGAAAGGACTACAAACTTAAAAGAAATAAAGACAATGGCAGTAAAATATGTGGAGGGTCACTGAAGCTAACGGGTAGCACTGACCTCCTGAATTTGGAAATCTTTTTTTTTTCTTTTGGGAAGTATTCCATGATTAGAACAAGGGTCATTGTCATTAGAGTTCAATCCTGGCATTTCTTTGTGGCATAAGCAGTTATACTCCCTGCAGCTACCATTGTCCTTCTGGGACTGGCTTTCTTCACATATTATAACTAATTCCACAGCCATCAACCATTTCTGCCTCTGGTAGACTCAGATGATTCAGTCCATCCTTGAGATCATGTTATTGAGAGCTAACGATTCCTGGCACCTCAGAAGCCTAAGAATATGGACCCTTTGATGAAGAGAATCACTTTGAATTACAATGTAGATATGGTAGATCATCTATTCCCAAATTCAATAGGAATGCACATGGAAGGTTCCAAAAAGATTTTTATGTAAATAAAGGGGGTAAAGAAGACAGGAAAATATGGTGATGTTCAAAATATTGAAGCACTTGGGGAGCAACAGAGCATGTCTCCAAACTCGTGTCAAATGCCTTGTCTCTTGACAGTTCAGTCCCATAACTCTGGCTTCTTTCATGCTTCTTGATTTTTTTCTGGGACATCTGAGGGCGCCTGGGTCTCTAGAAGCCTCCCTCTCCCCAAATTCAGCTTCTTTCTTTCTCTCCTCTTTTGTTTTTTTCCCATTAACCTCAATGTCTCTGCTTTCTTTCCTGAGAGATAATTCTGAACTCTTCTTAATGAAGGGAGACAGAAAGATTGCCACAACATCCCTAGGGACTTTCCCTCTTACTTAGGCTTCATGTTTCTTCCAGGGATCTTGTCATAAACATACACTCTGATGATATACAATGTGTGAAGATAGAGATAAGAGATATCACAGGCATCCTAGAATAGAGTTGGGACTAGGAGACCTTTCCCCCTCCAAACATGTCTCCACTTCCCTCCATCATGGCCCTGTTCCTAGTCTCTGTCCCATCAGCAAGAAGGCCATGCTTAGTCACCATTTTGACACCCTCCCCCCCTTGGTTTCTATATTTCATATATTAGTATATTCTTCATTTAGCAGAGTGCTGTTCACACAGGACTGAATATGATTTGAATATGTATCTTTCATTGAATGAATGATTTTCTTATTCATCTGTTCCTTTATTTATGGGATGAATAATGAAGAATGAGACAATTTTGTTGTTAAGAAGCTAATATTCTTTTGGGAAGAAGCAATTGGCAAAGAGATAATCAGATTCTGTAAATATACAGAAAAGGTGGACCAGAGGGAAGACATGAGCAATAGGAAGGAATAGGGCAGGCTCATTTTGGGGTTGGTACTTGAGATGAAATAGCCAGGAGGGCTGGGATTCTGTGAGAAGTAAGTGGTAGAAGAGCATGTTCCAGGCATGGGACATAACCTGAACAGAGAACCAGAGAGCACAAGTGGAAAATAGTGTCCCTAAAATAAATGGGAAGCTAATTAAACAGAACCTTTGAGTTCAGGAAGGACAAGAACATGTAACAAATTTGGAAACACTGGATTAAGAGGCATCCAAGAAGCAAGTGGATAAAGAATTGGTTTGGAAGTCAGAGGGAGGAGATTTCAATTTTGCCTTCTGACAAACTGGCCTTAAGAACCAGAGAAAGTCCCTTTAGCTGCCATTCTTGCAGAAATCCCAGACTATAAACTGATCACAACTTAACAGCTTATCACAACTACACTCAAACAAATGAACCAAGGGTGGTTATAGTCTCTTTTCCTTGCAATAGGGAGTCATTGAGTCTTCTTCACGAAGAAAGGAATCCTGAGTAAACTTGTGCCCTAGATCGATGTTTGCCAGCTGTGTGGAGGGGAGGGGTATCCCTGGAGCTTAGGACACCAATAATGAAGCTGTAATGGAGCGCTAGAGCTGAGCTGATAATATCGTGAACTAGAGTAATTTTGCGTTGGAGAGAAGAGATGGGAGTCTTGGAGAAAGAACACTTGGTATCTCATTTCTAGGAAGTTTTCTTAGCATCAAATTTCAATTGATCTCTCCACACCCCATACCTTGGTCACTGTTGTGCCTTGTGAGTTTAAGGAAGGCAAATGCACTCCATGGAAGCCCCAAACTCAACAGGTGAAGAGAAGACAAAAGAATTTCCATGAATGGGGAAAAACCTGACAAAATGGCCAGGGAATAAATTCTAGCCTTTCATTTATGGTTCTGAAGTACTAAGACTTTATAAAATTCAGATCTTTGGTTCTAAGAGCTGGCCTTCTAGAGTTTGTGTATAGATGGAGTTGATCTTAACATCTCACTCATCTCTGGATTCTGGGAGAGAACAGAGAAGCTCAAGGAGGGCAAGGAATGTAGCATTTTGCTACAATGTTTGATTCTGTTGACTCATCATGGCAAGGAGGTGACCCAGAAGTCCTAAAGGCTGTGCTACTGAGATGATCATTCTGGAAGTTTTCTCTCATGTATAGAGAGTCCCATCCTCAGTTGATTCTCCATTGGGGGATGACTTCTCTGGTCGTGGCATCCCTAAGTCAAAACAAAAACACAAAATGATTCATTTAGTGCATAAGAACAGTTGGCATTTGAGCAGTGATTTAAAAAAAAAAGATATTGAGATGAAAGGAACTACAGAGGCCAGCTACTCTAGCCCTCTTTCTACACGTGAGTAAATTGTGACATAGGGATATTTCCTCAGGATCACATAGGGTTTAAGTGCCAAGTCAGAATAGGAGCAAAGTAGTAGAAAACAAAAGGTGTGTGGAGAGTCACCTTTACTGGGCCTTGCACTTTTAGTCCTCCTAATATTAGGGGCTTTGCTTTCACCAGCCAGTGGGCAGATTCCAGTGGGGGTTCAGTGCTAGGTCAAAATGACATGAATTCCTGCAAACTATGAACAGACTAAGCAAGTGTGAATGCCTGCCAAAGCACAGCTTGGGACCTTGCAAACCATGTGTAGTCTAAGTAGGTGTGATTACCTGGGAAGGCACAGTTCACACAAAGCAATTTGTACTGAAAAGTAGGAGTTTGGGAAAGGGAGGTAGATCAGGTCCAGAAGAAGGTACAAGGTGTAGAAAACCATGCTGATATCCCTCTCCCATTCAGGGAGATAGACTATAAGGAAAGGCAACTAGGGAAAGCATCATTTTACCTTCCAGTTTTTCTGAAGTGAATATAGATGAGGGTCCCAATGAGAATTATTCCAGCTAAGACTCCAATCACAATGCCAGTGATGACCCCTGCAGAGAGTGAGGAACTACTTCCTCCTGTAGACTGTGCTGTGATGGAAAGAGAAAAGAAAAGGAACCTTTAGTGTTTTTGAGGAATCTCCACCATGAAGTGCCTAACACTTGTTCACAGTGCTGAGTACTCTGTATCTTCTTAATGATTGCTTATTGATTGATGAAGGAAACAACTGTTATTCCTCAGAGTTTGATTTTCCTTTGGCTGGGTCACATTATGGGCTGTCTCACAAGCAACTGGTTAACCTGAATATTAGACATGTTCAACAAACTCTATATAGCCAATTTCTGAACTCATGATTTTCTCCCCATGTTGTGCAAATTCCTCTTTGCTATTTCAGAAGATGTCATCACATAACTCCCAGTCACCAACCAATGGGACACATTTTTGATTTTCTCTCTTTTTTCAACCTCACATCTAATCAAGTTGCTGTGACAGTTTTAATGGTAGAATTATTTGCATTGATTCTCCTTGGCAAGGATCTGCACATCTCAATCTGAAATCTTTATCTTATCTGAAAGGTAGGGCAATGGAACAAAAAGAGCTCTTAGTTTCAATTCTGGAAACCTGGATTAAAATCCTGACCCTGTCACTTGCTATGTGGGATGTTGGCCAAATTTATTCTCTTCTCTGGTCACCAATTTCCTAATGTTTTGAGGGTGGGTAATGTATCTATAACATTCACCTCAGCTTTAAATCCCATAAATTACACTTCTCTTGTTCCCCACTCCCCTTGCCAAATTCCAGCCCTCATCAATTTCTATCTGAAGTTTTCAATAGTCTCTACAATGGTCTTCCTGTCTCCATTCCTTGTTCTAATCAACGTCTTTCATCTTTGTATTTCAAGTGCTCTGTGTATTGCCACAGATAATAATGATGACCATTTGCTATTGGATGGCTAAGGTTTGCTCATGGAAATGAGATCACTTACTCTAGACAGGAAGAGAAATGACAAAACAATCTGATTCACCAGTTCTTTAGAATTGTTATTTAGTGTAGTATTTTCAACCTTTTCTTCAAAGTCCTTTTATTGATTATATGTTTTGCCACATTCCTAACAGGATAAGATGTTGAAAGCTTTTCTTTTTACCTTTTGCTTCCTAAGATTTCATGCTTAGATATATGATCAGTTTTTCTAAAAGTGTCACACACTCCTGAGAAATATGCATATTTTTTCCTATTCCTATCCGATAATCATGAGAAGTCCTTTGTATTCAACTCTGATAAATTTCCACTTAAGTCCTTAATATTCTCTTCTCTTTTCTTTTCTGGGGAGGGGGGAAGGTTGAATGACTCATATTTGTCTAGGTTTTAAAATGTCTCTTATTCTTGTATTTTTTTTCAAAATTTGTTTACTTTTTCCTTTACTTTTTTGGATATTTTGTCTCTTTATTTATATTCATTGTATTGGGGTATTTTGCATAGTAACTTGTTGTTTACAGTACCTTTTCTGCATAATGCAGCTTCCTTACTTATTTTTATGTGAATGTCCATTTTTCCAGTTAATAGCTATGATTATGATTATTTGAGGGTTTGATTTCAGCTGAAGCATGATATATTTTGCTGTGGTTCTTTATTTTTCTTCCATTGATCTTTTATAGATCAGTTTTATTCCTTGTGGACAACATATTATTTGGATTTTTTTTCTAATCTACCTTACTCTCATTTTCTGTTGTATGAGTGATTTATCTAAGTTAGAATTAGAGTAATAACAATTAATATTGTGGTTCCCTCTAATTTGTTTCGTGAGAACTTTTTCTTCTTTTCAGTCATCATATAGAAGAAGAGAGAAAAAATGAGAGGGAGAGAGATGTTTGGACATCTTCTATTTCAGTAAAGGCATATTCCTCCTCCCCTATGATTATACTCACCTTTGAGGAGATTAAATCATTCTTAATGGTAAGACTACATTTTTGCATGTTATTAATAAATGTTACCACATCATTATGAGAGTGGTTTAATTTGTGCGATGCTTTCAGTGATAAACTGGTACTTGAACAATTTCAATTTTGATTTTTGATTTATTTTTTTCTTTGGCCTGGAAGCTCTGGATTTCAACTATAATATCCCTGGGAGTTTTCAGCTAAGATTTTAATTCTCAACAGCAGCATTTTTACTCTTTTTACCCTGCCTTCTGGTTCTCATTCTGGAGAGTTTTCCTTCAAGATTTCTTTGAACTTAATGTCCAATCATTAGCTCTCCCCCTTTTTTTCTGATTTTTTCATTATCTATAGTCCAGGACAGTTTGTTGTTGTTGTTGTTGTTGCTGCTGCATTGAAGCATTTTATGTTTTCTTCTATTTTTTTTTCAATAGCTGGACTTTGTTTTGCTGTCTTCTGATGTCTCTTAGATTCATTAACTTCTGTTTGGTTCATTTTAATTTGCAAGAATCTTTTATTGGTTAACTTTTGAACCTCTTATACTAAGGTATTTATTCTCCTTCTAAGTCTTCCCCCCACCGTTAGAAAGACAGACAGGTTACTGTGCTGAATGGGGAGTCAGAAAGGCCTCCATCCAAATTCAGCCTTAGACACTTACCAGAAGTGTGACCCTTGACAAGCTACTTAACTTCTCTGTGTCAGTTTCCTCATTTGTAATATAGCATTAATTATAGCACTGATCTCCCATTGGTTGTGAGGGTAAAAGAAGGAAATATTTGTAAAGTTCTTTTTAAACCTTAAAGTTTTATATATATGCTTTTTATAAAAGAGTCTTAAGTTACTTTAAAAAAAAAAAACTATTTCTTCATTTCTTTCAGGAAGATTAGTTCGCCGTGAGTCAAAATTATATATTTTATTTGAAGTTTTGCTTATAGGTATTTTGGATTCATTTTCTGTTTCTATATTGTCTCCATAATACCTTTTTCCATGGGGGTAATATTTTGGCTCATTACACCCTTGGTTCCTAAATTGCTACTTTTTCTTAATAATAATTTTTTTATTTTCAAAATACATTCAGATAGTTTTCAATAGTCACCCTTGCACATCCTTGTTTTCCAAATTTTTCTTTTTCCCTTTTCCTCATCTTCTTCCCCTAGACTGCAAGTAATCCAATATATGTTAAACATGTGCATAAATTGGTACTTCTTACTAGAACTAGGGTCTTCACAGTTCTGGAAGAAATATATGGGTCTAATTTTGTATTCTTTCTACTTTGCTATCTTCCTGCTGTTTTTTCTGATTGTTTAGTATTGAACAATCAGAATTGATTGTTCTTTAAGGAAATCAAGAATGGCTCAGGCTCAGTGAGTAGCTAACTTTCAGTCTGCCAAAAACAGCCTTATTCAGAGAAAATTCTGATCACTGTCCTGTTTGTCTGAGTTTTAGATGCTCTTGCCATAGATTTGGGACTTTGCAATCCCACTAGAGACTTGTCCTTAGCTGGAGTTTTAGTGGACTTCTAGTAATCTCCATCAGTTAGCTGCAGGTTTTTGTAGGTACAGAATGAGAGGCTTCTTGTTTTAAGCTCTTTGCCCTGATTCCTCAGTTGCAGGTCTCAGAACAAGTATGGGATGAAACTCCAGCTCCTTGTCATCTCTAGATCCTCAGGACTACAGCTACTGGGACTTCTTGGCACTGGTCCCCTCCTCAGTCACCACTGCTTCTGTGCCATAGCTCTGCAGCCAAACTGCAGGACGGCAATTCTTCCCTGTACAGTCCCAGGCTTATTTCTGCTGGAACCCTGACCATTTCTTCATCGAGTATGTAGCCCCAGACCCTCATTTAGGGTCACTTTTATGTCACTTTTACGAGTCAAGTACCCAGACATTGGACTTTGAAATTACACTGACCTGGGCAGTGTACAATATGTGTACAATATAGTGACCAAGATGTGGATGGGAGAAGGGAGAAAGAATTTATGAAATGGCTACTATGTGCCTGGTACATTTAGCACTGTATAAATGACATTTACCATCATCATTATAATTATCAATATCATTGCCAGCAATTGCATTGAACCCTTTACAAATATTACATCATTGAATCCTCACAAAAACCCCGGGGAGGTCAGTGCTATTATTCTCCCAATTTAAAAGTTTTTTCAGAGTAAGGTTAAGTAATTTCCCCAGCATATCTGGTAAGTGCCTAAAGCTGGATTTGAATTCAAATCTTCCTGACTCCAGACCCTATGAACTGTGATTTCTTGCTGCCTCTTACTAACTACCTCATTCTAAGTTAGGGCTCCATAATGTAGAGTTTTAGGTTCTGGATTTAACAGCATCTTTCTGACAAGAGGTCCCAGGGATGGATCTACCAACCTGATGGCTTCCTGGCTTTCTGGAACAAAAACGGAAGCACTTCTGCTCCCATTATTCTGTTCCCCAACTACCTTCCTGATTCACAAAGCTCCTCCCTAACAGTGCTACCAGAAAGTAGCAAACACTTCCTTTGTGATTTCTATTTCAGCCCCATATGCTGACGTTTACCTCCTCTAGGCCTCAGTTTCCCTATTTCTAAAATGAGGCAGCTAAACTAGATGACTCCCAGGTCCCTTTCATCTTTATGCTTACAACACCCTTCAGGATATTCATATCCTAATTTACAAAGGAGACAATGTAGGCCAGATTCAAAATGGCAAACATCTTTGATTTTCTCTCTTTTTCAAACCCCACATCTAATCAATTGTTGTAATATTCTCCCCAATGTTATGAGTGTTTGTGTTGATTGTGCTTGGACAGCATCTCTCACCTTTACCCCCTCCTCTCAGCTTCTATTCCAGACTTCCTCATCTCTTCTCTTCCAGAATATGGTAATAATTCTCTGATCAGTGTTCCTGCCTTTGTTTTCTCACCCCTTTACTTCATCCTTTGTGCCACTGTGCAGATATAATCTTCCTTAAATATCATCTTGATGATATTGCCTTTCTCTTCCAAAGCCTTTAAATGAGTGTCTCTCAGCCCTCCCCCTGAAAGGTACTTCACTGTAATAGACAGAGCTCTGGGCTGGGAATCTGGAGATCTAGATTAGAATTCTGGCCCTGCCACTTGCTCATGATGGGGTCTTGGCCAAGTTCTTTTTCTTCTCTGGTCATCATTAGGGCCACAGCTTCTCTTCAGCATCAATTCTTTGACCTAGTTTTGGACTCAGACTTAGAGCTGGCTCTTGCTTTCTCTTGCTGCTTCCAGCCCAGTATCAGACTCATCTCTGCTGATCCTTGACTACTTCTTCCCCAAGTCACAACATAGAACCCTCATTTAGTGTCTAATCTTCTTAGCACTTTCCTGATTAGATTTTGCGCACAGATTTGGGTCTTTGTAGCTACACTGAAGTGGACAGGAGGAATAACTCAGTTTTTCCTTTGGTTATTTGTGATCTTTGTTGGAGTGGTCATTTTGCTGTTCGAGAGACCTTTCTCCTTTTCCTTCTGCTCTGTTCCTTGGTCTCTGAATGACAAGTCATTTTACAAAAGATTTGTATAATAACTCCTGCCCACTAACAGCTCTATTTCCTTTATTTTTGTGTTCTTAACTGGAGCTGCTTTTCCAGGAATTGAGGGGCTGAAAAGGAACTTTAGATTCCTCAAATTTGTACACATCCAACTTGTCTGGACAAAGTCACAAATGAACTAGAGATGTGATAATGATGACTTTAAACAAAACTCTCACTCTTGAGTCGATCTTACTGATCCATTCAGGGTTGATGAGTGACATATCAAGCAGATATGTTTGATTATCTCCTTCTTAGCTAATTAGGCATTAGGAGTTCCCTACTCAGTACTAGGTAACTTTGGGGGTCCACCCTAGCATTCAGGACTTTTCACAAAATGATGGCATCCCTCTCTAATACTTCTAGGGACTATGTGTTATCTACTCAGACTGCCTTGTTTTATATTCCACACTCAGACACACACTGTACTTTCCCTTCTCTGAACCCTGACTCAAGATACTTCTCCAATGAAAAAGAATATTCTCCCCTTTAACTTGTTGAACTCCTCTATATCCTTTAAAACACAAGTCAAGTGACAGCCCTTCTATGAAACCTGACGTGATTTTTGACCAGTTCCCCAGGGGGAGAGCTCTCCTACAACATTTTATTTTGTAGCCATGGTCTATGTATGCATTTCAGTTAATATTGTGTATCAATTACCTGTCTCTGGTCCTTCCACTAGATTGGAAGGTTCCTGAAAATGGTAATGGAATCTTAGGTAAACGTTGTATTTCCTTCTGTGTCTTGCACAGTGAAAGTTTACAGCTAAATATGTACCAAATGATGAATAAAACTGCATTGTACCACACTTTCTAAGATTATTATAGGACAGAGGGAGATTAGTCTCCATTTTTATCAAGGCAAAAATAGCAGTAAATGAATGGACATTCACTCCCAGGCTGACTACATTCCCTGGGATCAGATTCTTCCTTTACATGTCTTCTGCTAATTCATTGCAAAAGCCTGCCTTCCTTAATAAGCCTGAGCACCTGCCCCTGGGCCCTACCTTTGACCAACCCCCAAAACTTTGTCTCTGAAGGAAGAGAGAGAACACTTACCATCCACCTTAACTGTGATGCTCTTAGAGACCGACAAGTTGGTCACATTGTTCTTTGCCAAACATGTATACTCTCCTGAATTTTTCAAAGTTACATTTTTGATGACATAGGTATTATTAGAGAAGTCAGGGATCTTGGTGCCATTGTGTTGCCATATATACTGGGCAGGCGGGTAAGACTCAACACAGCACTCTAACATCAGTGGGTCATTGAATTTGACCTCAATCTCTCCTTTCTTGGGGTTTGGTACAAACATGATGCTGTCTGGTCCATCTGTGTAAAGAAGAAAAGAGATGAGATGTTAGTCATTGCTAAGGAAAGGCCTGGAGAGGGAGGACACTCAAAGCCACTCACAGTTCACACGCAGGATAAAGGGGTCACTTCTGCTGGAACTGATTGCATTCTGGATTTCACACTGATAGGCCCCAGTGTTCTCCCTCTTCACAGACAGGATGGTGAGGGTCCGGTTATTCATGGACAGCTTCATCTTCTTATTGAGAATTAGGGGCTTTTTATCAAAGAACCACAGAATGTCCACTCCCTTCTCTTTTGTGCCACATGTGAAGGCCAAAGTGCCATTCTCTATGACGTTGGTTCCGTTGGCTGTAAGGTTAGGTTTGGTTGTTCTTTCTATAGAGAGAAAAAGAGAGCTGTGTGAGTGATTGGCTTGTGCCTTCACCAGGTCATGTCTTCCAGACAAAAAAACACCCAAAGCCCAAGCCCAACCATTTGCATGATAGACATACAGGGATGGTTCAATGGTAAGGAGGTGCTCCCTGTAGTTATGTTAATAAGGAAGGTGAGGAGGAAGCCAAGTGGAGGATTGCTGAGTCTTGAGTTATTCCCTCCCTGAGGCAGGTTTTGGGACATACATGATCTAATGGCTAAGTTGGAAATGGGAGTAGGGAATAGCATCGATGATGTGCCTCCTACATGCCTGGTGTGTGGTATGTGCCATATAAATATTATTATCCTCATTATTATGATTATTGTTATTGGGCAGCACTGTGTGCAATGCTCTATTATCTAATTTCATCCTCTCAAGAACATTGAGAAGCAGGAGCTATTATTATTATTATTATTATTATTATTATTATTTAATTTAATAGCCTTTTATTTACAGGTTATATGCATGGGTAACTTTACAGCATTAACAATTGCCAAACCTCTTGTTCCAATTTTTCACCTCTTACCTCCCCACCCCCTCCCCTAGATGGCAGGATGACCAGTAGATGTTAAATACATTAAAATATAAATTAGATACACAATAAGTGTACATGACCAAACCGTTATTTTGCTGTATAAAAAGAATCAGACTCTGAAATATTGTACAATTAGCTTGTGAAGGAAACCAAAAATGCTGGTGGGCATAAATATAGGGATTGGGAATTCAATGTAATGGTTTTTAGTCATCACCTAGAATTCTTTCTCTGGGTGTAGCTGGTTCAGTTCATTACTGAGGAGCTATTATTATTAAGACTAAATTTGAACCCTAGTTCTTTCTTAATCCAGGTCCAGTGCCTTCTCTATCCATTAAAGTTTCTTCCTTCCCCTCATCAATCATCTCATCCTAATGCAGGAATTCTTAACATGAGATCTTTTTTTTAAAAAAAAAAAGTTTTGGTAACTATTTCAGTAGAACTATTTCCTTTGAATTCCTATGGATTTTATTTTCTATATTTAAAAGCATCTTTCTAAGAAGGGATCCCTGGGATCCATCAGTATGACTGTCCAGGGCTATCTGGAACAAAAGGGGAAGCATCTTTGCTCTCTTCATTCTCTCAGTTATCCCCCTAATTTACACAGTTAATCTCTGACTATTTCACATATAATGATTCTGGGCCTTGTTTCAGCTCCAAACGATGACACTTACTTCCTCAAGGTCTCAGTTTCCCCATTTGTAAAATGAGGCAGCTAAACTAGATGGCTGCTAGGTCCCTTTCATCTTTATGTTTACAAGACCTTTCAGGATCTTCATATCCTAATTTACAAAGGAAAAAATGGAGGCCAGATTAAAAATGGCAAACATCTTTGACTTTCTCTCTTTTTCAAACCCCATATCTAATCAATTGTTGTAATATTCTCCCTAATGTTATGGATGGTTCTGTTGATTGTGCTTGGACAGCATCTCTCACCTCTACCCCCTACACTCAGCTTCTATTCCAGACCTCCTCATCTTTTCTCTTCCAGAATATGGCAATAATTCTCTGATCAGTGTTCCTGCCTCTGCTTTCTCACCCCTTTACTTCATCCTTTGTGCCACTGTGCAGATATAATCTTCCTAAAATATCATCTTGATGATATCACTTTTCTCTTCCAAAGCTTTTAAATAAGTATTTCTCACCCCTCCCCCTGAAAGGTACTTCGCTGTAATAGACAGAGCTCTGGATTGGGAATCTGGAGACCTATATTAGAATTCTGGCCCTGCCACTTGCTCGTGGTGGGGTCTTGGAAAAGTTCTTTTTATTCTCTGGACATCATTAGGTCCATAGCTTCTCTTCAGCACCAATTCGGTGACCTACTTTTGGGCTCAGACTTTGAGTTGGCTTTTGCTTCCTCTTGTTGCTTTTGTTCCAGTATCATACTCATCTCTGTTGATCCTTGACTACTTCTTCACCAAGTCACAACAAAGAACCCTCATTTAGTCTCTAATCTTCTTAGCACTTTCCTGATTAGACTCTGTGGACAGATTTGGGTCTTTTTTGGTACACTGAAGTGGGCAGGAAGAATAACTCACTAAGTTTTTCCTTTGGTTCTTTGTGACCTTTATTGGAGTGGTCACTATGGAGTGCTGTTCCAGAGACCTTTCTCCTTTTCTTTCTGCTCTCTTCCTTGGTCTCTCAATGAAAAGACATTTTATAAAAGCATTTGTATAATGACTCCTGTCCACTAACAGTTCTATTTCCTTTATTTTCAGGGTCTTAGCTGGAGCTGTTTTGCCAGGAATTGAGGGGCTGAAAAGGAACTTTAGATTCCTCAAATTTGTACACATCCAAGTTGTCTGGACAAAAGCTACAAATGAACTAGAGATGTGATAATGGTGACTTTAAACAAAACTCTCACTCTTGAGTCAATCTTACTGATCCATTCAGTGTTGATGTATTATATATCAACCAGATATGTTTGATTATCTTCTTTGCTAATTAGATGTTAGGAGTTCCCTGCTAAGTAATAGGTAACTTTGGGGGTTCAGCCTAGCATTCAGGAGTTTTCACAAAATGGTGACATCCCTCTCTAATACTTCTAGTGTCTATGTCTTATCTACTGCATTGTTTTATATTCCACACTCAGACATGCACTGTACTTTCTCTGAACTCTGACTCAAGATATTTCTCCAAAGAAAAAGAATATTCTCCCCTTTAACTTGTTGAACTCCTCCATATCCTTTAAAACACAAGTCAAGTGCTAGCTCTTCTATGAAACCTGACTTGATTTTTGACCGATTTCCTAGGTGGAGAGCTCTCCTACAACATTTTATTTTCTAGCCATAGTCTATATGCATTTCTAATGTATGTATTAATATTGTATATCAATTACCTGGTAATTACCTGGTAAAATAATGGTGACATCCCTCTCTAATACTTCTGGTGACTATGTGTTATATACTTAGACTGCATTGTTTTGTATTCCACACTGAGACACACACTGTACTTTGCTGTCTCTGAACCCTGACTCAAGATATTTCTCCAATGAAAAATAATATTCTCCCCTTTTACTTCTTAAACTCTTCCATATCCTTTAAAACCCAAGTCAAGTGACAGCCCTTCTATGAAACCTGACTTGATTTTTCACCAGTTCCCCAGGTGGGGAACGCTGCTACAACATTTTATTTTGTAGCCATAGTCTATGTATGCATTTCAGTTAATATTGTGTATCAATTACCTATCTCTGGCGTCTGGTCCTTCCACTAAATTGGAAGGTTCCTGAAAATGGTAATGGAGTCTTAGGCAAACGTTGTATTTCCCTCTGTGTCTTCACAGTGAAAGTTTGCAGCTAAATGTGTGCCGAATGATGAATGAAACTGTATTGTACATCACACTTTCTAAGACTATTATAGGACAGAGGGAGATTAGTCTCCATTTTTATCAAGGCAAAAATAGCAATAAATGAATGGACATTCACTATCTGGCTGACCACATTCCCTAGAATCAGATTCTTCCTTTACATGGCCTCTGCTAATTAATTGTGAAAACCAGCCTTTCTTAACAAGCCTGAGCACCTGCTCCTGGCCCCCACCTTTGACCAACCCCCAAAACTTTTGTCTCTGAAGGAAGAGAGAGAACACTTACCATCCACCTTAACCATGATGCTCTTAGAGACCGACAAGTTGGTCACATTGTTCTTTGCCAAACATGTATACTCTCCTGAATTTTTCAAATTTATATTTTTGATGACATAGGTATTATTGGAGATGTCAGGGATCTTGGTGCCATTGAGTTGCCATATATACTGGGCAGGCGGGTAAGACTCAACATAGCACTCTAACATCAGTGGGTTGTTGAATTTGACCTCAGTATCTCCTTTTTTGGGGTTTGGTACAAACATGATGTTGTCTGGTCCATCTGTGTAAAGAAGAGAAGAGATGAGATATGAGTCACTGCTGGGGAAAGGCCTGGAGAGGGAGGACACTCAAAGTCACTCACAGTTCACACGCAGGATAAAGGGGTCACTTCTGCTGAAACTGATTGGATTTCGGATTTCACACTGATAGGCCCCAGTGTTCTCCCTCTTCACGGACAGGATGGTGAGGGTCTGGTTATTCATGGACAGTTTCATCTTCTCTTTGAGAATCAGGGACTTGTTATTGAAGAACCACAGAATGTCCACTCCCGCCTGTTTTGTGCCACAGGTGAAGGCCAAAGTATCATTCTCTATGACATTGATTTTGTTGGCCGTGAGGTTAGGTTTGGTTGTTCTTTCTACAGGGAGAAAAAGAGAGCTGTGTGAGTGATTGGCTTGTGTCTTCACCAGGTCATGTCTTCCTGACAAAAAAGCATCAAAGCCCAAGCCCAAGCATTTGCATCATATACATACAGGGATGGTCCAATGGTAAGGAAATGCCCAGTTCAGTGGTTATGCTAATAAGGAAGGTGAAGATGAAGCACAGGGGAGGGAGTTCTAGGTAATGAATTATCCCTCCCACCTCGAGACAGGTTTTGGGACATGCATAATCTTCCTTAAAAAGCCTGAGCACCTTCTCCTGACCCCCACCTTTGACCAACCCCCAATACTTTGGCTCTGAAGGAGCTCACTCTAATAATTAGAGAGGTGGACTCATTCTCCCCCTTTTCACCTGAGATTGCTGGCTCTTAGTTCTTTCCTCTACAGTTGAGTACAGCAGGACAAATCTCTTTTCTACTTGATAGGTACCCAAAGTCTCAGAGACAGAATCATGGAATTTCAGAGTTGATGAGACTTTGGTGACCATCAAGTCCAACTCATATGTGAAACAGAGTCTTTAATACATTCTATCTGACAGATGCTCACTTAACCTTCAAAGAGCAGGAAAAGGAGGATAGAGAAGAACAGGAACATGTGTTAAGTGCCTACTGTGTGCTAGGCATTGTCCCAAGCACTTAAGAGATATCCTATCATTTGAACCTACTGACTCCCAAGCAATCCCATTCTACTCTTGGATAGCTGTTGCTATTAGGGAGTTTTTCAGTGAACCCTAGAATGTAATGTTGTATGGGACTTTTGATCCCATCATGGCCTCTATCCATTTGCTTCTGTGCTTGCAGTTTGGAGGCCAGACAGGACATGTCCATTTCCCCTTCCCAGGAAGGGCTCAGTAAATGATCATGTGTCTCCCTCAAATCTTCTCTTCTCCAGATCATTCTTGTAAGTTCCCTCAGTTACCCACAGATCATATGAATACCAGATCTTTCTACAACCTGGTTGTCTTCCTTTGGACATTCTCCAGTTTATCAAATCCTTCGGGATCTGTGTCCTCTAAAACCCCTACTTCATATCAACCTTAAAAGAGAACTAGAAGAAAAATGGGGAAAAGAAAGAGAAGCTATACAAGAGAACAACAACTTCCTGAAATGTGAATTGGAAAAGGTAAAAAGATGCAAAGGTGAGCTTTTCTGTCTCAACAGATAGTTTGAATTCTCCTCCCCATCTTCTGCATTTCCCTGAAAAAGGGATCAGAGCCCGCCCCAGGACCTTCTCATAGCTTACATTCTAACCAAGACTAGAATCCCTTATGTGGCCTCATAGTCTCAAGTGAGATGGACTGAAGGCAAGACCACAGGTCCAGGGGCAGTCAATGAAACAGTGGACCTAGAAGTTAGTAAGGGGAGGGACAGAACAGAACAATAACAGCATCATCACCACCACCAACAGCAATAGCTCACTTCCTTTTGAACCTGAAAAGAAATTTCTCTATACAGAATTCTGTGATATGTAAGGTGAAAGATTATGCAATTGTTCAGATGTAGAATCTAAGTCTCAGAAATCAAGAGGGACACCTGAGGGTACACAGGAGATGGAAAGCAGAGTCAAGACTCTAGCTCCAGTTTCCTGAGTCTGAGTTCAGAGCCCCTTTCACCACAACACAGTGTCTTGATACCCAGGAGGGCAGAACACCACTTCTCTTTGTTTTGTCCATGCTAGAGAAGGCCAACAAAAGGCAGACACAAAGCTGAGGGCCTGCAGCTACTCACCAGAGACTGTGATATTGATGTCTTTGCTGCCAGACAAGCCAGTGACAGAGTTAGATGCATTACAGGTATAGGTTCCAATGGGATTCAGAGACACATTAGCAATAGAGAGCTTGGATAAGGATGCCATCTGAATTCCATTGATAAGCCAAGTGAATTGGGGAGGTAGGTTAGACTCAGGAGAGCAATTTGACTTAATAGTTGCCCCTAAAGGGTAATGAGGAACATGGGGGGAAATCATGGGGGTATTTGGCCGATCTGGAGCAAAGAGAATGATTCCATATTGAAATAAAGGCAGAAAGGAGGAGATTTTCCTATTCTGAACCCATCACCAGGGACCACTGTATCTCCCTGACCCTCATCTGAGCTGGGAAAGTCACAGCTCCTCATCCACTCAGGTCTGGACCTGAGGTTTGTGAACTTGAAAGGTCTTAAGGACTTCTCTTGCTCATGGCTAGCTCTACTCCATCACAGATGGAAAAAGTTGATATGGCCAGTGTGGGCTCCCTAAAATGAAGAGCAATGGGAAGTCCAAGGATTTGAGCTTTAGCACTCAAAATCAGTGACTGGATGGTCTTGACCTCTGGGAACACAACCCCAGATAATGAACATGAGCCATGCAGAAAGAGAATTTATTCACAGGTAATATTTAGTGTGAATTCACTCTCACTGAAAACTAATTGGGTTCCGGATTTCACGCTTATAGGGTCCTTGGTCTTCCCTTGTGACTTTGATTATGGTGAGTGTCCTGTTATCTGGGGACAGCACTATCCTGTCATCAGCTGGGCAGCTTTGGGTTATGAACCACTGGTGTGTGACATCTTGAGTCTCAAGCAGGCATGTCAAGGAAACATTATCCAGTATACAATAAAGTGGAACCAAGACGGCGGAGAAGGCATATGCGACTTTCTAAGCTCCTCTCATGCCATCACAACCAACTGTTAAATTCAACCTCAAAAAGAGCGCTTGACTGCTAAAATTCATGAAGATTAGAAGCACACAATTTACCAGTCAAAGATAATCTGGAAGATTGCCAGAGCAGGTTTGTCTGAGGGGCAGAATAGACCTGCATGGCCAGGGAAATAGGAGAGGCTAGCATCCTGAGCAGATCAGGGGTGGGTGGGGGGGGGGAATCTCTGTGGCTAAAGAAGTTATAGAGATGACTCTGCTATAGGCTGACTGCTCTGTTTTGATTACAAAGCAGTAAACTGGCAGAGAAATCAAACCCTAAAACAGAGGTACTCTAAAAAATGCCAGAACCTAACAAGATCTGGCTATAACCACCCCAAACCAGAAGTGACTCAGGCAGACCTGTAGTGCAGCTCTGCAAGCCACATTCTATAGCATGGGACTTTTGCGGGGGCAGTTACAAATCTGCACAGCAGAGGGGCACAGCATGGGGCAGCCTCTAATCTGCACAGTGTGGGGCTCTGCCTGGGGCAATAGAACTTTCATAGCTGATTGTATGCTGCACAGCCACTAATACCCACACCCCGGTGGGCTTTGGGTTGGGGTAGTGAAACTTTCACTGCTCAGTGTCTAGCCCCAGGGCAGTCCTTAACCCACACAACAGGGTTCTTTGCAGGGTACTTTCCCAACTCAGCCCTGCAGGCCTGAGTTACTTCCCCATGGGGAACTCTTTCCCAGAGCACTCCAGTACCTCGCTGCTTTTTGGAGCTGACTGGCAGGACACCTACCCGTCCATACACTTATCACTGCTCTACAGAGGAAACTGATAACCTCCTGGCCCTGAAGGCAGACCCTACAGCCTTTAACAAAATGAGCAAAAAAAAATTAAAAGGATGATCGATAGCTTCTATACAGAAAGAGAGCAGCTTTTCAACCCCAAGGAGACTAATAGCAGACAGTCTCCAGGCAATTGTTGATCCCCAACACAAAAGGCTCTCCTAGAAAAGACTATTAAAAACCTTAAAAGAGACCTAGAAGAAAAATGGGGAAAGGAAAGAGAAGCTATGCAAGAGAGCAACAACTTCCTGAAATGTGAATTGGAAAAGGTAAAAAAAAACTCCCAAGAAGTGCAGGGAAACAGAATTTATGAATTGGAAAAAGAAAATAACTCACAAAAAAAAAAACTTAGTGAAATGGGAAAAAATTACATAGAGCAAAACAACTCATTTAAAAACTCAAGTGGACATATACAAAAAGAAGTTTAAAAAGCTAATGAAGAAAATAACACACTAAAAATCAGAAATGAACAAATAGAAATGACTGATTCATTGAGACATCAAGAATCAGTCAAGGAAAACCAAAAAAATTAAAAACTAGAAAAGAACCTTAAATATTTACTTGGAAAAACAACAGACCTGAAAAAGAGCTCTAGGAGAGATAACCTAAGGATCATTGGACTTCCTGAAAATTATGATGAAAAAAACAGCCTAGATGCTATTTTACAGGAAATCATCAAAGAGAACTGCCCAGAAGTAATAGAACCAGAAGATAAAATAGGCATTGAAAGAATTCATTGAACACCTTCTGAAAAAGACCCTAAAATAAAAACTCCAAGGAATATTGTGGCCAAAATTCAGAACTATCAGACTAAGGAAAAAATATTACAAGCAGCCGGGAAAAAACAATTTAAATACTGAGGTGCCACAATAAGGGTCACTCAAGATCTGGCTGCCTCCACATTAAAGGATCAAAGGGCCTGGAATCTGATTCCAAAAGACAAAAGAACTTGGAATACAGCCAAGAATAAACGACCCGGCTAAGCTGAGCATTTTCTTCCATGGAAGAAGGTGGACATTTAATGAAACAGAGGAATTCCATTTGTTTCTAAGAAAAAAACCAGATCTAAACAAAAAAATTTGATCTCCAACCTTAAAAGTCAAGAGAAGCAGAAAAAGGTAAAAGGAACTCTTGAGAACTGTATTTCTGTCGTGAATATACATAAAGATCACATGTATAATTTGATTTTACTGATGTAACATTGAAAAAAAAAGGGAAGTAGAAATGGAAAGGGGTAGTGTCAGAAAAAAGGGAAAGGGGAGATAAAGAGAGGGAAACTGCATCCCATGATGAGGCAAAGGAAACCTGTTATCTGAGGGAACTTAGAGAGGGGGAGGAACAATGTGTGAATCTTACTCTCATCAGAGTTGGCTCAAAGAGGAAACAATTGACTTATTTGTTTTACAATCTTCACTCATGTCATTAATAAGTGGGAGAGGAAAAGGAAAAAGGAAAAAGAGTAATAAGGGAAGGGTATAAGAAAGGGGAAGGGATTCAAAGAGAGGAGGGAGGAATCCTAAAAAGGGAGAGCTGCGTGACACAAGTGGGGCCCATAAGTTTAATACTAGGGAAAGGAGTAAGGAGGAGGCAAGAAAAAGAAAAGCACAATCTGGGGATATGAGGATGACAGGAAATACAGAATTAGTAATTTTAACTGTAAATGTGAATGGGATGAACTCTCCCACAAAGTGGAGGCAGATAGCAGACTGGATCAAAAGTCAGAATCCTACAATGTGTTGTTTACAGGAAACACATTTAAAGCAGGGAGATAATACAGAGTAAAGGAAAAAGGCTGGAGCAGAATCTATTATGCTTCAGGCGAAGTCAAAAAAGCAGGGGTAGCCATTCTTATCTCAGATCAAGCAAAAGCAAAAATTGATCTAATCAAAAGAGAGAAGGAAGGAAACTATATCTTGCTAAAGGGTACTATAGACAATGAAGTTATATCAGTATTAAGAGAGTTGCAAGAAGAAATAGACAGCAAAACTATAATAGTGGAAGATCTCAATCTTGCACTCTCAGAATTAGATAAATCAAACCACAAAATAAATTAGAAAGAAATTAAAGAAGTAAATAGAATATTAGAAAAATTAGATATGATAGATCTTTGGAGAAAACTGAATGGTGACAGAAAGGAGTATACTTTCTTCTCAGCAGTTCATGGAACCTATACAAAAATTGATCATATATTAGGACATAAAGACCTCAAAATTAAATGCAGGAAGGCAGAAATAGTCAATACTCGCTTTTCAGATCATGATGCAATAAAAACTACATTCAACAAAAAGTTAGGGCTAAATAGACCAAAAATTAATTGGAAACTAAATAATCTCATCTTAAAGAATGATTGGGTGAAACAGCAAATTATAGACAAAATTAATAATTTCATTCAAGATAATGACAACGGTGAAACATCTTACCAAAATTTGTTAAATGCAGCCAAAGCAGTAATAAGGGGAAATTTTATGTCTTTAGAGGCTTACTTGAATAAAATAGAGAAAGAGAAGATCAATGAATTGGGCTTGCAACTTAAAAAGCCAGAAAAAGACCAAATTAAAACCCCCCAATCAAATACTAAGCTTGAAATTCTAAAATTAAAAGGAGAAATTAATGATATTGAAAGTAAAAACATTATTGAATTAATAAATAAAACTAAGAGTTGGTTTTATGAAAATAGATAAACCTTTGGTAAATCTGATTAGAAAAAGGAAAGAAGAAAAAAATCAAATTGTTAGTCTTAAAAATCAAAAGGGGGAACTTTCCACCAATGAAGAAGAAATTAGAGCACTAATAAGGATTTGCTTTGCCCAACTTTATGCCAATAAATTTGATAACCTAAGTGAAATGGATGACTACCTCCAAAAATATAGACTTCCCAGATTAACAGAGGAGGAAATAAATTGCTTAAATAGTCCCATTTCAGAAAAAAAAGAAATAGAACAAGCTAAGCTGTTAATCAACTCCCTAAGAAAAAATCCCCAGGACCAGATGGATTTACATGTGAATTCTCACAAACATTTAAAGAACATGAGCTCCAATGCTATATAAACTATTTGAAAAAATAGGGAATGAAGGAGTTCTACCAAATTCCTTTTATGACACAGACATGGTACTGATACCTAAACCAGGTAGGTTGAAAACAGAGAAAGAAAATTATAGAACAATCTCCCTAATGAATATTGATGCTAAAATCTTAAATAAGATATTAGCAAAAAGACTACAGAAAATCATCACCAGGATAATACACCATGATCAAGTAGGATTTATACCAGGTTCAATAGTAGGAAAACTATCAGTATAATTGGCCATATTAATAACCAAATTAACAAAAACCATATGATCATCTCAATAGATGCAGAAAAAGCATTTGATAAAATCCAGCATCCATTCCTATTAAAAACACTTGAGAGTATAGAAATAAATGGACTTTTCCTTAAAATAATCAGTAGCATCTATTTTAAACCATCAGTAAGCATCATATGTAATGGGGCCAAATTGCAATCATTCCCAATAAGATCAGGAGTGAAACAAGGTTGCCCACTATCACCATTACTATTCAATATTGTCTTAGAAATGCTAGCTTTGGCAATAAGAGCTGAGAAAGAGATTAAAGGAATTAGAGTAGGTAACGAGGAAACCAAACTATTACTCTTTGCTGATGATATGATGGTATACTTAGAGAACCCAGATATTCTACTAAAAAGTTATTAGAAATAATCCACACCTTTAGCAAGGTTGCAAGATACAAAATAAACCCACATAAGTCATCAGCATTCTTATACATCACTAATAAAATCCAACAGTTAGAGTTACAAAAAGAAATGCCATTTAAAGTAACTACTGACAGTATAAAATATTTAGGAATCAAACTGCCAAAGGAAAATCAGAAACTTTATGAGCAAAACCACAAAACTCTTTCCAAACAAATAAAGTCAGATCTAACCAATTGGAAAAATATTAAATGCTCTTGTACTGGGCGAGCAAATATAATAAAGATGACAATACTACCTAAACTAATCTATTTATTTAGTGCTATACCAATCAGAACCCAAAATACTATTTTAATGATCTACAAAAAATAACAACAAAGTTCATATGGCAAAACAAAAGGTCAAGAATTTCAAGGGAATTAATTAAAAAAAATTCAAATGAAGGTGGCCTAGCTGTACCAGATCTAAAATTATATTATAAAGCAGCAGTTACCAAAACCATTTGGTATTGGCTAAGAAATAGACTAGTTGATCAATGGAATACCTTAAGTTCAAAGGACAAAATAGCCAATAACTTTAATAATCCAGTGTTTGACAAACCCAAAGACCCCAGCTTTTGGGATAAGAACTCAGTGTTTGACAAAAATTGCTGGGAAAAGTGGAAATTAGTATGGCAGAAACTAGGCATTGACCCACACTTAACACCATACACCAAGATAAGGTCAAAATGGGTTCATGACCTAGGCAAGAATGAGATTATAAATAAATTAGAGGAACATAGGATACTTTACCTCTCAGACCTGTGGAAAGGGAAGGAATTTATGAATGAATTAAAACTAGAGATCATTATTGATCACAAAATAGAAAATTTTGATTATATCAAATTGAAAATTTTTTGTACAAAACTAATTCAGACAAGATTAGAAGGGATACAATAAATTGGGAAAACATTTTTACAGTCAAAGGTTCTGATAAAGGCCTCATTTCAAAAATATATAGAGAATTGATCCTAATTTATAAGAAATCAAGCCATTCTCCAATTGATAAATGTTCAAAGGATATGAACAGACAATTCTCAGATGAAGAAATTGAAACTATTTCTAGCCATGTGAAAAGATGCTCCAAGTCATTATTAATCAGAGAAATGCAAATTAAGACAACTCTGAGATATCACTACATATATGTCAGATTGGCTGGAATGACAGGGAAAGATAATGAGGAATATTGGAGGGGGTGTGGGAAAACTAGGACGCTGATACATTGTTGGTGGAATTGTGAATACATTTAGTCATTCTGGAGAGTGATATGCAACTATGCTCAAAGAGTTATCAAACTGTGCATACCCTTTGACCCAGCAGTGTTCCTACTGGGCTTATATCCCAAAGAGATTTTAAAGAAGGGAAAGAGACCTGTATGTGCAAGAATGTTTGTGGCAGCCCTCTTTGTAGTGGCCAGAAACTGGAAAGTGAGTGGATGCCCATCAATTGGACAATGGTTGAATAAATTGTGGTATATGAATATTATGGGATATTATTGTTTTGTAAGAAATGACCAGTAGGATGATTTCAGAAAGGCCTGGAGAGACTTACATGAACTTATGTTGAGTGAAATGAGCAGGACCAGAAGATCATTATTTACTTCAACAACATTACTATATGATGATCAGTTCTGATGGACGTGGTTCACTTCAACAATGAGGTGAACCAAATCAGTTCCAATAGAGCAGTAATGAACTGAACCAGCTACACCCAGGGAAACAACTCTGGCAAATGACTATGAACCACTACATAGAATTCCCAATCCCTCTATTTTTGTCCATTGTCCAGGATGTCCTTGAGGCCTTTTAACTTGGCAGGATCTGGAAAAAATTATCCTCTCTTAGCCTGGACTTCAAAAACCCAAGATCCCCTCCACACCTTGATGAGGATATTGGTGAAGGTCAGAGAGCACAAACTAGAGGCAGGGTTTTGGGGCCTGGTGCTCAGAGAGAAAAAAATATTACTTTACCCCTCAAGGAAAATAAAGCAAAAGGAAGAAATTGGAAATAGTTCATAAGCAGTAGCATGCAAAAGAAAGAGTTCTGGGCTGGGAGTCAGGAGTCTCTATCCAAGAGTCTATAACCAATTATCACATCCTCTGTGCCTAGAATTGTGTCTTGCCCATAGAGGGAGATCATACACATTTATAGAATATTCTTGAACTTCCTACTTTGGGCTCTCCCTTTTCTTAGAAATTTCCTCTCCTACAAGCAGAAGAATGAAGATGGGTTCTTCAAGGTCTTCTCCAGCTCAAAGAAGCTGTTATATTGGGAAGCTGAGGGAAGTGGGACTGACTTTTCTTGAACCTTTGTGACCCAAGTAGGGCCCAGATATGAATCTTCCCTAATAAGGCATTCCCTATACTTGAAAGGTCAGCTTTGCTATAAGAAAGGTGTGTGTCCCAGAATAATGGGGCAACTTCAGCAGGTTCACAGGGCTCCCTCTTAGGTCACCCTTCCCCAGCTCTCGAAGGATTAATTTCCAAAGTGAACTAAGAAATATTTGACTTTTTTTTGACCTTCTTTCTCCCCTATTTTGGTAAAATTTATATTCCCTCCTATGGGCCATTTAAAGGTGTTTAGAGTAAGAGAGAAAATGCTTCATTTCATACAAAGACACCGAGAGACCCTTGTATCCAGTAAGGTCAGATGGGACTGGGCAAGAATCTGACAGGGCTGAGGTCAGCCAGTGACCTCTGAGGAGTGGGGAGGACATGCAGGGCAGTGAGCATGGACACGCTGGGCAGTGAGCGTGCTCCTGGGAGAGAAGGCCATGGCAGGACTTTGGGAAAGATGCCTTGATGGCAAGTAAGTACCTTATATCTAATATGGCAGAGTTGCCTAGGACTTAGAAAGACTGGCATTGAAACCATGTCTCAGAAAGTTATCAGCTGTATGATTCATTAGCAAGCCATTTAAGGTCTCTTTGTCTCAATTTCCTCACCTGTGAAATGGGATAATAGCGCTCATCTCACAGTAGTTGGGAGGATGAAATAAGACCATCTATGTAAAAGCTCTTTGTAAAATTGCACACAGAAATGAACTATTCCATGGTTATAGGGAGGCGGATCCCAGTAAATGGGCTTGGACTTGAGGGGCAGAGAGGGACAGCAAGGCTTAGAAGAAGTGCTTTCTGCTCAGTACTCTGAGCAATTCTGACAGGAGCTATGGATGAAGGGTCATGGGAGAGAGGAGCAGAATACGGACCACTTGGAGACAAGACACTGCTCACTACCCACCGTGATTTGTAGTGGAAATAGTCACAGATTTGACGTCAGAGGGTCCTGAATTCCATTACTTCCTCACTATGTGACTTTAGCCAAGTACTTTCCTCTCCTGAGCCTCAGTCTGACTGTGACTCTGGCCAAATCACTCACTCTCTGTTTCTTTTTCCTCACTTACAAACACAGCATCTCTGTCCCAGAGTCCTTGTGAGAATCAGATGAAATATGATGCCCAGAGCCCCCTGAACACTTTCTGGCTCCACATAATGATAGCCTATTTCCCAGCAGGAAAGCTCTCCTTGTTGGGAACTTGAGGGGCGCCCCAAATGTCTCCTTGGTCCCCCTGGGCACTGAATTGGTTTGCTCCTCTTCCAGCTGGGGCTCAGCAGAGCTGGAACCCTCTGTCCCCAGCTGACCCCTGATCTTGCCTGTTTCTCTAGGAAATGGAGGTGACACAGGGGTCCTTCCTCTGGAGTCTCACTCCCAGCTCTGGAAGCCTCAGAAGAACAGAAGGTCCTGGGCACCAAGGCTGTTGTGCATCTGGCTCTTGGGCTGTGGGTAGTCTAGACATGAGCTCCCCTGGGCCCAGCAGTCCCTAGACCCAGCAATGCTCCCCCCAGACCCAGCAATGCTCCCTCAACCCCAAGTAGGTTTTTAAATGTCTTAGGGAACAATTTACCTGCCTCAGGCACAATGGAAAGGGCCCCTCAGTGGCCCATCTTAGTTTCACTGTATGGTCTGGGAAAGCTGGGAGGAAGCAGGAAGTTATCCCCCAAACAGTTTAGAGCCTCAGAAGCTAGTGACCTCTGATCTCTCCAGTGTTCCCAGTGACCCAGGATCACACTGATCTGGGCTGGAGGGGCTCTTGCCTCTTTGGCCCACATTATGGGGGAGGGGGGAGGCTTATGCTCTGCATTCTCCCTGCTCCCTTAGCGGAGCTTCTCACCCCAGACTGAACGAGGGAATAGAAGTGAGACATGGCCCAGGGGAAGGGCAGCACTTACCATATACTGCTAAATGCCTTTTTCTAACTGTTAAGAAGCCTTGACTGTTACTAATGGTTACAAGGTAGTCATCAGTGTCACTGAGGGTGAGGTGAGGGATGAGCAGGGAGCCGTTGGGGAGCACCTTCTCCCGGATGCCTGCAGGGTCCTGCACGCCGGTTTCAACCTTGTATTTAGCAATCATGTAGCTAGGTAGTACTACTTTTCTGTACCAAGTATAGAAGACAGCCTGGGCTGTGTAGCCCTGGAGTTCCAAGGTGACGCTGCGGTTCACTTCCCCATAGGGAGGATTTGGAACAATAGTGACTTGAGCAGACATTGGCTGGATCCAGCAGCTGAGGATGGAGGCTGTGAGGGGAAGAAGGAGGCAGAGGTCAGCAGGGTCCCTCTGCCCTCCTGAGAGACCAAGGCCACTGAGCTGTCCCTGACATAAGGGTGGGGGCTCCTGGGAGCTCAGTGGGGGTGTTTGCAGGGATTCCTGGGCCTGCACATCATGTGAAGGCCCAGTCTCTGCAGAGAATCGGAGCCTTTGGTATATAACACATTTTTGGCCCCCTCCCCGGGCTTGATTCAGATCTGCCAGTGTGCCCAGCAAGGCAATGGAGGCAGAAATGAAGCAACAAAATGTTGTAGCTTAGAACAAAAACTAGACTTCAGAGATTCCTGAAACCAGTGCTCTCAATTTACAATGAAAGAAATTGAGATCCAGGTAAGGTGAGACATGTGACTGATATGAAATAGGAAAGGGCAAAGGCAACATTTTAATTCCTGGTCCCAAATCCATGAAGGATCTTTTCACTGAATCCTGGGTACATTTTAAGGCTGACACTTTGGCTCCCAAACATCACTAGGAGGATGGTAGTAGTCCAGGTAAACTCAAGCTAAGAGTCTAGGTGACCTGACCATGGTCACGCAGCCAGTACCCATCAGAGCTGGGATCCACACCCAGGTCTCCTGACTGGAAAGCATCCCTTCCCCCCTTCAAAGGTGGCTCTGTGCCAGCACTGGACAATGCCCGGAGTCTCAGGGATGTGAGTACATAGATATGAACTGCTCCTGCGATGCTACTTCCCTCCTGCCTCTGGTTAGGAAAGACTCCTTGGTCAAGCCTTCTTTGAAAATGACTAGCACAGAAGCCCTTATACTGGCCCCTTTCTCCCTTCTCCCCCACCCCTGGGCTCCTGCAGAGCTGATGTCTTACCTGTGATCAGGAGCCCCCTCCAGGGGCTGAGTGCCCCACTCCAAGGCTCTGAACGGCTCTCCATGGGGCTGGGCTGTGGCTGTGTCACCCTGTCTCCTTCCCAGGAATCTCTCTGCTTTCCTGAGCTGTGTCTTCTCTGTACAGGCTCAAGGGTAGACCCTGGAGGTGTCCCTGCTTCTGTCCAGGCTAAGGCTGTCTCTGGGGGCAGCCTGGAGCTGGGTCTCTTGGTCGCCTCCTTTTCTGGAAGACTGAGGTCTCTCTCTTCAGAGATGGAGCTTTTCTATCTGCCCAGATCACAAAAAGCCCACAGGGCAAGAACTTAGCCTTTGACTTTCTCCTCGCTCCTCCCTCTTCTCTCCTCCCTTCTCTCTCCTCCTCTTTCTTCCCCTCCCAGCTGCTGTGATGTCCTTCCTCTCAGGGGAGCCCCCCCACCTGCACAGATTTCCCCCCCCCAATGTCCATGGAGAAGTGGTTCTGTCCCCCAGAGGAACATGTATATCACTCAATATTACCTACTGTTCAGTAGAACTGATACCTGACCCCTGACTCCTTTATTTCCCTGCTGGAACAGGCATTGTTTAGACCCCAAAATGAGCACAAAGAATGCAAAGGACAGAGGTACTAAATGTTTGGATCCTTATTTGGGGCTTTTGCACCCAGACTGTCTCCCCTACCCCATCACGCTAGGTCATAGTGTGCTGGCCTTCCCTTAGGTGGTTTACTATGGCTTCTGGGAGGATCCCACAGGGCTGGGATGATGCTGACTAGAGCTGCTCCCCTCTCTGGTGGGAACAGATCGGGCCATCTTCTTTTCCCTGCACCCTTCCAGGACTCCCAGCAATCCTCCCCCATCTTTCATTGAGAGAAGGCTGGGGCTGGACCCCAGCAGAAGAGAGTTGGAATGGATCTTCACACACTTTATAGCTTTATGTCCTTGGGCAAACTGAACTATCTGCTTCAGTTTTCTCAGTTGTGCAATGGAAAGGATAATACTAGCACCCAGGTCCCAGGCTTGTGGTAAGGATCAAATGATCCTCATATATGTAAATCATTTAGCACAGTGAAGGAGGACCTGTGGGCATCCTTTGGGAGAAGGGAATGCTAAGAGCATAAGAATAGCGCTGGATGGAGCTGAATGGGAAGTAGGGAAAGGGGGAGAGGTCTAAGAATTCAAGGGGCCTTTGATTAGGTTAATCAATAAACACTTTGAAAGCACCTACTAAGTTCCAGGCAGTGTGTTAAGCACTGGGGATATAAAGAATGGTAAAAATCCCTGTCTCCTGATGGAGGAGACAATATGGACAGGATTCTAGATATAATGAGGACAAAATGGAGAACATGTCAGAGAGAAGGCACCAGCATTAAGGGGGATGGGCTACAGAGGGTAGCGTCTCCCTCACATCGGCTGTCTCCCTCCAATCTTAAGTCAGACATTGTTTGAGCTCTATCCCGGTGCATGGAGGGCAGAATCTCCACTGTTCCCCTTTCTGCAAAAACTCATGAAAAAGTCCATTTCTCTAAAGACAATGAATACAATCTTGTGAGTCTGCAAGGTCAACCTATATCTCCCAGTGCTGATGAGGAGTGGGCCAGTGACTACCCCTAATCGCAGGAAATAAGTGAGAAATAGGTATGAAGTTTTCAGTACATTAAGGCCAAGAGCTGTTAATCTCTGAGGAGAGGAAGAGGAAATGTGGGGCAAAGAACCAGATGCAATGGTATCTCTTCCCCCAACAAGATAAGGTGAAAAATCACAAGAGCATCGCATCTGACAGTGGCAGAAAGAAACCCAAAGAGGTGGTGCCCTGCCCGGGCTCACAGGGGGAACACACAAAAGCAAGGCTTCTACCCCCAAATCCAGCCTTGGGCCCTTCCTGGGCCTCAGCCCAGCCTAGGGCATTCCTGACGTGTCCAATTGTGGGGAAAACCCAGTTCCCTGCTCCATCGCTATAGAAGGCTTCTAAGGGAGTCCTGCTCAGTCAGTGAATATATGCCAGATGCAGGTTTTCTTTTTCTGAATGTTGAGTCTTTCTGGGAAAGGGATGTGACATTAGTGTAAAAAGGCCTAACTCCTTTTGCACAGCTGGTTTGTACAAAAAGTCAAGCTTGGAAATGAGTCCTCCTTCAGATGCACTGAAAGAGATGGGTACCCAAATGGCCTTTCCTAGAAAGGATTGGCTGACTCAGTCCTGAAAACTGATCATGGGCATTAGAGACCTGGGTTAGTGTCCCCTCTGCTATTTAATCACTTTCTCTTCACATTCATTGTTTCACCCCTCTGGGACCTAGTTCCCTCATCAGTATAATGGGCACATTGTGCTAAAATAACCTCTCAGATCATCTGTTAATACAACCAGCTGCTCCCACTTGTCCTTAGAGTAATAATAATGGCCAATATTTGTTATGGGCCAGAACTTGCAACAAGGTGCTAACTCGGTGGAATTGATAGAGAGAGTGGTTGTTTAGCTTGCTGCTTAACAGTTCTCTAGTGCAGTACATGTACTTAATACTTACTATAATTCTACAAAATTCACACTTTTGATAAGAGACCATATAAGCTGGGACAAACTCAGCCAGAATCAGGACTAGGGAAGACAGGGACCGTGGTGGTTCTCCTGCCTCCCCCACAGAAACCAAGACACATTCAGGAGGATATCAAAAAACTGACAGAGGCAGAGAACACAAAGAACTGGTGGCAGGAGCTCAAGCGCTCGAAAACAGAAAGAGAGAGAGGCCTCTAAGAAAGCTAACTGGGCCACAGAAAAGGAGACAAGACTTGGAAAGAGACAACTAAGGGATCGGACTTTAACATCTGGCTGCACTTGTGGTGATTACTGAACTAAAAGGAAGGCTGCTCCCAGAGACCCCAAGAAAACCCAACAAGAGAACATTACATTTTGGCGAGAATATTACAAATATTTGCAAAGGACCCTAAGGTTTGCAAAGGGCTTCACCCCTAACACCTCATTGGGCCCTCAGCAATCCAGTGAAGTGGGTATTATTATCCCCCATTTTACAGATGACGAAATTGGGTCAGCAGAGTTTAACTGATTTGCCCAGAGCCACACAGATACTCCGTGTTTTAGGAGAGTTTTGAATCCAACTTTTCTTAACTCCAAATTGGTGATTACCTATTCTGCCTTGCTGTCTCATCAAAAATGGTCCACACACTCCAGACTTCCCACACTCTGGCACCAGCTTATCTTCCCTGCTTCATTTTTTTTCTATTCTCCACCCCCTTCCACCCCTCACACTCTAAACCCTGGTCTTTGGTGGGTTATTATCTGTCTGCCCCTTTATATCCTTCTCCATATCCTTCATGTTTTACTTAAAATACCACTAGAATCTCTCTTTCTTGTGCTCTTATTTAAACTATTCCCAGTGCCCGGAATAAGGAGAGTTAGTTTGGGAAATGGATAAAGCAATCTGGAGTCTGGAATCTGGAGTCAATAAGACTCATCTTTTGAGTTCAAAACTGGTCTCAGACACTTCTTAGTTGTATGACCCTGTGCACATCACTACCCTGCTCCTCTCAGTTTCCTTATCTGCAAAATGCCTGAAATGGCCAACTATTCAAGTGTCTTTGCTAAGAAAACCCTTAGATGAGATGAGATAAAAAGATAAGAAGAGTCAGACTGGACCAGTAAGGTGACTGAATGGAACAATGTCTGTAATGCTTTCTTAATCCCCTTTCCCATTGGAATTTCACTAATCTTTAAAGGCTAAATCAAATGTCCTTCTCTTCAGGAAACTTACTTCAGGTGTTCTTAATTTAGGGTTCCTAAGTTTAGTTTGATAATTATTTCAATATAATTGGTTTCTTTGTAATCCTACATATTTTACCTAATACTCTTAAACACACCATTTTTAAAAGAGGTTCTTAGGCTCCTTCAATCTGACAAATTAAGGACTCTGAGACAGCAAGTCCCCTTGTCTCCTCATCAGGAATGACATCATACTCCCCCCTCCTCTAAACTTCCCCATTTCTATTGAAATCACTACAACTGCCCTTCCAATTACTCAGCATCAGGACCTTGGAGTTGTCTTTGGCCCTTCCCTCTCCCTTGATATCCATATTCCCTCACTTTCTAAATTGTGTCACCTTAATCTCCATGACATCTTTTATGTCCAAAACTTTGCCTGTTCTCATTCTGCCTCTCTTCTACTCAAGGTCCCATAAATTTTTTACATGATTTCTCTATGATTTAAAAAATTCCTTTGTTGAAGAAAATTATTAATACTGTATTCTGTATTATTGTTCTGTAAGAAATGACCAGCAGGATGAATATAGAGAGGCTTGGAGAGACTTACATGAACTGATGCTGAGTGAAATGAGCAGAACCAGGAGATCATTATACGCTTCAACAATGATACTGTATGAGGATGTATTCTAATGGAAGTGGATTTCTTCGACAAAGAGAAGATCTAATTCAGTTCCAATTGAACAATGATGGACAGAAGCAGATACACCCAGAGAAAGAACACTGGGAAATGAGTTTAAACTGTTTGCATTTTTGTTTTTCTTCCCAGGTTATTTTACCTTCTGAATCCAATTCTTCCTGTGCAACAAGAGAACTGTTTGGTTCTGCACACGTATATTGTATCTAGGATATACTACGACATATTTCACATGAATAGGACTGCTTGCCATCTGGGGAAGGGGGTGGAGGGAGGAAGGGGAAAAGTGGGAACAGAATTGAGTTCAAGGGATAATATTGTAAAAAAACTACCCAGGCATGGGTTCTGTCAATAAAAAGTTATAATTATTTTAAATAATAATAATACAATTAAAAAATACCATATTCTGAATTTTAGGCCCCAATCTTCCAGGAAGAATTTTATTTAACTTAAGATAATTCTAAATCCAAGCATTCTATCCAAGAGAGAAATGTGCAAACTAGTGTGGTCTCTCATACATTCTGATATGCCCCCCCTAAGACTGAGGATAATCATGATACATTCAATTTTGAGTTGATATTCTAGAATATTTTTACTAGCTTCAGAGAGAAAGCCTGCTCAGTGGTCTCCCTCAAATCTTAAGCCTAAACATTGTCTGAGCTACTTGCAGAATTAAGATTCTGGTCTCCACCATTTCCCCTTCTGGGGTTTATGGTCCAGTAGGGGAAGAAAGAAACAGAAAAATGCCCATTTCTCTAAAGACTATTAAGACAATTTCATGAGTCTGCAAGATCAGCCCAGATTTCCAATGTAGAAGAAAAGATGAATGCCTAGTTCCAGTCACACAGGAAATAAGTGGGAACCAGGTATGAAGTTTCAGTATATTAAGCTAATAAGGGCTGTGGATCTTTGTGATCTGGAGGGCAGGAAGAGGAAATGTGGGTCAAAGGGCCAGATGCAATGACATCACAATATCATTGCGTCTGGCAGTGGCAGAAAGAGATCCAAAGAGGTAGCAACCTGTCCCGGCTCACAGAGGAAAGAAACAAGACTTCTGCCCCCAAATCCAGCCTTGGGTCTTCCTGGGTTTCAGATCAGTCTAGGGCATTCTTGACATGTCCAACTCTGGGGAAAAGCCAGTCCCCGGCTCCATGGCTTATAGAAGACTTCTAAGGGCATCCTGCTTGGTCAGGGTCTTTGGGTCTCAGACTGTTGGAGCTCTTGGAGAGAAGTCATTAACGGGAAGGAACAAATATTTAAAGCCCTTCACAAGCTGGTCCTTTTTCCCTTTCTAATCTTTTTATACTCGTCTCCCCTCCATGCACTCTGTGGTACAATGACACTGACCTCCTGGATGTTCCTTGAACAAAACATTATATCCCAACTGTCTGGGTCTTTGCTCTTCTCTTCTCTTGACCTTTGTCTTCTGCGTTCCCTACTTCTGTCCAGGCTCAGTTCTAAACCTATTTCCTGTAAAAGATTTTTTGTCTACAACTGTAATAGAATACTATTGTACTATAAAAAATAACAAGCAGGATGCTTTCAGAAAAACTTGGAAAGACTTAGATGAGCTGATGCAAAATGAACTGAGCAGGCCCAGGAGAACACTGTATACAGTAAGAGCACTATTGTATGATGATAAACTTTGAATAATAGCTATTCTCAGGAATATAATGATCAAAAGACAATGATTTCAAAGGACTTAGGATGAAAAATGCTATCCACATCCAGAGAAAGAACTAACAAAGTGTGAATACCAATTGAAAAATGCTTTTTTCACTTTTTAAAATTTTTCATGGATTTTTTTTGGGGAGGTTTTTTTTTTTTTCACTACATGACTGATATGGAAGTACGTATTGCATGATTGCACATATATAGCCTATGTCTAATTACAATCTTAGTGAGGGGAACATGAGAGAAAGTGAAAATTTAGAAGTCAGAATTTTTAAAAAATGAAAATTAAAAATTGTCTTTACATGCAATTGGGAAAATATAAAATATTAATTAAAGAAAAAGAAAAACTGGGTTCAAAATTCTCCTCAAATACTGAGTAGCTGGGTGATTCTGATCCAGTCAGTTAACATTTCTTGGCCCCAATTTCCTCTTCTGTAAAATGGGGGCAATATTACCCATTTCACATGATTGCTGTGAGAATCTAAGGAGATGTTACTTGCAAAGTCTGTTTCAGACCTGAGAGACTTCCAAAGATATTGGCCACTCTTTCTCTAAGGAGAAGAGGCAGTTGCTAAGGTTTATAGCAGATGATCCGGGAAGTCACATTTGCACAATGCCATCATTTTATGGGTGGGGAAACTGAGGCCCAGAAAGAAGAAACAATGAATCTAAAGACATAAAGGGAGCTAGTAGCAGAGGTAGGATGCCAGACATCTGATGTCCCAGATCAGTGCTCAGGACTTAGCTCTTCCTCACTAAGGAAAAATCCTGTGTGGAGCCAATTTTCCCAGTGCATCTAAAGGATTAATTTTTAAAACTTTATTTTTTTATGAACTGATTGTCTAAAGGGAGCCAGGTTTTTACACATTAATACCATACCCCTCTCCCAGAAAGAATCCACAGTTCTGGAAAACCAAACCAGCACCTGGCAAGTGTGAACACATAGCCACGAGGAGACAGCATAGAGACACACAAATATCAGACATGCTTAGAATTACAGAGTGGAAGGAACCAAACCCTAAGTGAATATGCCTCCCCATGACTAAATTCATCTAGGCCCCATTTGAATTTTGCCAGTGATAGAGAGGTCCTTATTTCATGAAACAATTCAATCTACATCGTACAGCTGATTGTTGGGAAGCTGGTGCTTTGCTGAAGTCATTGGAATTCTTTATGATTTTTCCCTTAGTTTTTCCTTCTGATTCCAAACAGAATAAGTCTGATTTTCTTTTCTTAAAGACGATCCTAAAGATTGTCTAGGACAGGGAGACAGGAGATCTCTTTAAGAAGCCACATCTGAGTGGGGGTGGGGGAGCAGGTGAGGAGAAGAAAAAATGAATTTAAATGATATTTTTGTTGTATGTTTGAAAGAAACAACAAGTTGTATATAGTATCTCTGCAATTTCATATGCAAATGTATTTTTGTTGTACTATGTTGTGGAAATGCTTGTTTTATGCCATAAATTAAGGATAACTAGCTTAACCCTCACTTAATCCTCTTTGTCTCAGTTTCCTCATCTATAAAATGATTTGGAGAAGGAGATTTGAATTGAAAACCTCCAGAGGATGAACCATCCCATCATGAGATAAGAAAGAGAAAGCTTGTGATAGGAGGGCTCATCCTACAGGGGTTTTCAATAAACAACTTTTCTGCCTTCTACTGAGTGATCTCTGAGTAGTCATTTTGGGTAAGGGTCTTCTACATCCCTCACAGCTGGGGGCTCATCTGGAATGGGATCTTTTGGGGAGATGGCCATGTGCACCATGGACAGGGATAGGCACCCATGGAGTAGTTGTCTCCATGGTATCTGGCTCTGGGTGAGCAGCCTCCTTCCCCCTTAGACAACAACCCAAGGCAGGGATACTCAGTGGAAGTATTGAATTGAAGACTGAAGGAAGTAGAGTCCTGATGGCCAGTGGCAGTCTGAAAAGAAACAGTGTTCTTGAGGTAAACAAAGCTCTTGGGAAGTCTGGGGATCTATTGGCTGGGTGTAGAGAGAAGCGAGGGACTAGCCCTCTTAAAATTGTTTTGGTGGACTGCTATTGACTCCAACGTTAAAGGACTTTTCCTGAGGAGGCTTTCAGAAAAACTTGGAAAGACTTAGATGAGCTGATGCTCAAGTGGCTGCAGGAGCATGAGAGTAACAAAGGACCTCCACCTGGAGCATAAGGGTAATAATAAAGGGCCTCACACCAGCACCTGGACAGGGTCCAAAGTGGTAAAATGGGATAGAAGTAGTCCAAAAATTTGTATCAGGATGTTAGCTAGGGAATTCAGGACTGGGATGGACTTCCCAGATATAAAAGGGAAGAAAAACTGGGAGGATGTATATCCCAGGACTGTTTGGATATATCAGACTTAAATCTGTATGTAAAAGGTGAAAATAGAATTTACATCTCTCTGTGTGTATATGTCTGCTTTGCATTGCTTTTGTTCTGTGTTAAAAGTTAGCAAGCTTGTAAGAGATAAGAATTCAGCCTGTGTGTTAAAATATCAGGCTGAATTATGGAAATTGGAATTCATTCAGGAGTAGTAATTTTTTTCAGAGAGTCTCAGAATGTATACTGGTAATTTGGGAACTAGTTTAGGGCTTCTCAAGAAAATCTTTTTTTTTTTTCTTTCTCTCCCTCTGCCTCTGGCAGGAGCTTTGCAGGAAGGGGGAGAGAAGGGGAAAAAATAAAAACATAGATTGAAAGTTTGGAAAAGTTTTGAGAAAATAGAAGAACAGTGGCTATCACTCCTGTAAACAAGGAGTCCTATTACCAATAACTCAGGCTTGTGGATTCCTGCCAGAAAAAAAAATTCTCAAGGTAAAGCAAGGATTGGTGCTTAACTCTTTCCTGGCTTACTAAAGAAAAGAAGTTTGAATGGAACATCTAGGTAGATTTTAGGAAATTTCACAAACTAAAGTACTGGTTAATTTTAAAATAAATTTAAATTAGTTTGTGTGTTAAGATTGGAAACAAGATTGGAAATAAGAAATTGCAGATATTGGAAAGGGAGGAATAAAAATAGAGTAACAGAAGTAAATAGCTGAACATGGCGGGGGAGGGGAGTTAGAGAGAGGGGAGGAGTCTCTGATCTGTTGGATCTGTGGGAAAACTAGGCATAATTCTAAAAAGAAAAAAAAATTTTCCAGGAGAAGAAAGAAAAATTATTATTAGCAAGTTTGCTTTCATGGAGTGAGAGAACAGAAAGTTTAAGAAAGCTAAACTGGGTAATTGTTTGTCTGCAACATTTGATTAAGAGTTTTGGGAACTTACTATATTTTAAAGAGGTACTATTATTTTGAAATTGGAGGAAATAATTTTACTGTTGCCTTGCACATATTAGATTTATTCTGGATAAAAATCTTAAGAATTGTTTGAATATTGTGGCCTTTACAACTGAAGAGAAAAACTTTTCTTTTTTTTATTATTTGGTTGGATATTAAAATATAGGTTATTAAACAAAATGCCAGTAGCTTACTGGGGGAGGGGGTCCCTGTTTGTATCTCCCTACTTAAATGGTATGTTGCTTTCTAGAAGTATTGGGTAATTTGTAAACTATAAGTTTTATGAAATTTGATTCAAAATTAATTGTGAATCTTGAAGTCTAAAGTTAAAAAAAGGGGGATTATTTAAAAACAAGGGAAAAGAGATTGATTTACAAAAGCAATTAATAGTTTAATCTATTAACTTAATTAAGGAGCATCTAGTCAGAAGGGTTACAGAGAGATGGGACAGGAGAATAAAGGTGATATAAGAAGTATTGATTAGTAAGAGCAGATGATTTCAAGAAGAAATCAGTGGGAAAAAAGAAGGAACTGGTTGGAAAGGTTAGTCACAGAGAGATGGGATCTGTTTTTGCAGGGGGGCGAAGCAGCAACCACTTTGGCTAAAGAAAACAAATGATGATCTAAAGGGACAGGCTGCTCTTGAAAGATGTTAATTGATTGGATATTTGTTTCTTTAGATAAATAATGATTATGAATATTAAGGAATATAATCAGAAATGTGGTATATAGTTTGAAAGGGTTTTTTCAAAAACTTTAATTGGTGTTTTCAAGAACTTTTCAGATTCTTTTATGTGCAAATAGGAAGTTTTAATTAACTATATTGATGTCAATTATTTGAAAGGGACTCCAAGAATAGTAGTTTTTGCCTTCTTCCTTTTTAAAATGTTTTTGTTATGAACAATATGTAGTTGGGATTTTTCTGGATATTGGGTATTTTAAAAGCAAAATGTTTGGTATAATATTCAACTTATTCAAGATTCAACATCTACTTGGGTATATAAGAATTGTGTGAATTTTCTGGGATAAATTTCTTACTGTTACCAATATAAGGTCATGGTAAATAATTGTTTGGGATTTATCTGAAACTTTGGACATAAAATCTCTTTGACTTGTAATTAATGCTATTTGGGAGTTTTAAAACTCCACTGTCTTATGTGCTGAAGGTTGAGTTTTAACTGCTTATATTATGTTATAGTTATGTCTCTGCATTTTTTCTTCCTGTGACTGATTTCTATGATCAGAGCAATAATTAATAAGAACTGTTAATTCAATTCAAATATGTCATAGCTTGCTATTTGCAATCTGGCTATATGTAATCATTATATCCTAAATACTTAGGCAAATACTTATTTAGCCTGGTCATCTGTCTGTTACTGGATATTTGTGTTTTGTTTTTAAAAAGTTTCTAAATGATAAGAGGACAATTAACAATGGTCTGTGAAATCTAACTGCTGTTTTATTTATTGGGAATATAGCTGACAACCATTTGCCTGCCTTGTGAAGCAAACTCAGCTGCTGGCTCTTCACATTTGCCAGCAGTTTGGTGAATCAAGTCTTTCTATCTCAGATTGTTCTAACCTTGTTAGATTTGTTTTTTTGTTGTTCTAGATTTTGGTTAAATTACAGATTATTGAACCTCTTCTGAGATATGGATTGGCTCATCTGAAACTTAGATTGACACCACACCCATACCCCTACATGGATTGAGGGCCTTGGTCCATTTCTCAGCATGAAGCAATTTTTTGAATGAGAGATCATCACCCATCCTCCTGATGTAATTTGGACTAATACGGGGGGGCTTGGGAAGGGTTGATGAATGACTGTTAAATCCTGACTTGGTCATTTATTACTGTGGATAGAAATTGTTAAAATTGGTAACTGTTGCTGTTAAGGAAGTTATAATATTTTTATAATATCTATATTCACTTCAAAATATGTAATTGTTTGAGGGATTTTTTTTTAGGAAACTCCTCCTATACTAGTCTGCTATGTATAGGAACTTTAATTCATTCTTGGGATTTATATGTGGGATAATTATTTGACTATTTACTTTTTGGGGGGATGATTCCTTTCCATGAGAAAAAAAAAGGAGAGGAAGAGATAAAGGGAAATTGGTGGATTTTTCTCAAAATACCTAAAAGAGTAGGAACCCTTAGTGTTCTGTTCACTTTGCCTTAGATACTTCTGCCCCATTCCCTATCTTATCAGTTCAGATTGAATTGGAAGTCCTTAAGCAGTCCTTTTTGCTTTTACTATGCTTTAGCTTTGAAACCCCTTATTCTGTGGAATTGCCCTGGCAGACTTAGTTTTGGGGACTATTTTGTTTTTGGGAAATCTCTAAGATATAGACACCTGTCTTGGGACTGGCAGTCTCCAGCCCTGTAACCCCAGTTTCTTGATTGGTATCTCAGCATTTTCAATAACATTGCAGTTTTGAGATCAAGCCTCTAAAGTTCGGGGTTTGCCTGCCTTGATAGTCTAACTGTGCATGCTCTGATAGCTCTGCTCAGAAGTCTGCATTCTAGTAGCAACCCTGTCTGTTCCTCTGGGTGGGGACAGGTGGAGCCGCTCCAAGCCTCACCCTTCTCCCTTGGAATGAAGTGCCCCTCTGAATGGGCAGCATGACTGTCTCAAGCCTTGCTACTCCCTACATAAGTAGAAGCTGAGTTAAGTGCACAAATGACTGAAGATCACTTAACAGTGAACTGTCCATCTCAAACTGGATTCCCTGACTGAGATGAGGGCCCCTGTACTGCTGATAACTCTGGGGTTGTCAGGAAGAGATTTGCTTTTGCCATAAGTCCTTGCATTTTCTAGTTTCATTTTGATTTATTTGTGTCACATTTGGGTTGGCCAAAATTATGGTACTGAGACCTCCCAGGTATCTAGGGGAGGTAATTCAATAATTCAAATATTCAGAAGGAGAGTGTGTAATGCTTTGCCTCAGTTTCCCTAGATTGTCATCTTTGTTAATTTATCTTTGTATTTTTATGTCTGCCAAATGTCAATCTGTTCTATGATAACTCTTTCTATGACAGTTGGTGGAAGCAATTGTTATGGTATGAACATATTGCAATCAGTGGTATTATCCTATTGCCACTATGTCTACCCTGTATAATTACATTAGACACCAGAATAGTTCAACTGTCCCTATCAAAATATTGCATACAGAAGATGCTATTAAAATGATGAATTTTCAGAGAAAAGAGTGGAATATATTAGAGAGGGATCATTTTGATATTGAACTTGATAAACAATGTATAGATATGTTAAGTGATTTTGAACAGTGTGTAAGTTCTTCATAGAAATATGATAAAAATCATTTACATATTACAAGGGGGAATTCATACATTCCTGTAAGTTCTTCAACCTTATCTTTCTCTGTTCCATATACTTTCCCTCCTCTCCTTTCTTGTCTCATTTTCTGTCTCTCTCCCTCTTTCCTTCCCTTTGATTTGTTTCTCCCTTCTCCATCTTTCAGCCTTTCTTTGTGTGTGTGTGTGTGTGTGTGTGTGTGTGTGTGTGTGTGTGTGTGTGTGTGTGTGTGTGTGTGTGTGTGTCTCCTTCCACTCTATTAACAATATCAGCAGATCATGGGTGGGCTAAGCTAATATAATAAAAATGACAATACTACCTAAATTAATCTATTTATTCAGTGCTATACCAATCAAAGTACTAAGAAATTATTTTACAGAGCTAAAAAAAATTAATAATGAAGTTCATCTGGAAAAACAAAGTTAAGAATTTCAAGGAAAAAAAATTAAAGCAAATAAAGCTGATCTAACTGTATCAGATCTAAAACTATATTATAAAGCAGCATTTGATACTGGCTAAGAAGTAGAGTAGTCAATCAGTGGAATAGATTAGGTTTCCAAGAACAATAGTCAATGACTATAGTAATATAGTATTTGACAAACCCAAAGATCCCAGCTTCTGAAATAAGAACTGAGTATTTGACAAAAATTGTTGGGAAAATGGGAAATTAGTATGTCAGAAATTAAGCATTAACCCACGCTTAATACCCTATACCCAGAAAAGATTGAAATGGGTTTGTGATTTAGACATAAAGAGTGATGTTATAAGCAAATTAGAAGAACAAAGGATAATTTACCTCTCAGATCTGTGGAGAAGGAATTTGTGGCCAAATGTTGGGGACCATGCTTAAGTTCAAAACCCAGAAAGTCTGTAAAGGTTTAAAGGGGACTGTATCATTAAAGGGTGGGGCAGTTGTCTGAAAGCCCCCACAGCTGTGAATCATAACACACTTGAAGGAATTGCAAATCAGCCTTTAGTGACACAGAGGTTGCTTATGAATTGGGAATTAAATAAATTGGAGGCAAGAGAGAATAGGAGAGAGGTCAGAGAACACAAGTTGCTCTCAGCTTCCTTGTATTGTTATGATCCTCTCACATGAAGGAATCTATTCTGCTGGTCAGAATTAGATCCCCAGCAGCTACTAGCAGGTGGCTCCCACAACACCCAGCAGCCAGTAGCAGAATGCACCTATAAAAGACAAAAAAAAACTAGAACACATTATGGAATGCAAAATGGATGATTTTGATTATATTAAGTTAAAAAGGTTTTGTACAAACAAAACTAATGCAGATAAGATTAGAAGGGAAGCAATAAACTGGGACTGAGTGTGGATCACAACATAGTATTTTCACCTTTTTGTTGTAGTTTGCTTACATTTTGTTTTCTTTCTCATTTTTTCCCTTTTGATCTGATTTTTCTTGTGCAGCGTGATAATTGTGGAAATATGGATAAAAGACTTGCATATGTTTAACACATTGGATTACTTACTGTCTAGGGGAGGGGAAAGGGAGGAAGGAAAAATTTTGGAACACAAAAATGATCTATGCATATGTTTTGAAAATAAACAGCTTTAATCAAAAACAAAAATAAAAATAAAAAAAAACCCAATGCCAGCAAAGATAATGGACCAATAACAAACACTGCATCTAAGTGGAATGTGAGGACCTGAAAGGTGATAGCATGTTCATATAGGAGCTGGCTCTTAACTTATGAAAGAATTTACAGTTTAGAGACAGCAAAGAGCTGTTAGCTGTCTCTTTGCCACCAGACATGCTACATGTGCCTCACTAGAATTGTACTCTTAAGTTTGAGTCTGCCCTTTGCATGGACCTGTGTTTAACTTGTAGGAAAGCATTCCCACTTTTAGGCTTTTAGGGGATTTTAGGGGAATGTTTATCCTACCTTTGTTATTAAATTGCCTCAATTAATCCTCTTACTAAAAAAGTAATTTAATCTACTTGATGACTATGAGGGGGAAGCACAGTATTGAAATGACAATCCTCATGGTTACCCCAAAGATCTTTAGGATTAGTAATGAGCCAATCTTGTGGGGATTTTTTTCAACTTTGATTTATGCTTAGAAGGTGGAGAACTGAGGAAGGAAGAAAAATCCCTGGCTTACTACTCTTTCTTTTCAGGGGATAAGGTCAAATGGAAGCTAACCAGATGGACCAGGAGAGGTCAAACACTGCCTTATCACCTTTGTTTTCTTTTCTTTTCACCTTTTCTCTCAACTGGATGTCTATAATTACCCATTCTGAGACTGTCTGCCCCTTTCACTATCTGCTCTCATGACTGTTCTCACAAATGAAAATTGTGCTTCCTATTTTACAAAAAGAAAAAAAAAAGCTATCATTTACTAAGTGCTCCTTCTTTTGTCCTCCTCTTCATATGACTTTACCCAGATGCCTTCTGCCTGTATTTTCTCCTTTATTCCCTCTCACATGAAGAAATGGTTATTATCCTTGTCAATGCAATCCTTTATATATGCACAAGTGATCCTGTACAGAGCCAGGGGGTAAGAATCCATTCTAGGTCTTAAATCTTACAGTAACGTGGCTCACGAAAACTTCCTTTTCTTATTGAAGTAGCAGAGACATACTTGTTAACATGTGATTAGAAATCAGGGACTACAGCAAAATGTAAAACTACTATACAATGGAACAAAGGCTTATCTTTGATCTTAGGACAGGAAAAACAGCCCACATGGAGACTGCAGGCATTTGGGAGAAAGGTACTTGACGACATTGGTATGATGAGTTTACTCTGATGTGTATCTCAACTATTTCCATCTCTGTCTAAGTAACCAAGATCCGGGCTTAATCATTTACATCTCAGTAGATTGTGCTTGTTAGATTTGTCTCTCTGATCAATAAAATCCTAAACTCTCTTCACCTGATCTCTGTATCACCCTTCATTTCCCTACAAGAGCTGAATTCTAAGAGTGGTGGTGGAATATTATGGGCCAGAACTTGAAACAAGGTGCTAAGTATGGGAAATGATAGACACAATGCTTATGTATTTGGTCCACACCTTTGGAGTTCACACCTTTGGGAGAGTTCACACATTAGAGTTCACACCTCTCATACCTTTAGAGTTCACACCTTTAAGAGAGCATACATAAGGAGGAGCCCACTAAAGGACAAGCCCACTAGAGACTCTGGGAGATTCACAAATCAGAATTCACTCTGGGAGATTCACAGGTCAGGATTCAGTCCAGGAGATTCACAAATCAGAAGCCCACAAGCCCTCTCTCTTGGAGGAGGAGTCAGATTCATTCCATCTTCCATCTTTGTGCTGTCTGGAGGCTTTGGATTCGGAGGGAGCTAGAGGCTGAAGCTGGCAGAAGCAAAGCACAAGTGGCAAGAGCTCTCGGAACCAAGGAGAGAGATAGGCCTCTGAGAAATCTAATTGGGCTCTTTGGAAGGAGACAATAAAGAATCTGAACATTTAACAGCTGGCTGCATTTAAGAGAAGAACATTACAGTGGAACAGAAACAGTACTTCACAAGTGGAACTTCACAAGTGGACAAAGCTTCCATGGAAGGGTGCCTTCTTTAGAAGCATGAATACTCAGATAAAGAAGGGAATTAAATAACAAAAAATAAGGATAAAGTTGGGGAAAGGGTTGATGGAGGGAACCCTGCAACTGTCCTGACTTTGAAGGGGGAGAAACTCCCCTTGAACTCTTGAGAAGCTCTCCTCTGACAGAGATCCACCCTTCAGGGCAGTTACATGTTTTCATTAAGATTAGCCCAGGACCATTCCTACTTAGCTCAAACTTAAGTGGTCTTATTCAATTGGAAATCTAGGCTTGGGGGGCACTGACAACATGCATTCACATGAAACTTCAGTCTCAGATTTCCTATTTTAAAGGCAATGTTGAGGCTTATTTTGTTGCAAAGGCCCAAAAGGCAAAGGCCCAGGACCATGCCTTGTCAAGGAACCTCTGTCTTGCCTTGGCATAGTTGCTTACAAGAGCCCCTGCCCGCTGTGAAGACATTCTCTTCTCAACATTAACCCCTCTTTATCTCTCTGCCAGGATTTCTCTACATCTCTTGTTTATCTCTCTGCCACACTTTGTCACTCTGAAGTCAGTCTTCCTAGAAAAAGCTGATTCCTGCAGTGTCAACAATAAACTCCCTTTTTTGCCACTTAAACTCTTTGGGTTTGTGAATTCTTCCACGATGAACCTTTGCACCAACCAGAAGGGTTTCCCACAACTCTTTGCACTGCCACTAAAACCCCATCAAGGTGATCACCAACAGGCACTTTATCAGTAGAAATAATTTACATTATTTTATCACCAGGCTGACATAAGGGGAGGATATCAAATGTCAAATAAATATAGAATATAAAATATCAGATATCATATGGGAATATATATATAATAAGATAAAATTTATAGGATTGGTTATTGTCTAGCTGATATCAGAATATTATACATATTGAATTTGGTATAAGGCAAAATCAATTAGATAGCAGGGATTGAGAATAGTATCTGAAAGTATTAATTAGTTAAAGGAAAAGGACTGGGAGATCTTCCAATTTCTGTACACTCTGTTTTGGTATATTTCTCCAACCCTCAGAGATAATTCTCTTAAATCACTAAAATAAATTCTTTTATCAAAGATAAAAAAAATTCATGACTAAGTATTGTAATGCCAGAGAAAGTGAGGCAAGAGAGAGATTAGGTTTTTGATATTTTAATAGTAGAGAACTTAGGCTAGCCAGTTGGACAAGTTTCTTGCCTGAAAGATATCCAACTGCTAGCAATTAAAACACAGATCTTTTATAGAGCTCCAGCTATAAGGGAAATAAATGTAAGGCAGGGAGAACATTGGGTAAGTAATAATTTCAGAAAATACCATAAATTCTGATAGATCAGGGTGGGGGAGGGATCAAGAAGGTCGATAAACAGAAAGTCTGGGGCAAAAAAGATAGTGAGCACTACCCAGGAACTAGAGATAAGCCATCTGGAGTTTTATGACTTACTGGAATGTGAGAGTGACTAGAATGGAGTAAGGAAGGGGGGTGGCCATAATATTTTATTCAGGGTATCGCATAATAATTCAGGGAAACTGAAGCGGGAACCTGAGGTATTACAGTATCCACAACTAACAAAAGTTAACTTCTTTGTATATGTACTCCATCTGAATTGTAATTATGCCTCAAATCCCTTGGAAAGATGGGTTTGAGAGGCAAGGATTGAAAAAAGCCCTAAATTTAAGATGACCTAGCAATACCAAACCCTTTTTGCTTACCTAAAAAGACAAGCATAAAAAGAGCCACAAAAACCTCATTCAAGATCTCTGTCTCCCTACCCTTGTCTTTGAACATTACTACTAAATATTTTTAATACCTTGCTTAAATATACATATCAGAAGGAGTTATATTCAAGATCTTAATATTTTTCAGATAGCATCAATGAGTTTCTTTAGAAGTCCCTTGACAAGAGGGACCCTGTCTTCCCATGTTCATCATAGTATGGATATAATAAGCATTTGTGCCAACTGTGGCACAGTGTCTTATAATTTCCTCTAAAGGAGCATCTTTGTGTAGTCTCCATGTAATTCTTCTGCAAACTTCATTGGCATTTTCCTTAGCCTGGTCATTATTTGTAGCTGCATTTTCACCAATGGTTCTTGTGACAGCTGTTTGCAAATGTCCCACAAAATCTGCAAAGGGTTCATTGGGACCTTGCTCTATTTTTGTGAAGCTTTACTTCTATCTTTCTGTCCAGGGAGGGAACCCCAAGTTTTTATTGCAGACTTAGAAATTTGCTCATAGCAGGACCAGGAGATCATTATATACTTCAACAACAATACTATATGATGATCAATTCTGATGGATCTGGCCATCCTCAGCAACGAGATCAACCAAATCATTTCCAATGGAGCAGAAATGAACTGAACCAGATACACTCAGTGAAAGAACTCTGGGAGATGACTAAGAACCATTACATTGAATTCCCAATCCCTATATTTTTGCCTGTCTGCATATTTTTTTAAAATTTCCTTCACAGGCTAATTGTACAATATTTCAGAATCTGATTCTTTTTGTACAGCAAAATACGGTTTGGACATGTAAATTTATTTTGTATTTAATGTATACTTTAATATATTTAACACATACTGGTCATCCTACCATCTAGGGGAGGGGGTGGGGAGAAGGAGGGGAAAAATTGGAACAAAAGGTTTGGCAATTGTCAATGCTGTAAAATTACCCATGCATATAACTTGTAAATAAAAAAGCTATAAAAAAAAGAAATGTGCTCATACACTGTTATGGGATAATTAATATGCTGAATTCTCTTCATACTGACCTTCACCTGCTAGTTGGTCAAAAGTGACTTGTACATTAACTCTTGTTTGCCTGTTTAATTGGGCTTGAATCCTAGATAATTCATGATACTCCAAAAGCCACAACAAGTTTTGTCCAGGTTCTAAACATGTCCTTGCTATGGCTTTCCAATAACTTGAGGTTAAGATTTTATAAGCCAAACTATCTAGTAACATTTTAACATAAGAGGATGTAGCCCCATAAAGATTGCAACCCTTTTTCAAATCGTTAATTTTTTCCAGATCAAAAGGAGTGTATCTTCTTTTTTGACCTGAAGAGTCAAGCTCTTCAATCACAGGGTATGTATGTATTAAATCAGATACATCCTGTCCTTCATTTTTTTGCATTAAACAATGCTTTTTCTAATCTTGTCATAGGCTGCTTAATAGGTGGTTCTGTTTGTGTCACTGCCTCTCCTACTCCTCCTTCTCCCTCCACTCATGAAGGGTTAATTGAGGGGAGTAGGTCAGGGGATTGGGAAGTGATCTAATTTCTCCTGCTGTGAATTCTTATCTGATTCTTCCTCCATTTCACCTAGTTTAGTTGGCACCTCCCCTTCCTGTTCCTTCTTCTTTTTCCTTATTTTATAACTTATATAATTTCTTAAAGCCAATTGTATTAAATTATATGTATTAAGTGTGTCTTTGGAAATTGAGTTAGGTCCATTTTTATTGTAGTATTCACCTAGTTGCTCTCCTACTAATTTCCACTCATCTGGATCCAATTCTTTTTCTATAGAGAACCAAGGAGATGTGTACTGTAGTTTCTAAAAGTTTAGTGATCTGCTCCCAAATTATAATCAAATCTTGACTTTTCATAACCATGACAATGCTCTCTACATATTTTCATTGAAGAGAAACAAAAGGCTGTTTTCTAAACATCTGTCCCATTTTAGCTGAAATACTATTTTAGCTCTTTAACAAAGTTTCCTTGTTGTACTTGCCCTAATTTCTGTGTCATAGATGAAGGTTCTTGGTCCCACGTTCAGGTGCCAAAATGTAATATTCTCTTATCTAAAATATAATGGTTCCCTGGGAGCAGGTTTCTTGGGGGCCTTCTGGAGGCAGCCTTTGTTTCATTTCAATGAAATAATCACCTCAAATGCAGCCAGTAGTTAAATTCCAGTCCTTTATTGTCTCTTCCAAAATAGCCCAGTTAGCTTTCTTAGAGGCCTATTTCTCTCTTTGGTTCCAAGAGCTCCTGTTGCTAGTCCTTTGCCTCTGCCAGCTTCTGCCTCTAGCTCCCTCTGAATCCAAAGCCTCCGGCCAGCACCAAGGTGGAAGTTGGAATGAATTGACTCCTCCTCCGAGAGTGGGCTTGTGAGCTTCTGACTTGTGAATCTCCTGAATTGAATCCTGAGTTGTGAATCTCCCAAAAGTCTCTAGTGGGCTTGTAGGAGCTTCTCCTTATATATCTTCTCCCAAAGGTGTGAACTCCAAAGGTGTGAACCAAGTACATAAGTATTGTTTCTATCAATTCTTATGACTTAGCACCTTGTTTCAAGTTCTGCCCCATAATAACCCTGAACAGCTAAGAGTCTGTATTAGGATAAGAGTTGGGAGCTTTTGCTCAAAGTGAGATCCTTCTGACTCAGTTTCCCAGTTCATTTTCTTTGTTTCCTCCTTGATCATTCCTGAGTCTGATAAAGTAAAACTATTCTAATTGGATATTAATCTAAACTAAAGAAGCTTTGTTTTGTCATGTGTGTTCTCTCAGGCTGGGACCTGAAAAGTCAGTTCTGATAGTATTACTATACCTTCATATTTTCCTTTTATGACAAATTCATATGATAAGAGCAAATGGTCAACCCAAATTCAAGTACATGATATCTTGTTGTTTTCAATCTGAAAATATGTAGTCATTATATCCTAAATAATTTGATGAATGAGTACCTGACCTAGTCATCTATTTGTTACAGATATATATATATATATATATATAATACATATATATATATATTCAGTGAAATAAATTCTTTATAGGTTTCCAAAATAATGTAAGAACAATTAACATAATTGTCCATAAGAATAAACTGTTATTTTATTGTTCATTTGAAACTAAAGCTGAACCATCTTTAAAATTGGTATGTACTATATGTCCTGTGATACAAATATATTTCATTACCTGAAAATTGCTGCCCAATCTACATTGGTCTCTTCACATCTTATAGCAGTCCTTGTGGACTTGTCTTTTTTTTTTTTTTAATAACTTTTTATTGACAGAACCTATGCCAGGGTAATTTTTTACAACATTATTCCTTGCACTCACTTCTGTTCTGATTTTTCCCCTCCCTCCCTCTGCCCTCTTCCCATAGATGGCAAGCCGTCCTATACATGTTAAATAGATTGCAGTAGATCTTGGATATAATATTTGTGTGCAGAACCGAACAGTTTTCTTGTTGCTCAAGGAGAATTGGATTTAGAAGGTATAAATAACCTGGGAAGAAGAACAAAAATGCAAGCAGTTTACATTCATTTCCTAGTGTTCTTTCTTTGGGTGTAGCTGCTTCTGTCCCTCCTTGATCAATTGAAACTAAGTTAGATCTTGTCTTTGTTGAAGAAATCCACTTCCATCAGAATACATCCTCATACAGTATCGCTGTTGAGGTATATAATGATTTCCTGGTTCTGCTCATTTCGCTCAGCATCAGTTCATGTAAGTCTCGCCAATCCTCTCTGTATTCGTCCTGTTGGTCATTTCTTACAGAACAATAATATTCCATAACATTCATATACCACAATTTACTCAACCATTCTCCAATTGATGGGCATCCATTCATTTTCCAGCTTCTGGCCACTACAAACAGGGCTGCCACAAACATTTTGGCACATACAGGTCCCTTTCCCTTTTTTAGTATCTCTTTGGGGTATAAGCCCAGTAGAGACACTGCTGGATCAAAGGGTATGCACAGTTTGATAACTTTTGGGGCATAGTTCCAAATTGCTCTCCAGAATGGCTGGATGTATTCACAATTCCACCAACAATGTATCAGTGTCCCTGTTTTCCCACATCCCCTCCAACATTCTGCATTATCTTTCCCTGTCATTCTGGCCAATCTGAGAGGTGTATAGTGGTATCTCAGAGTTGTCTTAATTTGCATTTCTCTGATCAATAGTGATTTGGAACACTCTTTCATATGAGTAGTAATAGTTTTAATTTCATCATCTGAAAATTGTCTGTTCATATCCTTTGACCATTTATCAATTGGAGAATGGCTTGATTTCTTATAAATTAGAGTCAATTCTCTATATATTTTGGAAATGAGTCCTTTATCAGAACCTGTGACTGTAAAAATGTTTTCCCAGTTTATTGTTTCCCTTCTAATCTTGCCTGCATTAGTTTTGTTTGTACAAAAACTTTTCAATTTGATATAGTCAAAATTTTCAATTTTGTAGTCAATAGTGATCTCTAGTTCTTCTTTGGTCATAAATTCCTTCCTCTTCCACAGGTCTGAGAGGTAAACTATCCTATGCTCTTCCAATTTATTTATGATCTCATTCTTTATGCCTAGATCATGAACCCATTTTGACCTTATCTTGGTGTGGTGTTAAGTGCGGTGGACTTGTCTTTTTATTTCAGATCATCCTAACCTGTATTTGTTAGACTTGTTTTGTATTCTAGATTTTGGTCAATTACAGCTGCATTGGACAGCTTTAAGGAACTAAATCAACTTTTGGACACTTCAGTCAGCTCCAGCTTGCCACTCCCTCCATAAAAAGATGGGATCCTACAAGTGACTCAGCTCTTTGCTCATTCTCAGCAGGAAACAGTTTTAGAAGATGAGATCATCCCCACACCCCTGCTCCCAGAGGACTTTGAGCCCCATTTGTTTAAAAGGGGGAATTGGAAATGACTGGTGAAGGGACCCCCAACATATACAATCTGTGAACAGGTCTCCTGTTAAAAAGTATTTGGGACTTAGAATGGCACAAATTTTCACATCTCAGATATGGAATTCTACGATGTTTTCAATCCCTCAGAGATATACTATACAACATGTGCAAAAATAATCACAGATATTTCTAACTGCAGATACTGTTTTAAGGAATGGTACTAGAATAAAAATCATGAATGTTTTAGAAGGATAAATTGTAAAATGTTGCAATTGTGTTTTATTCCAATGTCTTACTTCTATTCAAATGTTTTTCAAACTTGATACCTCTGGTTGTTATTATGGAACATCCATCCTATGTAATAATGTCTAAAAAGATTAATCACAATTAGTACAGGATAGCAGGTGAACAGGTCCTTGAGAACATAAGGAAAATTAGAAAGTATTAGTAGTAAAAAGAGATTTGTGGGATTACTCATTGTTGGAATTCTAGCGGCTATATCAATTCTTATAACACTTGTTGTTTCAGCTACAGCTTTTACAAAAACTGTTCAGATTCCTCAATTCTCAGATAAATTAGCAAAAATTATATCATAAGCTTTTTAGAACAAATTAATATCAATTATGAGTTAAAACAAGAATTAAACTTAGTGGAACAATCATTAATATGGTTAAGGAATTGTGTAAACAATTTGGAATCTTGATTACAGCTAACTTTTTAGCAAAAAACATGACAAAAAGTAGTGTCCATAGAATTGATCCTGATAATATAGTTAGTCAAATATTTGAGTGCTTAAAAAGATAAATCCTGTAAATAATCCGAGCTCTATGCTTTTGCATTTTGTTCCTCTCACATGTTTTATTTTGCTACTGATTGGCTTAGCCCCTTGTGCAGTCAAGTATGTTCTGCAATCATTCTCAAGTATGAGAATTGAAGTCCAAAGACTTCATTTTTAAACTTAAAAAGGAAAGAATTGTAGAGGATAAGAATCCATTCCAGGTCTTAAATCTTACAATAACTTGACTCACCAAAACTCCCTTTTCTTATTAAAATAGCAGAGACATACTTGTTAATATGTGATTAGAAATCTAGGGACTGAAGCAAAATCTAAAACTACTATACAATGGATCAAAGCCTTATCTTTGATCTTGGGACAGGAAAAGCAGCCCACAATGGAGACCACAGGCATTTGGGAGAAAGGTACTTGAGGACATTAGTATGATAAGTTTACTCTGATGTGTATCTCAACTATTTCCATCTCTGTCTAAGTAATCAAAATCTGGGCTTAATCATTTACATCTCAGTAGATTGTGCTTGTTAGATTTTATATCAGGTCTATAAGCTTGATACAGATACAGATAAGTTTTTTTGGAGGAATATATATGTGTGTGTATGTGTGTGTCTGATCAATAAAATTTGAAGAGTTCATATCCTAAACTCTCTTCATCTGGCCCCTGTATTTCCATGCCTTTCATTTCACTACACAAGCTGGATTCCAACATGATACCATTCTATAAAATCTTTTCCAGCAGATTTCCCCCCTTATCATCATGCCATCCTCTCACTTCTCTTCATTCTTTCCCTCTCAACTCCTTTTCTACTAACTATCATGCTCACATCTCTTCTATACTCAGAAAAATCTTTACTTGGCTAGCCATCTCCTCAAGGTAACCTATATTTCCCCACCCTTTTTCCTTCCCTTTGGGGCTTTGAGAAAGCCCTTTACAATGCATCTACAGTTTCTTTCCTAGACTTTCTGTAGTCTGACTTTTGTTCTCATCATTCAACTGAAACTGATCTCCTCAAAGTTGCTAGCATCTTTTAATCACCATATCTGGTGGACTTTTTTTTTCCCAGTCCTTATTGTTTTTTACACCTCTGCAGCTTTGACTTGTTACTCTTTTCTCTCTGTTTTCATCGTGGTATTTTCTCATGGTATATTACTCTTTTGGTTTTACCCCTTCTACCTATCTGACCACTCCTCAGTCTCATTTGCTGGATTGTCATTATAATCATGGGTGCTCATAAAGCTCTGTTCCTAGCCCTTTTCTCTTTTTCTTTATACTATCTCCCCTGGAAATCTCATCAACATGCATGGATTCAATTTTTTTATTATTTTATTTTAACTTTTTATTGACAGAACATATGCCTGAGTAATTTTTTACATTATCCCTTGCACTCACTTCTGTTCCGACTTTTCCCTTCCCTCCCTCCATCCCCTCCCCTAGATGGCAAGCAGTCCTATACATGTTAAATATGTCACAACATATCCTAGATACAATATATGTGTGCAGAACCGAACAGTTCTCTTGCTGCACAGGGAGAATTGGATTCAGAAGATAAAAATAACCTGGGAAGAAAAACAAAAATATAAACAGTTTACACTCATTTTCCAGTGTTCCTTCTCTGGGTGTAGCTGTTTCTGTCCATCATTGATCAATTGGAACTGAGTTAGATCTTCTCTTTGTCGAAGATATCCACTTCCATCAGAATACATCCTCATACAGTATCGTTGTTGAAGTATATAATGATCTCCTGGTTCTGCTCATTTCACTTAGCACATGGACTCACTTCTTATCACTATGCTGATGATTTTCACATCTATTTATCTTGCCCTAACTTCTTTGCTGTCAACCTTTCCCCTAAATTCAATTTAAGAAAGACAAAGATTGCATCCATAGGTTTATTCTTCCTAAGAAGGTAGACATGTATACATTTATATATGGGAGTACACTTAGAACAGAGCTTGGGGTGGGTAAAGGCAACAGAGGTTATAAAGACAAAAGTCACAAGGTGAAGGTGTATGTAATTTTAGAGGAATCTGATCAGGTTATCCTTTGGCTGGGTTGTTTTTGAGGAGACATATTGTGGCCTGTTTCAGGTTTGGTCTTTGGGCTGGGTTATTGACATGAGTCAATCTAAGTTGCCTCTGTAGCATAATAGGGGGAATTACAGGCTCAGCAAGTAAACACTGCAAGGAATTTTTGATGTGCCCAAATTAGGGAATGCTCAGGTTGTCTCCTACTTCTGATTACCAGTTCAATCTGGCCTCCTCTAGATAGTAAGGGAGCTTGAGCAAATCAAGGTGCTCAGTAAAAATCATCAACTGACTCATTTCACAATCCTCTCCTTTTTTCCAAAAAGATCAGAGATCCCTAGAGAACAAGTAATGACTATATGCAACATAATGCCCTGTTAGTTATATTTAGTGGCAGACCACCAAAAAATTATAAGGAACAAATGTATTTGGGACACGGTGGAAGAAATCAGGCAAGAAAACCAACATCGACCCAGAGTAACCAGGGGACAGGCCAAGTGACTTGTGGTATAAAAGAGACTCAGACAGGAGAGAGGGGGCAAGAATGTAGGAGGACAAAATGCTTGAATCACGGCCTTGGTGGTTGGGAACGATAAAAGGAAAGGAAAAAATTAGGGTAATATACTCAGTTCTGGTCCAGAAATTTGGGACAGCTATCTCCTCTGGATGTCAGCTAGTACACACTAGATGAATCTTGAGGTCCCTGGAGAGTTCTGCCATTCACTCATAAGCAAGAGCTTTTTCAGAAGATTGGCAGCTGTGAAAGTAGTCAAAAGGATATGGTAGATTCCTTAGAGAAAACTCCTTGAATCAATCCTTGAATCTTCTGTTTTTGATCAGGATAAGAAAGATCTTTAATTAAAAATCTCTAAACATCACAAAGAGATGATCCAACCATACAGACATCTAAGACTAGATTTGAACAGTACAATAAAGTTTTTCTCAAATTCCTATAATTGCATCCCAGATGAGGTATAGATCAGATTCCTTAAGAGTACTCACAATGGACTAGTTTTGAAAAGGAAGATTTATATGTCTTCAAGGTAATCAAGAAAACTCAAACAATGACATCAAGTTGCATTTAACTATGCAAGAAGCTAACCAAAGCAAACTAATTAGCCTTAGGTAGCAGAGGAGGTGGAGGGAAGTTCCAAAGTTGGAACAGTGCAGGTTAAGAAGATAAAGTAGGCAGAAAGATAGCCCCAAATGTTCCATGTAGTAATCTGGTCCCTAGATATCTTTTCTTTTCTTTTTTAGTGTGATGGGAAACATACTTATTTGCATTTTATCTGAGTTTACTGACCCTTTCTAGGTCTTACTGGAAAAGTTACTAGCTTTATGACAACTCAGTCAAGTCATTTTCCAATATTTAGGCCTTAATTTCTTCATCTATAAAATGAAGGAAGTTACCTGGAAGATCTCTAATACTAGATGTCTTTTCTTGGATAATATGTTTTATTCTCAGGACCACTCATTTTGGGGTTTTGATTCTCAAGTTCCAAATCTAGAAATTCTGACTTAATTTAATGCAATCACTTAAAGTTGGTTCTCCAATTTTGAAACTTGAGAGAATTTTAGTTCATATATCATTTGTTGTTTCTATCTGTATCTAATATAATATAATAATATAATAATATGATATAATGTTTAGTAAAATTTATTTGTAACTGTGCCTAGTTCTTATGGTCTGTTCTTCTACTCTTCAAAATTATCAATCTGTATATAGTTCTCAGAAAAAAAAAACATTTGTAGTGTTCTTGGCAGTTTTCTGGAGGTCTTCGGAGCAGCCTTAGTTTCAGTAGAATAATCACCATGAGAATAGTCAGGTGTTAAAGTCCAAAAATCTTTATTGTCTCCTTCACCTGGTGCTCAACTAGCTTTCTCATGGCCTTTAGACTAGCCTTGGTCACAGTGGGGGAAATGCAGGAGGCCAGGCCAGCCACCAGGAGCCTGATGGAATGAATCACTCCTTGGCTCTGAGAGCTTGAGCTCCTGCCTTCAGTCCTTTTTTCTTCTCTGGCTCTCAGTTGTAGCTTATATGCTCTACACTGAGTATAAACCAATCATTATATCACTAGGAAACCATTATTTGTTGTAAGATTAAATATAAAAGTTCTAAATTGTATATAGAAAACAGATTTTTATGAAACATTGTCTATATTAAAACATATTCAGTTATTAGTCATGTTTAAATATATAAATATAAATATATAAATATATAAACATAGACTATTATTCCCAGAATACCTTTAAACAATGAGAATATCTTTAATGTGATATTTGAATTATAGATTAAATAATAAATAAATAAAATCAGATTTCTCATTAGGATGACACAAGATAATGCATAAATTATGAATCTTCACCAACATAACTATCCAAACTGAAATTCTATTCTTCAAAAAAAAAAAAAACTTCCTAATTTTTAATTATGTCATTCTGAAAGAATGAGATGCTTCAGGAATTGAATCCTATATACATGACAAGTTCAAACACTAATTTAACTCTTGTCCAGACCATGGAGTGACAACAAATTCAGATCAAAATAACAAGATTACCACTTAAAACTTATTATAGTACTTTAGCTGCCTTGATATTGTTCTAAAAACTAACAATTCTAATAACTAATAATTCAGTAGTGCAATGGCACATTTCCATTTTTTGTCTACCCTGATGATATCAATTACCTATGAAAATTAAGACAACTCTGAAGTACCACTTCCTACCTCTCAGACTGGCTAGGATGACAGGAAAAGATGATGACAAATGCTGGAAGAGATATGGGAAAACTGGGATGCTAATGCATTGTTGATGGACTTTGTTGTTTCCCAGCTTTATGCTTTCTTTCTAAACGTGGCTGCCTTTTATTTTTTAATTCAATAAACATTTATTAAGTACCTGTTTTGTTTCAGGCACTGCACTGAGTTCTGGGAATACAAAAAGAGGCAAAAACAATCCTTCCCCTGAAGGAGCTTACAATCTAGTGGGAGACAACTTGAAAAAAATATATACAAAGCAAGCTATAGATGGGATAAATAGGCAATAATTAAAAGAGGGAAATTAATTTGAGAACTAAGAAAGGCTGAGGAAGGCTTCCTGTAGAAGGTAGATTTTAGTTGTGCCTTTAAGAAAGCCAGAGAAATCAACAGTTGAAGTAAAGGAGGGAGAACATTCTGGGCATGGGAGATAGCTACAAAATTGTGTCTACGTATCTCCCCAATTAAAATAGGAGCTCTTCTATGGTAGAAGTGGAATTTTTCTTTTTCTTTGTATTTTCTTTGTATCCCCACAGTACCTAAGAACATGATACATTTTTTCTATCTATATATTCATTCATTTGTTTGTTTTTCTGAGGCAATTGGGGTTAAGTGACTTGCCCAGGGCCATACAGCTAGGAAGTGTTAAGTGTCTGAGGCTAGATTTGAACTCAGGTCCTCTTGACTTCAGGGCTGGTGCTCTATCCACTGTACCACCTAGCTGCCCCAGCATGATACATGTTTAACAAATGCTTATTGACTAACTGAAGATAAACCATTAATGTGGAACTCCACTCCTTTCTACTTTGACATGTTTTCCCAATATTAAACCTAATTCTGCTCTCTGGGCACAAGTAAAATGTGCCAATTTTCCAGTAATAGCTCTTCAAAGATAGCTTCTGGTCCCTCTTCTGCAGGGGAAACTTCCCCAGATCCTTCCAACTATCCTTAATGGCATAGGCTCAGTGCTCTTCACCATCCTAGGCATCCTTCTCTGGAGCCCCTCCAGCCTATCAGTGTATTTTCTAAAATGTGGCCTTCAAAACTGAACACTATCATCCCAGTCTGACCTAACCTGGGCCAGGGACAATAGAACAGTCATCTTGGTACTGGAAACTATATAGTCTTCTGAAGGTGATGAGGTTTGTGGCAGGTTTGTGGTTCAGGGAACCAAATGAAGAGGTTTAGGGTTCCTGGAGGTCAGGAGTCAAATGAAGAGATTTGGGGTTGTGTCCCCAAATGATGAGGTTTGGCACAGGTCCCCTTGATTCCCCTAGGATTTGGCACAGGGCAGGGAGTTGTACGAACCCCCTTCAGTTTCAGGCTCCCCTCGTCAAAGGTAGCCTTACTTTTCTATAAATCTTTTCTATTTAATCCACTGCCATATCCCATAGCTGATTCATGTGGAGCTTGTGGTAAAATGCAGTTCATTTTAACTACATTTCTCCCACCTTGTACTTGTGAATTTGAGTGTTTTAAAATGAAATATGTGATATTTCCCTCCATTAAATTTTATCTTCTCAAACATTCTCCAAAGCTGTAATCTATAAAGATCTTTTTGAATACTGACTTTGTTAACCAAGATATGGATTATCCCAGTTGATGTCATCTGCAGAATATTAGAAACATACCATGGATGCTTTGATGCAATTCAGTGATAAAAATCCTCAACACCCTAGGGCTAAGTATGAATTTCTGGACCCTCTCTCTAAGCCCTGCCTTATTTAAATCCCATTTACTCACAAGTCAAGACATTACCCTTTCAAACTCACATCAGTCCTTCAAAGGTTCAACCCTTTCCTATTAGACAAGCTATGATTCTTTTTTTTAACTAAGGAAATAGGAGCATTTATAGTTTCACAGCACACTAGAACTAGAAGGAACCCACAAGGCCATTGAGTCCAACCCATTCATTATCAAGAAACCATTTATTTTGACAGTAGTACACATTTCCCAGACTGGTTGTCAGGATCAAATTAAAAAATATTTATAAATCTCTCTAGTGTTATGCCAAAGTTCCCTTTTAAGGTTGTGACCCAGTTTCTCCAATTGTCCTTTTTAGTTATTCTGCGTTAGGTTATAACCTTTCCCTCTTAATGTTTGAGCTAAAGGTTTTATAGACATTCCTTCTTAATGTTTGACAAGATAAAGGTTTATCCATTTTAGATGTCATTAGAATATTAGTAACCTCCCTCCATTAGGTTATTCCTACCTAGGTACCTTCATTATATCATTGTTCTTGTTATTCTATAAAAAGCTTGCTGTCCCAATACACGGGACTAGACTCTTTGAGATGATAGTCTCATCTAGCCTTGGGATCAACCATGGATCCATTGGTCCCAGTACTTCTCTCCATTTAATAAACTATTGAATTGGTCTCTCATCTCTTGTCTTGCTCAGTTTCTTTGGCATTACAATAGTACATAGTAGGTTCTATATTGCTTAGTTGCTGTCCTTTATTCTCGAAGAGGAGCAAAATAACATCACTATGTTAGAATCAAGTTAGTGCGTCTTACAGTGGCTGATCAAACCAATATGAGGTAGGAATGCTCTGCCACATATCCGGCATAAATCGTCCCTAAAAACATTTGGGGTAGATTCTCTAACTTTGCTCACCTTGAGTTTCTTCTGTTCCTAATTCTACTTTGTTCATAAGGCATAGCACCTTCTCTAATGAGGGCATGCTTGCTAGGTAGTCCTATGCCAATGTCTCCCAGTGAGAAAATCAACTCTAAGGTTCTCAATAAGTACTTTGAGAGTATCCTTGTATCACTTTTTTGTCTACCTTGTGAGTAAGCTAGTAGTAGTAGAAGTAGCACCTTGGGTGTGAAGGCTTGCTGAGCCTTTTTCAGGTCTTCTCAGCCACTTTCCCATCTATATAATACTGAGCTTTCACTTGTGACTCCAAAAAGCTTTAGAATACTCGGTAACCACCCCCAGTCAAACCATCTTGGTCATATGGACTAAACCAGGTGGAGGGGAACCAACAGGCCTTAAACTCTTTGGTGAATTGTGGAGATGTCTACACCAAATCTGTAAAGACCTCTACCAGCAAAACAAGAGGATGAGAACAATTTGTTCCAATGGCAGCTGAAACAGATGATTTGGAGTACTTTAAACTTAGATAGAGAGGCCAAGGTCATACACTGCATCCCAGATCATGGCCAATTATCTTGACTTTTTTCTTGGTGGTAATCTTTGATGACTGCAAGAGAGTGAGGGCTATGACTTTCTGCAATTCTGTCTCACTTAAATCCAATTCACACTCAAGTCAAGACATCCCCCTGTGTTATCATTGGTCCTTTTTGAAAAAGAAGACCAACTTTTGCTCTCTTGTTCTTGAAATTTCAAACAAATGGAATAGTATGGACTCTCAAAGCTCATAAAGGGAGTATATCCATTAAGTCTAGTCAACCATAATGATTACTAATCTATTACTCCAAAAGGGGGAGAAAAACTTGCATCAATTGTGATATGTTAAATAATAGCAATTTTTTTCTACAACCAGAGAGAGGACTGTAGGAACTGAATGTAGATCACAACATAATATTCTCACACTTTTTGTTGATGTTTACTTGCATTGTATTTTCTTACTCATTTTCTTTCCTTTTTCATCTGATATTTTACTTATGCAGCAAGATAATTGTATATATATATATATATTGGATTTAACATATATTTTAACATGTATAACATATATTGGATTGCTTGCCATCTAGGGGAGGGGGTGGGGGAAAGGAGACAATTTGGAACACAAGGCTAAGCAAGGGTCAATGATAAAAATTTATCTGTCTAAATGTTTTGAAAATAAAAACTTTATTTTTTTTAAAAGAGCATTTTTGTCAGTGACATTTTAAAATTGAAGTATATAGAATGATGATTATGTTGAACTAGGAATCATAAGAAAGTAGAGTCCATCAATAATTATTAATTATGATGTTTTTGTACTTTAAAATGAAGACAATTGTTTTAAACTAAAGAAAAGGTTTTCATCTTAAAAGATTTTTTTTAATTTCAGTATGTTTGAATGAGTCTTTCAAATGATCTGTTTGTTACTTGTAGAACAATGTATCTATTTTTCCTGACTTGTTTCTAATATAGTTACAAAATTATTTTTGAAACTTCAAAAAAAAAAGAAAAGAAAATGAATGTCAAATAATAACAATAATAGTCAAGCAAAATACATCAAGCCATTGGTCATGGTTTTTTATACCTCTGCCATGATGCAGGAAACACACTATGATCTTCTAAATTTGTAATTGTTCACTCAATTACACAGAATTCCAAGTCTTTCATGTTGTTTTCTTTTCAGTTATCACAACCATGGTATAAATTGTTCATTGGGTTTTCCTTATTTAGATCATAAAAGTTTGAGTATTTCTGAATTCTTCACTTAATTGATATTCCATTATAGGCATATGCTACAATTTGTTCAACTCTTCCCCAACTGATGGGAACCCCATTTAGTTTAGTACAAATAGATGAATGGATGGATGAAAAAAGCATTTATTAAGCTTTTACTGTGTGTCAAATGCTGCTGAGTGCTGGTGATACAAATACAAAAAAGTGGATAACTGCCCTCAAAGGACTTACATTTTTATATGAGGAGACAACACAGATGAGATTCAGGATTGACTAAGGAGAAATATTTTTGTCTGAGAAGTCAGGGAGATAAGTAAGCCATAATCAAGTTAAGTAGCAATTACTTCTTCTATAAGCAGTGATAAAGTATTAAATTGATTATTTTCCTACTATCTTTGTTCTCTCTGGGCTACATGTCTAGTAGAAGTATCATTGAGTAAAAGGGTATTAACATGTAAAATTTCATAACTTTTAGGATATTTTCCAAAATTGTCAGAATGGTTGGGCTAATTCCCTATTCCATCAATCATGCATCAGTTTGCCTATGTTCCCAAAGCACTTCCATTGGTCTCATTTTCATCTCCTATCATTTTCACTAATCCTGAAATTCAACATTCCTGATAAGATTCTTTTAAGACTATGCCATTATTTGTATTCACCCCAAGGTATCTACCCTTGATTGCCCTTGATATCTACCTTCAGACCAAACCTTTTGGAAATCTAAGTAGATTCATGAATCCACAAGTATTCACTTTAGTCCCTTTAGCAAATTATTTTCTTCTTCCTAGGAATTGTTTCTGCTGGTTGAAATGGACTGAGGCTTGAGTTGATGCACTGAAGTCCCAAGCACGTGAGGCTAAATAGTAATTGGACCATACTCTATTAATATATATGCTTGGAGAAAAAAATGGCCCCTACCCACTCTTTGTGCAAGTCCTGATGTGTTGTATAGGAAGTGACGATTTTGGTGGGTGGAGGCAGAGGGGCAGGAAGAGAGGCAGAGAGAGACTACTGGCTGGGTTCTGCTCTCTTGGCTTCTGATCTGGCTGGCTTCTTGAGCTGCTGATATTGCTAATCTCTCTTTACCTCTGATTCCCTTTTACCTCTGATCCTTCTTCACCTCTACTGAGAATAAAGATTGAAGATTTTCCCTTAACCTGAATTCCTGACTCTGGCTGATTTTAAAATATGCGGTCATCACAACTAGTGTTTTGAAACTGAATTCTTGAAAGTTTCTTATCTTTCCTGAGATAACTTCCCCTGTAGAAGGTTAGGACATGAACCTTATCTCTCTTTCCTCAGAATGCTCTGAAATCTACTCTGAAAAAAATCTAGGTGTGTATCAAACCATAGTCAATTTTCTCTTTCTATTCTATTAGCAATTCTAAGGATATTTCCCCTCCTTCCTCTCTCACTAAGTGAAGCTACAAAGTTTTCATCATTTCCAAACCAGTTCATCTTTGTTGGTGAAATCAAGACCAAAATAGCAGCTCCCTTTGTTGGTTCCTTTACCTTTTGAAGAATGAAACTATTCTTAAGATAAATGAAGATGATGCCAAAGGGCTATAAAACAGTGCATAAATTTTGATTCATCAATACCACTACTAGTTACGTATCTCAAAGACATCCAAGAGAGAGAGAGAGAGAGAGAGAGAGAGAGAGAGAGAGAGACCTATTTATACAAAAATATTTATATCAGTTCTTTTTGTGGGGGCTAAGAATTGAAAATCAAAGGGATGCCCATCAATTGTGGAATGACTAAACAATCTGTGCTGTATGCTTATGATGGAATATTTTATCCCATAAGAATTGATAACTTGGCAGGATGATTTCAGAAAGCCTGAAGAGACTTACATGAACTGATGCTAAGTGAAGTGAGTAGAAAAAAGAATTGTACATAGCAACCACAAGACTATGTGATGATCAACTCTGATGGACCTGACTCTTCAATAATAACATGATTCAGATCAATTCCAATAGACTTGTGATGGAGAAAGCCATTTACATCTAGAAGGAGTACTATGGGATCTGAATATGGATCACAACATAGTATTTTCGCCATTTTTGTTGTTTGCTTGCTTTTTTCTTTCATTTTTTTCCCTCTTTCTTATCTGATTTTTCTTGGACTTCATGACAAATGTGAAAATATATTTCAAAGAATTTCACCTGTTTAACCTATATTGGATTACTTGCTGTCCAGGGGAGGAGATGGGGAAAAGAGAGGGAGAAAAAATTGGTACACAAGGTTTTGCAAGGGTGAATGTTGAAAACTATCTTTGCATGCATTTTGAAAATAAAAAACTTACTATTAATTTTTTTAAAAAAGAAATGCAAGCAGGACAATTTCAGAAAAACCCAGAAAGACTTAAATGAGCTGATGCATAATGAAGTATACAGAGCCAGGAGAACACTGTATACAGTAAAAGGAATATTGTTCAGTGAAGAATTGTGAATGATTTAGCTATTCTCAACAATACAAGAATCCAAGACAATGCCAAAGGACAAATGATGAAGCATACTATCCATCTTCAGAGAAAGTACCAATATTGACTGAAAACAGATTGAAATATACAATTTTCATTTTCTTCTTTTCATTTTTTCTTTTTTTATATTAGAGTATATGTTAAACACAATATATGTATACATATCCATACAGTTATTTTGCTGAACAAGAAAAATCATACTTAGAAATAAGGTAAACATAACCTGAGAAGGAAATCAAAATGCAAGCAGACAAAAAGAAAGAGATTGGAAATGCTATGTTGTGTTTCACACTCATTTCCCAGAGTTCTTTCTCTGGGTGCAGCTGGTTTTCTTCATTATTGAACAAATGGAACTGATTTGGTTCACCTCATTGTTGAAGAGAGCCACGTCCATCAGAATTGATCATCATATAGTATTGTTGTTGAAATATATAATCATCTCCTGGTCCTGCTCATTTCACTCAGCATCAGTTCATGCAAGTTGTAAAGAGCTGAAACTCTTAAAAGGTGTGCTTGAGTCAGATAACTGAGCACTTAAGGCTAAATACCTATTCGAAATAAGACAATGACTCTATTAGCATATGTTTGGGATTGCTCTTCTTACAGTTAATGCTAGCTCAATGTTTGGGCTTAAGACAATTGTAGGTAAGGATTAGGGGGTGGGTTAGAGAGGCTAGAGAACTTCACTTTGTAGCAGGACCAGGAGAAGAGAGGTTGGTGGCCAACTTGTGGTAGTTTGCCTGTCTCCTTTTATGAAACAGACATAGTACTGATACCTAAACAAGGTAAGATGAAAACAGAGAAAAAAAATTATAGACCAATATCCCTAATGAATATCGATGCAAAAATCTTAAATAAAATATTAGCAAAGAGATTATAGAAAATCATCCCCAGGATAATACACCATGGCCAAGTAGGATTTATACCAGGAATGCAGGGCTGGTTCAATATTAGGAAAACTACTAGCATAATTGACTGTATCAATAACCAAATTTACAAAAAAAAAAAATTTGATTATCTCAATAGATGCAGAAAATGCATTTGATAAAAATCCAACACCCATTCCTATTAAAAACACTAAAGAGTATAGAAATAAGTGGACTTTCCCTAAAACAGTCAGTAGCATCTATGTAAAATCATCAGCAAACATCATGTGTAATGGGGATAAACTGGAACCACTCCCAATAAAATCAGGGGGTAAAACAAGGTGCCCACTATCAACATTACTATTCAACATTGTATTAGAAATGATAATAGAAGAAAAATAGATTAAAGGAATTAGAAAAGGTAATGAGGAAACTAAATTATCACTCTTTACAGATGATATGATAGTATACACAGAGAACCCTAGAGAATCAACCAAAAAACTATTAGAAATAATCCACAACTTTACCAAAGTTGCAGGACACAAAATAAATCCACATAAATCATCAGCAGTTTTATATATCACTAAGAAAATTCAATAGCAAGAAATACAAAGAGAAATTCCATTTAAAATAACTATCAATAATATAAAGTATTTGGGAATCTATCTGACAAGGAAAAGTCAGGAACTATATGAGCAAAACTACAAAACACTTTCTACACAAATAAATTCAGATCTAAATAATTGGAAAAATATCAAGTGCTCTTGAATAAGTTGAGTGAATATAATAAAGATGACATTATTACCTAAACTAATCTATTTATTTAGTGTTATACCAATCAAACTCTTAAGAAACTATCTTACTGACCTAGAAAAAATAACAACAAAATTAATCTGGAAGAACAAAAGGTCAAGAATTTCAAGGGAATTAATGAAACAAAAGCAAATTAAGGTGGCCTAGCTACACCAGGTCTAAAATTATATTATAAAGCAATGGCCATCAAAACCATTTGGTACTGCTAAGAAACAGAGTAGTCAATCAGTGGAATAGCTTAGGTTCACAAAACAAAATAGTCAATGACTAAAGTAATCTAGTGTTTGACAAACCAAAGACCCCAGCTTTTGGAAAAAGAATTCACCATTTGACAAAAACTTCTGGGAAATTTGGAAATTAGTATGGCAGAAACTAGGCATTGGCCCACACATAACACCATATACCAAGATAAGATTAAAATGAGTTCTTGATCTAGACTTAAAGAATGATATTATAAACAAATGAGAAAAACGAAGGATAGTTTACCTCTCAGATCTGTGGTAGGAGAAGGAATTTGTGACCAAACAAGAACTAGAGATCATTATTGATCACAAAATATATAATTTTGATTATATTAAGTTTAAAAGTTTTTGTACAAACAAAACTAATGCAGAAAGATTAGAAGGGAAGCAATAAACTGGGAAAACATTTTTACATTCAAAGATTCTGATAAAGACCTCATTTCTAAAATATGTAGAGAATTGATTCAAATTTATAAGGATTCAATCCATTCTTCAATTGATAAGTTGTCCAAGGGTATGAACAGACAATTTCAAGGTGAAGAAATTGAAACTATTTGTAGCCACATGAAAAGATGCTCCAAATCACTATTGATGGGAGAAATGCAAATTAAGACAACTCCAAGATACCATACACACCTCTCAGATTGGCTAAGATGACAGGAAAAGATAATGATGAATTTTGGAAGGGATGTGGGAAAACTGAGACACTGATGCATTGTTGGTGGAACTGTGAACAGATCCAACCATTCTGCAGAGCAATTTGGAACTATGCTCAAAAAGTTATTAAACTGTGCATATCCTTTGACCCAGCAGTGTTTCTACTGAGCTTATATCCCAAAGAGATCTTAAAGGAGGCAAAGGTCCCCACATGTGCAAAAATGCTTGTGGCAGCCCTTTTTGCAGTGACAAGAAACTGGAAACTGAATGGACGCCCATCAATTGGAGAATGGCTGAATAAGTTATGGTACGTGAATGTTATGGTATATTATTGTACTGTTATCAACAACCAGCAGGATGATTTCAGAGAGCCTGGATGCTAGTGTGTGGGACTATGTTGAGAGGGAGTACAGAGGCCACCTTGATCTTTGATGCACAATAAGTTTTTTGTCACATTGCAGAAACACCCTTGTTGAACAAGGAGCAATAATTCGTGAGTATTGGCATGGGTTCAGTCTGACAGTTACAGCCAGTTGCTTGAAAGCAGGGATGCATTGAGAAGGCCTCTTCCCTCAAGGGAGCTGATAAATTGCTGGATTGGCTCTCCTCCCATTGGTGATACCATGCATATGCAAAGCCCACAAGCTGTTTCTCTCAGTGGTGATTAGGGATTGCCTACTATTCACATGCAAATCATGCTTGCAAAAATATACTTCAACAAGGCTGTATGACATAATAAATTGGAGCTTTTTTTTTTTTTTAACACTCTATGAGTCTTCCTCCTTATTCATCTTGTCTTTGAGATCAAAGGGCTCATATGCTTTGAACTCTTAAGATGGCTATAACAACTGGCCCCCAGATAACAGGGACTTGAAATGGTGCTAGAATGATCAGTGCACAGTTTAGCATTGCTAAGTGGTCAAGACAACCTCTAAGAGGACTCCAGAGGGAGAGCTGCACTTTTTCTGGACCAGGCAGAGTGTGGAGGAGACAATAAGTAACCTAATGGGGCAAAAAGTAGGCATTTTATTCCCTTCAGACAGGGAAGTTTATGTCAGGACTATATATAAATAAATAAGATAGCAGGGATGTACAGTTCAACTAGGAGACATTAGGAAATTCCTGGACATTGCTTACAAAGTTATTCCATGATTACCTGTTGGAATCTTTACTAAAGAGAGCTCAAGTATCTAAGTACTCAATAGAGTTCACACCAGAATTCAGGGCTGGCTTAGTCTGAATTCACACCTCTCTCAGGACCAGAGAGTACTCTGGGAGATAACCCAGAATCCCTTTCCCTCCAGAAGGTGGAGTTAACCTTTGGGAGATCACATAAATGAAGGAAGCTCTTGGATCGAGAGGGAAGAATTTCTCCGGAACATCAACAGGGCTCTGAGACAGAACACTCTGGAAGAAAAGACTACTCGCCACAGACTGGAGATTGAGAAGCCATGAGACAGAGTTGAGCTGGAGGCTGAAGAAAGCAGAGGCAAGAGCCAAGGACAAAGCTGCAAGATCTCTTGGAGCCAGGCAGAGAGATAAGCCTCAACTAACCGGGTGAATTTATAAGGAGAAATAAACGTTTGCAATTTTTACCAGCTGGCTGCAATTTCGAAGTAATTATTTATTTCAACTAAGACTAAGGCTGGCCCCCAAGAAAACCTCAACAATTACCTAAGGAGGACTGTTATAATTGTGAGAGGTGGATTGTTTTTGGTGAACAGCTCACTGCTTATGGTAAGCAATGTCCAGGAGAAATATTAAAAAAAAAAGTCATTTTACTATATATAATCTCATTAAATAAATTCTGAAATCAGAACCAGAAAAGGCGGTCAGGAAATTTACAATTGGAGCATAAACAGGCCCATCTCTTAGTAGTAGATGTCCCTTTCCTGAGCCTAAGGGGGATGATATTAAATGGCTTCCCCCACCTCCCCCACCTTTGGCCCCATCTTATTTTTGTATCTATCTGGATCTACAGCCTTTCAAAGGCTCTCCTAATGTAAAGCCCAAAAATGAAATAAGAACTGAGGAAAGACAGGATCAGAAATATAAAACAAAGACCACAGTGACACTTAGTGGACAAAAAGCAAAAAGTAATCAATTATGTTCTTTATCTTCAAAAAGTTTTGCAACAGACTAGAGATCAAGGAGAAGACATGGGAAGGATTATATCCTATTATAGAGGAGGATGCCCCTTTTAACCCAGAGCAGAGAAGGCATAGACATGAACCACTTCCCTTTAAAGTTCTAACCCAGCTTAAGTACTCAGTTCATAAATATGGGTCCATAGCACCTTTTGTTATGTTACAACTTGAAACAATGTCACAGGGAATTTTGTGCTCTGATATTTGGAAAGCACTTGCATGGGCAGTGTTGACTCTAGGGCAGGCATTGTTCTTTCTGGATGACAGAACTTTTAGACCAGACTCAATTGACTGCTGCTCAGGTTGCTCCAGGAGCAAGCATGAAGTTGAACATGAGTAGTGGCACTGGGGCTCATGCAGACATTGGAGATCAAATTCATTTTATTGAAAAGACATCTCCGAATATCCCATTGTGCCAGAATAGCATGGAGTGTATTCCTATAGAAAAGGGTGAAAAGGAAAGCTTTTCCCAAGTAAGACACTGATTTTGTTGCTCTATTACAGGATACTGTATCTAAGGCTATGGGAAATGTAGGAGATCTACATAGGATATTAAAGGTTTTGTTACAGGAAAACCCTAATGCAGATTGTTGCAGAGCAATGATTGGACTGAGAAAAGATTGTACCATAAAAGGAGTGATTCAGAGGTTTGACAGAGTAAGTTCACAAGTATATCAAGCTGAGTTGTCAAAATATGTGATTGCTGCTAGGCAAGGGCCAAAAGGGAATTGTTATACTTGTGGTAAATCAGAACACTTTAAGAAAAACTGTCATTCCCGAAGTAAGGAAGCAGGAAACAAGGGTCAATCTAAAACACTATGTCCAAAATGCAAAAATATGGGACACTGAGCTTCAGAATGCAGGAATCAGGGAAATGGGATCAGGGGTCCCCAAGGGCCAGCTTTAAATGTCAAGGGACACTCACAGTAACAAAGCTCAGGAGCAATGATTATTACCACCTACTCCCTCATGCTGTTTGTGAAGTGCCCATTCAACAGTACCAAAGAGGAAAACAACTAAAAATCCTTGTTACAAATATGCCATTATCCCAGTATTCATCAGGTATGCTAGTCATACAAATATACGAGGAAGTACCTGTGTGAGTAACTATGATTAACACTGATAATATTAAAACATATCTTAACAAGGGACAATGTATAGCTCAAGGAATAGTCATTACCTCTGAATTTAGTTAAACAGAAGATAATAATTGTGAATTAGCCCCAGAGATGAGTCCAAATTCAGAGCCCATTGTACAAATATATTTTACAAAGACTATCCCACTCAGTTGGCCAATCTTGACACTGAATAACCAACAGTTTGAAGGATTAATAGACACTGGAGCTGACAAGACTGTGGTGGCTGCTTCTCAATGGCCCACTTGGTGGCGTATGACTTTAGCTAACAATAGAGTGGTAGGGATAGGAGGCAGTAAGGAGACTTTGATGTCTGATGAACCAGTAAACTGGCAAAAAGATGAAAAGACAGGAATTGTTTTTCCTTTAATACTATATGGCTTACATATTAACTTATGGGGTAGGGATATATTACATCAATTAGGGATAAAAATCTCCAGATATTTTTAGGAAGCTTCATGGCTGCTGTGGCTTCCACCACTCCAAAAATGACCTAGACTACCAACACACTAGAATGGATGAAGCAATGGCCCCTTACCAAAGAAAAAACAGCCACTATACATCAGTTAGTACAATAAAAATTAGAATTGGGATATATTGAGGAACAAACAGCCCATGGAACTCCCCTGCATTTGTTACAAAAAAAAATCTGGTAAATGAAGAATGTTAACAGATTTGAGATAAGTAAACTCAGTCCTGGAAGACATGGGTTCTTTAAAGACTGGTTTGCTACCCCCAAACATGATCCCTAGGGAATGGCCCTTATAGATAATAGAAAATAAGGATTTTACTCTTTCCTCTTTCACCCTGAGGACAGGGATAAATTTGTTTTCTCAATACCAACATATAACTTTCAAAGACCTGTAGGAGATTTCAGTGGATGGTATTGCCACAAGGTATGAAAAACAGCCCTATCATATGCCAATAGTATATTGATAAAGCTATTACCAAGATAAGGAAACATTATCCCATGCAGTCAACCTCCATTACATGGATGATATTTTGGCTGGTCATCCTTAGCCTGAGGATTTGGAAGAGATGTTGCAAATGATAAAAAGGGAGGGACCCTATAGGATTCTAATGTGGGGGCCAGTATGCTTGTATCTCCACAGGAGAAAACTTTCAGCAGCAGATTCCCACCAGACATCTCAAAGTTGTCCATAGAACTGAAGAGGAAGAGAGGGAAGAAGAGGCGATTGTTCAAAAGGAGGAGAAGATATGTCCTCACAATTACTAGCAAGATGCTTTCTATATATATGGGTTTGTATTATATACAATCATGAGTGGCAACAGAGACCAAAAGGTGGGCTGTCATGATGGACCCACCATGGCCTAGGATTATCTCATGGGAGGAACATATGCCAGATGTGGTGCTAACAGGAAATGCATCCCAAATAATCGGGGATGAATTTCACCTTGAGAAATACAATAGAACTACGACAAAAGTAAAGTATGATTTTTCTGGACTTTCCAATAGACTTCCTTTGTGCTGGTCATGAAGGAATAGAACTTATTGCACATAAATGAAGAAGGTAACTTTACAAATGCCAATTTTGGGTATGGAGTATCATGTGACCCACATGCTGGGCATTCAGGGGATGCCCTGTCATAGCAACACTCTCATTCACATGAGAGGACTACAACGGTGCGTCTACATAAAGGGGTCATCAGATTGGCCCCTTATAAAGCACAAGCCCCCATGGGATACATTCTTGTCACTCAAGAATTGGGTCGGCAGTTTGGCACATGGAAAAACAACCTTAGGCCCTGGTTCTTGGACAAATGGCACGAGAACTGAATACCAGTTCTACACTAAAGCCTGTCTGGGAGGGAAATATGCATTTATGTGGGGAAATTCTGTCACTGTTATCAAAGAAACATTCGATTTTACAATGTTACTTGTTGGAATTATACAGTTAGTGTCTGCTTGGATGCTGAAATTGAAAATCAGACTGTATTTGTGATCACTAGAGCTCCTGTATCAATACTTCCTGTCAAAAGTGAGAAATGGTATCATACTAAGACTGATCATATGTTCAAGACCATAATAGAAAAGAAGGAAACTGACCTTAGTCCCATTAGAAAAAAAGAGATGTATCAGCTGTGTCATATTAGGTATCACTATGTTGGTTTCACTTCTAGCTTCTTCAGTCTCTCTTGCAATGTCCATATCTAATGTACAAAATTGTATAGTACAATGTAGATATAGAGAAGAACTAGCTAGGAATGGCTCACCAGCTGCTTCGCTAAATAGTGATTGGGGATTGCCTAGTGTTCACATGCTGATCATGCTTGCAAAAATGTATATCAACAAGGCTGTATGGCATAATAAACTGGAGCTCTTTTCACATCCTGTGAGTCTCCTGCCTCATTCATCTCTACTCTGAGATCAAAGGGCTCATATAATTTGAGCTCTTAAGATAACCACAACACTTGGAGAGATTTACATGAACTGATGCTAAGTGAAATGAGCAGAACCAGGAATCATTATATATGACAACAAGACTATATGATGATCAATTCTAATGGACATGGCTCTATTCAATAATGAGATGATTCAAACTAGTTCCACTTGTTCAGTGATGAAGAGAGCCATTTATACCCAGAGAAAAAATCGTGGGAACTGAGGGTGGACCACAACATAGCATTCTCACTCTTTCTGTTGTTGTTTGCTTACATCTTATTTTCTTTCTTGTTACTTACAGTACAAAAGCTTTCTTTAAGAACAGAGAAGTTGAACACCTTAAATGACTTTCAGAAATTGATAGGAGATATCCACTGAATGTGTCTGGTTAGGCTTAACTACCTATCAATTACAACTATTATATGATATTTTAAGGAGAGAGGTCAGACAACACAATGGCTTCTCAGTCAAAGAGGTCAGAGAACAGCAACTACCTTTCAGTCTCCTTGTATCATCCTCTCACAAGAGAAGATTCATTCTGCAGGTCTGGGTTGGATCTCCAGTAGCCACTGTCAGGTAACTCCAGTGTATTCCAATATTTCTCAGTTTTTTTTCCCTTCTTGATCCAATTTTTCTTGTATAGTAAGATAACTGTATAAATATGTATACATATATGGGATTTAATATATATATTAACATATTTAACATGTATTGGATTACCTGTCATCTAGTGGAGGGGGTGGGGGGAAGGAGGGGAAAATTTGGAACAGAAGGTTTTGCAAGAGTCAGTGTTGAAAAATTACCCATGCATATGTTTTGCAAATAAAAAGCTTTAATAAAATAATAAAAGAAAAGAAAAAGAATATCTCTTAAAATCTAAATGCTACTAGATTAAAAAATTCACTTTAAAAAGAAGGCCAAAAAATGAGTTAGAAAGCTGCTAGGTTGTTTTGTCAATGATGCAGTGTTCTGTAATACTGTAACTAAGAATTTAAACTTCAAATTTGATTTATATTTAAAGGAAATTTCATCTAAATTTATGTCTATCATTTACGAAAATTATGAAATTAATGACTAAATTATTTGGAGTTATAATGTTCACTTGTGGAAGTTGTGCATATCTTGAACCAGCTATTATTAGTTCCCAAACTTTACTCTTAAAGATATTTTTTGAGGAGTGAATACAAAATACATATACACATTTGGGACTTTGCAAAATTTGGACAATATTGTTTTTCTAGGCTGATGAATGAGCTATTATATTCACTATGTGGGATTCAAGAAGGTAATTTTTAAAATTTTAATGATATATTTTAAACCAGGATAAATTTATATTCTAAGAGAGGATAAATGGAAAAGAAGAGTTTGGGTAAATTTGTAAAGGCCTGGTAAACTTCATTACTGTGATAGATTAATTTAATTCTGTGTTTTTTGGCATTGCTTCATTTGGAAAACCTGAAGCTCCTTCCCAATGTAAACTCTATAATAAGATAGGGGCAATAACTAAGAATTTTAGGGTAATTAGGAACGTATTTTGTTATTACACTTTTGATATTTATTTATGATACTTAAAGGTAGTTTATAATAACTTGGTTTTGATATTTTAAATATTTAGTTTTGCTTTAAGTTTGAATGAGAGAAATATCTGTCAGTTTAGACATTTACTTCATGAAATTTACTTCATGAAAGTGCAGTGATTATCTTTTTCACATCAGAATGACTTTTAAGCTGTTTTTAGGCAAGCAAAACACTTTAGGAGGAAATGTTTAAGTTAAAATCTTTTTGTACATTGTTAAATGCAGATCTTTCTCTGGAATTTTTTTAAAGGCTTACTAAATTTTATTTATAAGCTCATTTATATCAATAATTTGATAGTATTGATAACAATTGTGTTCAGACCTACCCTGATTAGTGGTACTTTATTAAACAAACTTTATTGTTTGGGGAGAAAGCTTTTTAAGGACCTTAAATATTCTTTTCTGAGTTTTCTTCTGAGATTTTTGGTGTCCTTGGACTGATCTTAAATGAGTGTTTAAAGAAATATGTCAGCATTGGAAGAAACATCTGAGATCTGAGGCTGCTGAATATTTTCTCAGGGAATAAGGTAGGGAGATTACCTTGGGAAGGTCAAGTGTGGACTCTTTCTAATTCATTTTCCTATACAAGAAATATGTCCAGCTGGTTCTATATGCTAGGCTACTTATAATGGTGTAGTCCTTGAGGTTGTTATAACCATGTTTCTGCTTATAATTCTCGTAGCAAATTTTTATGATCAGGGTAGACAAGAAGCAAAAATTTATTATTGCAATACTAAATCTGTTATTTAGACTAATCTATTATTAACTAATACTAAATCATGTGAATTACTGTATTAAGCTACAAGTGGGAAAGAGCTGCTATTTTGATCTGAATTTGTAGTTATCCCATGGCCTAAGCAAGAGGCAAATTATGCTTGAACTTGTCATATCTTAAAATCCAGTTCTTGAACTATCTCATTCATTCAGAAGGCTATGGTTATAATTAGGCAAAGGTAGAGAAACTTGTGAAACAAAAATATAGATCTATTAAATTGTGAGGTTAAAGCAGGAACTTCTTTTGTTTATGATTTAGAAGTAAGATTTCAGTAGAGCCAGTTAAATTAATGGAGAATAAATTAGGAGCTCTCTTGTGTTATCCTAACAGGAAATCTGACTTTGCTTATGTTGTTATTTAATCTGGGATTAGAACCTGTGTGTAGAGTATGTCTTGAAATGCAGGCAAACTACTTAAGAGTAACCTTAAAGATGCTTCTCTTGTTTAAAGGGATTCTGAGACCAATAGACTATCTTTATGTCTATTTGAATGTGGTTAACAACTAAATATGCTTTATAATGGACAACTTTTCACATAAATTATACTCTGTATACAATTTAGGATTATTATATTTACAAATTCTGTTTGTCATTAAGCATGTTAAAGCAAAATCATTTGTGAAATACTGAAGCTAGGGATAAAAAAAAATCTGCTTACTCTCAGGGCAAATTGTGATTTTCCTTGCTGGATCTCTGTTATCAATGTGAGGTTTTAGTCAATATTTGCTACTTAGGTTATGCTATGCTTGAGAGCTTAATCCACTTGAAACTCTGATTAGTGGAATTTGCTGTTTAAAACCTTATAGCTTGTAACTGATATTAGTCTGAGTCTGACTATGGGTGGTATGATCATTAAGGAACACTATTAAGCCAATGATACATAATGTTAGCAATTTGATAATGTCTACATCCATAACCACACATGGAGTTCTCATAGAGTTGGGAGAATGACTGTTGACATAGACTGAAATAGGATTCTCCTGATTCATTTTCTTCTTGAATGAAAAATATCTTACCTGGGCTGTCCCCACTTGAGATTTTCTTGCAAAAACATTAGAATGGTTCGCTAGTTCTGTTTCTAGCTCATTTTGCAGATGAGAAAACTGAGGCAAACAGCGTTAAATGACTTGCCCAGAGTCGTACAACTAGTAAGTGAGTGAAGTCAGATGTCATTCTGAAGTCGAGTCTTTCTGACTCCAGGACCACACACCCTATGCACCATGGTGTCACCTAGTGGTACTATTTCAAGTTAACCTACTACAAATTTTAGTCCTTGCTCCCAGCTGTGTCCTCTGGAACCAAGGAAGATAAATCTAATTCCTCCTCTACAAGAGCTCCCTCCAAAGACCATTATCAGATCTGCACCTACCACCACATCTCCTCCAAAAGTCTTCTCTTCTGCAGGCTGGCTCCCAATCAGATCTCTTCAAGATGTCAGTATTGGCTCTTTTGTTTTTATCTTCCTGGAAATTCTGCACCTCACAGAAAGCTCTAATAATGCTCAAGCCTTCAGATGCATGGAAGTGCCTGAAGTATATCCAAGCCAAAGGTGGACATTCATGAATATAATTTCTTTTACTAATATATATATATATATATATATATATATATATATATATATATATATATGATCTGGCAATTTGTTGTTATATATTTTGAATCCTCCCTGATAGTCTGCTGGGCATATGACAATGTTCTCTTTTGTTTGTATTTCTTTTCTGTTTTTCTTTTCTTTTTTTTATTCTATTTTTTCAAAAAAATTTAATAATTTTTTTTTAAATAAAAAGAACAGGGCAGCTAGGTGGCATAGTAGAGCACCAGCCTTGGAAATCAGGAGGACTTGAGTTCAAATCTGACCTCAAATACTTAACACTTGCTAACTATGTGACCCTGAGCAAGTCACTTAATCCCAACTGCCTCAGCAAAACAAAAAACAAATAAATGAATGAATAGATAGATAAATTGATTGATTAATTAATTAAAAAAGGAACTGGGGAATCTAGAGAAAAGGGAGTCTTTGCCTTCAAGGAGTTTATGCTCCAAAGGGTGAGAAAACTTGCAAACAACTATCTACAAATAAGAAGTAAATAAAATAATGAGAGACAATTAAGAGATGGAAAGCATTGGAATTAGGATGAATTGGGAAAGCCTTCTTTAGAAAGGTGGATATTAGCTGCAATCTGAAGGAAGACAAGGAAGTCTGAAGATGAGCAGGGAGAGCATTCATGATATGGGAAAGAGACAGAAAATGTTCAGTTTACACACCTTCAGGATGTGTCTTATCCATGGGGTTTTTGGGTGCTGTGATCTCATGAGGGACTCTGCAGCCACTGGGTCTTAAGGATTCCTGGTCATTGCTTCTAGGAGCCAGGGCTTCTAGAGTCTTGAAATAGATCCCAACTTATCACCTCTGTTCATTTTTGGTTTTCTCTTAATAGTAAGAACAGAGAATCTATAGGAAAATTTAAACTCAATGAGGACAAGGAATGTGTTATTAGCATCACATCTGATGGCTCTAGGCATGGCTGTGACCAAGAGGTACTAAAGGATGTCTAGCTGTTTTGTAAGTCCATGGAGCTTCTCTCATTCTGGAAGGGTTTTTAGTCAAGTTAATAAATAGACTGCATCTGATTTCTGGAGAAAGGTGCCACTAAATATAAATAGGCTCATCATCAATAGTTTAGCCCTTTGGGGATGAGTTCTTTGGCTGAGGTAGGCTGTGGTGAAAACAAAAAGAAGACCCAGTGACTATAAGCCATCTTGTTTTTAAGTGCCACCTTATATCTAAGAAGCGATCATTATATGGATGTATTTCAAAATGGAACAGACTTCTGAAGCAAGGTAATCTGGGTTCCTTTTCTTTACAGAAGAGGAAATTGAGACACGAGGCTGTTTTTTTTAGCCCATACAGATATTAAGTATAAAGTCAGTGAACAATGAACAGTGAACAAAATATTGGAACAGGTAGTGAAGTGTGTTGAGAGTCCCCATTTCTAAGCCATGAAAAAATAGTCACAATTAATAATTCTCTAAAGGTGAGATCTTTGATAGTGCATAATGGTGTATATCCTAATAAATATGTTTTAAGCTGAATGCAATGGAGTACTACTGGAGGCACTGAATTATATCTATCTTGGTCACCTTCATAATAAAGAAAATACAAGAGCATTGAATCTCTTTGGCAAAATAGCTCATAGCTTCTCCTTGATGAGACAAAAAAAAGAAAAAAAAGAAGAAGTCTATTCTTAGGACCATATGTTCTAAAACTCTGACTGACTATAGCTTTTGCCGGTTGGTGCTTTTACTTCCTACTCATTGATGTTAAATGGTTTTCTACTGGAAGGTGGTATTTTCTGTACATTAAGAACAAAGATACATAGGAATGATACTTCAAGCAAAGTAATTGAGCTTTCTGAGTTTAAAGGGATAATTTGAGTAGAATCAGGACCTATCTTTGTATAACCTCAAGCTTCCTGTTTTCTCCCAGTGATTTAGACTTCTTGTCTAAAATTCTGTGGTCTTTGGTTTGTAGAAGGATTTATCACCTTCCTCTCCCCATCCTCAGATCCTTCACCTGTAGCTGATTTTTCCCATCCATGTTGTCTTGGCCCAGACTTCTCCAAAGTCACCCCCCACACCTAGTTTCTCTTTCTACAAGTCATCAAGAGGATGACAGCCCTTCTCTCTCTTTTGCTCTATTGCTAACCTTGTCTCCCTATCATCCTTGATGATTCTTTGTTGCTTCTACATCTTCCAAGATTTTGTCTTTCTGTTTGGAGTCCATGAAAAGTCCATGTCTAGTTCTTCTGTATACAAAAAAAGGGGGAATTGAAGACCACTTCTGTCTTCTTGTCTCCACACCCAGACTTCCATCAAGTCACCTAACTAGGAAGGTAGAGGGTGGAAATTAGTAGAAAAAGATGCCCTCTATCTGCTCCTAGGATTTAAAGGGTAGGCAACTCTAGTCTTTATCATTCCCTATTCCTCCTTCCCTGCCCTATTGGTCCTCCCAGAAACTATAGTAAAACATTTGGGAAAGTCCTGGGTATTCTCCTCTGGCCTGATAAGAGAGAAGATACTAAGCAATCTGATTCCCAGAAGGCCAGAACAGGGATCAATGCACATTGCCTCTGGCCCTATTCTCTGTGCTTTCTTGGGGTCTAAACAAAGAAGGAAATAAGGAAGAAGATCAAGTGGAAGTAGCCATCAATATTAGGCAATACCAAATAACATTTGTTCCTCTTGGGGACAAAACTATTTCTCCATGGACAGTGGGGGGGGTTTGTGTAGGGAAGCAGGATCAGGGGAAAGGCAAAAACCACTGAAGTTGGCAGGGGAAGAGAGAGAAGAAAAGTAAAGGAGGAGAAAGCCAAAGGCCAAGTCTCCTGTCCTGTGAGATTCAAGTGATCCTGGGAGATAGAAGAGCTCCAGCCCCAGTCTTCTAGAGAAAGAATGGGTGACAGAGCAGACACAGTTCTAAACTGCACACAGAGATAGCTTAGAGCTCAGTCTGTAGCAGGAACACCTCAAGAGTCTGTACTTGGGCTCAGTACAGAGAAGATACTCATGAGGAAAGGAAGGTAGGAATGAAGATTCACTCAGAAATCCACAGTAAGGGCATCCTCTGGAAGAGGTTCCTAATCACAGGTGATCCTAAGTCTGAATCTATACAAAAACCAGGAGAAAAAGACCAGTCCTGGGGAGAAAGATGGGGTATCCCATAGGCAGTCTCATTAAGCTCCCCCAGAATTGTTTTTACTGAGCCAAAGCAGGGGGGAGTAGAAGCTCACAGCTATCAGTTGCCATCTGAGTCTAAGTACAGGAATGTCTAAGTGCAGGAAAGAGAAAGAAGGATATTGGAATAAGGGTATCAGCTTGACTCACTCATATTCTCTTATATTGTTTAATCTCAATCCTACAAAGAATTCTTCAGAGAGGTTGTGAGTCCAGGAATCTTTGGGAAGTAAAGGCAGCTGGGAGGGGGCAATCAGTATTTGGGGAGTAACTTCCATTTTTCTTCCAGCTTTATGTGAAAATAGGAGGAACCATGGAGGGCTCAGATTGGTACTGGTCCCCTCCAGTTGTGCTTGTGGCAGACCAACTTGTTTCTGAAGATCACCTGCCCCAAGAGACTTAAAAGACCATCAGGAAGAAAAAGCATTCATGATGGTGCAGACAATCACTGACACTCCTTTGCCAGTTGGATCCAGGAGAACTCACTTCCAGGCTACCTATTTCCCAAGAGCCAAAAGACCAGTTGCCTTGGTACATGGGACCATCTGGAGGACACCACTTTGTCTTGAGGCTACCAGTGCTGGGAGAAGGAGAATATATTCATTCATTTTCTAGATAAAATTCCAAGACAAGGGGTCCTAGCTCCCATTGAGGCTCAGCTGAATGAAAAGAATACAATTCAATGCAATGTGGGGAGCAAAGAGGTCATTTGGGGCTCCAAAAAGGGAGAATTTTCCTAAAAAGGAGAGCTTTCTAGTTGGGGGAATAGTTTAAACAAGGCCTACCATTTACATAGTACTTGAAACTGTACAAAGTGATCAATACATCATATTTCATTTGATTCTCAAAGAGACCCTGTAATGTAGATGCTATTTTTTGTAAATGACACCAAGGCAGATATTGAGTGATCTGAAGTCACACTTGACAGTAGCTGGGGCAGGATTCTATTTCAGGCCTTCTTCACACACTCCTGTATTCCATCCACATTACATCTAGGATGTCTCAGTGCTAGCTCAGGAGATAGTGACCTCCCCAGAGTAGGGAATTTTCAAGCAGAGACTAGATGACCATTTACCAGAGACATTTGAGAGGGGATTCTTCATCAGGCCTATATTGGACAAGATGGTCTCTGAGAACAAGAAAGAAAGAATTCTAGAGGCTAGTAGGTGTTTTCTAGATCTGGGGTTGTGTGCTCTGTGGGAGAAGGGTTACATCCAAGGACTCCTGAGACTTGCTTCCATAGGGTGACTTCTGGAAATTGTCTTGGACAATGCTTTGTGAAAGGATGCATTCAGTGGCTAGAGTAAGAGACAAAAGCCATTCAAGGAGGGTTCCACTGATCCTCCAAAGTAGTCTTTCTATCCTTCAGTTTCTGAACAGAGATTATTGTGAAAGGAAGGACCTGGGAATCATCAATCTATTGATTCACAAACACTTATTATGCACCTTTTACATGCAAAGACACTGAGCTGAGAACTGAGCATAAAAAGGAGAGAGCAAGAGAGAGAGAGGACGAGTTACTATTGCTCAAGGAGTATAATTTATGTTGGGGGAAAATATATACACGTATGTGAAAAAAATACAAGAACAGGAGTGAGCCCTAGAATGATGAATTCCTGACTAGAGGCAACCCATAGGAGAGGCAACTCCTCAACCAAAACTAGCTAGCAGGCACTTGTCTGAAAATCCTGAGGGTTCTCTTGGGCATGAAGGGATGAGGTAGCTTGTCTGAAGCAGGTGGTAAGTGCTTGAGACAGAACTAGGACCTAAGTACTCTCACCTCCCAGTTAAATACAATGCCATTAGAAAGGGAGAGAACTATCAAATGGTGGCATCTGGAAAGGTTTCTTGGGGCAGAACTTAAAGACTCAAATTTTCTCCAGGTCAAGGAGCAAAGCTTTATTATAATATTTTGCAAGAAGGAAATGTTCCTAATGAATTTGCATTTAATAAGGGGAATAGTGGGGGAAGAGGGAGAAAGAACCCAGAGCAAGATGGGGTAACTATGCTAATTGTGTGCGTCAGTAAATCAACTGGTGATCATCCCCATCCTATTTATACAAGATAGTCTACAGAGTTGATATCTATACCTTAACCTCTAGATTGCATAAAGTAACTATGGGAGTCAGTACAGAATAGCTCTGTCTATATAAAATAATTCTATAAGTCAATTTGCTCCACAGTGGGGCCCACTTAGATACTGGGTTGCTACCAGGGGCATGGGCTTTTGCAGAAGTCCATTTTCCTCATCAGCTATCACTAAAAAAAAGCATGGAAAAGCAAAACCAAGAACAAAATAAAACAATCCTACAGGAGCAGGAAAAAAAATGAATCTTTAATGAAATAGAGGCAGGCTTTCCACATATTCCCAAAGGAAAAAAAAATAGAACTGAGTAGAAACTTTGAAATATAAACAAAGGAATCAAGAGAAAAACAAAAAAGGGACAGGATACACTGATCAACATAATGACTATACACACTACACACAATTTCAGAGCTTTTCATTTTTGAAAGCTGGAATTAATTCTCAGGAGATGGGATAATAAAGAAGCATGCTATCTATTATAGAGAGGTAACAGACTCAAGAGTATAGACTGACATTTTCCAACTGATAAATGGTCAAAGGATATGAACAGACAATTCTCAGACAAAGAAACTGAAACTATTTCTAGCCATATGAAAATATGCTCCAAGTCATTATTAATCAGAGAAATGCAAATTAAGACAACTCTGAGATACACACCTGTTAGATTGGCTAGAATGACAGGGAAAGGTAATGCGGAATGTTGGAGGGGATGTGGGAAAATAGGGACACTAATACATTGTTGGTGGAATTGTGAATACATCCAGCCATTCTGGAGAACAATTTGGAACTATACTCAAAAAGTTATCAAACTGTGCATACCCTTTGATCCAGCAGTGTTTCTACTGGGCTTATACCCCAAAAAGATACTAAAGAAGAGAAAGGGACCTCTACGTGCCAAAATGTTTGTGGCCCTGTTTGTAGTGGCCAGAAACTGGAAAATGAATGGATGCCCATCAATTGGAAAATGGTTGGGTAAATTGTGATATATGAATGTTATGGAATATTATTGTTCTGTAAGAAATGACCAGCAGGATGAATACAGAGAGGCTTGGAGAGACTTACATGAACTGATGCTGAGCGAAATGAGCAGACCCAGGAGATCATTATATACCTCAACAATGATACTGTATAAGGATGTATTCTTATGGAAGTGGATTTCTTCGACAAAGAGACCTAACTCAGTTTCAATTGATCAAGGATGGACAGAAGCAGCTGCACCCAAAGAAAGAACACTAGGAAATGAATATAAACTATTTGCATTATTGTTTTTCTTCCCACGTTATTTTTTACCTTCTGAATCCAACTCTTCCTGTGCAACAAGAGAACTGTTCAGTTCTGCACACATATATTGTATCTAGGATGTACAGTGACATATTCAACATGTATAGGACTGCTTGCCATCTGGGGAAGGGGGTGAAGGGAGGGAGGGGAAAAGTCGGAACAGAAGTACGTGCAAGGGATAATATTGTAAAAAAAATTACCCAGGCATGGGTTCTGTCAATAAAAAGTTATAAAAAAAAGAGTATAGGCTGAAATAAACATTATTTCCTATGCCTGGCCAGTGCAAGCATTTATTTTTGCTGACTATTCATATAGATTATAAGCATGTGAGAAGGTTTTTTTGGTCCTTTTTCAAGGTGAGGGGGAAGGTGAAAGGAAGAGAATATAGATTTTCATCAATTAAAGATGGGTATAGATTGAATGAAACTAGAATTAGAAGGAAAACAGTTAATTTAAAAATCATTGCTTCAAACTTCTCTAAACAATAATAATAGCTATAAAAACACATTTATGTAGAACTTATTATGTGCTATTTACTGTGCTAAGTGCTTTACAAATTTTTCAATTGGTTCTCACAAATACTTGAGAAAAATGTTATCTTATTACTATTTTAAAGATGAGGAAAATAAGGCAAAAAGAAATGATTGCCATAAGTAAGACAATTAATGACTTTCTGAGCCTGTATTTGGAAACAGATATTCTTGATTCTAGGCCTGTAACATTTTTATCTATTGTACCACCTCACTCTTCCAGGTATGAGAACTGAGAAAAAGGTCTCATTTTCAAAATATATAAGTAACTGATTAAAATACATAAGAAGAGCCATTCCTCAATTGATAAATAGCTGGAGTATAGTACCAGAAAATTTTTTTATTTTTTACTTTCCCTACTTTTTTTATTATTATAGCTTTTTATTGACAATACATATGCATGGGTAATTTTTTAACACTGACCTTACAAAACCTTCTGTTCCAACTTTTCTCCTCCTTCCCTCCACTCCTTCCCTTAGATGGCAGGTAGTCCCATACATGTTAAATATGTTAAAGTATATGTTAAGTACAATGTATGTATATATATTTATGCAGTTGTCTTGCTACACAAGAAAAATTGGATTTAAAAAGAAGGTAAAAAAACCTGGTAAGAAAAACAAAAATGCAAGCAAACAATAACAGAAAGTATGCAAATGCTATGCTGCGCCACACTCATTTCCCAGTGTTCTTTCACTGGGTGTAGCTGGTTCTGTTCATCACTGTTCAATTGGAGCTGATTTGGATCCTCTCCTTGCCAAAGGTAGCCACTTCCACCAGAATTGATCCTCATATAGTATTGTTATTGAAGTGCATAATGATCTCCTTGTTCTGCTCATTTCATTTATCATCAGTTCATGTAAGTCTCTCCAGGCCTTTCTGAAATCATCCTGTTGGTCATTTCTTACAAAACAATAATATTATATAACATTCATATACCACAATTTATTCAGCCATTCTCCAATTGATGGGCATCCATTCAATTTCTAGTCAGAAATATTTTTTAAAGAATAAATTCAAACTCTCAATAGCCATATGAAAAATGCTAATCACTAATGATTACAGAAGTGCACATTGAAACATATGTGCTGTTCTACCTTCAGAACCCTCAGAATCCCAAAGTTAACACAGAAAAAGAAAATTGCAAATATTGAGAAACAGACAAATGAACACATTGTTGATAGAGATGGAAACTGATCCAGCGATCGATCCAGGAAAGCAGTTCAGAACTACATTCTCAAAATTAGCAAATTGTTCATATTCTTTGACACAACAATAACACTACTGGCTTCTATCCCAAAGAAATCAAAGAAAGAGGAAAAAGGATTCACATGTACAAATATTTGTAGCAGGTATTTTTGTGGTAGCAAAAGCACTGGAAATAAGGGAGTTCCCATTGATTTATAATCATTGAACAAATTATGTACAAACATTTGTGCAAATGTTTGTACAAATAATAATATGATAGAACAGTATTGTGTCCTAAGAAATGATGAAAGTAATGGTCTCAAATGAATTCTGGGAAGATTTGTATGAATTGAGACAGAATGAAGCATGAAGAATATGGTGAGTGAAGCAACAATATTGCAGAGATGATTGTAGAGGGTCATATTCAGTGGGGAAACTCTGGGTAAGGTATAAGACCCTTCAGCCCAGAGGGAACCTGCTGACAATGTCTGGTTTGACTCCCCATCTCCCCTAAGGGCATCTTCCCCTAAGAGAAGTCAGGGGGGGGTGACAACCTGTGTTGTGATTGATGCAGAGTGATATCAAGTGGTAAACTACATACAATAGCAAGTTGTTTATGTGGTCCCATGTGCACAGTATTGTTTTTGTTACATTATCTAAAGGGGAGTTACCCATTTCCTAAAAAGAGCAAGGAGGGAATCAAGATGCAACAAGAGGCATAATTTTTACATAGACAATGAGGAAATTTGTTTTGTTTGCCACTGAATATTTAAAGAATTGTTTATTTCATTTTGTCAAGGGAAGAAATAAGGGAGAGAAAATAAATGCTTAATATTTGGAAATTTTTTTACAGAAAAAGAAAGATGGCATATTGATATCAATGTGGTCACAGGTAAGATATCTTTTTCTATCTTTAAAGAGAATGATCAAAAAAGGAATCAAATAGGAAATTTCTAAAATATCAACTCAAAAAACATATCGTGATTAAATCTTAGGGGAAGGACATATCTGAAGGCTTGAGAGAACATGTTAGTTTGCACATTTCTCTCTTGGATAATATGCTTGGATTTAAAATTCAGAATATGTTGTTAATATTTTCTTCAATAAAGAGATTTTTAACATTAGAAATCATGTAATTTTAAAGATAAAAGGAATAATACAACAAGCATTTTTAAAGTATTTAATTGTGTAGAATGTGCTTGAGTCTGGAAGAGATGCAAAATTTGGATAAAAAATCTCAATTCCTGCACTCAAGAAACTGAGACTGACACAATCAGGCACTGACACAAGTGAAATACACAGAGAAGGATAATGTCCTCACAGAGTTTATAAAGTGAAAGGCTCTGTGGGGCCCAAGGGAGTATGAAAAATGAGGAAAAGAGAAAATTTTTCTGGATAATTAATTATCAGTTTATTAATTAGGCAAGAGAATAATAAATAAATTGATAGTGTTTCTTTCAATAACCAAGGCCAAAAGACATAGAGAGCCTGAAAGCTATGAATAAAAATCCTCAGAGGGAATTCCTTTGACAACTGAAAATCACCCCTGAATAATGGACATTTAATTAGGAGGTGGATTAGATTGACTTCAGTTTCTACTTTTTTTTAATGACAAGATGCCAAAGCTCTCATTTTATTTCAAAAAACAAACAAACAAAACCCTCCAGAAAACAAGATGGTGATATGGGGAGTATCTAGATCTTGAATAACTAGGGACGCTTTAAGAGATTTTCTAGATATAAAACCACTTTTCTGTCTGGTGAATATCTGAAAAATACTTAGTAAAATTCTACCAGTCTTTAGAAATGTTAACATAACACAGGAAAGAGATAGTTGGTAGTGCCCCTCTCCAAAAAAAAGTTATAACACAGAAATGAATTTTATTTCGTTTTCCTTCTTTTTTTAAATTAAAGCTTTTTATTTTCAAAACATACACATTCATAATTTTCAACATTCATACCTTTGCAAACCTTGTGTTCCATTTTTTCCCTTCCCCTCCCTCCGTCCCCTACCCTAGACAGCTAGTAATTCAATATTTAAACATGTGCAAATCTTCTATACATATTTCCAGAATTATCATGGTATAAAAGAAAAATCCAACAAAAAGGGGGAAAATGCAGCTCCTAATTCTGAGAATGTGCCTTGATTATGAGATTTGACCATCTCCACCAATGGGGATAAGAGAATTATGCTCCATACAGACAATTCTGATTGGTTTTCTCCTTCATAAGCTTGGTCACCTTAAACTCTAATGGAGAAGTACAAGGACAGGGGCTGCTTTCCAATAGGGAGAGAATGCTAGTGCCCCTTTAGAAGACATGGCATTTGAGCTGGGTTCTGAAGGAAGTATAGGATTCTAGAAGGAAAAAACCTGATGAAGAAGCCCATGCTCAACATTCAGATAAAGGCAGGTGGGAGGGACAGGGAATTCTGGGAAAAAGGGACTGGGTTAGGAGAAGGGGAGCAATTTGACTTGCATGTAAAGTGCTTTAGAAAAAGTAATATAAAAAACAATAGAATGGTGGGCAGCTGCCAGACATGAAGAGCGTCCAGAAAAGGCTGAGGAGTTTGTGGTTGATCCTAAAGATAATAAGGGTCAAATGAAGTATTTCAATAGGGGGAGCACAGTCAGATCTGTGTTTCAGTTTGGAAGTTGTGTGGAAGGGAAATAGAGAAGAAAGAGTAGAAGCAGAGAGACCAAATAGGAGGCAAGAAGAATGATTAGAATATTATTGTATTCTTCCAGGAAAAAAATGATGGGACCCTAGAACAGAGAAGGATTTGGACATAGCAGATGTTATGGGGATTAAGGTGACAAAATTTAGAAATTGAGGGAATATGGATATCAAGGGAGACAGAAGGGTCAAGGACAAGTCCAAGATCATGAAGCTGAGTGACTGGAAGGACAGTGGTAGTGCTTTCACCCAAAATGGGGGAGTTTGGAGGGGAAAGGATGATGTCATTACTAATGGGGAGACAAAGGGCTAAACATCTTGCTGTCTCAGACCACTTTGTCAGGTTGAAGGAACCTATGGACCCCTTCTAAAAACATTGTGTTTAAGAACATTAAATAAAATATATAGGATTACAAGGCAAGCCGATATTGAAATGGTTATCAAAATAACTTTAGGGATCCCAAGTTAAGAGCATCTGGGGGAGATTTCCTGAAGAGAAGGACATTTGATTTAGTCTTTAAAAGTGAGTGAGATTCTAACAAAGAGAGGATTAAAAAGCATTGCAGACATTGCTATTGTTCATTCACTTTACCAGTCCTGTCTGGCGCTTCTTGTCCCTGTTTTGGGATTTTCTTAGCAAAGACACTTGAATGGTTGGCCATTCAGGCATTTTGCAGATAAGGAAACTGAGTTGAACAGGGTTAAGTGACTTGCATAGGGTCATACAATTAAGACGAATCTGAGATCAGATCTGAACTCACAAAGATGAGTCTTATGACTTCAGGCTCAAGGTTCTATCCACTTCCCAATCTAGCTGCCCTTATTCCAGGCATTGGGAATAGTTTAAAACCTTAGAGATGGGAGAATCTGGTGGTGTTTCAGGAAACATAGAAAGGATTTAGAGAAGGATATAAAGGGGCAGATGGAGTATCTCACCTTAACCAGGGCTTAAAGGGTGGTGGTGGGGGAGCATAGAAGGAAATGAGACAGGAAAGATAATCTGATACCAGAGTGTGGGAAGTTGTGAATGTCAGATTTGAAAAGTGTGGACCATTTTTGATGAGACAGCATGACAGAATAGCTAAGTCACCAGACATGGAGCTAAAAAGAGTTGGGTTCAAAACTCTCCTAAAACACTTAATACCAGAGTGACCCTGGAAAGGTGAGATAACCTCTCTTGGCCCCAATTTCCTCATCTGTAAAATGGGGGGAGGTTAACAATACCCACTTTACAGGCTTGCTGAGGACCCAGTGAGACATTACCTGTGAAGCCCTTTGCATACCTTAGAATCCTCTGTAAATATGGGTAATTCATATTTATTCAAAGGCAAGGGGGAATGGTTGGGGGTCTTAACAGATTATCTGAGAGGTAATTTTAGTACAATGTGCTCATCTTACTCAAAAAGAAACTGAGTCCCAGAGGGAATAAACAATGAGTCTGAAGACATAGTGATTAAATAAGAGACAAAACACTAACCCAGGTCTCCAATGCCCAAGATCAGTGCTCAGGACTTGGTCATCCAGCCCTTTCCTAGCCAAGTCTCCCAGGGCATCTGAAGGAGGACTCATTTCCAAGCTTGATTTTTATAGAAACTAATTTATAGAATTATATTTATTATTTATAGAAACTCCCAAAGGAGCTGGGCCTTTGCACACTGATGTCACATCCCTTTCCCAGAAAGACTCAACACTCAGCAAGAGTAAACAAGCATCAGGAATATATTCACTGATATATTCAACTATGAGGGGGCAGCACACACACGCACACACACATCACATGCACACACTTACAATTACAGAGTTGAAGGAACCGAGTCCTAACTGAATGTGCCTCCCCACTGCAGTGTTTGTCCAGACTCTGCTTGAATACTTCCAGTATTCAATGAGGAACTCATCATTTCACAAAACAAGGCAATGCAAACTGCATTCTGCAGCAGAACTGATTGTTGGGAAGTTCATGCTGAGCTGAAATCACAGGTATTTCCTAGAATTTGGGCATAGTTTTCCCTTTTGGGAAACAAAAACCAGCCTAGTTTTTGCTTTCCTAGGACAATCCTTCAGATATTTGCAGATTGTGACCATGCTCTCCAGAAAGCTTTCCTCAGTTATTTCAATAATTCACTTTGATGACATGATTTCACATCCCCTCCCATTCTGGTCACAGTCACTGGAGAAGATTGCGCTCTTTCTTTAAGATGTGGAGCCCATGATTGGACACAGAAATCCACAAGGATATGGTCAGAGCTGAAGCCATCCATAACATCCCTATAATCTGTGATGTCCTCACAAGTAGGTGAGATCCTCCATGAATCCATGGAGTTGGTCCAAGGACCTAGATGGTTACTGCAGGAAGCTAAGCTGAGCTCAGAAGGATCTAACAACGTGGAAAGGCTAGATCATGGCTGGAGAAATTGTTGTGTGAGGACCAGGGAGTTAAATCAGAGGTGCTTAGCACAAGTATAATGGGATATCCTAGTCACAGCAATACTCAGGCTATTTGATAAGAAACACAGAGAAGACTGGAAGTCTCTATCAGTGGAGGGATTTTCCATACTAAGGAAATTATGCATCCATGAAGTATTGAAAGATCACATTCAGCAGCATGATTTCAGAAAGGCCTGGAGAGAATAACATGAACTGATGCTGAGGGAAATGAGCAGAACCAGGAGATCATTATACACTGCAACAGCACGATTACATGATGGTCAGTTCTGATGGACGTGGCTCTCTTCAACAATGATTCAGGCCAGTTCCAAAGGGTCTTATAATAAAGAAAGTCATCTACAAACAGAAAGAGAACTGTGGTAATTGAGTGTAGATCACAACGTAGTACTTTCACTCTTTTTGTTGTTGTTTGCTTGCTTTTTATTTTCCTTCTCATTTTCCCCTTTTGATCTTATTTTTCCTTTACAGCATGATAATTGTGGAAATATGTATAGAAGAATTGCATATGTTTAACATACATTGCATTACTTGCAGTCTAGGGGAAGGGGTGAGAGGAAAGAAGGGAAACATTTTGTAATTCAACGTTTTGCAAAAGTGAATGTTGAAAATTATCCAGGCATATGTTTTGAAAATTAAAAAAAAAGAAAATCAGATTTACTGTTATAGTTGCCCCATCACAAAACAATGAGAATTTATTAAGAACTTCCTCCATCCCATGTTACATTGTTTTCAGGACCCCAATTTTACACATGACTGACAGCCTCTTTGCCATCCAATCCAATAGGAAACCTTTCCTAGGAGGGCAGCTGCTCTGGGACTCCAGATTATGAAGTTTTATGAGACACTGTTGAGGTTATGAGGTGCAGTCAGACTCTTCCCGTACCAGGTCTCTAGAATGATGAATGACCAAGTGACAGGGTGAGACCTCCTTAAATAAATTGGCAATATGGGGGCCCTGTCACAAGTCATCCCAAAAGAATTTGTAAGCATGGACCTATAAATCAAAGGGTAAAGATTTTATTACACAGCTAAGAAGAGGCTAAATCCATGGTCATCTTTAGCAAGGAAAGAGGTTTTAGCCATTAACAAGAGGAAACACAAGTTTCCTAGTGGAACTCACAGTCAACCTGGAAGAAGACACTATTAAAGGAAAGATGCCAAGAGTTGGAAGTAAGCCATTGACTGATGGACTAAAATGAATAGAGAAATTTAGCAGACTAATCAGTAACTGGTGGGCTAAACCTAAAAGGGATTTAGCACCCTAAAAAGAGTTAGCAAAGATCTAGGAGCAGATCTTTGATAGGGGAGATATAATCTTGGGTTTTGACATCATAATTTGGTTTTCTGGTTTGATATAGTAAAGTTGAAGTTTCTAAAGACCTTCACTTGGGGTGAGACTGTAGCAAAAGTCCACAATGCAATGATCTTGTAATTTCACCTTATCTTTGTGGGGAGAGAGGATGCCATTGCATCTGGCCCCTTAACACACATTTCCTCTTCCTGTCCCCCAAACCTCACAGACCCACAGCCCTTGGCTTAATGTACTGAAACTTCCTATCTGGTCCCCACTCATTCCCTGTGTGAGCAGGAGTTAGTCACTCACCCGCTCCTCTTCCACACTGGGAAATCTGGGCTCATCTTGCAGACTCATAAGATTGCTTTTATCATCTTTGGGAAAATGTTTTTTTTTTTAATGAGTCTTTCTTCCCTTCATAGACTACAAGCCACAAAAGGGGAGAATGTGGAGATTCTGCCCTCCATGCCCTAGGAGAGAGTTCAGACAAGATTTAGACTTAAGATTTGAGGGAGACTGCCAAACTGGGTCTGTAGCACCTACTCTTGACCCCCAATTTCTTCAAGCCTCCCCTCCTCTTCCTCCTTAATGCTTGTAATTTCCCTTTGAGATATTTTCTAATTTGTCTAATTTGTCCTCATTTGGTCTTATTTGTAGAATCCTGTCCATATTGTCTCCTTCATTAGGAGACAGGGATTTTTACCTTTCTTTGAATTCCCAGTGCTTAACACACTGCCTGGGACTTAGTAGGTGCTTACAAAGTGTTTATTGACCAACCTAATCAAAGGCCTCTTCAGTTCTTAGATCTCCCCTCTCAAAAAAAAAATGCTTGCCATTCAGCTCCATCCAGAGCCATCTTAGCTCAAGTTCTTGGGCCCTCCCCACTCCTTCTTCCCAAAGGATGAGTAATGGTCTTCCTTCATTGTGCTGAATGATATATATGTATATATATATATATATATATATATATATATATATATATATACACACACACACACACACACACACACACACACACACACACATATATATATATATATATATGTTTTTTTTCCTTTACTAAAACTTTTTATGTTTCAAAACATATGCGTGGACAATTACTCAACATTAGCCCTTGCAAAACCTTGTGTTTCAATTTTCCCCTCCCTTCCCCAACCCCCTCCTCTAGATGGCAAAATAGTCCAATTGTATATAGTTTCCTTTGAGCCTCCTCACAAGCCTGGGACATGGGTGCTAGTATTATCCTTCCCACTGCACAGTTGAAGAAACAGAGGCAGATAGTGGAATTAGCCCAAGGTCTTAAAGCTACAGAGTGTGTGAGGCAAGACTTGAACTCTCTTCTACTTGGGCCCAGACTCAGTCCTCTCTCAACTAAAGAGGGGGAAGGATTGCTGGGAGTCCTGGAGGGGTGCAGGAAGAAGATGGTCCCAATATGTTCCCACCAGGGGGGGAAGAAGCTCTAGTTTGCATCATCCCCTATTCCCACTCCTAGCCCTGTTGGATCCTCCCAGAAGCCACAGTAGAGCTGAGGCACCTGAGGAAGAACCAGGGCCCTGTTATCTGCCTTGACAGGGGAGAGGAGGGGAGACAGGACCCAGAAGTCCTAAAGTCCCCAAGCACATTCAATGGCTCTGCCTCCATTCTCTGTGTATCTTTTGGGGTCTAAACAATGTCTACTCCAGAAGGGAAATAAAGGAAGCGGGGTCAGGTACCAGTTCTACTGGACACTAGGTAATTCTCAGTGAGCCATGTTCCCCTGGGGGACAGAACCACTTCTCCATGGACAGTGGGAGGGATCTTGCTGGGGAGGGGCTCTGATCTGAGCAGCAGCAGCTGAGAGAGGAAGAAAGAGGAGGAGGGAAGAGGGAGGAGGGAGGAGAAAGTGAGAGGCTAAGTCCCTGCCCTGTGGGCCCTTGTGATCCAGGCAGATAGAAGAGCTCCAGCTCTGAAGAGAGACCTCAGTCAGTGTTCCAGAGAAGGAGGAGACCAAGAGACCTAGCTCTGGGTTGTTCCCAGGGACAGGTTTAACCTGGACAGCAGTAGGGACACCTCCAGGGTCTGCCCTTGAACCTGTACAGGGAAGACACAGGTCAGGAAAGCAGAGAGATTCTTGGGAAGGAAACGGGGTGACACAGCCACAGCCCAGCCCCATGGAGAGCCCTTCAGAACCTCAGTGCAGGATGCTCAGCCCCTGGAGGGGGCTCCTGATCACAGGTGAGACACCAGCTCAGCAGGAGCCCAGGGGAGAGCAGAGGCAGCTGGTGGGATTCTGACCCATATGGAGACAGGGACCAGGGGCAAGGGGACCAGTCCTAGGGGCTCTGTCCAAGGCACAGCCTAAGAAGGTTTGACCAGGGAGTCTTCCCTAATCAGGGGCAGAGGAGGTAAGAACAACTCAAAACTATCCATCCCCATCCTGACACTTGGGGCAATGTCCAATGCTGGAACAGAGTTTCCTTTGAAGAGGGTAAAGGAAGTTTTACAGTCAGAGGAGACCTGGGTGTGGATCCCAGCACTGATGTGTACTGGCTGTGTGACCATGGTCAGGTCTCCTAGAATCTTGGCTTGGATTTGCCTGGAACACCACCTTCCTCTCAGTGAGGCTTGGGAGCCAAAGTATCAGCCTTAAAATGCACCCAGGGTTTAGGGCTCTTTCACTAAAGCCTGGGTTTGGGGCCAGGAGATCTGGGTTCAAGTGTTACCTTTGCCTTTTCCTATTTCATATCAGTCAGATGTCTCACCTTATCTGGACCTCAGTTTCTTTGTTTGTAAATTGAGAGCACTGGCTTCAGCAATCTCTGAAGTCTGGTTTTTGTCCTCAGCCGCAAGACTTTGTTGCTTCATTTCTGCCTCCAGTGCCTTGCCTGGCACACTGGCAGATCTGAAACAAGCCCGGGGAGGGAGCCAAAAATGTGTCATGTACCAAAGGCTCCGATTGTCTGCAGAGGCTGGGGCCTGCACAGGATGTGCAGGCCCAGGATTCCCTGCAAACATTCCCACTGAGCTCCCAGCAGCCCCTGAGGCAGGCAGAGGAGCCCCCACCCTTATGTGAGGGACAGCTCAGTGGCCTTGGTCTCTCAGGAGGGCAGTGGAACCCTGCTAACCTCTGCCTCCTTCCTCCCCTCTCAGCCTCCATCCTCAGCTGCTGGATCCAGCCAACGTCTGCTCAGGTCACTGTTGTTCCAAACCCTCCCTTTGGGGAAGTGAACCGCAGTGTCACCTTGGACATCCGGGGCTTCTCAGGCCAGGCTCTCTTCTATACTTGGTACAGAAAAGCATTAGCAGAAACCAACAAGATCACTCGCTACAGGGTTGCAACTGGAGAGCAGGAGCCTGCAGGCATCCGGGAGAAGGTGCTCCCCAATGGCTCCCTGCTCATCCCTGACCTCACCTTCAGTGACACTGATGACTACCATGTAACCATTGTTAATTCTCAAGGTGACATAATAGTTGGACAAGGACATTTAGCAGTGTATGGTAAGTGCTGCCCTTCCCATGGGCCATGTCTCATTCCTATTCCTTCACTCAGTCTGGGGTGGGAGACTTCCCTAAGCTCCTTATTCAGGGAACAGGGAGAATACAGATCCTGAAACACCCCCCCCCCCATAATGTGGGCCAAAGAGACGGAGCTCCTCCAGCCCGGATCAGTGTGATCATGGGTCACTGGGAGCACTGGAAAGGAGAGAGGTCCCCAGCTTCTGAGGCTCTAAGCTGTTATTATTGGGGAGTAACTTCCTGCTTCTTGCCAGCTTTACCAGACCACATTGTGAAACTAAGAAGGGCCCTGAAGACTTAGAGGGGCGTATAGCCCCTTGTGGTTGTTCCTGAGGCAGGCAACTTGCTCCTGAAGTTCACCTTCCCTAAGACAGTTAAAAATCTACTGGGGGTGGGGGGAGCATTGCTGGGTCTGGGGCGGGGGGGAACATTGCTGAGGATACAGCACAGGAGATCTCGTGTCCAGACTACCCACAGGCCTAGAGCCAGACGCCCAACGGCCTTGGTGCCGAGGACCTTCTGTTCTTCTGAGGTTTCCAGAGCTGGCAGCCATACCCCAGAATAAGGACCCCTGTGTCACCTCCATTTCCTAGAGAAACAGGCAAGATCAGAGGATCCAAGCTTCTGGGAAGGGTCAGTCTGGGACAGAGAGTCCCTCTGTCCCAGGCTTCCAGCTCTCCTGAGCCCCAACACTTCTAAGCCTCACTATCCCCCTCTGCCCCTCAAGTCCAACCCCAAGGACATTTGGGGATCCAAAGAAGGGCAATGTTCCCAACAAGGAGAGCTTTCCTGCTGGGAAATAGGCTAACAAGGGCTGTCATTATGTGGATCCAGAAGGTGTTTGAGGGGCTCTGGGCGTCATATATCACCTGAGTCTCACAAGGACCCTGGGATGGAGGTGCTGTGTTTGTAAGTGAAGAAAAGAAACAGAGAGTGAGTGATGTGGCCAGAGCTGGTCAGTAACTAAGGCAGGATTCGATTTCAGCCCCACATCCAGCATTCTGTCTCCTGCACACCCTCATGGCCTCCTACCTGCAGGGTCACCTCAGGAGGGAGGGACTTCTCCAGGACGGCCCATCTTCTAGCAGGAACTAGCTGCCCATTCGACAGGGAAGCTTGCTGGGACGAGGGTCAGCCCAGGTCCCTTGGCACTTGCTTCCATGGTGGGCAGTGCTAGGAGCTGACCCAGAAGTCTGTGTGTGGCAGGATGCCTTCAGTGGCTACAGGTGAGAGGCAGGATTGGGGGGCCCCTGACAGTCATTGTCTTTCTGTCCCTGAACTGGGGAGCAGAGAATATTGCATGAGAAAGGAGCTAGGAGTCCTCCATCTGGTGATTCTCAAGCATTGCTTAGGCACCTATCCAAATCCAAAGGATTGTATCCAAAGGAACTGGCCTAGGTATGGGGCATGGCAGGTAAAAAATAAATAAGTAAATCACTTCCCTCGAGGAGCCCAAGTTCTGTTGAGGAATCACATAAACAAGAATGTGGAAAGGACACAAAAAGCCCAGGAAATCAGGCACAGCGGGACCTGCCATCGAGACCCACTTCTGGGACCATGGGCTGGTCAGGGAAGGTCTGGGCTTTGAGCATCTTCCAAAGAGGGAGAGAGGGTTGGCCTTAGAGTCCGGGGGCTTGAGTTCAAATTCAACTCTGCTACTTACTGTCTGTTAAATCAAAGACAAGCGACAATACAGGAGCTGAGTTTGTTCTGTACCGATGAGGGCGCTGACCTGGATCAGGGTTCTAAGATTTCAGGAGCTCCATAAACATGGATGGGAAAAAATTAATCTGTTTTCACTAATGTGATTTTCTTTCCAACCCTGAGTGTTTCATTTCATGGATATAAAACCATGACTCTGAGAAGGGCCCACAGGCTTCCTCAGGCTGACTGCCCAAGGCCCCCAGGAGACACAGAAGGGGAGGAGCCAGGAGTCCTGATGACCCTGAGGTCCCTGCAAGCTCACTGTAACCCTCTGACCTGTGATCCTAGGCCAGCAGGGGCACGTCTCAGAGGCAGATGGTCATGAAGGTTGGCCAGAGGATATGACGTGGGTGGGAAGGAGTGGGATCGGGGCAGATGGCTCCAGGAGTGCAGGGGTCTGAACATCAGTTGAAGGTCTCTGCGCCTGAGGTGGTAGGTAATAGTGAGGCCCCGAATATCCTTGAGGAGAGGTGTGACAACATCAGATCCAGGCACACTTCTGACTGTTTTCCTAATAGTGTGATGTGTGGGTCGGAGAGACACAAAAAAGGTAGAGACCTGCAGCCATGCAGGGGTGATGGAATCCTGATTTTTCCCCGGGAAAAGGAGCTGAGAATCCTTTAGTGCCATCCTCCCACTTTACAGAGGAAGAGACTGAGAGGCTAAAAAAAGGAAGTGACTTGGCTAAGATCACATAGCAACAAAGGAGTTGAATCTAGGACCCTTTCGATCCAAACCTGGGTTCTATTTCCACCATGGTCCATAGTGAGAAATGAGTAGTATCTAGTCTTCAAGTGGCCCGTGTCCTGCTCCTCTTTCCCATGACCCTTCATCCATAGCTTCTGTCAGAACTGCTCAGAGTATTGAGCAGAAAGCACTTCTTCCAAGCCTCGCTATCTCCCTCTGCCCCTCAAGTTCAAGCCCCTGTACTAGGATGTGCCTCCCTATAAACATGGAACAGCTCACCTCTGTGCAACACCTTACACTTTACAAGGAGCTTTTACATAGATGGTTATATTTGACCCCCAAATACTGTGAGGTGAGCACTATTATCCTATTTTACAGGTGAGGAGATTGAGGCACAGAGGCCTTAAATGACTTGCTAATGCTAATGTGTGACTACACAGTTGATAAGTTGGACATGGTTTTAGCTCTAAGTCCAAAATTAGTGACTGCCACATTAGGCATAAGATCCTTAGGGACTGCCAAGGCACCTTCCCAAATAGCCTGCTGTGGCCTTCCTTCCCAGCAGCGTTCTCACTGCCCAGCTTGTCCTCACTGCACCTCAGGTGGCCAACCTCAGCCCTGTCAGATGGTTGGCCAATCCCCCATTGTCTTAATGGATACAAGGCAGTAGCTTTGTATTAAAGAAAGTATGTTCTCCCTCTAAACTTCTTAAAAGGGCCCATCAGAGGGTGTGTAAATTCCACCAAAATGGAGGATACAGAAGTTTGGAAAAGCTCTAATATTTCTAACTTAGTCCTCTTTGGAAATTAATCCTCAGAGAGCTGAGGAAGGATGACCTAAGAGGGAGTCCCATGAACCTGCTGAAGTTTACCCAGAAATTGTTCTTGGACACACACCTTTCTTAGTGGTAAAGCTGACCTGTCAACTACAGAGGACCCAGGATTAAGGTCCATATCTGGATCCTCCTTGGGTCATGAAGGTTCAAGAAAGTCAGTCCCCCTTGCCTCAGCCTCCTGGCATAACAGCATCTCTAAGCTGGAGAGGATCTTGAAGATCACCTCCAACATTCTCAGATTTAGGACAGAAAACTTCTGAGGAAAGGGGAGAAACCATAGTGTTGTGTCCTGCTTTCTAGAGGGTGACAAGTTGGGGTGACAAAACGTAATGTTTCTTTCTAGAGCCCCCACGCTGGGGTGATTAAAATACATCTTCCTAGGGAAGAAGTAATGAGTCAGGACTCATGAGGAAGGTGGGAAAATGGAGTCTGTTTATTTCAAGGACTTTCCCCTTTATATAATGTAACAAAAACAACACTGCATACATAGAACCACATAAATAACTTGCTATTGTATGTAGTTTCCCACTGGTATCACTGCTTAAATTACAACATGGGTTGTCCCTGACCCCTGACTTCTCAGGAAGGTTGAGAGCCCTTAGGGAAGATGGGGAGCCGAAGCAGACATTGTCTGCAGGTTCTCTCTGGGCTGAAGGGTCTTATATGTCACCCAGAGTTCCCCCACTGACAGTGACCCTCTACACCATAGGATAAAATTAATGAATATTCTGTAAATTCTGAGTCTTATTTGCTGCTATGGGCAAGCCATGGCTCTAGGTGCAGGGGATGTGATGATTGATTGAAGATTTTAGGACATGAGAGTCTCCTGACACCCAGACCATTAATCTTTTGTTTGCATGCTGCTAATTACACATCTATTTCCAATTTCTTCCTTTTGCTTTATTTTTCTTTGGACTTAAGGTAACATTTCTCTCTCTGAGGACCAGGCCCCATGACCCTGTGCTCTTTGACATTCACCAATATTCTCATTAAAGTGTGGAAGTAATTCTGGATGCTTGAAGTGCAGCCTAAGAGAGGCATGGAGAACCTGATCCATTTCAGAGAAAGCAATGTCCATGCCAGTGAAAACAGGTTCTTTGTCCAATCTTCCAGAGCCTTTGGCCTTTCTGAGGTCTTATGAAGATTACTTCCAAACCTGCTACTTGGTTGAAAGGGTAAGAAAATCCACCAAACAGTCATTTTCTCTCTGTTTTCTGCACAGGGCCACTATCCAAACCTCTCCTCAGCAGCACCAACATGGCCCCAGTGGAGAACAAGGACAATGTCTCCCTGACATGCCAGTCTGAAGGTCAAGATGTCACATACCAGTGGTTCATAACTCAAAGCTCCCCAGCTGGTGACAGGATAGTGCTGTCCCCGGATAACAAGACACTCACCATAATCAATATCACAAGGGAAGACCAAGGACCCTATAAGTGTCAAATCCGGAACCCAATTAGTTTCAATGAGAGTGAATTCACACTGAATATTATCTGTGAGTAAATTCTCTTTCTGCATGGTGCATGTTCTTAACCTGGTGGTGTGTTCCCAGAGGTCAAGCCCATCCAGTCACTGATCTTGAGCGCTAAAGATCAAATCCTTGGGCTGCCCATTGCTCTTTGATTTAGGGACCCCAGACTGGCCACATCATGTCTTTCCATTTGTGATGGAGTAGGGCCGGCCATGAGCAAAAGAAGGCCTTAAGACTTTTCAAGTTCAGGGACCTCAGGTCCAAACCTGAGTGGATGAGGAGCTGTGAATTTCCCAGCTCAGATGAGAGTCAGAAAGATATAATGGTCCCTGGGGATGGGTTACAGAATAGGAAAATCCCCTCCCCTCTGCCTTTATTTCAATATGGAATCATTCTCTTTTCTCCAGATGGCCCGGATACCCCCATGATTTTCCCCAGAGCCCTGAATTATCCTGTAGGGGCAACTATTGAGTTGAATTGCTCTGCTGAGTCTAACCCACCTGCCCAACTCACTTGGCTTATCGATGGAATTCAGATGACATCCTCATCCAAGCTCTCTATTGCTAATGTGTCTCTGAATCACACTGGAACCTATACCTGTAATGCATCTAACTCTGTCACTGGCTTGGCTAGGAGCAAAGACATCAATATCACAGTCTCTGGTGAGTAGCTGCAGGCCCTCGGCTTTGTGTCTGCCTTTTGTTGGCCTTCTCTAGCATGGACAAAGCAAAGAGAAGTGACATTCTGGCCACCTGGGTGCCAGGCACTATGTGTTGTGGTGGAAGGGGCTCTGAGCTCAGACTCAGGAAACTGGAGCTGGAATCTTGACTCTGCTTTCCATCCCCTGTGCACCCTCAGGTGTCCCTCTTGCTTTCTGAGATTCAGATTCTGCATCTGAACAATTGGACAATCTTTCACTTCCCATATTACAGAATTCTGTGTGGAGAAAATTCTTTTTACATTTAGGTTCAAAAACAAGTGAGCTGTTGCTGTTGTTGGTGGTGATGATGAGGCTGTTGTTCTGTCCCTTTTGCCTTCCAGTTCTAGAATCACAGCTTCATTGACTGTCCCTGAACTGCTAAGAGGACAGTTACTTGCCTTCAGTCCATTTCACTTGATGCTATGTTCACAGATATGGATTCTAGTCTTGGTTAGAATGTAAGCTTTGAGAATGTGTTGGGACTGGCTCTGAGCAAAGGTCAAGAGGAAAATTAATATTATCTCTGTTGATACAGAAAAACTCAGCTCTGCATCCATGTGGTTCTTCTCTGACATGGAATAGTGCACAAGAGCACGCCTGATGTCAGACTGGGCTCTGGTCCAGGTAAAGGTAGAATTGTCTCTGAGTCAGTTGGCTGACTCTGGAATCTCACCACTGCCTCAGTTCCCTTGTCTGTTAGCTCCCTTAGCACTCCACCCAATCTCTGTGGACAGTGGCTTCTGGCTGGATACTGTGTCTCAATCATGTGTACGAGATGGCAGACCTTTGCATTACTAGTCTCACTGATGGGCAGTAGGACCTAGAAAGATCATCTGTGACTTCAGAGTTTCTTTTTCCTTCTCAGTCCTGTTAACACCTCACAAAATTCATAGAGTTTGGGGGTTACAAAACCATAAGTTATGTCCCAGACACTGGAGGAGGAGGTGCAAGAGCAGGAGAGAGGGATAAAACAGTGGGCTGAGAACATGAGTTTGGGCAACTCAGACTATAGCAGTATACAGCATAGAGGGGGGAATGACCTTTTCTTGGCCTAAATCCGAACATAAGCATCACTATGGCCCACATATTTATCTGGTTTTAAAATGGAATATTATTATTGTGTTATATTTTTGTTGGTCTTGTTACAGTATAATCTGGTTCAGACGCCACTCGAAAGTGTTGGAGTAGTATATTTGATGCCTGTGGCCTAAATTACCTTTTTCTTAATTTAATTTTTTTCAATTAATCAAAATCCAATTTCTCTACCTCCTCCTTCTTGCCCACAACGCTAAAGAAAAAGAAAATTCTTGTGACAAATACGGATAACCAAGCAAAACCAATTCCTATATTGGCTATACCCAAAAAAATCCCTACCAGTACATACCCTGAGTTTACCATCTTTGTGTAAGAAGTAATGGTCTTATTTCACTGAGTATCTTTGGAAATCCTGGTAGGTCAGTGCTTTGATTAGAATCTGAAGACTTTCCAAGAACTTTGCTTTTGCAGCATTATAATGATTGCATGAATTATCCTTTGCTTCTATTCACTCAATTCTTCATCAGTTCATACAAATCTTCTGATTTTTCTCTTCTTGATCTTGTTGTAACAGATATTCTTATCAATGGCTTGGATCAAATGTGATCATATGTAAGGAGCTTTGTAAATGCTAACTCTTACTCTAATAAATATTCAGACTGAAAGCATAATTTTGAAACCTGAAACCTGAAAAAGAAAAGACAGAAGGAAAAAAGCTAAGAGGACAGTTAATATATGCAGGGTAAATTAGGATCTAGAAGCATCTCAGCATGGTGGCTCTGTGAATGAATCGGGAACAGATGAAAATTATTCAGAATCAGGCAGGTCCTGCCCTTGGGTCCCAAAAGTCCAAAACATAGGTAAGCATGGGTCCAGATGGGGAAATTACGATCACCAAACCGAAGGAAATACAGTTACACTAAGTATGGATGGTTGGCTGGGAGAAGGGAAGATTGGGGGCAGACACTCTACCTGATTTTTGAATACAGGATTAGGTTGCCTAAAAAAGAGACCAAGCTCCCAAGGAAGATGAGATCATTAACCCAGAAATCCAGAATCCAAAGATGAGACAACAGTTCTTCTGAAGAAGACCTGTGGAGTATGAGTGGACCAAGAAGTTAATACTTGAGTCAGTGGGGTGATAAGGCAACAAACACCCTGAAGCAATTACAGTATTTTCATTTCAAAGAATAAGTCCTTCTAGACTATCCAAAGGCACATGGAGTACTGTATTCGGTTCTAGATTTCACAGTTTCCACAAGACATTGTACACTGGAGAACATCCACAAAAAGACAGCCAGGTTGTGGAAAGTTCTGGGGTCCATATGATGTACTGGTCACCTGAGGGAGCCTAGCTCCTGTGAGCTCCAATTTTCTTATCAAGGAAATAAGGGAGTGCATTAGATGCTGGAGAAGGCCCTTCTAGATGAAGATCCAGGACCCTCTGATGTCTGCAGCTCTGAACATTCAGGAGCCTGGTTTGCAAAATGTACATAAGCAACTTTGAGCAACAAGGGAAAGCTTTCTGGTGTTGGAAGAAGGAACATGAATGCTTCTCCTTTTGTGCCAGAGAGCCCTGGGACAGTCAGCTAGTGGATTCCAGGGATCCATTCTCACAAGGATGCTTTAAAATCCAGAAAATTAAAACCATAGGAAATCAAAGGAAATTGTTCTACTTTAATACTTATCAAAACATTTTTTAAAAAAAGATCCCACATTAAAAATCCCTAGAATAAAATGAGATGATTTTTGAGAAGGAAAAAAGCTCAGTGGATAGGGAAGGCACTGGGACTGGATTCAGAACTAGAGTTCAAATCTGGTCTCAGACACCTCACTAGCTGGACAAGTCACTTAATCTCTCTTTGCTTCAGTTAGCTGTAAACTGGAAAGACTAATGGCCCCTACTTCCTAAGGCTGTTGAGAAGATGAAATTAGGTAATACAGTATTTCACACAGTACTGGCCAATAATAATAATCATAATAATGCGAATAATAACATTTATATACTATATAACACATGCTAGGAATACAGCAGGCACTTCATCAATGTTCTTCCCTATCCCATTTCCAACTTTAGTCATTAGATTATGCATGTCCCAAAACCTGTCTCAGGGAGGGAATAACTCAGGACCCAGCACTCCCTCCCCTGGGCTTCCTCCTTACCTTCTTTATTAGCATAACAACTGAACCAGGGGGCATCTCCTTACCCATGGACCATCCCTGTATGTCTATAATGTAAATGCTTGGGCTTTGGGTGGTTTTTTGTCATGAAGACATGACCTCGGGAAGACACAAGCCAATCACTTACACAATTCTCTTTTTCTCTCTATAGAAAGAACAATCAAACCTCACCTCATGGCCAAAAGAACCAACGTGATAGAGAATGACACTTTGGCCTTCACATGTGGCACAGAACAGGAGGGAGTGGATATTCTGTGGTTCTTCAATGAAAAGCTCCTGATTTTCAATGAGAGGATGGAGCTGTCCATGAAAAAGCGGACCCTCACCATCCTGACTGTGAAGAGGGAGAACGCTGGGTCTTATGAATGTGAAATCCGGAATCCAATCAGTTCCAGCAGAAGTGACCCCATTACTCTGATTGTGAACTGTGAGTGAATCTGAGTGTCCTCCTTCTCCAGTCCTTTCCCCAACAGTGACTCACATCTCATCTCTTCTCTTCTCTTCTTTACACAGATGGACCAGACAACATCAAGGTTGGACCAAACCCCAAGAAAGGAGAGGTTGAGGTCAAAATCAAAGGCTCACTTATATTAGAGTGCCATGTTGAGTCTTACCCACCTCCCCAGTATATATGGCAAGTCAATGGTACCGTGAACTCTGACTTCTCTAATACCTACGTCATCAAACATGCAACTTGGGAAGATTCAGGAAAGTATACATGTTTGGCAAAGAATAATGTGACCAACTTGTCAGTCTCTAAGAGCATCAGAATTAAAGTCATTGGTAAGTGTTCTCTCCCTTCCCTCAGAGAAAAAAGTTTTAGGGGCTGCTCAAAGGTGGGGGACAGGAGCAGATGCTCAGGTTTATTAGAGAAGGCAGGTTTTCACAGTAAATTGGCAGAGGATGTGTAAAGAAACATGATTCCACAGAATGTAGTCAGCCTAGCAATGAGTGTCGTTCAATTACTGCAATTTTGGCCTTGGTAAAAATGGAGACCAATCTCTAAATTGTACTAGAAAATACAGGTTCATTCATCATTTGATACACAGTTAGCTGCAAACTTTCTGCAGAACACTGTACTAGGCCCAGAGGAAAACACAAGGTTTATTGAAGACTTCATTACTATTTTCAGAAATCTTAAAATCTACTAGAAGGACCAGACCCCAAAGATAGGTAATTGCTACACAATATAACTTAATTTGAATACTTAGACTATGGCTCCAAAATAAAATGTTGTAGGAGAGCTCAGATAAGAAAGGCCATCCTAGCCGGGAGGCTGATCAAAACTCAAGTCAGGTTTCATAAAAGAACTTGACTTGTGTTTTAAAGTATATGAAGGAGTTTAACAAATTAAAGGGGAAAATATTCTATTTCCATGAAAAATATTCTGAGTCAAGGTTCAGAGGTGGGATACTACAGTGTGTGAGTGGCAAATGTAGAACAATGCAAGCTGAGCAGATAATACATGGCCAGAAGAATGTTAAGAGTTCTGCTGCCATTTTGTGAAAAGTTTTGAATCCTAGGCTAAGACCAACAAAGGTTCCCTAGTGTAGTGGGCTTTCTAAAGCCCCTAAAATGGGGTACCAAGATGTATTATGCTTTCTAGAGCCCCCAACATGGAGTGCAAAAATATACCATCTAGACTAGCTCTCTGGAGGATTTTGGGAAGCGCCTGAGTCTTTGCTCTTAGTGGAGGAGGAAGGGAGACAGGAGACCCACAAGGATGGTGAAAGATGGAGTCTCTTCATTTTAAGTCCTCTCAGCCCTTAAATACTTTAGTGCAATTACATCACTACAGCACACTGTGCATGTGCCAACTATAGAACCATTACATCATCATAGCACACTGTGCAAATGTTAACCAGAAGCACTCTGATATTGATAGATAAACACCTCCTTAAGTATCCCTTGATTCAAGTAGAACACAGGTTATCATGCCCTCCCTGACTTTGCAGGAAAGATGAGAGCACCAAAGGGAGGTGGGAGCCAAACCACACATTGTCAGCAGGTTCCCTCTGAGCTGGGTATAAGGATCTTATACCTTATCCAGAGTTCCCCCACTATCTGTGGCCCTCTACAACCTAGTACTTAATCAGGAGTTCTTGAAAGATAATTAGCAGAGAAGAAAAGATGATAAAACATTTCTGGTTGATAGTTTTGTCAACACTCAAAGTCGAGAGTTTTGTTTAATGTGACCATTGTCACATCTCTAGTTCATTTGTGACTTTGTACAAACAACCCAAATGTGTAAAAATCTGGAGAACATAGTTCCTTTTCAACTCCTCAATTTCAGTTAATAGGATGAAAATAAAGGAAACAGAGCTGTTAGTGGGCAGGAGTCATTATACAAATGCTTTTGTAAAATGCTTTGTCACTGAGAAATCAGACAAGGGAGCAGAAGGAAGAAGATAAAGAAGTAGTTCTCCATCACAGCCATTCTAACAAAGGTCTCAAATGACCAAAGGAAAAACCCAGTGAGTCATTTTCCCAGCCCATTTCAAATCTGGCCATATGGATTAATGAGGAAGGTGCCAAGAAGACTGGAGATTAAATGAAGTCTTCAGGCTGTGTATTGGGGAAGAAATCTTCAAGGATGCAAGAAACATGAGCCTGGTGCTGGGCAAGGAGCAGCAAGAGAGGCCAAGAGCCAGCTTGGAGTTATGAGCCCAAAACTAGGTCACAGAATCAGTGCTGAAGAGGGAACCTGTGCCTAAAGATGGGAGAAGCTGTGCAACCAATTTAGGCTTCATAGTGAACAAAGACCTGGAGTTTAAACATCTGTTGGGGTCTGAGACCTGAAGTTGAGTAACCAGAACAAGGCGAGGCTTGTAATTCTACATCAACAAAGCCTTTTAGCTAATTGACAGAAGCTATGGTCAGCAGCAGTATACTGAACTCCAATTAGAGACAAGAGTGTAGTAGTATTGCTAAGACTTAAATGTAAAGCAAAAGCTGATAAAACTCAGACAAGAAGGGCAGGGATCAGAATTCACTCCAGATAAGCTTGCTTTGGACACACTGAAATTTAGCAGGTCACCATCTTGAGCCAGTCCTTATGTTCAATGAAAAAATACCAATTCAAGAAGCAACACTAGAATATTAAACAAACAGAATATACTATCATGGAGGGAAAAAAGAAAAAGTTGTCATTAAGATAGAATCACCCAAAATAAAAGAGGAAAAGTTACTTCAAAATATGTATAAAGTCTCAAATGAAAAAAAAAAGAGCTTGAATGGAAGGTCAATTAAAATTACTAGAAGAAATAATATTAATAATAGTTTTTTTAAGAGTTTAAAATTATTATACAGAACCACATAGAAATTTTAGATTTACAAAGCATCTTATGAGTATTCTCTCATTTAATCCTCACAAGATCCCCGGGAGGTCAATTTTACAAATGAGGAAATTGAGGCAAACAGAGGCTAAGCAACTTGCTAAGATCACACAGCTGGGAAGTATCTGAGGTTAGTTAAAATTCAGGCCTTCTTGACTCTAGGTTCAGTATTATAGGGGGAAAAAAGACAAAAGAATTGACACTTAGTAGCATAAGAGGCTACAAAGTTACTCAAATAACAAACTCCCTGAAAATTAGAATGAACCAAACACAAATTAATGAAACCATGAGTTAACAGAAAATATTAAAACAAAGCCTTAATATGAACAAGGAGGAGGAAGAGGAGAAGAAGGAAAAGGAAGGAAAGGAAGAAATCTCAAAAAAAAACCCTAGAAAATACTATTAGAACCCCAAGACAAAGACAAAAAGAAAGTGTTCAAATACCAAGGAATCACAATAATTTATTTTATAAAGCAAGAAGAGGTTAACAGAATGGATAGAAAGCAAAAGCAAAATAATATGTAACCTATAAGGAAGACATTTTAAATATAAAGATTCACAGAGTTAAAATTATGGATCTAGGGAAAATCTATTATGAGTCAGCTAAAGTCAAAGTATAATAGTAATCATGATCTTGATGATGATCATGTAAAAATTGTGTTGATTTTTTAAAAAATAAACAGGAAAACTGAATTGTGCTGAAAGGCACCATACAGTGAATTATTGTATAATGAATTTGCACTAAATTGCAAAATATCTAAGTACTTAAAGGAAAAGCTACTAAGATCTCTGGTGATTAATGAATAAAGAAAAGGATATACATATTCTTTTTTTAGAGTATATATGTATTCTCAGCTGTGTGTGGTACTTTTATAAGAACTGACCATCCATGCATTAAGGCTTAAAAACAAGGGGATACCCAAATGAAAGTGGCTCTGAGCTCAGTGCCAACCACTTCTGTGTCTATTGAGAGAAAGCATCATCCAGAGGCATGATGCTTTGGTCCCAACACCAAGTCTCTGTTTATTACCCAATAGACCTTGTACAAATAGCACAGTCCCCTGGGAACTTCCAATTTTTCTTATCAAGCATTGAAGTCCTGCTCCAGTAGTGATAAAAGGTGTGCAAACAGGGGCCAGGCGGAAGAATTCCTTATGAAATCTTCAAATTTATTGGTCAGAGAGACAAATCTATACATAGGATTGCAATACTTATAGAGCCAATACATAGTACACTCTTTGCTCCTCCTGTATCCATCCAATCCACTGAGATGCAAATGGTTAGCTCTGGATTTTAGCCACTTTAACAGAATTGTAAATGGTTGTGATGCACATCAGAGCAAAATTATCATACTAGTATCTTCAAGGACATTTCTCCCAAATGCCTTGGGCCTCCATTGAGGACCACTTTTCCTGTTCTAAATTCAAAGATGTGTCTTTCATCTGTTATATAGCAGAGTTTGCATTGGTTCCAATAGCAAGGATCTTTTTCAGTGTATTAAGTAGGTCTGTCTCTGCTATTGTTTATTAGAAGGGAGCCAAATTAGTGTAAGTTTCAAAATCTGAAATGGACTCTTACTTTCTGGCTCTCTATAATCAAGACAATAAGAGGCTACAATTAGATGTTGGGGAAGGCCCTTCCAGATGGAGATCTAGGAATATCTGATCTCTGCCAACACTGAGTCTTTAATTAGCTGGTCTGAGAAAGACTCACAGGGACCATCCTGCAAAGAGCAAAAGTGTTCAGGTGCTGGAAGGAGAGAGATCACGCTGAACCAACACATCTTCTCTTGGAGCCTCCATTTTCTCCTTTGTAAAATAGAGTGTGAAGATCCTGGAGGGTATCCTAAACTCTGCACTGTATCCTAGATAATCCTATGTAATCCTAAAGATTAAAGGGATGTAGAAGGCTGCCTCGTTTTACAAATGGGGAAACTGAGGGGAAACTAGAGAAGGTAAATGTCATCATATGGAACTGCAACAGGGGCCAGAATCATAAAATGAGCACTCAGTACTTTCTAGAAGCTTTGGAATTAGCTCTGTAAATTAGGGGAGTAACTGGAAAACAGAATAATGGGAGTAGAGGTGCTCCCACCTTTTGTGCCAGAAATCCCTGAAGGAGTCAGGCTGCTGGATCCCAGGGACCTCTTCTTTTAATCTAGAAAATATAATATTTAGGAATTCAAAGAGAAAAGTTCTATTGAAACATAGATATCAACATAATTTTTAAAACAAATTCACGAATTCTGTATTATGGAGCCTTAGATTAGAATGAAGTGGTTAGTGAGAGGCAGCTAGAAACCACATTGGATAGGGTCTGAAGTCAGGAAGACTTGAATTCAATCCAGTTTTAGACATTTACTAAATGCTTTATCCTGGGCAAATTATTTAACTTTTCTCTGCCTCAGTTTCCAGAAGGCTTAAGTGGGGAGGATAATGGCATCTACCTCCCAGGTTTTTATGAGGATTAAAATAAGATAACATTTTTCAAGTGTTTGATGCAGCTTCTGGCAATGATAATGATAACTAATAATGATGATGATAGTTGTGATACTAACTCAGACCTGTACAATGGATCTCTTCATATGAAAGGAAGAGGAGGAGGAGTAGAAAGAGGAGGAGGAGAAATATTGATGATGATTGAGGATGATTGATGATGATGATGATGATACAAGGAGACTGAGAGGCAGTTGCTTTCCCTGACCTATCCACTGAGAGATGTTGCATTGTCTGACCTCTCTCCGTTTCCCTCTTGCCTCCAATTTATTTATTCCCAATCCACAAGGAAGATCTGCGAAGACTGCTTTGCAACTCCTTCAAGTTTATGATTCACAACTGTGGAGGCTCTCGGGAATTGACCTGTCCCTTCACCTAGGCATGGTCCTTAATAGATAATGATAATATATATCATTTGTATAGTACCACATACTCCAGGCACATAGTAGGCACTTTGTAAATGCTTGTTTGTAAATACTCCCATCCTCATTTTGGTCACTATATTGTACATATTACTTATTTTCCCCACCCAAGTCAGTGTAATTACAAAGTCCAAAGGCTGAGCACATGACTTAGGAGAGTGACAAGAAAAATAGAGACTAAATGGGGCTCCTGGACTATGGACTTGGTGAATAAGTAGCTGGGGTTCCAGCAGAAATAAGCCTAGAACTCAACAGAGAACAATTGCAGTCCTGCAGTTTGTGTACAGAGCTGTCACAGAAATAGTGGTGACTGAGGAGGAGAACAGTGCCAAGAAGTCCCAGTAGCCATGGGCTGAGAATCAATTGGTGACAAGGAGCTGGAGGTTCATCTCCTCCTTAGTCTTGGATCTGCAGCTAAGGAACCAGGGTAAAGAGTTTGGAATAAGGGGAAGCCTCTAATTCTGAACCTACAGAACCTTGCAGCTAACTGACATTGTCTGGGGTCACCAGCAGTCTACCAAAACTCCAGCTAAGGACAAGTCTACAGTAGAGTTGCAAAGTTCCAAATCTGTGATAAGAGTTTCTAAAACGTAGCAGTGATCAGAGTTGTCTCTACATAAAGCTGCTTTTGAAGCACAGAAAGTCAGCAGTGCACTGAACCGAGCTACTCATTTCCTTAAAGAATATAATATTAAATCCTCAGAGAAAAAAGTGGAAGATATCAAAGAATAGAAATTAGGCACAGATATTTCTTCCAGAAGTGTAAAGAGTTTGGTTCTAGTAACAAATACCAGTTCATACACATGTTTAACATGTATTGGATTACTTGCTATCTAAGGGGAAAGGATGAGAGGAAGGGAAGGAGAAAAATTTAGAACACAAGGTTTTGCAAGGGTGAATGTTGAAAATCATCTTTGCAGGTCACACAGCTGGTAAGTGGCAGAGCCAGGTCTGGAGACCAGATTTTTGTACACCAAGTACCAGTGTTCTTTCCATGAAACCCTACCAGTGCTTACTCAGGGGCTTGGTATTTTGAGTCCTTTGAAGTCTGATTGGGTAACTCAATCTGTCAGGACCCTCCTGCTACATCTGATGTATCTCTGCTGGCAGTAATGCTTAGCAAAGTGTTCAATTAGTTTGGGAATGAATATTTCCTACTTTGGATGCAGTTTTGAACCTTTAAGGAGGCTTTTTCAGAAGAAACTCTAACATTGAAAATGAAGGTAATTTTCCACAACACACTCAGATCCCTAATTTTCTCAAATTTTTCTCAGAATTCTCAAAATACAGACAAGACTTTAGTGAACAGAAACTAATCCAGAGAATAGACATAGACCTTTTCTTTTCATAATTAGGAAACTTGGTAATAAAGTGGGTAAAGGGAATTTAAAATGGTTAGACCATTAATTAGTAACGAATATAGTATGAAAATTATCCAGCTGTCCTGCTTAGCAGTATATGCTTTTCTCACTTGACATTGCCATAAAGTAAAAGAATGTCAGACTGATTTAAATTCTATTCTTCCATGTAGAAGATATATTATTATGTAGAAGTCATTCAACCTCAATTTATGTTTCTTGATCTGTGACATTAGATATTAATAAATAATAATGCTTATGCTATCTACCTAGTTCATTTTTTAAAAAATCCAGTGTGAATAAACAAGTACTCTGCCAATTCTAAGGATGGGGATAAAAGAAAACCTCTTTGCATGTATTTTGAAAATAAAAGGCTATTTCTTTAAAAAGGAAGTATCAAAGTAAAGGAAAAGGTAAACAAATTTTGAAAGAATGAATAAAAATACAATAATGAGGAATCTTTTAAAGGCTAGAAAAATATGACCCATTCAGACTCCAGCCCAACACATACACACAAAAAAAAAGAAAGAAAGAAAGAAAAGAGAAAACGATTAAGGACTTGAGCCGAAATTTACAAAAGTTGAATAAAATAGAGTTATTGCTATTACTGGATAGGGATAAAAAAGAACATGCATATTTCTCAGCAGTGTGTGACATTTTAGAAAAACTGACCCTGCATCTAAGCGTGAAAACTTAGCAAACAAATTCTAAAAATAAAAGCATTAAACATATCTTATCTTGATTGCAATGCTATAAAACTTATAGTCAATAAGGCAACTTTGAAAAAAAGATTGGGAAATAATACACTAAATGATTTAATTCTAAAGAACTGGTGACCAAGGACTGTTTTGTCATTCTCCTCTTGTTTAGAATAATTGATTTCATGCAGATAGTAATCATTATTGTCAATGACAATACATAAAGCACTTGACATACCAAGATGAAAGATATGGATTGGAAGAAAGAATGGAGGCAGGTTGACCACTGGGGAGTCTATTGAAAACTTCAAGTAGAAACCAATGAGTGCTGGAATTGGGACAGGGGAATGGGGAGCAAGAGGAATATATAACTATATATATGTATATATAATATATATTATATACATATATATATATATATATATATATATATATATATATATATATATATATATATACCCCATAAGTTTATATGGTTTAAAGCTGAGATGATTGTTACAGGTACATCACCTACTCCCAAAACATTGGGAAATTAATGTCCAGAGAAGGAATTTGGCCAGTATCCCACAGGTAGCAAATGACAGGATGTAGAATTTAATCCAGGTCTCTAGAATGAAAAATGAGAGGTCTTTTTGTTCTAGTGTTTGCTTCATCAGTCAATAAACACTTATTAAAGATATACAGAATGCCAGATTCTGTGCACAAGTGATAGGCACTTCATGGTGGAGACTCCTCAAAAACACTCAAAATTCCTTTTGTACTTAGCAGAACAAAATATAGGAGGAAGTAATGGTTCTTCACTGTCTGGAGGGGCCATCACCGGCATTGTGATTGTAGTCCTGATTGGAGTAATTCTCATTGGGATCCTCATCTATATCCAGTGCTTCAGAAAGGCTAGAAGGTAAAATGATGCTTTCTCAGGTTGTCCTCCCTTATAGTCTGTTTCCTGAATGGGGGAGGGATATCAGCAGGGCTTTCTGCATCCTGTACCCTCTTTTGGACCAGATCTGCCTCTCTTTCCTAAACTCCTTTGTTTCAAAACAGATTCCTTTGGATAAACTCTTTCTCTGGACCCATTACTCACACTTGATAGTTTCTTCATAGGTATTCACTTCCACATTGGAGTGGCGAGTAGAACTTCCTATTTTTCCTTGTTTACAAACAAAGAGAGAAAGAGTGAAAGGGACTACACTGAGAACACAACCTAGTGAGAAAGCAAGTGGGAAAAAAAAAGGCTAGGGAGGCAGATCCCCAGTTCATGGAGAAACTGAGTAAGAGACTAATACTACTTATGGGTGTGAAGAAAGTGACAATTATTGTACTTAAGGATAAGGCATGTAGCCTGAGGATATCCAAAGGCAAAAATTTGACTCTGATCCAATGGTTGCTTCTAATTTAGGGAAAGCTTTTATTTAGGGTTATAATCTAATAGTCCCACATGTCTCTTCTTTTTGAAGGATCAGCAAATACCAGCTTTCAGAGAAGAACCAGTCAGCACACAAACATGGTAAGTGAAAACACCAAACAGTGAAACCTATATCTAATGGTGGTCTTGGGAGAAAGGAAATAAGGAGGAAGGAAAAACACCCTCCCCCATATCATCTTCATCTGTTTGTTGGTGAGTATGGGTGGGAAGGAGGAAGAAACAATCAATTTGGAATTCAGGCTCAGGAGATACCAAGGAAATCTTCTGTCTGTGTTTCTCTCCTTCCAGGTGAGGACATCATCATGAATGAAAACACTGTTCACCAACCAGGCTCAGCTCTGCCTGCACAGGTAGGGACACAAGGTCTTCTTCAATCACTTCTAGGACTCTGGGATGTTTCTTATGGAATTTGAAAACCTGGAGACTCTTCTTGGACTGAACCCTTAGGCTTTTAGTGTGCCTGAGAGATTGCAGGATCACTAGAGCACCTTGATGAGCAGGAGAGTATCTGAAGGAGAGTGAAAAGATAGGTGAATATTCCCTAGCACTGTCAAGAGGTCTGGTTGTGGACAAGTCTGAAAAGAAGAAAACTTCTGGAGGGGATGCAGTGGTAAATGGGGACCTCATCACTATTTTTGGAGGTACAACATGTGGAAGAGAGATAGATTTGGCCTCCTTGACTCCTCCGGGCACAATATAGGGGATAAGGAATCACATTTGTAGAGGTCAATTGAGACAATGTAGATAAACTTCCCAGAAATAAGATGTCAAGTGTTCTTTCTACAAGACACCCATCTTTCCTCTCCAACATGACAATACTCTAGTTCAAGATATCATCAACTCAGCCCTGAACTATTGCAACAGCTTCTTCATGGGTGTCCCAAGCCTTAGAGTCTTCCCTCTCCTCCACACAGCTGACAAACACATATATTAGCATAGGTTTAACCAAGTCCCTATCCTTCATCAAGAAGGTTCAAGGGCTCCCTGTTGCCAGGAAAAGAAATCATGACCACACATAGTTTGTTTAAGTCTACTTTCTGAGTTCACTAATGTAAGAAACTCCCCATCTCAATATTTATGAATCCATAGTCTTGGAGTTAGACTTTCTTGTCCTTTCTGAACTCAAAGGTTCAAACTAATCAATCGCACTGTTGTTGTAAGGTCATCACCTTCCATCTGTCCTCCCTGGCTCTCTGTTCAGGTTATGTCCCATGCCTTGAAGGAGCTTCCTCCTCACTTCCTTCTCATGGAATCCTAACCCCTCTGCCTAGTTCAGCTCAAGTGTCAAACCCCAACAGGAGTCTCTCTACTCATTCCTGTTGTTCATGCAATCCCTCTGCTCGTCCTTTTCTATATATTTGGTATCTGATTGTCTCTTTCCTAACTATTTCTTCCTAATAGAATATTAACTCCTTAATGGCAAGCTTCTCTGTCTTCTCAGTTCATCCCATAAATAAAGGAATTAATGAATGATTATTCATTCAGTAAATCATATTCAGAGCTTTAAGGACAGCCCTCTCCTAAGTGAAGAATTTATTAATTCATGTAAAAGTTTTCATTCTCCACAATGAGATCATTTTTGAATTAAGGAGATTGGACATATTGAGAAATGGTGGTCAAAAGGGGATATTTTGCTTTGGAATATTACAGAGATAATAAAAAATGACAGAAGTCAAGCCAGAGTCGACTTGTTTATGGGTCCAGAACCATAAAGCAGGAATGAAAAGAGGATAAAGAACAGGATGTTCAGTTTGGCAGTTACAGGAGTGAAAGGATCAAGTCCTGCAGTGCTTGTTTTCTGGATCATGGCAGGCAGTGAAGAGCCATCAATAAAGGAAGTGACTCCTGGCTGGAACCTAGGATTTTGTTGGTGGGCACCTGCTAAGGCAACCACTACTAAAGACAGAGAGGTTTTTATAGCCAGAGCTACAGGCAGAGAAAACAAAAGGCTTTCCAGGATTTATGCACAATATCAGGCACAGAGTATGTGCTAAATAAGTGCTTCTTAAAAGGATGGAGTTGGATTGGACTACCTGGGACATGGCATCCTACTCCCCTCTGGCAGTCTCCAGGAAAAGTTAGAGGATGCCTTGTCACATGATTTGTAGAGGACATTGACAATAGAGTCTACTGGTCTCTGAGGTCCCTTCTTACTCAGGGGATCCATGACTGAAAACTCTAGGACCCCTTCTATTTGTCACATGTCATAATATTCCTTCTAACTGAAGCATTGGCTGTCCTAAATTCCTTTCCAACTCTGACTTTGGGGGCTGTTACTAGCTATTTTTTTTTTCATTTTCACAGGGCCCAGACTCTTCCCCTACTTTTACTGAAGAACTACCTAAGAGTTCTTACCAGGTATGTGATCAAGGAGAGGCCAGAACTCTCTCAGAGACCAAGGGAGAGGTCAAAATGGTGTCTAAGGATGAAGTTCCAGCTGATGGGACAGAGAACAGGAATGAGGCCAGGGTGGAGGTAAGTGGAGACATGGTATGGAGAGGGGAGGGCCTCCTTATCCCAGTCTCCATTCTGGGATTCCAGTGACATCTCTACTCTCTATCTTTAGACATTGGACATCACCACAGTGGATGTTTGTGACAAGATCGACCTCTGAAAGAAACCTGAAGCCTAAGGAAGTGGGAAAAGTCCCCAGGGATGTTGGGACAACCTCCTGTCACCATTCATGAAGAAGACTTCACAGACATCTCTCAGGGAAGAAAATAGAGACATTGAGGTCAATTGGAAAAATCAAGTGGAAAGGGAGAAAAAGGCTGGATTTGAGAAAGGGGAAGAATTCTAGGGACCCAGGGGCCCTCAGATGTCCCAGAAAGTATTAAGAGGAATGAAAGGAGCCAGAGCTATGTGACTAAGCTATCAAAAAGCAATGAAGCCTATGGGATGAGTTTGGGGACATGCTCTGTTGCTCTCCAAGGGCTTCAATATTTTGAATATCATCATATTTTCCTGTCTTCTTTATCCCTTTTATTCACATAAATATCCTTTTGGAACCTTTTGTGTGTATTCCTATTGGATGTGGAAATAGAAGATCCATTATAACCGCATGGTCCTAAGATGTTGTGATTCTCAGCATCAAAGAGTTCATGGTCTTGGGCTTCTGAAATCCCATGGAACAAGGAATCTTGTCATAGGGTATATCTTGTAGAGGAAATATACCTATCATTTTAAGGTCCCCTGATCTTAGAGTGCTTCTGTCCTAACGATCTATCAATAATTATAAATCTTATGACTTTGGAATCAGTGGTCCTAAGCTCCCCCTGACCCTAGAATGCTCTTGTTGTAACAATCAGTCTGTCAATGATTACAAAAATCTTCTGGCTATGAAATATAATATTTCTTCCCTTAGACTTTAGGGAAGATATATTAGTGATCCTGAGATCCTTTGACCTCAAAGCATCATTGTTCTGACAATTTGTCTGTCAATGATTCTAAAGTCTCCTGGCCTTAGAAAAGTCCTACAAACATTTCTGATAGTCAGATACATAATCTGCTGGTCAATGATAACCAAATTCCTGAGACCATTCCAAAGTTCTATCTCTGGGTTTTAAAATTAGCATTTCGGTGACAGGAAGAACAGGATAAATTTGTCTCCTTGCTCCTGGTTGTTTACTAAATTCTTTTGGAACTTTGCCCACTTCAATTGGCATTACAATTACAATAAACTTTGCCCCTTGACTTGGATATGGGTTCAAGCCAGCAACTTTTTTCGAGATATCTTGCAACACTGTTCTGAGACTCCCAACCTTTTGGGCTCCCTTCCCAACCTCAACAATTGGTTAACTGTATATGGGAAGAATCTGGCCTCCCAAGGCTTAATTTCATCATTGTCAAGATAAGCTATAATTTTTTTTCATCCTCAATCCTATAGCTGGGACACATGAAGCAACTAGGAGAATTCTTGTGTGAGTCTTCATAAGCCCAACAATCAGCAAATTTTCCTTGACTGGGGACACCCCAGCCTAGGAAATTCTTGAAATTATAGGCAAAGTTCCTGAGGAACCTTTGCCACCTTTCACCTTCTTGGGGATGCAGAGGAGACGAGGTGCTATAGGATGACTTGGACCAAAAAAAAATTCTATGGCTTTTGGCAAAGATGGGTCAGTTCTCTTTTATATCATTTTTGTCTGTGTCTGTGTCTCTGTGGCAAAATGTTTAGTCATTTTTGTTCTGTGAGCTAGATTCCGTTATCTGGAAAGATTTAAAATGCAGCCAGCAACAACAAAAAACTTCTATGCTGTAGTTGAATTCTGGGAAGATTTCTTAACATCCTTGATTCCCACCTTAAAAAGGGAAAAAGCCCAACTTTTTCCTGAGGACCTCAGTTCTGGTCAAGATGGAAGTACAGAAATAAAATTACCTAATTCAAATTAAAATAACATCTTAGCAAATTCTCAAAGTTTTAAGAACAATAATTAAGAAGCTTGACAATTTGTTATTTAAAAATTGCAAGAAAAATTCCGGAAACATTGGGGATAATTCTGGGAAATTCCTCCATTCTGAAAGAAAAGAAAAAGAAAAAAGAGCTAATGGTAAATAGTGACTTTTTGCTTACCCTTCCTTGACTCTCATCTTATCCAGAGTCCCCTTCTATTCCTTTGGGAAATCACACCCCTGTTGTACCAAGAAAAACATCAAGTGAGACTCGGTAAAATTTCAAGTGGAGTTTATTTGCTGGTGACTGCAAAGGGCACAACGGAACCCAAATCAAGAGCCCAGAACAGTGAGATGCAAGAGTTTATAATGGTTAAAATCAGAAACTAGAGTCATTAATTGTGTAATCAGGAAAATAGAGAAGCAGACATCAGTAGTTTTTGAGAGCTGGGGAGTTCAGAGAACAGGGGTACAGGATGAGATGTTCTGACCCAAGCACACAAGGGCATGACATTCTGCTTAGATAAAATGTTGGGGTAAGTGGGAAATAGATCAAGCAGGATCTTGCACAACAATCCCCACTTCTCATAGGAGAGTCAAACCATTAATCCTCAGGATCTGGGAAGGAGTCCTGTAAAGGTCCATATCTGGGGTTTTGTATGAGAAGGAGCTTAACTGAGTTAATGTAGGACTGAATGAGTCATGTCAGATGGGAAAACAGACAGGATTCCACAGTAAGAGCGAGACAAAGGAGTAAAAGTGGACCAAGTAGTGCAGAGATTAGAGTAATCACCCAGAGGGATGTTCAGAAGACACTCTGGAAACATTTTCTATATTTTCCCTCTACTTTAACCTAGTGTCCAAGTTTTTTTCCTAAATGACACAGACTGCCTTGGACTACACCAGTGTTGTTAGTATAGAAACAACAGGTCTCTCTCAGAGCATCAAAGAAACCACCCTGGTTAAGGATCAATAGGTTCAGGGTACTGTGGTTCTGGAGAACCTTTTATACCAGGTAATTGGTCTGCCTCTCGAGCTGAGAAATAGTGTTCTAGGTAGCTCAGGTTGAGATCCATCTTTGTACTTTGCTCATGATAACTCATTTCACTGTGGTTGAGGGTCTTAGTGCCAATTGTGCTGGAGGCCAACAGATCCAACCCTAAAAAGATGGGGATGAAAGTTTGGACAGCCCGCTGTTTCAGCCCAGGAGCCGGGGCCCTTTATGGGGAAGAACTCCCATGTTTCTTGTCCAGGGAGTAACGAGACTCTTGGAAGGACAGAGACTAAAATACACAAAGAGTCGGTGGAACCGAAAGGCCTCTTTTAGTGAGATCATCAAGGTAGGCCAGACAAGCTCCCCCAGGGGATAAAAAGTACAGGGACCCAGATGAAGGGGTAGCCAGAGGCCTCATGGAGTTGCAGATTCCTAAAGAGAGGAGCTTGGTAAAGGGGATGACACTAGGCAGATACAGGAGCCGGGATATCCCATAGGATCAGGCTGGGCCAATCAGGGAACAGTAGTCTGGGGTAGAAGAGCCAGGAACTCTTCAGGGAGTGTTAATCCTACATAATAGGGGGCTGGACCTCCATGCAAGGACAATAGTTAGGCCCAAGGACTAGCCTGGAGGTATTTAGAGCATGGTGAATAGCTTGAGAGCAAGCTAAGAACAAATGTGGTTGGAGGGAAAGAGGGTAGTAAAATAGAGGGGTTTCACATAACAAAGGGGTAGAGGGACCAACAAGGCAGCCGGAGGGGCAGGGAGTGCTAGTCCAGACAGGAGTTTATGGGCAGTTAGGACACTCTAGGGGCTTCTTTAGAGATACTTAGGAGAACTCCTAGGTTTCAGCTATGGGAAGTAGTGTCAAGATTGTCAAGTCTGAGGTTCAACATGTGAGGGGTCCTCCTAAAGGGGTTAGTAGGAATTTTGACAGTTATGTAAAGAGAACTGCAGAGCCAACCTCACAGTTTATGAAGGACTGCTATTTTTGGTAGTAAGAACTGATCAGCAATAATTGATGGGTTCTTTTCTGGGGATCCCAGAGACCCAGGCCATAAGAAGTGGAAGCACAACTTAGAGTCCCTAATATTGGAACGGGGTGAGGTAGATAGCATCCCCTGTAAATGAGACAAAGGTAGTTACCCTTATTTGTTTGCATGGCACTTGCATTGGAGATAGACCTGCACCCACCACTATTAAAGGATTGGGTTTGAGAAAAAGGGAGCAAAGATCCAAGTGGAAGAAGCAACCATCTGAGAGACCCTGTTGTCAGTTCTACTTGCTTTCCTCTGCCCAGAAGGTCCAAAGTGTTTGGTCTCCATTCTTTGTAGTCCAAGCATTCTTTCCTTTAGGAGTGTGGGGACTGGATAGAGTCAAAAGGGACAACAATACTCAGAAAAAAATGAGAAAGTCTTTATTTGAGGGGATTGGGTGGAGATTCTGCCATTTGCTGGATGTGCTGAGTTTCACTTGTCTGTGGTGTAGCCACATAGAGATGGCGTCCACTTTAATTGCAGTTGGTGTGGTCAGGATAACAGTATGGGGTCACTTCCAAGTGGGCACAAACCTCAAAGATGTGAATTTTTTGACACGGACTGTGTCCCTGGGTTGAAAGAAGTAGACAGAATAAGATGGGGGAACAGGTAAGCATCATGGACAATTTTCTAGAGTTTGCTTCCTGTCTCTTGCAATTCTTGTAAGAACTTAGTCAAGGAAAAGTTAATAATAGTTTTGGCCCCTTCAAGGGTATGGGATTCTGCTAAGAGAGAAGTACTGAGGCTACCTCGACCTGTGATGCACAATAAGTTTTCTGCCACATTGCAGAAATGCCCTTGTTGACCAAGGATCATTGATTTGTGATCCTGGTAAAGAGTATAACCTGAGGGTCACAGCCAGTGGCTACATAAACAGGGATGCCTGAACAGGGCCTCTCACCTATGAGAGAGCTGCTGAATTGCTGGATTGGCTCTCCTCCCATTGGTAGATGCCATGCATATGCAATGCCCCCCAACTGGATCTCTTAATGGTGATTGGGGATTGCTACTGTCCATGTTCTGATCACGCTTGCAAAAATGTATATCAACAAGGCTCCACAGCATAATAAACTGGAGCTCTTTCCACACCCTTTGAGTCTCCTGCCTCATTCATCTCACCTCTGAGATCAAAGGGCTCATATGCCATGAGCTCTTAAAAGAAGGCTGGAACAACTGGCTCCTAGGGAACAGGGACAGGAACCTAGAAGGGTGCCAGAGTGACCACTTCATGATCAAGCACTGCTATATGGTCAAGACAACCTCTATGAGGACTCCAGAGGGAGAGCCTGCCAAACTGCACTCTTTCCAGACCAGGCAGAGTGCGGCAGAGATGGTTAAGTAACCTAATGGGGTAGAAAATAGTCATCCAACTCCCTTCAGACAGGGAAGCATATGTCAGGACATATATAAAATATGTAAAAGAGCAAGGGTGCACAATTCAATTAGGAGACATTAGGAAATTCTTGGACATTGCTTACAAAGTTTTCCATGGTTACCTAAGGAGGACAATTATAATTGTGATAGATGGATTGTTTTTGGCGAACAGCCATTTGGTGAATACCCAGGAAAAATGGAAAATAATCTCGTTATACAAAGTCTGAAATCAGAACCAGAAAAAGTCAAGAAATTTACAGTCAGAGCACAGACAGGCCCATCTCTTAGCAATAGATGTCCCTCTCCTGAGCCTGAGCAAGATGATTTTGAATGGCCTCATCTCCCTCCACCATCTTCATCTCCACCTTATTCTTGTGACTATCCAGACCTACAGCCTTTCAAAGACTCTCATAATGTAAAAAATTAAATAAGAATCGAAGGAAAGCAGGATGAGAAATATAAGCAAAGACCTCAACGACTTAGCAGACAAAAAGCAATTATATTCTTTATCTTCACTTCATAAAATTTTGCAGCTGACTAAACGTCAAGGAAAAGACATGGAGGGGTGGGAAGAATTATATCCTATTATAGAGTAACCCTTTTAACCCAGGGCAGGGAAGACACAGACATGAGCCACTTCCACTTAAAGTTCTAATCCAGATTAAGGACTCAGTTCATAAATATGGGCACATAGCACCTTTTGTTATGTTACAACTTGAAACAATATCATGGGAAATTTTGTGCTCCAATGATTGGAAAGCACTTGCATGGGCAGTGTTGACTCCAGGCCAAGCAGTGTTCTGTATGACAGAATTTTTAGAACAGACTTGGTTGACTGCCACTCAGGTTGCTCCAGGAGCAACCATGATGTTATACTTTGAGCAACTTAGTGGTACTGGGACCCCAAAACCAACCTGGGGAAAGACAGTTCAAGTAGGGACAGATATAAATCAGGAATGGAGGAACAGATATTCAGCTTTAGATGCCAAGGGACACTCACAGTAACAAAATTCAAGAGCAATGATTTTTACTGATGTTTGTGCTCTCATGCTGTTTTTGAAGTGCCCATTCAACAGTATCAAAGCGGAAAACAATTAAAAGTCCTTGATATAAATCCTCCATTACCCTAATAATCATTAGCTATCCCATCATACAAATAAATGAGGAAGTGTCTGTGTCTGTAACTATAACGCTGAAAATATTGAAACATATCTTAATAAGGGACAATGTATAGTTCAAGTAATAGTCATTCCATCTGAATTTAGTTAAAACAGAAGCTAATAATTTCGAATTAGCCCCACAGATGGGTCCAAATTCAGAAGCCATTGTATATACATATTTTACAAAGGCTATCACACTCACTAGGCTGATACTGACCCTTACTTCAAACCAACAGTTTGAAGGATTAATAGACACTGGAGCTGAAAGTACTGTGGTGGCTGTTTCTCAATGGCCTCCTTGGCAGAGGTAGGAGGTAGTAAGGAGGCTTTGATGTCCACTGAACTGGTAAATTGGCAAAAAGGTGGAAAGACAGGAACCTTTTTTCTTTAATAATAGATGACTTACATATTAACTTATGGGGTAGGGATATATTACATCAATTGGGGATGAAAATTACCACAGATTTTTGGGGGGGCAGTCACTGCTGTTGCGGCTTTCATCACTTCCAAAATGACTTGGACTACCAACACACAGGCATGGGTGGAGCAATGAATGGACCCTATCCAAAGAGAAAACAGCCCTCTATGTCAATTACAGCTCTACATTAATTAGTACAAGAACAATTAGAATTAGGACATATTGAGTATATAGGGAAGGAACTCTGAAAAGGTATACTTAAGACAGTATGATTGATGAGATAATGATTTTCTAGCTAAGTATTTACTTAGTGTGATGCTTAATGTGATGTAATGATGTAATGCTCTACAGCTGACACATGCTCAGTATGGTGTAGTGACATAATTGTACTAAAGTTATTTAAGGACTGAGGGAGGGACACAGAGATATCTCAGCCACAGCTCTTGGCCACAGCTCTCAGTCACAGACACAAGAGAAGACATCAGATTCCAGACTCCATCTTTGGCCAACCATGTGACCCTCTTGCCTCCTTCACTCCTCCATTAAGAACAAAGTCTCAGGCTGATCCTGAGATCCTCCAGAGAGCTAGTCTAGACATTACAATTGAGGAAACAAATAGCCCTTGGAACTTCCCTGTATTTGTTATAAAGAAAAAATCTAGTAAATGGAGAGTGTTAACAGATTTAAGACAAGTAAACTCAGCTTTGAAAGACATGTGTTCTTTATAAGCAGGTTTGCCATCCCCAAATATGATCCGCAGGGAATGGCCCTTATAGATAATAGATATTAAATATTGCTTTTACTCTATCCCTCTTCACCCTTAGGACAGAGATAAATTTGCTTTCTCAGTATCAACATATAATTTTCAAAGACAAGATAGGCTAAATGATATATGACAAATGAATGTTACAAATATGGGGAAAATATGCATTCATCTTACAGTTGACACTTATTCAGGCTTTATTTCTGTATCCTCCCAATGAGGAAAAGCTGCTTCACATGTAATAAATCACCCATTTCACTGTTTTAACTCTACTGGCATCCCACATACCATTAAGACTGATCAAGGACCCTCATATAACTCAAAAATATTAAAGCAGTTCTTACAGGAATTCTCCATACATCACATTTTTGGGATTCCTTACAATACTCAGGAAAGGCCATTTGTAGAAAGGACTGGAACTCCAGGCTCAATGACAATGGGAATGCAGATAAAACTGCTAAAAAACATCAAACACTGGTTTGACACCTCTTTCATGGTAGTTAAAATTAGAATCACGGATTGCTCTGTGCGTTGTTATGCTGCTATTGTTTTGGGAAAAGCACTCCCTGTCATACCAAGAAAAAAAGCAAGTGAGAAACAAAAACCCAGAGATGCTTACAATTACAGAGTTGAAGGAACCAAATCCTAGCTGAATGTGCCTGCGTTATACATGCATGAAATATATTTATTTATTATATATAATATATGTATATATATTATATATAATTGTGTATATACTGCAATATATGTCCATGCTCTGCTTGAATACTTCCAGTGAAGATTTACTTCATGAAATGATGCAATCCAAATTGGAGAGCTAATTGTTGGAAAGTTCACACTGAACTCAAATCACAGGAACTTTTTAAAATTTTGTGCATAGTTTTCTCTTCTGGGTCCAAAAAGAACCTGCCTGGTTTTCTCTGCCCCAAGACAATCGTTCAGATATTTGCAGATTGTGACCATGCTCTCCAGAAAGCTTTCCTCAATTATTTCAATAATTCACTTTGATGACATAATTTCACATCCCCTCCCATCCTGGTCACATTCACTGGAGAAGATCTCACTCTTTCTTTAAGATGTGGAGCCCATGATTGGACACAGAACTCCACAAGGATATGGTCAGAGCTGAAGTCATCCATAACCTCCCTACCACCTGTGACGTCCTCACAGGTAGATGAGATCCTCCATGAAGCCATGGAGTTGGTCCAGGGACCTAGATGGTTACTGCAGGAAGCAAAGCTGAGCTCAGAAGGATCTAACAATGTGGAAAGGCTCAGATCATGGTTGGACAAAGTGTTGTGTGAGGATCAGGGAGCTAAATCAGAGGTGCTTAACACAAGTATAATGGGATATCCTAGTCACAGCAATACTCAGACTGTTTGATAAGAAACACAAGAGAGGACTGGAAATCTCTATCAGTGGAGGGATTTTTCACACTAAGGAAGTTATGCATCCATAAAGTATTGAAAGACCACATTCAGCAGGATGATTTCAGAGAGGCCTGAAGAGACTTACATGAACTGATGCTGAGGGAAATGAGCAGAACCAGGAGATCATTATATGTGGCAACAGCAAGATTACATGATGATCAGTTCTGATGGACATGACTCTCTTCAACATGAAATGATTCAGGTCAGTTCCAAAGGTCTTGTGATGAAGAAAGCCATCTGCAAACAGAAAGAGAACTGTGGGAACTGAGTGTAGATCACAACATAGCATTTTCACTCATTTTGTTGTTGTTTGCCTGCATTTTGTTTTCTTTCTCATTTTCCCCCTTTTGATCTTATTTTTCTTGTGCAGCATGATAATTGTGGAAATATGTATAGAAGAATTGCATATATTTAGCGTATATTGGATTACTTGGTGTCTAGAGTAGCGGAGGGTGGAAAGGAAGGGAAAAACATTTGTAATACAACATTTTGCAAGAATGAATATTGAAAATTATCTACGTGTATGTTTTGAAAATAAACAGCTTTAATTAAAAAAAGAAAGAAGATCAGATTTATTATTACAGCTGCCCCATCACAAAACAATGAGAATTTATTAAGGACTTTCTCCATCCCAAAATACATTGTTTTAGGACTACAATTTTACACATGACTGACAGCCTCTTTGTCATCCAATGCAATAGGAAACCTTTCCTAGGAGGGCAGCTTCTCTGGGAGTCCAGGTTGTGAAATTTTATGAAACACTGTTGAGGTTATGAGGTAGAGTAAGACTCTTCCCGTACCAGGTCACTAGAATGATGAATGATCAGGTGACAGGGTGAGACCCCTCAAATATATTGGAAATATGGGGCCCTGCCTGCCACAAGTCATCCCAAAAGAATTTATAAGCACAGACCTATAAATGAAAGGGTAAAGATTTTATTACACAGTTAAGAACAGGCTAAATCCATGATCATCTTTAGCAAGGAAAAGGATTAGCCATTAACAAGGGGAAACACAAGTTCCCTAGTGGAACTCACAATCAACCAGAAGGAAGACACTATTAAAGGAAAGATGCCAAGAGTTGGAATTAAGCTACTGACTGATGAACTAAAATGAATAGAGAAGTTTAGCAGACTAATCATTAACTGGTGGGCTAAACCTAAAAGGAATTTAGCACCCTAAAAAGAGTTAGCAAAGATCTATGGAAGGAGCAAATCTATGATAGGGGAAATATAATCTTGGGGTTTTGACATAACTTGTTTTTCTAGTTTGGTGTAGTAAAGTTGAAATTTTTAAAGATCTTCACTTTGGGTGAGACTGTAGCTAAAGTCCACAATGCAATGATCTTGTGATTTGACCTTATCTTTGGAGGCAGAAAGGATGTGATTATATCTGGCTCCTTGGCACACATTTCCTCTTCCTGTCCCCCAGACTTCACAGATCCACAGCCCTTGGCTTAATGGACTGAAGCTTCCTATCTGGTCCCGACTCCGTTCCTGGGTGAGCAGGAGCTAGTAACTCACCCACTCCTCTTCCACACTGGGAAATCTGGGCTGATCTTGCAGACTCACAAGATTGTCATTATTGTCTTTAGCAAAATGGGTTTTTTTTATGAGTCTTTCTTCCCTTCTTAGACTACAAGCTACAAAGGAAGGAATGGTAAAGATTCTGCCCTCCATGCCCTAGGATAGAGTTCCTACAATGTCTACCCTTAAGATTTGAGGGAGACTGCCAAATTGGGTCTGTAGCAAGTACTCTTCACTCCTTGCTTGCTTGAAGTCTCCCCTCCTCTCCCTCCTTAATGTTGGTGCCATCCTTCTGAGATGTTTTTTAATTTGTCCTCAACTGGTCTTACTTGTAGAATCCTGTCGATATTGTCACCTCCATTATGAGACAGGGACTTTTACCTTTCTTTGTTTCCCCATTTCTTAGCACATGGTCTGAAACTCACCAGGTATTTACACAATAATATTGACCAAGCTAATCAAAGGCCTCTTGAGTTCTTAGACCTCCCTTCTTTCCATCCTTCCCATTCAGCTCCATCCAGAGACATCTTAGATCAAGTTCTTGTGTCACCACCATTCGCTCCTCCAAAAGAATGGCTAATGGTCCTCCTTCATTGTGCTGAATTTTATATACATATATAGTTTTCTTTTCCTTTATTAAAACTTTTTATTTGAAAAAAGGCATGGACTATTATTCAACATTAGCCCTTGCAAAACCATGTGTTCCAATTTTTCCCTCCCTTCCCCCACCCTCTCCTCTAGATGGCAAGTAGTCCAATTATATTGGAAACTGCATTTTGTTTTCTTTCTCATTTTCCCCCTTTTGATCTTATTTTTCTTGTGCAGCATGATAATTGTGGAAATATGTATAGAAGAATTGCATATATTTAGCGTATATTGGATTACTTGGTGTCTAGAGTAGCGGAGGGTGGAAAGGAAGGGAAAAACATTTGTAATACAACATTTTGCAAGAATGAATATTGAAAATTATCTACGTGTATGTTTTGAAAATAAACAGCTTTAATTAAAAAAAGAAAGAAGATCAGATTTATTATTACAGCTGCCCCATCACAAAACATTAGCCCTTGCAAAACCATGTGTTCCAATTTTTCCCTCCCTTCCCCCACCCTCTCCTCTAGATGGCAAGTAGTCCAATTATATACGTTATTTCATTTGAGCCTCCTCACAAGCCTGGGACATGGGTGCTAGTATTATCCTTCCCATTGCACAGTTGAAGAAACAGAGGCAGATAGTTGAATTGGCCCAAGGTCATAAAGGGTCTGAGGCAAGATTGAATTCCTTTCTACTTGGGCCCAGACCCAGTCCTCTCTCAACTAAAGGGGGGAAGAATTGCTGGGAATCCTGGAGGGGTCTAAGAAGAAGATGGTCCCAAACTGCTCCCACCAGGGGGGGAAGAAGCTCTAGTCTGCATGATTCCCTATTCCCACTCCCAGTCCTGTTAGATCCCCCCAGAAGCCACAGTAAACCACTTGAGGAAGAGCCAAGGCCCTGTTCCCTGCCTTGACAGGGGAGAGGAAGGGGAGACAGGACCCAGAGGTCATAAAGGCCCAAGCACATTCAGTGGATCTGTCCTCCATTCTCTGTGCATCTTTTGGGGTCTAAACACTATCCACTCCAGGAGGGAAATAAAGCAACTGGGGTCAGGTATCAGTTCTACTGTACAGTAGGTAATTCTTAGTGAGCCATGTTCCTCTGGGGGACAGAAGCACTTCTCCATGGACAGTGGGAGGGATCTGTGCAGGGGAGGGACTCCCCAGGAGAGGCAGGAAACCACAGCAGCTGGGAGGGGAAGAAAGAGGAGGAGGAGGGAAGAGGGAGGAGAAAGTCAGAGGCTAAGTCCCTGCCCTGTGGGCCCTTGTGATCCAGCCAGATAGAAGAGCTCTAACTCTGAAGAGAGACCTCAGTTTTCCAGAGAAGAAGGAGACCAAGAAACCTGGCTCCAGGCTGCCCCCCAGGGACAACCTTAGTGTGGTCTGCCCTTGAGCCTGTACAGGGAAGACACAGCTTAGGAAAGCAGAGAGATTCCTGGGAAAGAGACAGGAGGTGACACAGCCACAGCTTAGCCCCATGGAGAGCCCTTCAGAACCTCAGAGCGGGGTGGTCAGCCCCTGGAGGAGGCTCCTAATCACAGGTGAGACTCCAGCTCTGCTGGAGCCCAGGGGAGGGCAGAGGCAGCTGGTGGAATTCTGACCCAGATGGAGACAGGGACCGAAGAAAACCGGTCTCAGGGTTCTGTCCAAGGTACAGCCTAAGAAGGCTTGACCAGGGAGTCTTTCCTGACCATGGGCAGGGGGAGGTAACAGCAGCTCTGTGGATAAAGCTATCCATCCACATCCTGAATGACCCACATTACTCAGGGTAATATCCAATACTGGAATGGAGATACCTCTGAAGGGGGGAAGGGAAGCTTTACAGTCAGAGGACACCTGGGTGTGGATCCCAGCTCTGATGTGTACTGGTTGGGTCACCATGATCAGGTCACCTAGACTCTTAGCTTGGATTTACTTGAAACACCACCTTCCTGCCAATGATGTTTGGGAGCCAAAGTGTCGGCCTTAAAATGCACACAGGGTTTAGTGAAAAGGTCCTTCCTGGGTTTGGAGCCAGGAGATCTGGGTTCAAGTCATTTCGTATTTTCCTTTTCTTATTTCATATCAGTCAGATATCTCACCTTACCTGGACCTCATTTTCTTTAACTGTAAATTAAGACCATTGGGTTCAGGAATCTCTGAAGTCTGGTTTTTGTCCTCAGCTACATTTTGTTGCTTCATTTCTGCCTCCATTGCCTTGCCTGGAACACTGGCAGATCTGTTCTGAAACAAGCCCAAGGAGGGACTTGAAAATGTGTTAAGGACCAAAGGCTTTGATTCTCTGCAGAGGCTGGGGCTTTCACAGGATGTGCAGGCCTAAGGATCCCTCCCCACCCCACCCCGCACTGAGCTCCCAGCAGCCCCCAAGGCAGGCAGAGCAGCCCCCACCCTTATGTCAGGGACAACTCAGTGGCCTTGGTCTCTCAGGAGGGCAGAGGGACCCTGCTGACCTCTGCCTCCTTCCTCCCCTCTCAGCCTCCATTCTCAGCTGCTGGATCCAACCGAAGTCTGCTCAGTTCTCTGTTGTTTCAAACCCTCCTTATGGGAAAGTGAAACACAATGTCATCTTGGACATCCAGGACTACTCAGGCCGGGCTGTCTCCTATACTTGGTACAAAAAAACAATAACAGAACCCAATGAGATCGCTGTCTACATAGTTGAAAGTGGAGTGCAGGAGCCTGCAGACATCCGGGAGAAGGTGCTCCCCAATGGCTCCCTACTCATCCCTCACCTCGCCCTGAGTGACACTGATGACTACCTTGTAGTCATTGTTAATTCTAAATGCTCCATAGTTGCACGAGGACATTTAACAGTGATTGGTAAGTGCTGCCATTCCCCTGGGCCATGTCCCACTCCTATTCCCTCTCTCAGTCTGGGGTGGGAGGTTCCCCTAAGGGAGCATCGAGAATGCACAACATGATCAGAAGCTAGTTGAAATTCAGGCCTTCTTGACTCTAGGTTTAGTACTATGAAGGAAAAAAAAAAGATTGAAAAGAATTGATACTTAGTAATATAAGAGGTTACAAAGTTATTCAAATAACAAAGTCCCTGAAAATTAGAATGAACCAAACACAAATTAATGAAACCATGAGTCAACAAAAAAAAATTAAAACAAAGCCTTAATATGAACAAAGAGGAGGAGGAAGAGGAGGAAGAAAAGGAAGACATCTCACCAAAAAAACACCTGGAAAATACCACTAGAACCAAAAGACAAAGACAAAAAGAAATTGTTCAAAGACCAAGGCATCACAGTAATTTACGTAAAGCAAGAAGAGCTTAACAGAGTGGATAGAAAGCAAAAGCCAAATAATGTGTAACCTATAAGGAAAACATTTTAAATATAAAAATGCACAGAGTTAAAACTATGGATCCAGGGAAAACTCTATTATGAGTCAGCTAAAGCCAAAGCACAATAGTGATCATCTTAATGATGATTATGTAAAAGTGGTTTTTATTTTTTTTAAATAAGCAGGGAAACTTAATTGTACTGAAAGGCACCATAGAGTGAATTATTGTACAATTTGCACTAAATTGCATAATATCTAAATACTTAAATGAAAAGCTAATAAGACCTCTGGTGATTAATGAATAAAGAAAAGTATATACATTTTTTTTTTTAGCACATATGTATTCTCGACTGTGTGTGATACTTTTATAAGAACCGACCATCCATGCATTAAGGCATAAAAACAAGGAGCTACCCAAATGAAAGTGGCTCTGAGCTCAGTGCCAACCACTTCTGTGTCTATTAGGAGAGAGCATCATTTAGAGGCACAATTCGGCATATGCATAGACCCAAGATGCCTTGGTTCCAACACCAGGTCTCTGTTTATTATGCAAGTAGACCTTGTACAAGTAGCACAGTTTCCTGGGAACTTCCAATTTTTCTTATCAAACATTGAAGTCGTACTCCAGCAGTGATAAAAGATGTGCAAACAGGGGCCAGGCGGAAGAATTCCTTATGAAATCTTTGAATTTATTGGTCAGAGAGACAAATCTATACATAGGATTGCAATGCTTATAGAGCCAATACATAGTACATTCTTTGCTACTCCTATATCCACCCAATCCACTGCGATGCAAATGCACACTGGATTTTGGCCACTTCAATAGAAGTAAATGGTTGTGGTGCCCATCAGAGCAAAATGATCATACCATTGTCTTCAAGGACATTTCTCCCAAATGCCTTTGGGCTCCATTGAGGACTGCTTTTCCTGTTCTATGTTCAAAGATGTATTTTTAATCTGTTATATAACAGAGTTTGCATTTTGCTTCAGTAGCAAGGATCTTTATCAATGTATAATTGATCTGTCTCTGCTATTGTTTATTAGAAGGAAAATTAGTGAGCCAAGTTACTGTAAGTTTCAAAAACTGAAATTACCTCCTGGTCCTCTATAATCAAGACATTAAGAGGCTATATCAGATGTTGAGGAAGGCCCTTCCACATGGAGATCCAGGACTCTCTGATCTCTGCTAGCTTTGAGCCTTTAGTTACCTGGTCTGAGAAAAACTCACAGGGACCATCATGCAAAGAGCAAAAGCATTCAAGTGCTAGAAGAGGAGAGATCATGATGAACCAATGCATCTTCTCTTGGAGCCTCCATTTTCTCCTTTGTTAAATAGAGTGTGAGGTTCCTGGAGGGTATTCTAAACATAAAGATTAAAGTGACCTAGCTAAACTAGCTGCCTTATTTTACAAATGGGAAAACTGAGGACTTAGAGGAGGTAAATGTCAGCATATGGACCTGAAACAGGGCCTAGAATTATAAAGTGAGGACTCAGCCCTTTCTAAAAGCTTTGGGATTAGCTCTATAAATTAGGGAAATAACTGGGGAAAAGAATAATGGGAGCAGAGATGCTTCCATCTTTTCTGTGAAAAAGCCCTGGAATAGTCAAACTGCTGGATCCCAGGGACCTATTCTTTTATTTCAGAAAATAAAATATTTAGCAAATCAAAATAAAAAGCTCTACATAATTTTTAAAATAAATTCATGAATTCTGTATTATGGACCTTTAGATTAGAATGAGGTGGTTAGTGAGAGGCAGCAAGAAATCACATTGCATAGGGTCTGAAGTCAGGAAGACCTGAATTCAATCTAGCTTTAGACATTTGGTAGATGCTTTATCCTGGCAAATTACGTAACTTTTCTCTGCCTCAGTTTCCAGAAGTCTTAAGTGGGGAGGATAATGGCACCTACCTCCCAGGGCTTTTGTGAGGATTAAAATAAGATAATATTTGTAGAGTGTTTGATGCAGTTTCTGGCAATGATAATAATAATTAATAATGATGATGATAGTACCATATACTCCAGGCACAGAATAGGCACTTTGTAAATGCTTGCTCCCTTCTCCCATCCTCAGTTTGGTCACTATATTGTACATGTTAGTTATTTTTCCTGCCCAAGTCAGTGTAATTACAAAAGTCCAAAGGCTGAGTACATGGCTTATGAAAGTGACAAGAAGAATAGAGACTAAATGGGGCTCCTGGGCTATGGGCTTGGTAAAGTTATGGCCAAGGTTTCAGCAGAGATAAGCCTGGAACTCTAGGGAACAAATGCAGTCCTGTAGTTTGTGTGCAAAACTAGGCCACAGAAGCAGTGGTGACTGAGGAGGGGAGCAGTCCCAAGAAGTCCAGGGGCTGTGGGCCCAAGGATCTCGAGCTGACAAGAAGCTGGAGTTTTATTCCCTACGTTGAGACCTGAAGCTGAAGCATGAAACAAGGGAAAGTCTCTAATTCTGAACCTACAGAGCTTTGCAACTGACTTTGGCTGGGGTCACCAGCAGTCTACCAAAATTCCAGTTAAAGACAAGTCTACAGTAGAGTTGCAAAGTCTCAAATCTGTGGCAAGAGCTTCTAAAACTCAGACAAGCATGGCGGTGATCAGGGTTTTCTCTGCATAAGCCTGCTTTTGGCACACTGAAAATCAGCAGCTCATTGAGCTGAGCCCCTTCTGATTTCCTTTAAAAAAAAAACACAATATTAAATACTCAGAGAAAAAAGTAGGAAGATATCAGAGAACAGTAATTTCTATTACTATTCATCAGCTTTGATGATTCTTCCAGAAGTGTAAAGAGCTTGGTTCTAGTAAGAAGTGCCAATTCATACACATTTAACATGTATTGGATTATTTGATATCTGGGCGAAAGGATAAGGGAGGATGTTGTGACTGTCTTTTAAAGGTTCATGGCATATGAGCCCTTTTGTAATGTTCTGACTAGCCTTCATTTCAGCTGAGTAATCACCACAAGAATAACCAGAGATAAAGTCCAAATGTCTTTATTGTCTCCTTCACTGTCTGTCTCCTTGCCTTGGCCCACACTAGTTTTCTGGAGGCCTTCAGATAGGCCTTCCTTAGTCTCAGTGGAGAAATGAAGGAGGGCAGGCCAGCCACCACAGTGTTGGGAGATGAAGCAAATGTCTCTAGTCCAGTGCTTGTTGGCTCTTATATACTCTATTATAATTACATCATTGTAGTTGTCAATCTTGTAGAATAAAGGCCAATCTTGTGGGGCTATATTACCTACTAAGTACATGTAAAACTAGATAAGCATTGCCTTATCAATTCCACTGAGTTAATACCTTATAAGAATCCTTATTTTAAGTACATTTCTCCATAATTCTGGCCCATTATACCCTTTAATCTCCAAGGTGAGATGAATGAGGAAGGAGACTCATAGGTTGTGAAAAGAGCTCCAGTTTATTATGCCGTACAACCTTGTTGGTATACATTTTAGCAAGCATGATCAGCACATGAACAGTACACAATCCCCAATCACCATTCAGAGAAGCAGCGCGTGGACTTTGGTATGGCATCTGCCAATGGGAGAAGAACCAATCCAAGGCACTGTTCAGGCATCCTTGTTTATGTAGGTTGGATGAGACTCTCAGCTTTCACTTGTTCCCACAATCATAAATCAATACTCTTTGCTCAACAAGGATGTTTCTGTAACATGGCAGAAACTTATTGTACATCAAAGGTTGGGATGGCCTCAGTACTCCCTCTTGGCGGTATTCTTACCTTTGCAGGAAGGGAAGGAAAAAAAATTGAGCACAAAGTTTTACACAGCTGAATGTTGAAAATCATCTTTGCAGGTCACACAGCTGGTAAGTGGCAGAACCAGGTCTGGTGACGAGATTTCTGTATACCAAGAACCTGTGTTCTTTCCATGAAACCATACCAGTGCTTACTCATGGCCTTGGTATTTTGAGTCTTTTGAGGTTGGATTGTGTAACTCACACAATCATATAATCAAGCAGGGCCATCCTGCTTATCTGATGTATCTGTGCTAGCAGTAATACTTAGCAAAGTGTGCCCTTAGTATGGGAATGCATATTTCCTGCTATGAATGCAAACTTGAATCTTTAAGAAGACCTTTGCTGAAGGAATGCTAACCTTGAACATGAAAATAATTTTCCCAAGACACCCAGATTCCTAATTTTCTATAATTTTTCTCAAAAAAATTCTCAAAAACCAGACAAGCATCCAGTCTTCAGAGACCAGAAAACAATCCAGAGAATAGATATAGTCATCGTTTTTTATAATTAGGAAACTGTGTAATAAAGTGGATAAAATGAATTTTCAATGGTTAGGCTGTCAATTAGTAACAAATATAGTATGAAAATTATCTCGTGACCCTGCTTAGCTGTATAAGTATTTCTCACTTGACACTGTGGTATAGTAAAAGAATGTCAGATTGATTTAAATTTTGTTGTTGGCACATAGGAAATATATTATTATGTACAAGTCATTCAACCTCTACTAATTTTTTTTGATCTGTGGAATCAGGATATTAATAAATAATAATGCTTATGCTATCTACCTCATTCATGAATTAACAATTATGGTGCCAGGTTCTGAAGATGGGGAAAAAAATCTTTGCATATATTTTGAAAATAAAAGGCTATTGCTTAAAAAAGAAGAATCAAAGTAAAGGAAAAGGTAAATTTTGAAAGAATCAATAAAAATAGAATAAAAGGGTTCTTTTAAAGGCTAGACAAATTTGACCCATTTAAATTCCACCCAAAAACACAAAGGAAAAGGAAAAAAATAAAAGAGAAAAATGTTAAGGACTTGAATAAAAATTTACAAATGTTGAGTAGAATGAACTTATGCAATTATTGCATAGGGATAGAAAAGAACATGCATATTTTCTCAGCAGTGTGTGACATTTCAGAAAAACTGACCCTGTATCTAAGCATGAAAACTTAACAAACAAATGCTAAAAAGAAAAGCATTAAACATACCTTATCCTGATTGCAATGCCACAAAACTTATAGTCAGTAAGGCAACTTTGAAGAAAAGATTGAAAATAATACAATAAATAATTTAATTCTGAAGAACAGTGACCAAGAACTGTTTTGTCATTCATCTCTTGTTTAGGCTAATTGATTTTATTTTCATGAGCAATACTTAGCCATCCAATAGCAGATGGTAATCATTATTGTCAATAGCAATAAACAGAACACTTGAGATACAAAGATGAAAGACATGGATTGGAAGAAAGAATGGAGGCAAGATGACTACTTGGGAGGCTATTGAAAACTTCAGATAGAAATTGATGAGTGCTGGAATTTTGTTAGGGGAATTGGGAACAAGAGAAAAATAAATTTATAGGATTTAATACTGAGATGAATGTTATAGGTACATCATCTACCCCCAAACATCGGAAACTGATGTCCAAAGAAGAGAATACTTTAGCCAATATCCGACAATTAGCCAATGACAGTGTCAGGATTTTAATGCAGGTCTCCAGAGTTAAAACAGAGCTCTTGTTGTTCTAGTATTTGCTTCATCATGTAGAGGACCCCTGATATTGGGGAGCTCTGAGAAAAGTATACTTGAAGCAAAGATACTTACAACAGAATGTTAACTCAATGTGATTAATAAGAAGGTGGTTCTCTAGTTCACATATACTTAGTACTTAGTATGGTGATGTAATGGTTCTCTAGTTCACACATACTTAGTATGTTATAATGATGTAATTATACTGAGGTATTGAAGGGCTGAGAGGATTGGAAATAGAGACATTCCATCTTTGACCATCCTCCTAGTGCCTCTCCTGCCTCCTGCATTCCTCTACTAAGATCAAAGCCGGTCTCTAGGTCCTCCAGAAAGCTAGTATGGACACTACATTGGGTGCCCAAATAGGGACCTTCTTCAGTAACCATCATCATTCAATAAACATTTATTAAAGACATACAGAGTATCAGATTCGGTGCACAAGTGCTAGACACTTCATGGTAGAGACCCCTCAAAAACACTCAAGGTTCCTTTTCTCTTGTACTTAGCAGAACAATATACGGGAGAAAATAATGGTTCTTCATTCTCTGGAGAGGCCATCACTGGCATTGTGATTGGAGTCCTGACTGCAGTAACTCTCATTGGGACCCTCATCTATATCCAGTACTTCAGAAAGACTAGAAGGTAAAATGATGCTTCCTCAGGTTGTCCTTCCTTATTTTCCGTCTTCCTAAATGGGGGGGAGGGGAGAATCAGCAGGGTCTCCTGCATCTTGTACTCTCTTTTGCACCCTCTCTACCTCTCTTTCCTAAACTCCTACATTTCAGAATAGATTCTTTTGGTGGACTCCTTCTTTGGGCTTTCATCCTATTCCATTGCTCATACTTGATAGTCCCTCTATAGGTATTCACTTCCACATTGGAGTGGGGACGAGAACTTATTTTTCCTCAGACAGAGACTGAATTTAATGGACAAAGAGAGAAAGAATGAAAGGGACTACACTGAGGAAGGAGATAGGTTACTACTCACAACCTAGTGAGAAGCCAAGGGAAAGAAATGCCAGTGAGGCAGACCCCCAGTGCATGGAGAAGCTGAGCAGGACCTATTGGTGAAGAAAGTAACAATGAGAAGGTTGTATTTAGAAACAAGGCATGGAGCCTGAGAATATCCAAAGACAAACTTTGACTCTGCTCTAGGGGTTCCTTCTCCCTCAGGGAAAACTTTCATTTGCATAAGAATGACAGTCCCTCATATCTATTCTTTCTGAAGGGCCAGTAAAGACCAGCTTTCAGAGAAGAACCATTCAGCACCACAACATGGTAAGTGAAAGCACCAAACAATGAAACCAGTACATAATAGTGGCCTTGGGAGAAATGGTTCCAACCATCATCTTCTTTCTTTGTTCAGGGAGAAGCTATTAGCTATCCTTCTAATGAGGACCACCTCCCTTGCCTTTATTTTGATCAGGAAATCTCACACAATTCAATTCTGAAAATAGTTTTTCACTTAAATCATCTTAAACTGTATTTATTAACTTGTATGATTAAAGGACCTAATATTTGGAGGACTAAGACTTAAGTTACTAAGACTTAAGTTTTACAGGGCCTAGTGATGGTGACTCTCCACACTCCCCTCCCTTTTCTATTACTCTGCTCACATTCTGACTTCTCACTTAACCCCTGTCTAACTCTGAGGAAACATCCCTCTGCCACAATTTGCTCTTGTAAAGAGAGAGGGCTGGAGTACCTGGTCTTTATATTCCCTTCCACCTCAATATCTTTGCTTTTAAATCACTGCTCAAATGCAAACTCTTCTTAAGCACTAAATGAGAGGCATGTTGTTTGGTTTTCTTTTGACCTAGGGCTACCATGCCCAAAGAACTCACCCCCAAATGGCCAATCAGCTGAGTATGACCCTCTCCATATGTAGTAAGAGAAACTTTCCAGAATGACAGGCAGTAGCACACTTCTAGGGTTTTCTGGGTCACCTCCTTGGTTTGATGAGTCAACAGAACCAGGCATTGTACCACAGTGCCACATTCCTTGCCCTCATGAGCTTCTCTGTTCTGTCCTCTAAGGCAGATTCAGAGATGAGTGGAGGTGTTCAGGTCACCACATCTACACTCAGATTCTGAAGGCCATATCTTAGAACCAACAATCTGAGTGTGCCCAATGCATCCTAAAGTCCTAAAACCTCAGAATTGCAGATGAGAGACATCCTGGAATTTCTTCCCTGGGCATTTTGTCAGGTTGTCCCCTATCTCTGGAAGGTTCTGCTATATTCTCTTTTTTTTTATGCTATATTCTCTTAACCTTTGGGCTCTGGGGCTTTCCTTGAGTCCCAGCTATTATCACTTCTTTCCCAAGAAGCCTTTCCCAATTCCTATTCATTGTAGTGTTTTCCCTCTGTTGATGATCTCTCCAATAATCCTATCTACCATATTGGTACAGAACTTGCAAATTGTCTCATTCTTTTAGACAACAATCTCCTCAAGGGCACTAATTACTTTCTGCTTTTCTTGGTATGCCCCATCCTTAGCACAAGATAAGTTACAGCAATATTTATTGACTGACTTTCTGTGAGGGAAATAGGGAAAAAGAAACAACACACCCTGCCCCGCCATATCATCATCATCTATTTGCTGGGTGAGCAGGGGTGGGAAGGAGGAAGATACAGTCCATTTGGAATTCAGGCTCAGGAGATACCAAGGAAATCTTCTGTCTGTATTTCTTTCCTTCCAGGTGAGGCCATCACCATGTATGAAAACATTGTTCACTTTAGAGGCTCAGCTCTGCCGGCACAGGTAGGGACACAAGGTCTTCTTCAATCACTTCTAGGACTCTGGGATGTTTGTTATGGAGTCCAAAAACCTGGAGATTCTTCCTGACTCACACCCTTAGGCTTTTAGTGTACCTGAGAGATTGCAGGATCACTAGAGCACCCTAATGAGCAGCAGAGTATCTGAAGGAGAGTGAAAAGGTGGGTGAATATTCCCTAGCATTGTCAAGAGGTCTGGTTGTAGACCAGTTTTAAGAGGAGAAAAGTTTTGGAGGAGATGCGGTGGTAAATGGGGACCTGATCACTATCTTTGGAGGCACAACATGTGGGAGAAAAATAGATTTGGTCTCCTTGACTCCACAGGGCACAATAGGGAAGAAGGAATGGGATTTGTAGACGTCAGTTGAAACAATGTCAGGAAAACTTCCCAGAAATAAGATGTCAAATGTTCTTTCTAAAAGATGCCCATCTCTCTAATTCAAAATGTCAGCAACTCAGCCCTGAAGTATTGCAACAGCTTCTTCACTGGTGTCCTTAGAGTCTTCCCTCTCCTCCACACAGCTGGCAAACACATATATAAGCATAGGTTTAGCCAAGTCCCTGTCCTTCATCACAAAGACTTAAAGGCTCCCTGTTGCCAGGAAAAGAAATCATGACCACACATAGTTTGTTTAGCTCCACTTTCTGAGTTCACTGGTGTGAGAAACTCCCATTCTAAACATTTATGGGATAACCTATAGACTTGGAGTTCTGCTAGTCATAAAAACCTTAAGGGTTTTCCCTAGGTTCTGAAGGCCAGTTTGTGGCAGAGGCCAGACCTGAAATCTGCTGCTTCTGACTTCCAGGACAATTCATTACCACTAATCCCTGTTCCCTGGATGGCTCTTAGGTCAGTTTTACCAGATTTATCAGACGTTGTTGTCCTTGCTGAACTTAAAGTTTCAAACTAATCAGTCCCACTGTTGTTGTAAGGACACCACCTTCCATCTGTCCTGCTGGCTCTCTGTTCAGGTTATGTCCCATGCCTTGAAGAAGTTTCCTCCTCACCTCCCTCTCATTGAAGCCTGTTTCCTCTGCCTAGTTCAGTTCAAGTGCTAAACGTATAAGTTAGATATTTTACTTCCCTCATGTGATGGTTTTATTGCCTTGAAGTCCAGCATTTTGCACCAGGTGCAAAATTTCCTTTAGAAGGTCAATGGATTCCTCCAGATTCCCATTCTTTCTTTAAATGATTGGTGTTATTCAGAAATTCCTCCTTCTTTTTGTAGAAGGCTGAATTGTAGAACTCTCAAATTTATATTTACTTGAGAAGCATGCCTGAGGAAGGTATTGTACTGATTTCTAGGAACTGACCCTTTTCTCTCTCTAGATGATTGTGGCTTAGGAACTTCTGTTCCTTATTGATTTGGTTCCCTCATACTGGAGACAAATATTTGGGAGCAGGTTTAATTGTTGTGTCTCTACTTTTATCTTTTCAGAGCAGAACAACAAAACTCAAAGCCTAGAAATCTGGGTTTCTCACTAGTCTCTTATTTCCCCAACTGCTACCATCTTTAAGGACTGAGGATGAGCAGGATTTTGGTAAGCTGAATTTCCAAGAAGTGATATCAATGAACAGGTCCTTTGAAAAGAAAAAGAAGGAAGCAATCTTTCTAATCCCGTTGTGCTTTATGCCCTTCTTAGGGCATTGCTTTGGGCTAATGTAGTCACAGTAGTCCCACTCAACTAATCAATCCTAATCAATGAGATACAATTAAAAGACAATGGCAAAACTCAACCAATTTCCCCTGAACCATCCCTGATAATCTTCCTTTCCCTCTGATTCCCCATAACAACCATAAGAAGTAGTCTGAACAGGTATGGTTATCCTCACCTTACAAAAAAGAGGGTATCAGACTGCGAGTGGATTATTAAAATGAGCTTCATAACTAAGCTTAAATGCAGGTCTCCTTGCTTCTCTGAATCATCTCACTGTCTCTTGATTTGAGCAGAATCATTAGCAGCATCTTTTAAATTATACTCTCTTTTTGCCTATTTGGCAAAGTCCTCTGCAAGTATCTAGCTCCATGGTACAGAGTACTATACTGGAATCAGAAAGACCAAAGTTCAGATATGACCTCAGACATTTATTGACTGTGTAACTCTAGGCAAGTTATTAATCTCTCTCAACCATCAATTTTCTCAGCTATGAAATGGGAATAATAGCATTTACATCCTATGGTTGTTGTTAGAATCAAATGAGATAATATATGTAAAGTGCTTAGTTCACTGCTGGCATAAAGTAGGTACTTAATAAATGCTTGTTTCCTTCTTTCCATCAAAATATGTGTCTTTTGAGAATATGAAGTCATTGTTAAAAATTACAATGAGGATAGTTAAGCACACACAGACACATGGGAATGACATCTTCTGGGATTTATCTTTCTACACATCGCGTGGTAGAAAGAGTTTGTATTTCATTACAACTCCCCATGCCATATAATACAACAAAATTAGAATTACACACTTTCAAAACAGGGACAAAATGATCAAGTCATCTCAAGAGTAACCTGTGTCTTTCTACCTTGGATCAATTGTAAATTCCTTAATTACTAGCATCATTTCACTTTTGTAAGCATTAGGTGAGTTGGAAAGCAGGCAAACAGGCAAAAAGCATCCATCACCTTACACTAATCCCCAATTTTGTATAGTTGGAAAATTTTCCAGATTTCTTCTTTCCTTAGGATCTTGGATTTCTTTTCTCACTTACCCCTTACTACTACAATTTCTTTTCAAAGCAAGTCATGTAGCCAAGGGAATTAAGGTAGAACCCTAATGCATCCCAGCCATCTATGCTATGATTGCTGATTTGCTTTAAGTGACTGCATTCTCTATGCTTTGGGAAGTTGTATAAAAATCAATATATTCTTTTATTTTTGGACACAAGCTTCCACTCATGGACATTGGTGAAGCAGTTGTTTAAATCTCTTTGGCTAGAATCTCTTCCTTTAATGTTTTATCCAAGAACTGGTACTCAGAGTTTAATTAGTCAATATTTCAATATTATTTGAATTAATATCAGAATTTAGGATGTGAACATGTTTTCCTAACATTCTTGGATTACACAGATCTTGAGAAGGGTAGCAGAACTCATCTTTTTGTTCCAGAGCTGTGGGTCCCCAAGTGATTGAATGAGCAAGCAAATATAGCAAAGGAGACTTGTGTACTAGAGAAAATGAAGCTTTACATTCAATGCTTCTCAGATTTCTTATCTTTATATAGTCCCAGCCAGTGCAAATATTAGGTACTGCTCTGGTCCACCCTTTCCACTGCTTCTACCAAAGGATTGGAAGATTCATGTGCCAGTCACTGGCTCTCCTCCAGGGCTATCTTGAACCTTTCTAGCTACAGTCAAGCTCTTTCTAATGTAGCCCCTTATACTTCTATTCTTTCCCCCAGTAATTTTTGCCCACTGGGAACTCTTTCACTGTGTGAAGAAACATGTTACATTTGCAGTCCCAACACCTAACTTAGTATCTGACATACAGTAGATGTTTAATAAAAATGTTTTTGATTGACTGATTGATTGATTACTTAATTGGATTACTCACAGGGAATATGTAATATTTGCTTTAGACATTAACTCCACTTATGAACAGAGCACAAACTGTGTAAAATAAATGTTATTCTTAACTGCACAACTGAAGTGCTCAAATGGATTGTCTGTTGTCTGTGAGCAGCATTCAGTATCTTTCAGTCACTAAGTTCTAGGACTTTTCCATCATAAGAAACCTACAAACATTATCTTCTCTTTCCCCTTACATCCTAAGATCATGGACTTAGAGTTGCAAGAGATTTATAGATTTTGTAGTTCAACCTCCATCTTACAGATAAAGAAACTGAAACCTTCAACGTCAAGTAATATCTCCAAGGACTGGTTGTTGTCCTTCATTCTCAAAAAAGGATCCACATGATGTCACTTTGTTAGAGTTGAGGTATAGTGTGTCCGACTGTGGCAGATTAAACTAATATGAGCTCAGAGTGCTCTGCCACAGGTAGCTAGGTTGGCACGGTGGTAGAGTTCAGGGCCTGGAGTCAGTTAGATGGTGTTCAAATCTATTCTCAGACATTTACTGATCCTGAACAAATCAATTAACCTATTCACCTCAGTTTCTTTACCTGTAAAATGAATTGGAATAGGAAATGGCAAACTACTTCACTGTCTCTGCCAAGAAAACCCCAAATAGGGTTATGAAGAGTTGGACATGACTAAAATGGTTAGAAAAAAACAAAAACATGGGGATAATAATGAAAGAAAATGAAAAAAGTTATTTCAGAAATTGATTTGAGATAAAGAATATAGATGATAAGGAAAGAAAAGTTTACCTTCCTTCTGACAATCAGAGGATATTCCTTGTTTTCTACTCCAGCAAGGAAAGGAAAGGAAAGAATAAAGATGAAATCTCCTCCTCTTCCTCATTCATCTCCCTTTATTGTTCCTCCTTCATAATGAGCATTTAATAATTACTTGTTGTTGATTGAGTTACAAAAGGCATTTGAAAGTATTAAACTCAGTCCTATTTCAGAAGGGCACGCAAATCGTTGATGTAAATTAGTTTTAATATTAGACACAGTGTAATTAATACAAAATAATACCTGTCATTTTAATGAACTTTTAAAAGTACCATTGCAAGGCATCACAAAAAGTAAATGTTTTTGCTACAGATGAGAAAATGAGTCACAGAAAAGTGAGGTGATTTAATTAACATCATATAATTAGTTAAAATTCAGGTGCCCTCAATGTTCCTTAATGATCAACATTTTAGATAGCTAATTACTACCACATCCCTGACTGCAGGTCATGAATCTTTGACACACAGATTCAAGGTTCTCCTCCATAGGAATATTTTTGAGGGTAGTTTTTTTTTTGAGGAAGTAAGCTGATAGATTGGAGCACTGAATAGGGAATTGGATTTTAAATCAGGATTAATCAATCAACAGCTAAACATTTATTAAGTGCTCACTTGCAGGCACTATGCTAAGGGCTGGGCAAACAAAGAAGGGCAAAGATCAATACTTTTTCCTGAAGACCTCATAGTCTAATGGTGGAGATAATATGCAAGTTACATACAAAAATAGATAGGATTACACATAGACATAGATATGAATCATATATATGAAAGACACATACACAAATATATGTATATATTTATATATATACATACATACATATATATAATATACATATATGAACAATTGGAAATAATGAATAGATGGAAGGTACTAGAATTCAGGGAGATCTTAGGATGACCTAGATTCAAATCTTACCTCAAACACTCATTAGCTGTGTGATCCTAGACAAGTCACATAGACTTTCTCAGCCTCAGTTTCTTAATCTGTAAAATTAGGATAATAATATTATAGGGTTGTTCTCAGGATCAAATGAGAGCATTATGTAGAATGTTCTGCAAACCTTAAGTTGTTTTATAAATGTTAGTTGCTATTAATTTTAGATTTCTTCAGGGTCTGAAGGACTCTCTACTGCACAAATATCTTTCTCCCTCTCCTTGCACCCCTCTTGAACCTCTTCAAGATCCATCCTGCCTTTCCACTCTTCTTATACCTTACTCATGTCCATATGTTCTTCAATCCAATGGCACTGACCTCTTTGTTATTCCGAAAAGAAGACACTACACTTCCAAATTCCTGGTATTTTCTCTGTTTGCCTCCCATATCTGGAATGCTCCCTCCTCATTTCTGCCTCCTGGCTTCCCTGATCTATCTTCTACATGGAATCTTTCCCAACCCATTTTAATTCTAATGTCTTTCTCCTGTTAATTATTTCCCACTTAACCGGTATATAGCTTGTTTCTATATATTTGTGTTTTCTCCCATTAGATTTTGAGATCCTCAAAAACAGGCATTGTCTTTAGTTTCTTTTTGTATTCCTAGAGATTGGTTCCATGCTTGGTACGTAATAGTTGCTTAATAAGTGTTTATTGACTGGTTGATTTTCTTAATACATATCCAAGAAACAACATTTGTTATCTTGCTCCCTAAAACTACTTCTCTTAGACCCTTGCCTATTATTTTTTGAGGATACTCCCCTTGCTTAACAAGTCAGAGCCATCCTCATCATTCATCCTCCAGTTAATGTCCGTTCTCCTGCCACAACAGCTCTCATGTTCATTCCCCCCATCCATTCACGTGGTCATTATTCTTGTCACATTTCATCAGCATCCAAACAACAGTGTCCAAACTGGTCTCCTGGCTTCCTAACTCTGCCCATTCAGCTGAATTATTATTCAGAATAATTTTCCTGAAGCCCAAAAAGGACTTTGACACTCCCATACAAAGAAATCTACAGTGACTTCCACTTGACTCTGGAATAGGGGTGATATCCAACTCACAGGCTTGTGAAATAAGGGCTGTGAAATCATTTGCTAAGGCAATTACAGGTAAGTTGAAAGCCAGGTGCAACAGCTTCCTGTTGCTTGAGTTTTCTAAGTTGATAATTTTATATGGCCCATGGATGATGTTTCATATATATATATATATATATATATATATATATATATATATATATATATGTCCAAATAGCTCTTGACAGAATAAAACAAAGAAAATTTCTTAGCATGGTATGGAAAACTAACTATTTAGTAGAGGCCAACCTGTTGAGGCTTATGACATTTTAAAATTATATTATCCTTAACCACAAAATCTACTTGTTCTTTGAACCTGGATTTCCACTTCTTTTCAGGGTCTTTGGCATGTGAGGAACATATTGTTCCAAAACTCTGGATCTTGAAACATTTTGCCTCTTTCAGGATTCAGGTGATATCACTTCTGATATGAAATCATTTTTGATTCCCATAGTTCTTAGAACAGATTCTCATTCTCTCTCTCTCTCTCTCTCTCTCTCTCTCTCTCTCTCTCTCTCTCTCTCTCTCTCTCTCTTTCTCCTTTCTATCTGCCCCTTTTTGTTTTTCTCTGTTTCTCCTAATTCCCCCCTTATCTTACTTATCTGGCTACATATTACATTACTCTAGTAAAATGTAAGATCCTTGAGAACGTGGGTTGTTTTTGTTTTTGATTTTTAACACTTACAATATCACCAAGTAGAGCAGACATGGATTAAACATTTTTTTAATTTGAAGTGTAGAGCAGATCATCTTTACTCAAAATCACAAGTGTTCCCCTCTATATCTCTTCTTAAAACATCCATTCTCTATGACCCACATGGAAAATAATTTTAAATTTCCATCATTAATATCTGATACCATCTTACCTACTGACCAAAGGAAGGCTGTTCTTCTCATTATTTCTCACTGTAGATCCTGGATTATTTGAATTAATAGTCAAATATACTTATAGCCAATCTATCAAAGTCAGAGGGAATCTAATACCTCATTGTCTTAATTGAGCATCCTGGTATATGTATTGACATGTCTGGTTTGATATATGATAAAGAGAATTCTAAAGTACTGGTTTTTTCCTAGGAAGGGTAATGTCTATAATCAAATTGAAACTGTTTTGATAAATGAAGACAACAAGGGAATGGAAGCCAAGAGGGATGAAGGGTCTAGATTTAGGTAAAGAAATTATTTATATTGAGGACACTTCAGGGACCCTGAGTTCCTACTTACTAATCAAGATCTAAATGATACCCTGGGGATAGTTGGTCTTGAGAGAAGTTTCTTTGGGAGTAATAGCTCACTACTTTTTGGACCTCAGGCTTTCAAAAGGAGGGTAGCCTTTTGGACTGACAGATACAAGTCTACCTTATGCCAAGACCTTATTCTATAGAATATAGATCATATATGTCTCTATATAAGTCTAAAAGAATAGATCTGCTTCTATTCATTTCTGGTTAAATGTGAAAGAATTTTTGGATGATGTTTACTTATTATACCTTTTTAAAAATGATGTGGGAAAACTTAAGTGTATTGGGAAGAAGAAAAATTGTCAAAGGGCTGAAACTGACTCTCTGTGGAAATGATTAAAAATGGGGGTTGTTTAGATTAGAGAAGATTTTATTATTTTTAGGAAAATTAAAGGCTTCTATAAGAAGACAAAGGTAAAAACATTTTTCATACATGAAATCATTTTAAAAAGTAAAATATTGCTACAGTTTATATAGCACTCTACCTCATAAAGAACTTAATGTGTTTCTTCTTTTAATTAAGCATGGGAAATGTCTTCAAGTTGAGTAAAAAGGTTTGGACATGGTCAGTGACCTATGAAATGTCAAAGAGCTCCTTAATATCAAGGTTTATAGTGGAATTCAGTTCTTCTGACTCTAAAAGACAACATGGCACAGTGGAAATATCACTCACTTTAGGGTCAGAGAGCCTTGGTTCCAATCCTACTTTATACAATTGGTCATTAACTTCCAAGATTCATCTGTAGAAAGAATGGGAGAGCTTTTGTAATCGTTGTCATTGATGGTTCTTTATAATATGTATATGCTGTGAAGCACTTTGAAGAATAAAAATAAGACACATGAAAAATTGGAAGCTCATTTTTCCATTCAACTCTCTATCATCTTTTTCTCATGATTGCAATTCTTCTACTCTCTCTTTAAACCTTTGGTGTCCTCCAGTCCTCTAATCCTTACCCCAAACAGATGTCATATTCCAAATCACAGGGAACATAGAAACTTTCCAACTTGAGTTCCCTCACTTATTGTCAACTCCTTTAAATATCTGTTGGGGACTCGAGCTCTTTCCCTTCATTTCAGTATCAGAGAAACAGACATTCTGCTCTGAGTTATCAGAGAAACTTGTTGCAAAGATGTTTCTCAAGTTGACGGCTTCCCTTCTAATTTTAACTCTGATTTTGTTTATACAAAAGCTTTTTTGTTTAATCAAAAAAAAATAATAATTTTATTTTTTCTCGTCTTCTTTATCCTTTATAGCAGGGGTCCTCAAACTACGGCCCACGGGCCAGATGCAACAGCTGAGGACGATTATCCCCCTCACCCAGGGCTATGAAGTTTCTTTATTTAAAGGCCCATAAAACAAAGTTTTTGTTTTTACTATAGTCCGGCCCTCCAACAGTCTGAGGGACAGTGAACTGGCCCCCTATTTAAAAAGTTTGAGCACCCCTACTTTATAGGATCATGAAATCTTTTTCACTCATCTATAGTTTTAAAAGTTATTTTCTTCCTACTTCTTCAAATTTATTTATTTTTTTCATAATTATAACTTTTTATTGACAGAACCTATGCCAGGGTAATTTTTTACAACATTATCCCTTGCACTCACTTCTATTCTAACTTTTCCCCTCCTTCCCTCCACCCCTTCCCCAGATGGGAAGCAGTCCTATACATGTTAAATATGTCACAGTATATCCTAGATACAATATATGTATGCAGAACCAAACAGTTCTCTTGTTGCGCAGGAAGAATTGGATCCAAAAGGTAAAAATAACCCGGAAAGAAAAACAAAAATGCAAACAGTACATTCATTTCCCAGTGTTCTTTCTTTGAGTGTAGCTGCTTCTGTCTATCATTGATCAATTGAAACTAAGTTAGATCTCTTTGTCGAAGAAATCCACTTCCATCAGAATACATCCTCATACAGTATCATTGTTGAAGGATATAATGATCTCCTGATTCTGCTCATTTCACTTAGCATCAGTTCATGTAAGTCTCTCCAAGACTCTCTGTATTCATCCTGCTGGTCATTTCTTATGGAACAATAATATTCCATAACATTTATATACCACAATTTACCCAACTGTTCTCCAATTGATGGGCATCCATTCATTTTCCAGTTTCTAGCCACTACAAGCAGAGTTGCCACAAACATTTTGGCACATACAGGTCCCTTTCCCTTCTTTAGTATCTCTTTGGGGTATAAGCCCAGTAGAAACACTGCTGGATCAAAGGGGATGCACAGTTTCATAACTTTTTGACCATAGTTCCAAATTGCTCTCCAGAATGGCTGGATGTGTTCACAATTCCACCAATAGTGTATTAGTGTCCCTGTTTTCCCACATCCTCTCCAACATTCCGCATTATCTTTCCCTGTCATTCTAGCCAATCTGACAGGTGTGTAGTGGTATCTCAGAGTTGTCTTAATTTGCATTTCTCTGATTAATAATGACTTGGACCATTTTTTCATATGGCTAGAAATAGTTTCAATTTCTTCATCTGCAAATTGTCTGTACATATCCTTTGACTATCAATTGGAGAATGGCTTGATTTCTTATAAATTAAAGTCAGTTCTCTATATATTTTGGAAATGAGGCCTTTATCGGAACCTTTAACTGTAAAAATGTTTTCCCAGTTTATTGCTTCCCTTCTAATTTTGTCTGCCTTAGTTCAAATTTATTTTTAATGTGAACTTTTATATTTATGTCTTTATTCCAATTAGCTATTTTTTCAATAATAGTTTTTATTTTTTCAAAATATGCAAAGATAGTTTTCAACATTCACCCATGCAAAATATTATATTCCATTTTTTCTCCCTTCCTTTCCCCACCTCTCCCCTAGAGAACAAGTAATAATATATGTTAGACATATGTAATTCCTCTATACATATTTCCACATTTATCATGTTGAACAAGAAAAATCAAATCAAAAAGGAAAAAAAAGAAATAATACAAAAAATAAGAAAACAACAAAAAAAAGTGAAAATATTATGTTGTGATCTACATTAAATCACTACAATTCTCTTTCTGGATGCTGATGGCTCTATGCATAACAAGACTTTTAGAATTGGCCTGAATCCACTCCTTGTTGAAAAGAGTCACATTCATCAGAATTGATCATCCCATAATCTTGCTATTGCTGTGTACTGTTCTCTCGATTCTACTCACTTCACTTAGCATCACTTAGTTCATGCAAGTCCCTCCAGACTTTTCTGAAATCATCCTGCTGATCATTTCTTACAGAACAATAATATTACATAACATTCACATACCATAACTTATTCAGCCATTTTGCAGCTTGATGGGCATCCACTCAGTTTCCAGTTCTTTATCACTACAAAAAGGGCTACTACAAATTTTTTTTTGCATATATACATTCTTTCCTCTTTTTTGTGATCTCTTTTGGATATAGATCAAGCAAAAACACTGCTGGATCAAAGAGTATGCACAATCTGATTGCAATTTGGGTATAGTTTCAAATGATCCAAATGGTTGGATCAGTTAAGAACTCCACCGACAATGTGTCAGTGTCCCAGTTTTTCCACACTCTGCAACATTTATCATTATCTTTTTCCTGTAATCTTAGCCAATCTGAAGGATATGTAGTAATACCTCAGAACTGTCTTAATTTGCATTTCTCTGATCAATAGTGATTTAAAGTATTTTTTCATGTGATTAAAGATGGTTTTAATTTATTCATCTGAAAATTGTTTATTCATATCATTTGACCATTTATCAGTTGGAGAATGGCTTGTATTCTTATCACTTTGACTCAGTTCTCCATATTTAGAAATGAGGCCTTTATCCCAATCCCTGAATATAAATTCCCCCCTCCACCCCAAGTTTCCTGCTTGCTTTGTAAATTTGACTGCATTGTATAGAATTTTTTGTATAGAAACTTTTAAATATAATATAGTCAAAATTTTCCATTTTGCATTTTATAATATTCTCTAGTTCCTATTTGTCCATAAATTTCTTCCTTCACCACAAATCTGAAAGGTGAGTATTCTTTGTTTTTCTCTTTATCACTATGTCTAAATCATGAACCCAGTTTGACCTTATCTTGGTATATGATATTAGGTGTTGGTCAATGCCTAGTTTCTGCCATACTATTTTCAAATTTTTCCAACAATTTTTGTCAAATTATTCTTAACCAATGCAAATGGTTCTGATGACCACTGCTTTTTAATATAGTTTTAGGTATGGTACAGCTAGGACACCTTCATTTGCATTTTGTTCAATAACTCTCTTGAAATTCTTGACCTTAAGATGAACTTTGCTATTATTTTTTCTAGTTCTGCAAAGTAATTTCTTGGCTATCTGATTGGTATAGAACTGAAATATTAGATTAATTTAGATAGAATTGTCATTTTTGTTATAATAGCTCAGTCTACCCATGAGCACTTGGTACTCTCCAACTGTTTAAATCTGACTTTATTTTTGTGGAAAGTGTTTTGTAATTGTATTCACATAGTTCCTGACTTTGTCTTGGCAAGTAGACTTCCAAAGAATTCATTTTATCTACAGTAATTTTAAATGGAATTTCTCTTTGTATTTTTTGTTACTGGATTTTGTTGGTAACATTTAGAAATACTGATGATTTATGTGGATTTGTATCCTGCAACTTTGCTAACATTATTGTTTCTAGTAGTTTTTTAGTTGATTCTCTAGGATTCTCTAAGTATACCATAAGATTGTTTGCAAAGTGATAATTTTGTTTCCTTATTATTTACTCTAATTCCTTCAACTTTTTTTTCTCATTGCTAAAACTAACATTTTTAATACAATATTGAGTGGCAGTGGTGATAGTGGACAACCTTGTTTCACTCCTGATCTTATTGGGAAAAATTCTAGTTTATCCCCATTATATATGATGGTTGCTGAAGGTTTTAGATAGATGCTATTGATCAGTTTAAGGAAAACTCAATTTATTCCTCTGCTCTCTAGTATTTTTAATAGGAATGAGTGTTGGATTATGTCAAATGCTTTCTCTGCATCTATTGAGATACTCATTTAAGATTTGTGTAAATCTGATTATTGAGGTAGTCAATTATGCTAATAGTTTTCCTAATACTGTACCAGCATTCCTATTATGAATTCTGCTTGGTCATAGTGTATTATCCTGGTGATAATCTGCTGTAATTTCTTTGCTAATACTTTATTTAGGATTTTTGTATCAATATTCATTAGGAAAATTGGTCCTTTTTCTATTTTGATCCTACCTGGTTAAGGTACCAGCACCAGATCTGCATCATAAAAGGAATTTGGTAAGACTCCTTATTTCCCTGTTTTTCTAAAGAGTTTGCATTGCAGTGGAATTAATTGTCTTTTAAATGTTTTATAGAATTCACTAGTAAATCCATCTGGCCCTGCAAATTTTTTCTAAGGGAGATGATTAATAGCTTGTTCAATTTCTTTTTTTCTAAAATGGGAAAATTTAAGCAATCTATTTCCTCCTCTTTTAATCTGGGCAATCTACATTTTGTAAATATTCATCCATTTCACTTAGATTATCAGCTTTATTAGCACATAGTTGGGCAAAATATTTCCTAATTATTGTTCTAATTTCCTCTTCATTGGTGGACAGTTTACTCTTTTCATTTTTGGACTAGCAATTTCATTTTCATCTTTCCTTTTTCTAATCAAATTAACTTAATGTTTATTTATTTTGTTGCTGTTTTCATAAATCCAACTCTTAATTTTGTTTATTAGTTCAATAGTTTACTTACTTTCAATTTTATTAATCTCCTCTTTTATTTTTAGAATGTCATTTGGTAGTTATTTGGGGATATCTATGTCACATTTATTTTGAATTTATTAGGAATATGGTGTCAGAGCTTGGTCTAATTTAGTTCACACTCATTTCCAGTTTTCCTGCCAGGTTTTGAATAGTGAGCCCTTAGCCAGCAGTTGTCATATTTTCATGTGACTATATATATATATATATATATATATATATGTACATATATATGCATATATATATTGCTACATGATGTATATCTAATTGATTCTCCTGATCCTCACTCTCCTATCCATTTTTGGACAGTATAAATTATTTTAGATGATCATTGCTTTATAGTGTAGTTTGATATTTGACACTAGTGGGTCCTTCTTAATTTCCAATTTATTTCATAATTTCCCATAAGGGAAATGACCATTTGTTTCTTTAATTAAATTTTATTACTATTTGTTTCTTAATCTCTTAATAAATCCTTAACAGTTTAATTGGTAGGACATTGAATAAATAAATTTATATATGTACAATTGTTTTCTTTTAGTGGCATAGACTGACCATAATGATTTAATATCTCTTTACTTAGCTTTGTTTTTATTTTTATAAAAATTGCTTTGTAGTTGTACAGTTAGATCTCTATAATGCAATAAGAAATCTTGTATACAAATTATTTGAATATACAGTTCTTGTTTTCACTGGGCTAGATCTTTGGACTATAGTTTGCAGACTCCATTCTTTCCCCATTTTAAAGAACCAAAATGGCTATTCTTCCTCAGTTCTGTGTCATGGCCCCCATTCTCCATGATGTGTCAAATGTTAGGAAATGTTTTGTAATTTTGTTTTGTATCCACAGCACTTGATATAGTGCTTGTTACGTTGATTTTGAAATGGCAGTGCCTGACAATTGATTTTCTATTGCTGGATTCCTTGACTTCTCTTCAGAAGGGCTATCTTTCTATTTTCATTGGCACATAATAAGCTATTAACAAATGATTGTGGATTGGCTATTGCCTGATAATTGCTAGGCAGTCATATTTGCCTGTTTTTTTTCAGGATCTAGGAATGTAATATATCTGGGTCAAGTGATTTGAATTCATTAAGAGCGGTAAGTTGCTCTCACAATATATTTTTCTATGCACTATCCTTGATGAACACATAATATTTTATGCAATCAATTATCATTTATTAATACGTGAGACATAAATCTACACTTATATCAATTCTCTATTTCCCATACCTCAATCTCCAACTACCTGCTAGATATCTTTGCTTGGATGTCCAATAGACATCTCAATGTCAACTCATTCAGCGATTGAATTCATGACATTTCTTCCTACATCCATCCAATCTTAACTTTCTTTCTTTTGAGGGACCAACATCCTTCCACTCAACTCATTTGCAAACTTGGCATTATCTGTGGCTTCTTCCTTACTGTTATATACATAGCATACTTTCTGCCTTCACACAGCCTTACTTTTTCAGTTCTGGAACCATAATGAAATCAATATTGCCATTGTCACTGGAAAGGATATGTCAGATAAAATTTCAATAATTATAAACAAATTCTAATCCTATGCAGATTATTAAAGAAACAAAGGGAGGATATCATCAAACTTTTTGAACATAAATAAAAGGCAAAGTCAGGAAAAAAAACCCTCTAATTCACTTTTTTGTTTCTCAGGTAGAGTGACCTATTCTAGATCCAAAGTATTCTAGGGTCTGCATCAACTTGAACAAACTTATGAGCCCCCATCAATATTTTTACCTGTATTAGTCATTGAGTAGACACTATTAGTTCATATCAAAGGCATTTAATTAAAAAATATCAGAGTAAGAAAGTCATTTATTAAAATAGCATAGTAAAAAAAAGTAGCAACAAAACATTTCCTTTATGAATACGTTCACATTGTGTTTTAAGACTTAGGAAGTCATTTATGTTGATTTTTATCATATATTCCTCACAACAATTTTAGGAGGTAGATATTTTTATTATAAACATTTTACATATAAAACATCTGAATCTAAAAGAGTGTTATGGACTAGGATACTGATGAGATTAAGGAACCCCAAGTTAACTCCCTATATTCTCTCAACACCAGCTAAAACTGCTGTGAAAAAGAACTTATGAAGCAGACCTTGAACAATCTGAGTTATCTTTACTTCAAGATATATTCAAAATATATTATTGTGAAGCTCAACTGTAAGCAATTCAGATAAAGAGGATAAAAAATTAGTTTTAAGACTCTGAAGGTGAACTGTCAAGAACTCAGAGAACTTCCTTGATGATTGCTTTTATTTTCTTCATCATTAACTTTTACTTATTATTGTTTAACTACTTAAAATGAAATTGCCTTGGTGGGTGATTTTCACTTAGGTGTTATTTGAATGTTTTTGGAAAGGTATTGTTATTTGAATTCCCAGGCTCTGAATGATGCATGGATTTTGATATACAATCATGGCTGTGATCGATATAATTCAACTATGAAGTGTCTAACAAAGAATTCAAACCCACATTTTCCTAACTCAAAATACAATGCTTTATCCATCCCATCCACCCCAAATTCATCACTTTATACACCTGTGGCAAAAGCAAATGTCGTTAAGTGAGAAGAATTGACATAAGTAGGGAACAAGTATGAAGAAGGGATAGAGATTCAAGGAATGAATAAATAAAACCTATGAGTGAAAATGCCGAATTGAAAAAACACATACAGATAGGAAATCTATGTGGGTAGTTATAAATATAGGAAAATTGTGACCAGAAAATGTATACAGAGGGCTATGTACAAATGGAGACTTTTGGTGAGGCAATGTGCATGGCAGGACACATACTGGGAACACAGGTCATTAGGCAACAAGCATGAAAAGGTCAATCCATGCCTCTGACTCAGCTGTTTTATCAATATTTTACAATGATACCATTCTGCTGTTTCAGTTGGGCTTTCTATTGCTCCATGAAGTTTCAACATGGCCATTTCTGTGTTCTAAAAAGACCAATATGGCAGCATAGAGAGGATTGGTTGGAGAGCTGTGCAATATATGCGTTCATGGATGTACTGTGATCTGGGTCGCTAGAGTTAACCATCAAGCCAATGGGATCACATATCTATTTAACTAAGTTCTCATATCTTTATATCTATACACACATAAAGACATAGATATAAAGACATTTATCTTATCTATTTAAAATAAAGTTATCTAACAGTAAAGAAGAGAAAAAATAATGATTACAGAATTTCACTGCTTTTGTGAGGAGACAAAGACAGACATTAAATAGATGGCAATTTTTATAGTTATCTGAAATGATAACAACTCTCTTTATTCATATGTAGTTCAATTTTTCTTATCTAATAGCCTTTTCCAGGTACCAGCTTTCTTAATGCTCCCTTTACATCTTTGTTCCTCAGGGTATAGATGAGGGGATTTAACAGAGGTGTGACCACAGTGTAGAAGAGGGAGACAAACTTTCCCTGGTCTTTGGACCTGCTTTTAGCTGGCTGGAGATACATGAAGGTGATGGTTCCATAGAAAATTATTACAACTATCAAGTGAGAAGAACAAGTCCCAAATGCTTTACGACGTCCTGATGCAGATTTAATTCTCAATATGGCTTGGGTGATGTACCCATAGGAAATCAGAATGAGAGAGACAGGTACCACAAGAAAAACCACACAAGCCACAAAAAGCTCATCTTCATTGAAAGTTGTGTCTACACAAGCCAATTTGATCATCACTGGTACCTCACAGAAGATGTGATCAAGCTGGTTATGACCACATAGAGGAAGCTGTATAGTGAGAGAACATTGGATCAGAGAGGTAATGAGACCACTGAGCCATGCCGTGGCAGCCAGAGACAGGCAGAGTCGAGGATGCATGATGACTGCATAGTGCAAGGGGCGACAGACAGCTGCATAACGGTCATAGGCCATGACAACTAAGAGAATACACTCAGTGGATCCCAACCCCATGGCCACATACAGTTGAGCTACACAACCAGTGTAGCTCACAGTCTTGTCTTTGCTTCTCATTGTAAACAGTAACTGTGGGGCCACGGTGGTAGTTAAGCAGAGGTCTACAAAGGACAGATTGGTGAGGAAGAAGTACATTGGGGTGTGCAGCTTGGGGTCAATGCTAGAAACCAAGATGATAGTCATGTTTCCCACTAGGTTCAAGATGTAGAAGACCAAGATGACCACAAATAGAATTATTTCTAACTGGGGTTTGTCAGAGAAGCCCAAGAGAACGAAGCCCCCTTGAGAGCTTTTGTTTTGTTCCATTGACCTTCAGTTTTGAGTTCCTGTTGGGAGACTGAAGACACAATGAAATTTTATTAATGTACTGAGGAAAGAAAACAATGAGAGTAAATCAAATCAGGTCAATAAGCCTTTTTAAAGGACTTTTTATATACTAGTTGTTGTGATAAGTAGTGGGTATAAGAAAGGTAAAAATGGTGTCTGTTTTCAAGGAACCTATTGTTTAATAGTGAAGACAACATGCAAACAACTCCATACAAACAAAACACACACACAAAAGAGTGTGTGTGTGTGTGTGTGTGTGTGTGTATGTAGGTGTGTCTGTCTTTGGGTTTCAATTGTACACTTCTTGGCTCGTTTCCTCATGGGTAGAATGAATGGGTAAAACATGTTTTCTCCAAGATCTTTTAAATTTAAGATATTCTGTGCCTCTCTAAGTAGTCAGTCTTCTATGAAAATAAATCAGTTGATTCCATTGATTTCACCTACCCCTAATAACAGATATCATGGCTGAATTTCAATTTTCTGCTCCTGCAAACAAATTTCTGTGTCAAATTTAACTGCCTTCAAGTCTTCATTTCAAAAGGCATTCAGTCTCAACCTTGTAGTATTATGTGAGGATAACAGGGTTATTAAGCTCAACTTAAATTAAGTTTATTTTGTATATTTCAGAAAAAAATTATTATACTGAATTCTGAAAGTGTAGAATGAGTTTTGTGAGAACAGTAAAAATTAACATTTTTATAGTGTTTGGGGATTTACAAAATACTTTTCTCTACATGTGACATACATAGTGAAAGTATTATTCCCAATGGACGGAAGAAGAAAATGAGGGCAGATAGGATAACTAATAATAATGATGATGATAACTGACATTTACATGCTGCTTTAAATTTGCAAAGCACTTTCTTAGATTATTATATTTGATAATCATAATAACTGGGTAAATTATATTTGCAATCATTTTTATTTCCATTTTATTCTAAGATAGGGAATCAAGGTTCTTTGAAGTTAAGTGATTTGTCTATGGTCACAGAATTCGAACTTGGATACTCTGATTCTAGACCCATTGTTCTTTTCAATAAATTTCACTGTTCTTAGGAATAATGTTTCAAAAAATATTTTCGAACAAATATTTGCATCTCTCTTTCCCACCATCTTCCCCCTTTTCCTTCCCATTGAGAAAGCAGAAAAACAAACTTCTGTTTCAAATATTTCAATTCAAACAAAACAAATTCTCATGTAAACCATGTTCAGAATGAAAAGAAAACGTGCTTCAATCTGCACTGTGGATCCATCAGTTCTCTCTGGAGCTGAAGAACATGCTTTATTATGAGTCCTTTGGGATTGTGGTCAATTATTTTCTTGATCAGTTCCCAAGTTTTTGAAAATTGTTTTTCTTTACATTGTTATAGAAATATTTTTCCACATTAAAAATAATTCATTAGACAATACTAAAAATATAGACTAATTTAAGCAAGTTTTTACTCTCCCTGCTCAGCTATAGAACAAATTCTAGAGTATTCATTCCATCCTTCACAACTGCCTTGGGCTCTGTACCTTTCAAAGATCCATCATTTTATAATTTTGTTGGCAGCTGTGATAACAACAACAACAATAATGACCTACATGTGTATATAGTTGTAATTTTCTAAGCCTTTCTGTACAATAGCCTTATGGTACAAAAAGAGCAGACCGTATAATTATATCCATTTTCCAGGTGGGAAAACAAATGTCTAAAATGGATACATATCAAAGGTTGCACAGCTAGTGTTAGATTCTGACAATGAACCCAATTCTCCCAACCCAAAATCTGAAACGTTCCCAGTATATCTGGGTTCCTGACAACAACAGAACAACAATAGTAGTTGTTGTTGAGTAATTTAGTCATATGTGACTCTGTGATCCCATTGGAGGAATCTTTTTGGCAAAGATCCTAGAGTGGTTCACCATTTCCTTCTCCAGCTCATTTTACAGATGAGGAACTGAGGCAGAATTAAGTGACCTTCACACAGTCACACAAATAGTAAGTATCTGAGGCTGGAATTGAACTTATGAGGATGACTCCTCCAGATTTCAAGTGCAATATTCTATCAATTGCACCACTTAAGGTTTGCATTATGGTTTACAAAGTCACTCATATCGAATGTGGAAAAATCCCAATTGGAAGAATGAAGTTATAGGCACATGGGAGTCAAGCTTTCTATGTTTTAGAATCTAGCAGGAATAAAACCTACTTTTGATTGTCTTATATATCATATAACCCAACATGATGTACTGCAGACATCCAAACCAGAAAAGTCATACTTTATTCACCTAATTCATTTAATTACCACACTTTATTCACCTAATTTTAAAATCTTATTTCTTGGCAAAACTCATTGAGATTGTGGGAAAATTTTATGAGATAATGTAACTGCTTTATTTTATTATCTGTAATCTTAGAGCACTCCTTATATAATCAATCTATTTTTATACATCTTCTATGTATCAGGTACCACAAATATAAGTACAAACAATAGAATGATCCCTATTCACACGAAGCTAACAATTTCAACAAGTCACCAGTAAACTTAATCTTTTGAGGTCTCTTCTGCAAAGTCAAATCTATCATTGTTAGGGGGCTGAGCAGAACACAGTCTCATCATTGAAAAGAAAATGAAAAATACATGTTCTGTTGGAGAAAGGCATTCAACAAAATGGATACTCAGTTTGGAAACTAGTGGGATCTTCTATTTTAGTTGACAAATTGTGACAGATTCGAGATGTATAGAAGAAATATTTTTTTCATTTTCTACTATTTAGAAAAAAATAATTATTTGCCTTCCAAAAATGACAGAGGAAAATCAGGATGAGTCCTTTTCTTCCTCTTCCTCCTCCTCCTCTTGTTAATAATAACATAATCATAAAATGAAAGAGAATTTTCATAAGTGAAAATTATCATAAATAATTTGTCTAAGATAAGAAAAGTTTAAATAATTTGCATCAAAAAATTAAAATTGATACAATCTAATTGTTATTATTAGTTATAATATAATTAGCAATATTCAATAATCAGCAGCAATATACTATAGTATATAGGTCACTGGACTTCTAATCTTGAAGATGTAAGCTCAAAACCTGTCTTAGACCCTGGATTGTAATCCTGGATAAAACACTTAATATTTCTAATAGAGGCATCTATAAAATGCTTAAATTATACACATGACCTTTAAAGTCTCTGTTAAAGTAAACTCTAAAGTTAAAGTCAGCTTTAACTCTATGATGATATAGTGTATTATAAATGATAGTCTTTGATAGACGCAGAAAGAGTTGATTTCACATTCCAATTCCCATAAATACTGACTGTATGTACCTGGGATAGTCCCATAAATGCTGGGATAGTCGTATAACCTCTTAATGCCCCCAGATAGCTATGACTATAAATTGCAGAATAATAATGAAGGTGTTTTGGAAGAGGCTACCTTTAAGTCAGAAATCTTACTAAGAAATTTCCTACTCTGATGATAATCTTTACCTTGATGACAAAACAGATCTGGATCAAAGATTATTAAGTGAAGTAATTAAGAGAATAAAATTGTGGTTGCAATTAAATTTTGATTATAACCCTAAGTGTTAAATGGAATACTTCTTTCACATTTGACTTTGGAAAGCCATCTCCTGCTGAATCTAACTAGGATATGAGAATTGAGTCTGACTGCTATGCTTATAGATCCAGTAGTTTTGTTATTAACTTAATCTTTGAAATCAGCTTAATTCAATTCTCAAATAATGCACAATTGAGCAAGCATTAACTTGATCTTGTTATAATTACATGAAATTGTACGTTGGGGTATCACATGGAGATAAAAATAACTCAGTATCAAGTGACTATGATGCCATAGTCTAACAACACTTTGATTTAACCTTAAAGATTTTTCAAAATCAGAGAGAATTCTTTCATCTGTGTTTTGGTTTTAGGAGTTTCATCTATTTCATTATTTCTCTCAAATTTAAGCTCTCAGTCCTATCTCTCTTGATTGTCAATATCACGTCATTTGCTTGCTGTGCATCTTTACCTATAATTATCACAGACATTGTCAAACTCAGCAGGGCCCAAATGGACTTTTTCATATTACTTTTATCTCCACCATTTCTCCCAATTCCTTTATTTCTGCTGTAGAGCTCATCCATACTATAACCACTGGACATTTTCCTTGAGTGTTCTGTACATTACAACCCCATTTCCAGTAAGTTGACAGGCCTTATAACTCTTATCTCCACATGTGTGGCATTTATCCTCTTCTTTCAACACTCTAGTATAGGTGCTCATCACCTCTCATTTGGACCTTTGAGAAAGCCTCCTAATTGTTCTTGCTGCAAGTCTCTCTTCTCTAATCCACCCTTCACATAGTGGACATTGTGAAGCACAAGGCTCATTATGTTTTTCCCCTACTCTGAAACCTTCAGAGACTTTTGGAATCTTTCACTATCTGGCTCTCATCTACCATTCTGGAAAGATTTCCATTTTCAAGAATGATTTCACATTTCTTCCCTTTATTTACCTTATGTTTTAGCAAAAGTAACTTAACTTTCAATTGCAGTGCCACACCTAAATTTTCATCTTTTTTGCCCTTTAAAACTGGGATACTTCCCCTCTTATCTCTGCCTTCTTTTGGATCTGTCATCTTCATATTAAGTCTTCTCTGATTTCTTCAATCTGGGGTATTCTTTTTGTTTAAAAAATTACCTTGTATTTACTTACCTGTGCATGTGTTCTTTCCTCCCAAGAAAAATCCTTGAGGATGAAGAAAATTTTGTTTGTTTTTGTATCCTTAGTATATAGCACCATACTTTGCACACTGTTGTTGAGTTCCAATAGCATTGAAAAGGACTTCCATGATAATCTATATCGTCATAGCCCTTGCAACATACTAAAGAAATCCTAACCTTAACATACTCCTAGGTAGCAATTTATCTTCTGTTTCTTTATAATTTCCACCTAGTTTTATTGCCCAACGCCAAACATAACAAGTCTAATCTCTCCTTCACAACAAGACAATCTTTAGAAATTTTTAAGGCAGCTATAATTCACCTACCTGTCCAGATTCCTTTCTTCTCCAACCTAAATATCCTCAGGTCCTTCACCTAATTCTCAGATGACACACACTCATGCTGCTTTGCTTTCCTGATTAACCCCTCCTGGAAGTCACTGTTTTATTAACATCCTTCTTAAAACAAGGTATCCAGAGCTGAATACAACATTTGAGATGAGGCAAAGGCAAAATTCAGTAGTATTCTCTCTTCTCTATTACTGGAAGTTATGTCCTTTTTAGTGCAATATAAGATCACATACATATTTTAGACTGGCTCATGTTACTGCTGGTTCAGATTAAGATTGTGTTTCATTAAAGTCACAAGATAATTGTCAGAACAATTTCTGTTGAACCACCTTTTAGACACCTTCTCCTTGTACAATTAATTTTTAAAACCAAAGTGTAAGCCTTTAGATCTGTTGTCCTTGAATCATCTTATTCAATTCAGCTCAATGCTCTATCTAGTAGAACTTTTGGATCTTGCCTCTGTTGTTTGGAACATTAGCTTTATCTCAAAGTTTTGTGAGTTCTACAAATTTAATGAATATTTGACTTATGCCTTTGTCCAAATCATTGAGAAAAAAAAGAATTAAAAAAGAGTACACTGGGCACACAGCTCATCATAGATTATTGGAGACCTCTTGCTCTGCTGCTATTAAAAGAAACTATGTTTTGAATCTGGCCAACCAGTTTTAAAATTGGATTATAATTGCTATCCATCCATTTTTTCCCCAAGCAAAGTAGCCTATATCTTATTTAAAAACACCATAAAATCTAGCCAGACTATAACCAATGTACTGAACTCAGGTCTAATTTAGTAATACTTACCCAAAAAAGTCAGTCCTTGTGTTGATGTTTGCTTATTTGAATAGTCAAACTGATGATAATCTTTACTGATAATCAATAGATTATAAATGTGAATTCCCTCCAATTCTTCTTTTCTATTATTCACCTAACAAGTTCTTTAAAATGTCCCTTATCATTGTTAGGCACTGTCTTCTTCCCTAATGGCCATGCACTCGGTAACTCCTCAATCTGTATCTCTCTCTGGAGACCTCAAATGTTTTTAATCTCGTAATTGAGAGCATTGACTTACAGTTATTTTAGCAGAGGGTAGAAGGGATCTAAAGTTGGAATTCTGTTATATATATTGTTATCACTAGATTGATACATGGTGAGGGAGACTCTGAGGACCATTGTTAAGCAGAGGCAGCTTTAATTAGATTGGTTTCACTTTATTGAAAGATTCATGTGGGAATGGAAGAGCATCAAGGCTCCCAGCAGGGAGGAAGAACTTAAGTTTAGGAAAAGAAATTATTGATGCTAAAGACATATCTGGGACTGTGAGTCCCCACTTCATAATTAAACACCAGAAAATGCCCTGAAGTTAAATTGTACTGAAAGGATTCTCTCAGAAAGGGATGTCTGACTCTTCTTTAGACCTTAGAATTTCAAAAGGTCAGCAATGACTGGGAGACACATGCCTGTCCCATTCCAAGATCTTGTTGATATTCTTTCCTCCTACTAGGCCTTTGTCAGATTTTTTGAGAGAGGTTTTAATGAATTATTGTAATTTTAAATTGTGCAGAAATAGTAAAGAAGACAGTGCAAAGAAATGAAAATTACCAAAGGGATGAAAATAATTATGAGAAAATATTTTTGGAACTTAAGTCATTGAGAAGAGAAAAAATGGAATTGTTCTCAGGTGAATAAGCAGCTACAGTAAGAAAGAGATGATGGTGATATCTGGTTATCCATGCATGATTCAGTTAACCATTGAACAAATGTGGATTACAATAATATCAGGACATGGACACAGGTTTAGAGTTACAGGGTATTGCTTCAATTGATCCTCAATCAGCCAATAAGAATTTAGTAAGTACCTATTAATGTGCTATGCTGAGTACTGAGTATACAACAAAAGACAACAGATAGTCCCTACTCCAAGAAACTCACAATCTTAAGGGAGGAAGCAACAAGTAAAACAAATATTTACATAAATGTGACATAAAGGATAAATAAAATATAACCTTTGTAAGGTATCATTAGATTCCTGTAGAAGGCCAGAACTCTGGAGAAGCATACTTGAAACAAGGATACTTACAACAAGATGTTAACTCAGTGGAATTGATGAGATGATGGTTCTCTAGTTCACATATATATTTAGTACTTAGCATGGTGATGTAATGGTTCTCTAGTTCATACATACATAGTGTGTTGTAATAATATAAGTACCAAGGTATTTTAAGGGCTGAGAAGATTGGAAATGAGACATTCCATCTTTGACCATCCTCCTGGTGCCTCTCCTATCTCCTACCTCCTCCACTAAGATCAAGACTGGGTCAGACTGTGACAGACACAGATTGTAAAGGAGACAGACAGTGAAGGAAATGATAAAGACTTTAGACTCTATTCCTGTCCATCCTCATGGTGACTATCCTGCTGAGACCAAGGCCCGTCCAGAAAGTGAGCGTGGACATTATAAATTCCCTTTAACTTTTTGAGCAAATCAGCTCAGAGTAGCTAAGATAATTCTGCAAGATGGAACAATAGATTAAAAGTAAGGTCTGGATTGCACTAAGGAAAGCTCTTTGTACTATAACTTCTCTAATAACAAATCAATCAATGATTAGTTTGATAGCTATTATAGTCATGATAGCATGCTCAGTGTCAAAAAGAGACTTACAAAATATCATTCAAATAAAATATTTATCTATATATATAATACAAAATTTTCACAGTTCTTTTATTTATTTCTGATTCTTTCTGGAATATATTCATTACAGTGGCTATTCCAATTTCTTCAAGTCCAGGTGCCTTTCCCCATGTTACCTCATCCTCAGAAAATGATCTCTTCATTATCATCCCTGAGAAAACAGAGCCTCCAACTTAAGCTCCTTTAACTTGACTCCTCAAGATTCCCCAAAAGATCTTTCCAAAGATAAAAACATCAATTGGGAGAGGGTTTTGAAAGAAGCACACAGATGCATTGTTTGTGTAACTGAGAATTGGTGCCTACATTATGTTTATCAATTAATCACTGAATAGTATTTATTATGCTCTTGCTATATTCCAGGCACCATGCTAAATAATGGGGATACAAAGAAAGGGAAAAACACAGTTTTTACCATCAAGATTTTCACATAACAACAGAGACGATATGTAAACAACTATATAAATGCAAGACACATAAAGGGTGAATAAGAGAGAACACATTGTGTGTGTGTGTGTGTGTGTGTGTGTGTGTGTGTGTGTGTGTGTGTGTGTAGACTGGGAAAGGGCTTCTGTAGAAGTTAGAATTTGAACTGACTTTAAACATTTTTATTTGCTAGTTTTTAACATTTAATTTTATAAAATTTTGATTTCTATTTTTTCCTCCCTCTCTCTATCCCTCCTCCAGGTGGAAATCAATCTGATATAGGATACACATATACAATCATATTAAACATGCTTCTACATTAGTCATGTTATAAAGAAGAATCAGAATAAAAGGGGAAAACCACAAGAAAGAAAAACAACAAAAAGTGAAAATAGTATGTATGCTTTGATCTGCATTCTGACTCCACAATTCTGTCTCTGGATGTGGATAGCATTTTCCATTGTGAGTCCAAATTGCTCTTTAGAATAGCTGCATCTGTTCACAACTCCACCAACAATGTATTAGTGTCCCAAAATCAAACCATATATAAAATTTAACATGTGAGAGTCAATATCAAAGATCACTTTCAAGGAACTCAACATAAACAAATTATTTATTTGTTTTTACATGGGAAATATATACCATGTTTAAGATGGACATGAACAATACAACTCAAAAGAAAGACTGGGGCAGAGTTAAAATAAAAATAGCAATTATGCTATATAAATGAGATGAAGAAGAAAAATACACATAGAAACATTAAAGGGGGAAGGAAGACTTGTAGTTCTGGAAATCTACTCACAGTGGGAATGCATTAAATAAGCAATAAGTTAAATAAGTAATAAGTACATATATACCATGAAGGGTAGAGCACCTGCAAAAATCTATAAAGAAACAAGCAGGGAGAGATGCGTGGATGAAGGAGCAAAAACTGAGGGAAGAAGACAAGAGAGAGATCTCTGTGGGGGGGGAGGTTAAGTAATAGCAAGGCAAATTAAGGAGTAGAATTAAAGCAAAAATTCAGCAGGGATAAGAAAGATTTGTATGGATGGGTGGAGGCAGTGTGTATGTATGTATGTATGTGTATATATATGTACACTCTATCGGTTAATCACTGAATAATAATTATTATGCTCTTGCTATATTCCAGGAACCATGCTAAATAATGGAGATACAATTCAGAAAGGCAAAAACACAGTTTTTACCATCAAGACTTTCATATAATGAGAGAGACAACATGTAAACAACTATATAGATGCAAGACACATAAAGGGTGAATAAGAGAGAACATATTGTGTGTGTGTGTGTACTTTCTTGAACACACACACTATATATATACATAAATATATCTTTTCTTAACTATAACTTGTTTGGAGGTGGTGAGAGAGATGAAACTGGAAAAAATAATGAAATAAAAAAGCTGAATAGCAGAAAACAAAAGAAGAATTTACAAAGAAGTAAAGAGACATTCATGAATAAAATTTCTTCTATACAGATGTGCACATATATGTGTGTGTGTGCATGTGTGTGTATGTGTACTTGAACTGGTAATTTGTTGTTATATATTTTGAATCTCCCTGATGTTCTGCTGGGCACATGAAAAGTTCCCTTTTGTTTTGTTTTATTGCATTTACTATTTCTTTTCTGACTTTTCTCTTATTCTGTTTTTTTTAATAACATAAATTTTCCTGATTCTGCTTGTTTTACTCAACATCAATGTAAATCTTTCCAGGTTTTTCTAAAATCAGCCTGTTCACCATTTTTATAGAACAGTAATATCACATGATTTTCATAAACCATAACTTATTCAGCCATTTCCCAATTGATAGGCATCTACTCATTTTCCAATTTTTTGCTACCAAAAAAGAGCTACTACAAGCATTTTTGCAGAAGTCATTATTTCCCCTCTTTTATGATCTCTTTGGAATATAGACCCAATAGTGGATCAGAGGGCATATATGGTTTTATAACCCTTTGAGCATAGTTTCAAATTACTCCCCAGAATAGTAGGATCAGTTCACAATGCCCCCAACAATGCATTATTGTCCCAATTTTCCCATATCACCTCAACATCACATGCAGAAATGGATAGTTTTGTCTCCTCATTGCCTAGTCAATTCCTTCATGTTTTTTCTTTTCTTATTGTTAAAACAAACATTTTTAATATGATATTGAATGATAGTGGTGATAATGGGCATCTCATTGGGAATGTGATTAGCTTCTTCCCATTACATATAATACTTGTTAATGATTTTATATAGATATTGATTATCATTTTCAGGAAAAATTCATTTATTCCTATGCTTTCTACTGTTTTTAATAGGAATGAGTGCTATAATTTTTCAAAAGCTTTTTTTCTGTCAATTGAGATTATCATATGGATTCTATTAGTTTTGTTATTGATATGGTCAATTAGGCCAATAGTTTTCTTATGTTGAATAAGCCCTGTATTCTTGTAATAAATCCCTGTTGGTCATAGCATATTATCCTGCTGGTAACTTGTTATAATCACTTTGCTAATATTTTATTTAAAATTTTGCATGGATTTTCATTAGGAAGATAGGTTTATCTTATTTTTTCTGTTTTGGCTCTTCCTGAAGTAGGTAATCATACCATATCTGTTGTAACAGGACTCCTTTTTAAATATATTTTTTGAATATTTTATATATGTTGGGATTAGTTATTTTTAAATTTTTTGCAGAATTTACTTGTAAATCCATCTGTCCCTGGAGACTCTTTCTTAGAGAGTTCACTATTACTAGAAATAGTTTCAATTTCTTCATCTGAAAATTATCTATTCATATCTTTTGACCATTTATCAATTGAATAATGACTTGAATTCTTATAAATTTCAGTCAGTTCTCTCTATATATATTACAAATGAGTCCTTTATTAGAACCTTTGAATGTGAAAATGTTTTCCCAATTTATTGCTTCCCTCTTATCTTGTTTGTATTACTTTAGTTTTTATAAAACCTTTTTAATTTAATATAATCATAATTATCTACTTTGCATTCAGTAATGAACTTGTTCTTCTTTGGCCACAAATTCCTTCCTCCTCCACTGATCTATGAGGTAAACTCTCCAATATTCTTCTGATTTGTTTATAGTATCACTCTTTATGTATAAATCGTGAACCCATTCTGACCTTATCTTGGTATATGGTGTTAGGTATGGGTCAATTCCTAGTCTCTGTCATACTAGTTTCTAATTTTCCCAGCAGTTTTTGCCAAATAGTGAGTTCTTATCCCAAAAGTTGGGGTCTTTGGATTAGTCGGACACTAGATTACTATAGTCATTGACTCTTTTATCCTGAGAACCTAATCTATTCCATGGATTGCTTACTCTATTTCTTAGCCTCTACCTAATATGGTTTTGATGATAGCTGCTTTATAATATGGTTTTAGGTCTGACACAGCTAGGACACTTATTTGCATTTTTTTTATTATTTTCCTTGAAATTCTTGATCTTTTGTTCTTCCAGATGAACTTTGTTACTATTTTTTCTAGATTTATAAAATAATTTCTTGGGAGTTTGATTGGTATGGCACTAAGTAAGTAGATTAATTTAGGTAGTATTGTCACTTTTTTCATATTTGCTTTGCCTACTCATGAGAACTTGCTATTTTTCCAATTAATTAGATCTGACTTTATTTGTGAAGAAAATGTTTTGTAGTTGTGTTCATATAGTTCTTGACTTTGTCTTGACAGATAAGTGTAGAGACTTAAAATTTGGGGATAAGAATGCATCTTGGATAACATTGTATTGGACCTAGATATTAAGAGATATTTTCCAATAAAAATTACAAGAACATAGAATATATTGCTCATCAGACTTATGAATAGAGGAATAATTTATGAATTAGCAAGAGATAAAGATCAAAGTTAGGTGTAACATGGATAATTTCCATTTAATTTGAAAAGTTTTGTATAAATAAAATAAATATAGCCAAGATCAGAAAGAAAGAAAAAAAATTAAGGAAAGTTTAAGTTTATCAAATGAAGATTGCATATCTAAAATATACAAAGAGCTTTGTTAAAACTATAAGAATATGAGTTATTCCGTAACTGATATTCTTTCAACAGGCAGGTTTTCAGTAAATAAATCAAAACAATTTATCATCATAAAACCTTGAGACATAATTTTATGCCTACTAGATTGGCTAAAATGATAGGAGGAAAAAATGATAAATATTTTAGTGGATATGGAAAAATTTGGACATGTTAATTGTTGGTGGAATTGTAAAAATGATCCAACCATTTTGGAGAGCAGTCTGGAATTATGCCTAAAGAGTTATCTTTGACTAAGCAATACCATTCTGAAGATAATTAGGAGAAAAGAAAAAAAAACTTACATTCTACAAATGTTTATAACAGATCTCTATGGTAGCAAAGAGCTGGAAATTACAGGGATGCTCATTACCTGGGTAATGGCTGAACAAGTTGTGGTTTATGACTGTGTATACTATACTTACTATAAAAAATGATGACCTTAATGATTTTAGAAAAAAATGAAAATACTTGAATGAAATAATGAAAAACAAAATGAGCAGAACTAAGGGAACATTGCATATAGTAATAGCAATATTGTTTTAAGAATGACATTGAGCAAATAAATTATTTTGACTATGATAAATATTTAAATTAACAATAAGAGACCTATGAAGAAAGATGCTATCAACATGCAGAGGAAAAAAAAGGATCTGATAAATAGAAGTGTGAATAGAATGATTTTATGTATATCTGCCTATGTCTAATGATAGCCATCTCTAGATGGATCAGAGAGAAGAAAAAAATACATAATTTTATTGTATATTCGAAAGGAAGGGCAAGTTGTGCAAAGTAGATTTGCAGTTTCATGTGCAATCATTTTCTTTTTCTACTTTTATAGAATGCTTATTCCATGAATTAAAAATAATTCAAAAAATAGTTTGCAATTATTATTTTGAGAACGTACAAATTTGTGTTATATAAGCACAACTGATCCTTCTATTACAATGTAATTCATTTCCATCTCTCTATGTTACTTACTATCCCACTTGTCATAGTGATTTTTCCAGTTTTCATTTCTCACTGTTTATCTGCTTATGATCCATTTCTTTAATGAGTTCTCTTCTTCCTGAGATTTTTGGTAATTTCAATCTCTCCCTACTTTTTGGAATCATTCTCTTAGATTCTAGGGAAAAAGGGTTTAGGGTTAAACAAAACTAAGAATGAGAAAGAGAGAAAGAAAAGAGGAGAGAGAGAGAGAGAGAGAGAGAGAGAGAGAGAGAGAGAGAGAGAGAGAGAGAGAGAGAGAACTTTGGTTCAAAAAACTTGAGAAAATTGAAAAGTGGCCTTATAAAAATTGGTTTAGGCCATTGTTTCCATCATATATCAAAATATAGTTTAAATAGCATAAATATTTTAAATGCCACGTAAAATATTTGAGAAGAGTAGTAAATTATATCTTTCACAACTGTGGGTGAAAGATAAAGGGGACTATTGATGAGATAGAAAAGGAGTCTTCACAAGAGAAATAAATGCATCAATCAATACTGAAAAAAATCCTTTATTTGGCACATTTAAGTCATATAGAGAGAAGTTCTATAAATAGTTTAACTGGAGAATTTCAAGAGTGAGAACATGGAGGGCAGTCAAGAATTTTTTAGTCATAGCAAGAGAAGAGAAATCATAATGATCTTATAAAAGAATGTTACCTGAACTTTGTGCATTTTTGCACAAAGCTTTCAATGATCTTCCTTACTTATACTGCCACTTTAAGTATCCCAATGATGTAAGGATCAGTGTTTTATAGGGAAGGTTATGGTTTTGTTTAGTCCTTATGAATAATTTCTCATGTCTAATGCCACAGAGAAGAGTAAGCCACTCAGCAAGGTTTCTGACTAAAAAGTCTTCATAAAAAGTGATACAAAAACATTCTCAAGATGTCTCTCAAGAATTTTAGAATTGATTAGAATTGATATATATACCAATTCTGGTATATGTAAACTCTGGTGTATATATAAACTATATATATATATATATGTATATATATATATATAGGAAGTAGAAATGGAAAGAGGAAGAAATGGAAAGAGGATAGTGGTAGAGAAAGAGAAAAGGGGAGATAAAAAGAGGGAAACTGCATCCCATGAAGAGGCAAAGGAAACCTATAATATCTGAGGAGATTTAGAGAGGAGGAGGAACATTGTATGAATCTTACTTTCATGAGAGTTGACTCAAAGAGAAAATAATTGACATACATGGTTTATAGAGAAGCTTCTCTCACCTCATTAAAAAGTGGGAGAGAAAAAGGGAAAAGGAAAAGCATAATAAGGAAAGGGTACAAGAAAGGGGAAGGGATTCAAAGAGGGTGAGAGGGATCCTAAAGAGGGAGAGCTGCACGAATTAAGTGGAAGCTATAAGTTTAATACTGGGAAAGGGGGAAAGGGGAGGGCAAGAAAAAGAAAAGCATAATCTGGAGATAATAAGATGACAGGAAATACAGAATTAGTAATTTTAATGATAAATGTGCATGGGATGAACTCTCCCATAAAGCAGAGGCAGATAGCAGACTTTATAAAAAGTCAGAGCCCTACAATATGCTGTTTGCAGGAAACACATTTAAAATAGGGAGATACATACAGAGTAAAGATAAAAGGCTGAAGCAGAATCTATTATGCTTCAGGTGAAGTCAGAAAAGCAGGGGTAGCCATTCTTATCTCAAATTAAGCAAAAGTAAAAATTAATCTAATTAAAAGAGATAAGGAAGGAAACTATATCTTGCTAAAGGATAGCATAGACAATGCAGCAATATCAACACTAAATATATATGCACCAAATGGTATAGCATCTAACTTGCTAAAGGAGAAGTTAAGAGACCTGCAAGAAGAAATAGACATAAAACCATAATAGTTGGAGATCTCAATCTTGCACTCTCAGAATTAGATAAATCAAACCACAAAACAAATAAGAAAGAAACTAAGGAGGTAAATAGAATATTAGAAAACTTAGGTATGATAGATCTTTGGAGAAAATTGAATGGTGACAGAAAGGAGTATACTTTCTTCTTAGCCGTTCATGGAACTTATACAAAAATTGACCATGTATTAGGACATAAAAACCTCAAAATTAAATACAGGAAAGCAGAAATAGTAAATGCTTTCTTTTCAGATCATGATACAATAAAATCTACATTCAACAAAATGCTAGGGGTAAATAGACCAAAAGGTAATTGGAAACTAAATAATCTCATCCTAAAGAATGAATGAGTGAAACAGCAAATTATAGACACAATTAATAACTTCACTCAAGGTATGACAATGATGAGACATCATACAAAAATTTGTGGGATGCAGCCAAAGAGGTAATAAGGGGAAATTTTATATGTTTAGAGGCTTACTTGAATAAAATAGAGAAAGAGAAGATCAATGAATTGTGCTTGCAACTTAAAAAGCTAGAAAAAGACCAAATTAAAAATCCCCAATCAATTACTAAACTTGAAATTCTAAAATTAAAAGGAGAAATTAATAATATTGAAAGTTAAAAAATTATTGAATTAATAAATTAAACTAAGAGTTAGTTTTATAAAAAAAAACAATAAAATAGATAAACCTTTGGTCAATCTGATTAGAAAAAGGAAAGAGGAAAATCAAATTTTCTTAAAATGAAAAGGGAGAACTTTCCACCAAAGAAGAGGAAATTAGAGTAATAATGAGTTACTTTGCCCAACTTTATGCCAATAAATTTGATAATCTAAGTGAAATGGATGACTACCTCCAAAATATAGGCTTAAAAATGAAAAGGGAGAACTTTCCACCAAAGAAGAGGAAATTAGAGTAATAATGAGTTACTTTGCCCAACTTTATGCCAATAAATTTGATAATCTAAGTGAAATGGATGACTACCTCCAAAATATAGGCTTCTCAGATTAACAGAGGAGGAAGTAAATTGCTTAAATAGTTCCATTTCAGAAAAAGAAATAGAACAAGTTATTAATCAACTCCCTAAGAAGAAATCCCAGGACCAAATGGATTTACATGTGAATTCTACCAAACATTTAAAGAACAATTAGCCCCAATGCTATATAAACTATTTGAAAAAATAGGGAATGAAGGAGTCCTACCAAATACTTTTTATGACACAGACATGGTACTGATACCTAAACCAGGTAGGTTGAAAACAGAGAAAGAAAATTATAGACCAATCTCCCTAATGAATATTGATGCTAAGATCTTAAATAAGATATTAGCAAAAAGACTACAGAAAATCATCTCCAGGATAATACACCATGATCAAGTAGAATTTATACCAGCAGGACTGGTTCAATATTAGGAAAACTGTTAGTATAATTAATCATATTAATAACCAAATTAACAAAAAACATATGATCATCTCAATAGATGCAGAAAAAGCATTTGATAAAATCCAACATCCATTTTGTTCATGGCAGCCCTCTTCATAGTGGCCAGCAACTGGAAACTGAGCAAATGACCATCAATTGGAGAATGGCTGAATAAATTGTGGTATATGAATATTATGGAATATTATTGTTCAGTAAGAAATGACCAGCAGGATGATTTCAGAAAGGCCTGGAGAGGCTTACATGAACTGATGCTGTGATCAGGACCAGTAGATCATTATGTACTTCAACAACAATACTATATGATGATCAATTCTGATGGACGTGGCCCTCTTCAGCATTGAGATGAACCAAATCAGTTCCAATAGAGCAGTAATGAACTGAACCAGCTTTACCCAGTGAAAGAACTCTGAACAAAAGACAATAAAGTTCATATGGAAAAACAAAAGGTCAACAATTTCAAGGGAATTATTGAAAAAATTATTAAAAAATTATTAAAAAACATTATTACAAAATAACTCTGGGAGATGACTATGAACCACTACATAAAATTCCCAATCCCTCTATTTTTGTCTGCCTGCATTTTTCATTTCCTTCACAAGTTAATTGTACACTATTTCAAAGTCCAATTCTTTTTGCACAGCAAAATAAATGTATGGGCATGTATACATATGTTGTATTTGACTTATACTTTAACATATTTAACATGTGTTGGTTAACCTGCTATCTGGGGGAGGGGGTGGAGGGAAGGAGGGGAAAAGTTGGAACAAAAGGTTTTGTAACTGTCAATGCTGAAAAATTACTCATGCATATATCTTGTAAATTAAAAGCTATATAATAAAAAAAAGAAATAAAAAGAATTTTAGCATCAATTGTATGACATGGGAAACACTGGTACAGGCTTGCCCAGCATGACATGCCCTCATCAGAGAAGATGTTGTGCTGATGAGCAAAACAGAACTTAATTAGCCCAAAAGAAATGTGAAATGCACAAAATTAGAGAAGCCACTCCAAATGTTCACATAGATTATTTGTATATGAACTGTGGCAGAGCATTTCAAAATCGTATTGATCTGATTAGCATAGTCAGAAACATTGTAATTTGACTCTAACACAGTGATGTCATTTTAGTCCTCCTCAAAAATGGACAACTACCAACTAACTATGGTGCTTGCTAGCTGCAATTAATCTCTGTATTTCATTTTCTTTCATCTATCAATGAGGTGTTGGACTCTATTGCTTTATGATTCTCTTCTTACTCTAAATTTTGTATCCCAAAAACTATGAGCCTTACTCCAGGTCCTGCAAGTATATTGGTAAGAACACAAGAAAAGATAAGAAAATGAACATGCACAGAAAATATGTGTATACTATATAGAGATAGAGATAGAGATATCACATCATCATGACTTGTCTTTTGTTGTACTTTAACTCATTTTGCTATCTGATTTTAAAATTATATTAAATAACATAATTTTATATGTACTATGCATTAAGAACATAATCTAATTTCCATCTTCAAAACTTGGGAGGCACAGAGACAAAGGACTAAGAATGATTTTTTTCCCTGAGAGACTATTAGTTAACTGCCATCTTGGAGAATGACTGAAGAATCATTGAGAAAAATGAGTCTAATTTATTCTGTAGAGAAGAAATTATGAAGAAAGTTTTTAGGGACTGAATTTCATAGCTGAATAAAATGTGTTCCTAGTGACTGAGGCTTTCTGTAGGGCTAGAGATGATGGACTTTTTAAACTTAAAACTTGTATTTTCCTTCTCATAGCTGATACATTATTAGGGTATTTAAAAATGTTTTTGTAGTGTTTGGTGTACCAGTGATAAATTGTATAGCCATAATGCTGATGTTGTTTAAGCATTCAAAACAGGGACATACACTATTTTTTTTGTTAAAACTTTATTTTTCAAAACATATATATGGATAATTTTTCAACATTAATCCTTGCAAAACCTTGTGTTCCAATTTTTCCTCTCTTTCCCCCACTCCCTCCTCTAGATGGCAAGTAGTGCAATATATGTTAAACATGGTAGAAATATATGTTAAATTCAATATATGAATACATAGTTATACAAGTATCTTGCTACAAAAGAAAAATCAAATCAAACTGGAATAAATGAAAAAAAAAATAAGATGCAAGCAAACAACAACAAAAAGAGTGAAAATGCTATGTTGTGAACTACACTCATTTCCCACAGTCCTCTCTCTGGGTGTAGATGGCTTTCTTCATCACAAGATCATTGGAACTGGCCTGAATCATCTCATTCATACACTACATTTAAAGGTTTGGGGGCAAAAGAGGTTTCTCCTATTTATAAAATGGGGTGGAAGATGAAAATTAATTGATTAATTAATGACAAATATTGCTTCATTTTTATCAATTTATATGGAAATATCTGAAAAATATCTTGATTATCTTACAATTTAGGATGAGAAGAATTAAGCCATTAGAAGTTGAAGGGAGAATGACTGTTACTATCTAAAAGCTTTCCCCAATATCAGCTTTCTCAATGCTCCCTTCACATCCTTGTTCCTTAAAGTATAGATAAGGGGATTTAACAGAGGTGTGACTATAGTGTAGAAGAGGGAAACAAACTTTCCCTGATCTTTGGACCTGCTTTTAACAGGCTGAAGATACATGAAGATGATGGTCCCATAGAAGATGATTACAACCACCAGGTGAGAAGAACAAGTCCCAAATGCTTTGCGACGACCATTTGCAGATTTGATCTTCAGAATGGCCTGAGTGATATAGCCATAGGAGATCAAAATGAGAGAGACAGGTACCACAAGGAAGACCACACTGGCAACAAAGAGTTGGACCTCATTGAAGGTGGTGTCTACACAAGCCAGTTTGATCAACACTGGCACTTCACAGAAGATGTGGTCGAGCTGGTTGTGACCACACAAAGGAAGCTGTATGGTGAGAGAGCACTGGATCAGAGAGGTAAGGAGGCCACTGAGCCATGCTGTGGCAGCCAGAGACAGGCAGAGTCGAGGATGCATGATGACTGCATAGTGGAGGGGGCGACAGACAGCTGCATAACGGTCATAGGCCATGACAGTCAAGAGAATACACTCAGTGGATCCCAACCCCATTGCCACATACAGTTGAGCTATACACCCACTGTAGCTCATTCTTTTGTCTTTGCGTCTCATGGTAACCAATAGTTGTGGAGCTACACTCGTAGTGAAGCACAGGTCTAGAAAGGACAAATTGGTAAGGAAGAAGTACATTGGAGTGTGGAGTTTGGGGTCCAAACAGGACACTAATATGATTATTGTGTTCCCCACTAGGTTCAAGATGTAGAAGATCAAGATAACCACAAAGAGAACAGTCTCTAACTGGGGCTTGTCTGAGAAGCCCAAGAGAATGAAGCCATCTTGGGAGTTATTTTGCTTCATTGACCTTCTATATTGAGTTCCTATTGGAATCCTAAAATAGGATTAGGCATTAGAACATAGCTGAAAGAAAGGAATAAAGCAAACATAGTTACACAACAGATTGCTCTCTCAATCTCATTGGTGTGAGTTGTGACTCATTGAGAAGGTATGAATATTTTTTGAGCAAAGTAAAACAGAAGGAAACAGTGCCCTCCTAATGGAGTTTAGATCCCAGGAGAAGAGGAATGCAACCCATTAACTTGCAGATGAGATTCCCAAGTAATGAGCCACTTGGAAAAAATCATATGGAAGTTAGGACACCTACATTTGCATCTCAGCTTTGTCACAAATCATCTGTGTGACCTCAAGCAAGATATTTATTCCCAGAGTCCTCATTTTTATTAAAAATTGGGTTCAAATACATCTGTCCCTAAAATTCCATGTCTCCAAATATTCAATCATTTTGGGAAAATTAAATCAGCGAAAACAACAACAACAAAAATCAGTCATTTGACTTGCCATAGAAGGAACACTGGGTCAAATGCTCATTTTCACTTTTTAATTTCTTTTTGTGCATGTAATAATAATGATAATAATAATAATTAACACTTTTATAACACCATTACAATTATTATCTATTTGATCCTCACAACAACTTTGGGAGGCAGATTCTATTATTATTCTCATTTACAGATGGAGAAACTGAAGCAGAGATAAAATGACTTATCCAGCATCACATAGAGAGTAAGTAGCTGAGACTGAATTTGAATGTAGATCTTCTTGACTCCAGGTCTAGCCCTATATCCACTGTGCCACCTAGACAAGTTTCTGTGTTTAATGAAACAACTCTCATTGATTTTTTTAAAAAAATCAGCCTTTAGTTTCATTTTTTAAAATAGTCATCTGGTAAATATAGTATCAGTCTCAACATAAACATAGTCTTTATTCTGTCTGTGGAAAAACTGAATCTTTCTCCTCCTCCTCATCTTCAACATTATGATCACAATTCTACTTAATCAGCTGATCAGTTTCCTGAAACAATTAATCTTATTGATCTCCTGTGGAGAGAACTCAGGGATTTTTGTTTTGTTTTGTTTTGTTTTGTTTTGTCTCTGTTGTCACTATAACAATGTGATTACAAGCCTGTTTTACTGTAGCAAGACTTGTGCCACAAGGCTCACCTACCTTGGGACCAATAGTTCATTAATAGAGCACATATCACACTAATATATTGTTAAGAACCATGCCTGGGTGAAGGAGCAGGTCAATTCTTTGAAAACCTCCACAGTTGTGAATCATAAACTTGAAGGAGTTGCAAAGCAGCTTTCTCAGATGTTCCTTGTGTATGAGGAATGAAATAAATTGGAGGCAGAGGGAAGAGGAGAGAGGTCAGACAACATAACTGCCTCTCAGTCTCCTTGTATCATCATCATTCTCTCACATGAAAAGATCCATTCTACAGGTCTGAGTTAGACCTCCAGCAGCCACTGACAGGTGGCTCCCATATCACAATAATATACAGTTCCATTTAACAACATGATGACTATTCTGACTGCTGGTGGTTTTGCTACTGTAATAATGATAATTGTAATCATAATTATTATTTATATCTTGAACTACTTATCACACATCTATTATTATCTATCCTCTCTATGTGTCTATCTTTTTCCCATCCAGGCTTTCCTTTCTTTCTCTTTAAGATTTACAAATATGTTTCATATATATAACAAAGGTTTTCTTCTTTACAGAAACTTGAAATCAACAGTGGCACAAGAGAAGAATAAAAAAAAAATTTCCAAAGGGAAGAAAAGGTTACCCTACAATCTTCAGAGTGTTCTCTCTGAGTAAGGTATTGTGTCTGGATCCTATCAGGCATAATAGCTTTACAGATTATAATCTCTGTTAAAAGCAACAAGCCCTAAAATACCAATCCAAGTCTATTATCATAGATTGGAATGTGACTTGCATGAGTTTCCTAATTCAAACTTCTTTAATTTCCTCCCTCTTGTTTTCTGAAGGTAAACATGGAAATCTAAATCGTTTATGTACATCCTTTCTTATGTACATTTCTTTCATCTTTTTGTAACTTAAAGAAACTTTACTTTCAAATAAATTAAGATAGATTTATTAAAGTCACACTATATTCAGACTCTAGGAACAGCAGAGACAGCCATGTATGGAAAGGTCTAAATTTTAACTTTTCCATGGCTGCAGCTACTTTTGTTAAAATTAATGTTCAAAATCATAAATTACTTCCCATTTATACTTTATACATATATTGTAGGTCCTATTCTTTCATGTTGATTCCCCTTTAGATTATGACCTCAATGAGACCTGAGACAGTTTTTTAAATTTTTTTGTATCTCAGCATTCAGCATTGTGTCTGACACATAGTAAATGCTTAATAAATGCTTGACTAAATGACCAACATCTATGATATCATCCCCACTTGCTACCTGATGGTATGTATGTGCAAGTAGGAAAGGTTCCTGGGCAAAAAGAGTGATATCCATTCCATATCCTGATGCCAGTACAGTGTCTAGGCTGAAAATTAGGCATTTCTGGTGTCTAGATATATTTCTTTCTGACTTCTAGTATTTTTCTTATATATCTTTCTCTGGAGTCCACTGTCTAGAGTGATTTTTTTCCTTAAAGAAAATTCTCTCCTTCCTTCCATCCCTCATGTCTTCCTTCCTTCCTTCCTTTTCTCCAACCTTCTTTTCTTCCCTTCCCCTCTCTGTCTCTGTCTCTGTCTCTGTCTCTGTCTCTGTCTCTGTCTCTGTCTCTGTCTCTGTCTCTCTCTCTCTCTCTCTCTGTCTCTCTCTCTGTCTCTCTCTCTCTCTCTGTTGTGGCAATTGCCAGTTAAATGAATAATTAATTCTGAGAAATTTGAGTATTCTCATTTAATTTTTATGATCATATTGGAGGTAGGATTTCTCTCCTTTAATCTGTGGGAGACATACTTGTCTGGACTCCACAATTGCATTCAATCAGCATAATGCTGATTGCTGATTATGCTGATGCATAATGCTGATAATTCCCTAATCATTTTCCCCTTTACTTCCTCAACATAAAAATCATGAATAACAATACTACCGTTAGCATCCTGGGGATTGGATAGCTCTTAATGAGACTGGACTTGAAGTGCTTTTATTTTACTGAAGAAGACACTTCAGGGTAAAAGAGATTTCAATAAGTGTCTTTGGGTCCCAGGTTGTTAATATCAACAATCTTAATAAAAGCCATTATAATAGTTGCTTGTATTCTAATGGTGTTCTTTTGAACGTTCAGTAATTAGGCCCTATTTCTGATGGGTTTTGTCTCCATTTTCTCTGTCATAGATTAAATGAAGAACAACAAAATGAAGTTATTTTCCTGATGTCACTTTGCTGCTTAAAGTCTTTGGTGCCCTGATTCTTCTGTTATACCCACTGGTCCAAATATACTTATAACTATAATATTTGGCAGAAAAACTATTATTCAGATCTGAGGCTTGTGGTGGAAAGGAATTTTGCACTAAATTGAATAATTTTAATTTAAAATCAAAACATCAAATTGAAAGGTTTTCTACATTTATCTTGTTTGTAGTATACCTAGAATGTGATACCTAAAGCCTAATTATTACATTTATGAATTTACTAACTTTATCAGAAACAGAAAGTTTGTTTTTTTAAATGCTTTAATGTCCAACAGATATACAAGAATTAAATAATTTTAAACTTGGTTTTGACCTGGTTGGATAAGATTGCAAATATGGCTTTGGGGAAATCAAATGGAATCAACATTTGATTAGTAAAGCATAGGACTCATACTACCACTGCCCTATGGAGCATCCAATCCTCCAACTTTAAAGTGACTTCAAAATTAGTAATAAGTAATAAAAAAAAAAAAACACTCTTAATTAATGCCAAATTCCAGTGCTTAGCACAGTGCCTGGCACATAATAGGCGATTAAGAAATATTTATTGATTATTTATTGATAGTATTATCTATAGAATGGGAATTGCAAGAGAATGAAATCGACAAGGTCCTTTTAATGATTAAAAACATATCTGTGATGCATATGCATACATATATATGCATATATCCCAACTTATATTTTGTATATATAAATATATTATACACATGTGTATGTACAGGTATGTATTAATATGTATATTATATATATATATAACATACATGTATAATATATTCACATTTTCAAGCTTTAAAGTATTTCCTGTATTATCATATTATATTATTATCATGTAGTAATAATAGTAGCAGCAGCAATAGCAGAAGAAATAATAAAAAGCTAACTTTTTCATCTGCAGCTAGCTCTAATCTCTCTCATGAGCTCCATTATCTCATCACAACTGTGCTGGCCATATTTATCTAGATGCTCCATTGGTTTCTCAAGGTTTATAAAATAGACATTATTTCCCATACTCCCTCCTGCCCCAAAAATCCCCTCTTTTAAACTTCCCAGTAAATTCTAGATCAACATTGAACTTCTAATCACAGTTTTATAATCTAGGAGCCATCTTTGACTGTTTCCTCTCTTTTATCTTCTATATTGAATCAGTTGTATATCTTATAAATTCCATTTCTAGCTATCTCCTTGTCTGCATTCACATTGTGAAAACTTTATATCAGTAGTTCATCACCTCTTTGTTTGGAAAATTGCAATAGCTTGGATTTTGTTTTTTTTCCATTCTGGTCTCTCTGTTCATGAATCTATACTCAATATCACAACCAAAATCATCTTTCTAAAAGTACAAGTTTATCTGTCCCAGAACCTGTTCAATATCCCTCAATGACCCCCTATTGCTGCTGGGATAAAATACAAAATTTCATAACCTTGAATTTAAAGTGCTACACAAAATGCCCTTCTCCTGCCTCTTTCATCCTATTTCATATTACTCCTCTTCCTATACTCTCTGTTCCAGTTAAACTTACCTACTAAAAGTGCACTGCATTCAGAACTCTGTTCCCTATTGCTATGCCTCTGTACAACTGCTCTCTTGTATGCTTTGTAACTCCCTATCACTTCTCCTATTTGAATACTTGTTCATTTAGGGTTACCTCTTACTCGGTGCCTTTCTTGATGCTGTGGGTGACCCTATTCCTTTAATTCATAGGATCATAGACTTCTTTACTTGAAGTCCAGCACTCTAGGCATTACAACACACTGCCTCAACATGTGTTAACTCATTTAGATATGTTATATGTCTCCATTAGAATAAAGTTCCTGGAAAATAGTGACTTCTCTTCTTTATATTTTCATCACCTGGCATAGTATTGTTCATATATTAAACATCTAAGAAATGTTTCTTCTCTTGAATTCAATTAAATTCAACAAAGGATGTTCAAGACTTGTATGAGGTACTAGGAATACAAAGATCAATATGAAACAATGACTGTACTTGTTTGCTACAAGTAAGTAAATATCCAGGATTTTTAAAGTAATACAGACCAGGTTCAAAAAAAAAGAAAAGGCTCTGAAGTGGGGACACTTGGAAATGTCTTGTGTAAAAAGTAATACCTTTTATGGGTTTGGAACTAAGTTAGAGATTCTCTGAGACAGGCAGGCATGTGGATCTGATGGGTTCCTGGAAGAGTGGATTGTCAGATGCAGAAGATAGCCCATCATATATTGATAAAATACATCATGATCACTTGAATGCAACAGAGAGTAAATGACAGGGAATTATATAAAATAAAGCTGCATTCTGATTAGGAAAGGTTATTCAGAGACATTTATTTCTGTGTCCCATGGAGTGGTGAGACTGAAGATATCTCTGTCTCTCTGTTTCTGTCTCTGTCTCTCTCTGTCTCTCTCTTTCTCTGTCTCTGTCTCTCTCTGTATATTGGAGCTCTGTGTAATAGGAGGAGTTACATGGCCATAAAAATATTTTCATAATATCAATTTGGTAGCATTTTGGACACAGTTTGGAGAAGGGAAGGTTGGATCCATTGTAATTATTTACATTATTGCAATAGCTCAGGGGAGAGAAATGATGAGCCCCTGAATAAAGGTCACAGCGATGTAGATGTGATGAAGGGAAAAATGGAAGGGTTATTTTGGATCTAGAATCAATAGAATTTGAGAATTGATTATATAAAGAGGATTAAGAGAAAGGACATTGTTGAACCAAAAATAGTTTTTACCTAAAATTAGCGATCTCTATCCAGATTTCTCCTTACCCATTCCAAACCTTTTTTCTCTATGACCCACCTGGAAACTTCTGTAACATTCTCTTTGTCAGGGTTGCATATGATGTTCTTCCTTGACGGCCACGAGCTAGCAAACTCCTCACTCTGTATCTTGCATTGTAGCTCTTAGGTGTTCTCAATAGAAGTCTTGAAGACACCTGACACTATAGCTTACTCTATCAGTGGGTAGTTAAAAACTAGTTCCTCATAGGTAAATGTGGGAATCCTGGTGTGTTCATTAGTGTTTGTTAAATAACACTTTGTGGGAAAAGTGTGCAGGACCATCTTTAATCAGATTCAACTACTTTTGTTGAGTGCAATAAAAAAAAAATGGAAGCTAGCTGGCCTCCCAGCAGGGAAGGAGAGCAAAGCTTTAGGAAAAGGAATTATTTATGCTGGGACACTTCAGGGACCATAATTCCCCATTTACTAATTAAACTTTGAATGATGCATTGTGGATGCATGGTCCTTGGAGAAGTGGTTTAGGGAGCTATGTCTGAGTATTTCCTGGACCTTAGAATCTTTTTTTTTTTTTTTACTTAAATTTTTTTTATTGTAACTTTTTATTGTCCGTACATATGCATGGGTAATTTCTTTTTACAACATTATCCCTTGCACTCACTTCTGTTTCAATTTTTCCCTTCCTTCCCTCTACCCCTTCCCCTAGATAGCAAACAGTCTTATACATGTTAAATATGTTATCGTATATTCTAGATACAATACATGTGTGCAGAACTGAACAGTTTTCTTGTTGCACAGGAAGAATTGGATTCAGAAGGTAAAAATAACCTGGAAAGAAAAACAAAAATGCAAACAATTTACACTCATTTCCCAGTGTTCTTTCTTTGGGTGTAGCTGCTTCTGTCCATCATTGATCAACTGGAACTGAATTAGAGCTTCTCTTTGTTAAAGAAATCCACTTCCATCAGGATACATCCTCATACAATATCATTGTTGAAGTATAGAATGATCTCCTGGTTCTGCTCATTTTACTTAGCATCAGTTCATGTAATGGACCTTAGAATCTTAAAGGAGAAGCAGTTATTGGGAAACAGGTGCTGCCCCCTTTCCCAAGATCTTTGATTTAATTTGATTTGGTTTGGTTTCTTCATCTGATGCTTAAAAAGAGTTTTTTCATATATGAGGTGATTGATTGAAAAATATAACAGTGTTGACACATTCATATTTTATACTTTGAAAAGTCTTTATTTTTGTCTTTTAAGGATTTTATTTTATATAGTAAATTTAATCACAAATAAACTTTTTAAAGACAAAGGAAAGGGAAAACATTACATAATTAAATATGACCTTCTAGTATATGTTTTCTTAAAAGAAATATACCATATTTTATGCATACAGATATGCACATTTCTGTCTACATGTGAACATATTTGTATACAGACATATGTAGATATACAAATAGTTGAACAAAGTAGTAACAAAATTATTCTAGTAATGTCTCTTTCTGTCCATCCTTTTTTTCTTTGCATTTTCAAAAATGTAATTGATTTAAAAAAAAATTCCTATCATTACTCATTAACCCACCTTTCCTATGTCCTGAGTAGAATCCCTGTCCTGTAGCACTGATGTATAAATAAACCAGATCCACATATTAGCCCTGTCAGAAAATATGCCTCATTCTGTAAATCTAATCAACATGTCTTCCAGGTGAAAAGTATGTTTCACAATTTGTCTTTTGAGTCATGATTATTTGGTGCTTTTACAAAATTCTTTACCCAGAATTCATTTGCATAGCCCTATAAGATGGGTAATGTGGTAAGGCCACATAAGTCAACCAGAATAATGATGCATTATGATTTCAGTTTTAGAGTTGTCCTTAGGGTTACAGAGACATGTACAAAAATGTTTATAGCAGCTTTTTTTTGTGGCAATAAAGAAATGGAGAATAGATGCTCATCAATTGGGAATGGCTGAATAAATTATGGGATATGAAGATAATGGAATATTAGTGTTCTATAAAAATGATGAACAAGCTAATTTTAGAAAGGCCTGGAAAGATTCGCCCAAACTGACACTGAAGGAAACAATTAGAACCAGGAATATATTGTACATAGCAACAACAAAACACGTGATAATCAATTATAAAAGATTTGGTTGTCAACAGACTTTGGGCAGAAAATGCCATCTATATCCAGAAAAAGAGCTATGTAAATTGAATGTAAATCAACACATGCTATCGATGTGGTTCTAGTAGAGAATTGAGGTGTGAGAATCCCCTCTGGTTGACACAGGTCCAATGTGAAAGAATTTGTAAATCCAAAATCTGAATGTGGCAGGAAAAGGGATTTTTATTGTTGGCACTGAGAAGCCAGCTTTGCTAGGAAGACTAACTTCTTAGTGGCAAAAAGTCCTGTCAGGGAAAACGGCAAAGAAGAGAGCTTCTTGGCAAAGCATCATCCTATTTCAGACTTCTGTAGAGATTTGGAGTTCAAAAATGTTTTTTTTATAAGAAGTCTGAGATTGGGACTTTTATTCAATGCCCCCAGGCCTAGACTTCCAACTGAAAAGAGAGTACTTATCTTGAAGTTTCAAGCCACACAAATAGGAATAACAGGCCTAGATCGCCAACTAAATAAAACCACTTAAGTTTGAGCTACTGTGAGTAATCCTGGGCTAATCTTCAACTCAATAGAGGCTATAACTAGTCAATAGAAAGTGTAGCTAGTTCCTGCCAAGATTTCCAACAGAATGAAACTACTTAACTGCCCAGAAGGGTGGGCCTTTATCAGGGGACAGTTTCAGAGTTCACCCCCAAAAGTCAAGGGGGACAAAATTTGCATCACTATGTTCACTTCTTTTTTCTGTTTTTTTTTTTTCTCTCCCATGGTTTTTTCCTTTTGTTTTGAGTTTTTTTCTCCCAACATGAATCATAAAGCAATGTGTATTAAAAATAAATTAATTTTTTTAAAAGGGTTAAAGAGGCTAAGTGGGTTTGGCAGTCCAAATTTAAGCAACTAATTTAATGGCAGGATCTAGATTGAAACTCATGTCTTGTGACTTCAAATAGAGTTCTCTAGGTCAAAGTTTCTTAAACTGTGAGTCATAACCCTATATGGGCTCATGTAACTGAATGTGGGGATCATGAAATTATGATTATCAGTAAATATTTGATTTATATACCTATTTTATATCCCTGTATACCTGAGTTCACTTAAAAATTTCTCAGGTAATGGGGATCATGAGTGAGAACATTTTAGAAACCCTACTTTAGTCTATATGTAACACTGCATCCATTTTAATTTGTTTAATTAATTTTTAAAAAAATACTTAACAGGCAACCAAATACAAAGACATGCAATGGATAATCCATACCCTCAGGGAAAAAAACCCCCAAAGTTAGAAAAATAAAATATATACCCAGCATTTATTATTTTTTAATTCTTTATCCTTTTGCTTATGGTGTTTTTCCTCAAGTTCCTTAATAAATATTGTCTTACAAGTTAAGATTTCCTTCGGCTTCTCCTGTAAACATGATATTATGTTTCTTCAGGTATGTTAAACTTTTTAAGGCATCCTGTTTTTACTGTCTCTCTTCCTTTCACCCCTGATCTTGATCTCTCATTTTTACCCTTTACCTTTATTATTTTTCCCATTAGATTTTTTTTTTTTACTGCTGCTTTTATTACATATTTCTTTCTTTTTTTCTCTAAGTCAAGTAGATCCTCCTCTTTCTTTCCTTTCCTTTAACTAATCCTGTTGTTTAGTTTCTTTTGACAGAATTTTAGCAATTTTTAGGAAAAGGATTTTTCTCACTCTCTTCATTATCTAGATTGTGTTTTTGACACTCATTTCACAATTCCTAAAACTATCTGCTTTCTCTTTTCTCTATATTCTCATGCACACAAAACTTCCAAAGTATCCATTTTGGGGTGTCTTTGTTAGGTAACTTCTTCCACTGTCTTTTAGAATTTGTACCATAGATTCCCCCTTTGCATTATGCCTTAACTCTAGAATGATATTAATTATTCCAGATGTTAGGAAGGACACTGCCTCATGGTAGGGTTCTTCCCTTACTATGCAACTTAACACTGGGATATTCTCTTTCCTGTTTCTCTTTTTCCACATTTGCCTTAAAAATCTCTTTCCTGAGTTCACAATTTTCTACTTTTGAGGTCCAATTTCCTTCAGGGGTTCCAAATCTCCTTTCCCAATATAAGAGGAATAAATTTTTCAAACACAAATCCCTCAGGACATATCAATTATAAGGTCCTTAGCCTCCTCACATATTAGTTCTCCTCACCCATAGAAATATTCATTAGCAGAATCTTTTCCCATTCCTAAAGGCATTTTGCCTTACTTTTGCTTTACACTCCTTCCTCATAACCCACTTTCTCTTAGGCTCTTTGATTTCTGATACCACAGAGGTCACCTTCCCATTCATTTCTAGTCCTTGATTTGACCCCAACACATCACACATCTTTTTCCTATTCTCTTACTTTCCTTCCTCCCCTTCTTGTATCCTCTAATGTTACCAAATAGTTACATAAAAATGATTTAACTGAAAGCAGGACATCACCAGATTTTATTCAAAAAGTCCCTTGTCTCCATCTTCATGGTTACCTCTCTCTGGTTTCCATATTCACTCCTATTTCCTTGTGTACATTTAGACATATTTTTCTGTTGCTCTTGCTATTCCTTTTCTTGCATTTCCGTAGCTTGGGGGTGCTTGAGTGTTAAGATTTTTATCAGGTATTAAGACAGTGGAATTGATAGAGACAATAATTATCTAATTTAGCATGGTTCAGTATAATTGATCTGATCCTACAAGGAGATGTTATGGGTCAGAACTTGAAACAAGGTACTAAGTGGAATTAAGGAGACAATGGTTAAATCTAATTTAGCATTGATTTAATCCTACAGCAAATAATGATTTCCCAGTGATATAATGATTTGTGTGTACTCAGTGCACAGCATATAAGCAAGAAGCTCTCAGGGCCAGACACAAACACCCACAAGCCTACTCTCGGACGCAGATTCAGATTCACTCCATTTTCTACCTTTGTGCTGTCTGTAGGCTGAAGGACAAACCCTTGGACTTGGAGGAAGCTCTTGAAATCAAGGAGAGAGATAGGCCTCTATTAAAGCTAACTGGGCCCCAGGAAAAGAGACTGGAATTAAAAGGAAACAATAAAGGATTTGGACTTTAACACCTGGCTGAATCTGAGGTGATTATTGAACTGAACTGAAAGGAAGGCTGCTCCCAGAAGCCCCCCAAGAAACCTCTCCCAGAGAACATTATATTTTAGAGAAGAACATTACACTTGAGAAACTAATCTCTTTAATTTGTTTTTGTTTTTTTTTTCCTTAAAATGGTTCAATTACTCCTTTATTATTGAAGATCTATTTCTCTCTATTTCTTAAGGCCAGATTTGGAGGGTAGATCACCATGGACTGCTTTCAGAACTTCATTGCTCTTTGGAGTACATTATACCCCTAATTCTCCTACATTTTCTTTTTTAAAATATATACACATATATTTTACTTTTTAAAGCTTTTTTTTTTATTTTCAAAACATATGCATTGATAGTTTGACAACAATGACCTTGAATATCCTTGTTTTTCAAATTTTCTTGTCTTATCCTCACCTCCTCCCCTAGATGGCAAGCAATCCAATATATATTGAACATGTTAAAATATATGTTAAATCCAATATGTATGAGCATATTTATACAATTGTCTTACTGCACAAGAAAAATCAGATCAAGAAAAGAAAGTAAATAAGTGAAAAAAAAAACCCAAAAAACAAAATTCAAGCAAACCAAGAAAAAGGGAGAATGTTATGTTATGATTCACACTCAGTTCCCATAGTCCTCTCTCTGGATGTAGATGGCTCGCTTCATCACAAGATCACTGGAATTGGCATCAGTCATCTCATTTTTGGAAAGAATCATGTTCATCAGAATTGATCGTCATATAATTTTGTTGTTACTGTGTACAATGATCTTCTGGTTCTGCTTATTTCACTTAGCATCAGTTCATGTAAATCTCTCCAAACTCTCTAAAATCATCCTCCTGATCATTTATTATAGAACAATAATATTCTATAACATTCCTATAGCATAACTTATTCAGCCATTCTCCAACTGATACACATTCACTTAGTTTCCAGTTTCTTGCTACTACAAAAAAGGCTATTACAAACATTTTTGTCTATGTGGGTGCTTTTCCTTCCTTTAAGATCTCTTTGGGATATAGGTGTAATAGAAACACTACTGGATTAAAGGATATGCACAATTTGATAACTTTTTGAACATAGTTCCAAATTGCTCTCCAGAATGGCAAGATCTGTTCACAACTCCATCAACAATGTATTAGTATTCCAGTTTTCCAACATCCCCTCCAGCATTCATCATTATCTTTTCCTATCATCTTAGCCAATCTGAGAGGTGTGTAGTGGTATCAGAGTTTTCTTAATTTGTATTTCTTTGATTAATAGTGATTTAGAGCATTTTCTTATAGGATTAGAAATGGTTTTGTTTCTTCATCTGAAAATTGTCTGTTCATATTATTTGACCATTTATCAATTGGAGAATAGCTTGAATTCTTATAAATTTGAGTCAAGAAGCCTTATATAAAAATGGTTTCTCAATTTATTGCTTCCCTTATGATCTTGTCTGCATTAATTTTGTTTGTACAAAAACTTTTTAACTTAATATAATCAAAATTATCTATGTGGTGTTCATTTATGAGTTCCATTTCTTCTTTGGACACAAGTTCCTTCATTCTCCACAGATCTGAAAGGCAAACTATTTAATGTTTTTCTAATTTGCTTATAATATCACTCTTTATGTCTAAATCATAGATCCATTTAAATCTTATCTTGGTATGTAGTGTTAGGAGTGGGTTAAGCTCTAATTTCTTCCATACTAGTTTCCAATTTTCCCCAGCAGTTTTTGTCAAATAGTGAGTTCTTATTCCAAAAGCTGGTGTCTTTGGGTTTGTCAAACACTAGATTGCAATAGTTATTAACTATTTTGTCCTGTGATCCTAAGCCAGTACCAATGATTTTGATGAATGCTATTAGCATATAGTTTTAGGTGTGGCACAGCTAGGTCACTTTCATTAGCATTTTTTCATTATTTCCCTTAAAATTCTTGGTTTTTTGTTCTTCCAAATGTGTAAAGTTCTTTTTTAGAATATATTGTTCTCTGTGAGCAGATTTCTTGGGGGGGGGGGGGGGCTTCTGGAAGCAGCCTTAGTTTCAGTTCAATATAATAATCACCTCAAATACAGCCAGGAGTGAAAGTCCAGGTCCTTTACTGTCTTTTCCCAAATCTTATCTCCTTCACTTGGGGTTCAGCTAGTTTTCTGGAGGCCTTCCATATCTTGGTTTCAGTATTCTCCACAGGACAGCCTGACATCACTTCTGTCTTCCTTCCTTCTGCCTGACTTGTGAATCTCCTCTACTGAATCCTGACTTGTGAATCTCCCAAAGTCCCCAGCCAGCAAAAAGGTGGAAGTTGGAATGAATCTGACTCCGCCTCAGAGAGTGGGCTTAAGGGCTTCTGGGAGCTCCTCCTTATATATGCTCTCTTAAAGGTGTGAACTCTAAGAAGTACTAAGTATATAATAATTGTCTCTATCAATTCCACTGACTTAGCATCTTGTAAGAATTCTAACACAGATGAACTTTGTTATCTATTCCAGATGTGTAAAATGATTTCTTGGGAGTTTGATTGGTAGGGCACTGAATAAGTAGATTAATTTAAGTAGTATTGTCGTTTTTATTACATTAACTTGGCCTACCTATGAGCACTTGTTATTTTTCCAACTGATTAGATCTGACTTTATTTTTGGAAAGTGTTTTGTAGTTGTGTGCATATAGTTCCTGACTCCCCTGGAAGATAGATTCCCAAATATTTTATACTATTGATAGTTATTTTGAATGTAATTTCTTTTTGTATCTCTTACTGTCGATTTTATTGCTAATATATAAAAATACTGATGATTTATGTGGGTTTATTTTGTATCATGCAACTTTGCTAAAGTTGTGAATTGTTTCTAGTAGCTTTTAGTTGATTCTCTAAGGTTCTCTAAATATACCATCATATCATCTGCAAAGAGGGATGATTTGGTTTCCTCATGATCTACTCTAATTCCTTTAATCTCTTTTTCTTCTCTTATTGTCAAAGCTAACATTTCTAAGACAATATTGAATAGTAATGGTGATAGTGGGCAGCTTTATTTCACTCCAAATCTTATTGGGAATGGTTCTAGTTTGTCCCTATTACATATGATGCTTGCTGATGGTTTTAAATAGATGCTATTGATCAAGGTAAGTCCATTTATACTCTCTGGTGTTTTTTTAAAATAGGAATGGGTGTTGGATTTTATCAAATGTTTTTTTCTATTGAGATGGAGCATCTATTGAGATAATCATTTTTTTAAGTTTGATTATTGATACAGTTGATTATGCTAATAGTTTTCCTAATATTGAACCAACATTCTTATTATAAATCCTACTTGGTTATAATGTATTATTATGGGGATGACTTTTGTAATCTCATTGCTATTATTTTATTTAAGATTTTTGCATCAATATTAATTAGGGAAATTGGTCTATAATTTTCTTTCTCTCTTTTCACCTTACATGGTTTAGCTATTAGTCCCATATCTTCTTTTTGTAAAATGGGGCTATTTAAATAATTTATTTCATCTTCTGTTAACCTAGGCAATCTATATGTATGTAGATATTACTCCATTTCATTTAGATTATCAAATTTATTGGCATATAATTGGGCAAAATAATTCCTATTATTGCTCTAATTTCCTTTTCATTAAAGGAAAATGATCCCTTTTCATTTTCGAGACTAACAATTAGATTTTCTTCTTTCCTTTTTCTAATCAAAATAACTAAAGGTTTATTTTTTTTTCATAATACAAACTCCTAGTTTTATTTGTTAATTCAGTAGTTTTTTTATTTTCAATTTTATTAATCTCCCCTTTTATTTTTGGAATTTTAAATTTGGTATTTAATTGAGGGGTTTTAGTTTGTTCTTTTTCTAGTTTTTTTAGTTGTAAGCCCAATTCATTAATCTTTTTTTCCTCTATTTTATGCAAGTAAGCATCTAGAGATATAAAATTTCCTCTTATTACCACTTTGGCTGCATCCCACAAATTTTGGTATATTGTCTCATTATTGTCATTCTCTTGGATGAAATTGCTGACTGTGTGTTTTTTTTTTTGATTGTGTTTTTGATTTATTGTTTTACTCATTCATTCTTTAACATTAGATTATTTAATTTCTAATTAATTCTTGGTCTATTTTCTCTTGGCCTTTTATTACATATGATTTTTATTGCATCATGATCTGAAAAAATGTATTTACTATTTCTGTTTTTTTGCATTTGATTTTGAGGTTTTTAATACCCTAATACATGGTCAATTTTTGTATAAGTTCCCTGAACTGCTGAGAAAAAGTAAACTCCTTTCTATCTCCATTAAATTTTCTCCAAAGATCTATCATACCTAACTTTTCTAACATTTTGTTTATCTCCTTAATTTCTTTCTTACTTATTTTGTAGTTTGATTTATCTAGTTCTGAGAGCAAGGTTGAGATCTCCCACTACTATAGTTTTGCTATCTATTTCTTCTTACAGCTTTCTTAACTTCTTCTCTAGGAATTTAGTTGCTCTACCACTTGTTGCATATGTGTTTAGTATTGATATTGTTTCATTATCTATTGTACTCTTTAGTAACATATAGTTTCCTTCCTTATCTCTTTTAATTAGATCTATCTTGGCTTTTACTTGATCTGAGATTGGGATTGCTACCCCTGCTTTTTTTACTTCACTTGAAGCATAAATTCTGCTCTAGCCTTTGATCTTTACTATGTATGTAACACTCAGTTTTAAATGTATTTCTTGTAAACAACATATTGTAGGATTCTGGCTTTTAATCCAGTCTGCTATCCACTTCCATTTTATGGGAGAGTTCATCTCATTCACATTCACAGTAAAAATTACTAATTCTGTATTTCCTGCTGCCATCTTATTTATCCTAAGTTATGCTTTTCTCTTTCCTTTCCATCTTCTCTCTTCCCAAGTATTTTGCTTTTGATAACCACTTCTTGCAAACAGCTCTCCCCTTTTAGAGTCACTACTCCTTTTTTACACATTTCCCCTGATACTTCTGTTTCCCCTTTTATTATTATTTCCCTTTCTTTTCCCCTTTCTCCTCCCACTTATCAATAAGGTGAGACAAGTTTCTTTGTGAAACAAAATATGTCTGATATTCTCTCTTTGAACCAAATCTGATGAGATTAAGATTCACACAATGCTCATCCCCCTCCCTTCTTTCTCTCAATTATAATAGGTCTTCTTTGCCTCTTTGTGAGACATAATTTCCCTTATTTTACCTCCCTTTTCCTCTTTTTCCAGTACTAGCCCCTTTTCACTGATTGAACAATGCTTGTGTTCACACTTTTAGAGAGCTCAAGTATCTAAGTACTCAGTGGAGTTCACACAAGAATTCAGGGCTGGCTTAGTCTGAATTCACACCTCCCTTGAAATTCTTAGGACCAGAGAGCACTCTGGGAGATAACCCATAATCCCTGCCTCGAGAAGGAGGAGTTAACCTTTGAGAGATGATATATATATGGAGGAAGCTCTTGGAGCAAAAGAGAATTTCTCCGGAACATCAACAGGACTCTGAGACAGAACACTCTGGAAGAAAAGACTACTCACCTCAGTTGGAGATTGAGAAGCCACGAGTCGGAGTTGAGCTGGAGGCTGAAGAAAGCAGAGGCAGAAGCCAAGGACAAAACTGCAAGATCTCTTGGAGTCAGGCAGAGAGATAGGCCTCAACTAACCGGGCTAATTTTGGAAGGAGAAATAAATGTTTGCATTTTTAGCAGCTGGCTGTGATTTTTGGATTAATTATTAATTGTAACTGAGACTAAGGCTGCCTTTCCAAAGAAAAAGAGATCAATTTTTTTTTTTTTTTTTGTTCAGTTCTGGTCTTTTTATTAGAAATAGTTAAAATTCAACTATATCATTGAATGTCCATCTTCTTCCCTGAAAGATAATTCTCATTTTCACTAGATACCTTATTCTTGGTTGTATTCCAAATTTGTTTGCCTTTCAGAATATCAGATTTCAGGCCCTTCCATCTTTTAAGGTAAATGTTGCTAGGTCCTGGGTAATCTGTATTTTGATTTCTTGGTATTTAAATTGTTTTATTTCTGACTGCTTGCAGTATTTTTCTCTTGGGTTGATAGTTCTGAAATTTAACCATGATATTCCTTGGAATTTTCATTTTGGGGTCTCAGGAGGTGATCAGTGAATTCTTTCAATGGCTATTTTATCTTCTGATTCTAAGATATCAGGGCAGTTTTCCTTTATGATTTCCTGTAAGATGATGTCTAGCATGACTAAAAACCACTACACTGAATTCCCAATCCCTATATTTATGCCCACCTGCATTTTTGATTTCCTTCACAAGCTAATTGTACAATATTTCAGAGTCTGATTCTTTTTGTACAGCAAAATAACGTTTTGGTCATGTATACTTATTGTGTATCTAATTTATATTTTAATGTACTTAACATCTACTAGTCATCCTGCCATCTGGGGAAGGGGGTGGGGGGTAAGAGGTGAAAAATTGGAACAAGAGGTTTGGCAATTGTTAATGCTGTAAAGTTACCCATGCATATATCCTGTAAATAAAAGGCTATTAAAAAAAAAAAAAAGATGATGTCTAGCTTCTTTTTTTCATTATGGCTTTTAGGAAGTCCAATAATCCTTAGATTGTCTCTCCTAAATCTATTTTCCAGGTCAGTTGTTTTTCCAAGAAAATATTTCATATTTTCTTCTATTTTTTTCATTTTTTGTTTTTGTTTGGGTGATTTTTGAAGTCTTATTTACTTATTCACATACATTTGTTCAATTCTAATTTTTAGTGTGTTATTTTCTTCAGTTACCTTTTTTTTTTTAGATCTTTTTATATTTAGTCAATTGAATTGTTTTGTTCATTGGAATTTTTTTTTCCATTTCACAAATTTTGTTTTTCAATGAATTGGTATCTTTTTCATATCTATTTTGTAAGGTATTATATGCTTTTCCCATTCCTTCAGCAATGATCTCATTTTTCCCCCATTTTTCTTCTAACTCCCTTTATACATCTTCCAAGAAAGCCCTGTGAATGGGGATCCATTCATATTTCCCTTTGGAGCTTCATCTGGAGTTGATCTGCTTTTTCTTGGACAGCATGATAACCACTACATAAAATTCCTAGTCCCTCTATTTTTGTCTACTTGAATTTTTTATTTCTTTCACAAATTAATTGTACACTATTTCAAATCCAATTCTTCTTGTGCAGCAAAATAACTGTATGGACATGTATACATATATCATGTTTAACATATACTTTAACATATTTAACATGTATTGGTCTACCTGCCATCTGGGGGAGGGGGTAGGGGAAGGAGGGGAAAAATGGAACAAAAGGTTTTGCAACTGTCAATGCTGAAAAATGACCCATGCATATATCTTGTAAATAAAAAGCTATAATATATATATATATATATATATATATATATATATATATATATATATATATATATATATATATATATATTAAAAAAAAAAGTTAAGAGACTTGGCCATGGTTACATAGAAGAAAGTGGATGAATCAGTACTCAACCTCAGGTCTTTTAACTTGTAATTGAGTGCTCTTTTAAATTGGGCAACTGGATAGGTCAATGGATAGAATATGAAGTCAAAAGTCCTTCAATTCAAATCCATCTTCAGATATTTACCAACTGTGTGAATTTGGGTAAGTGACATAACCCTTTTTGCCTCATTTCCTCATCTATAAAAGGAACTGGAGAAGGAAATGGCAAGAAAATGAGAAATGAAGTTATGGGCAATCAGACACGATTGAAATGGCCCAACAACAAATAACGAACCATCTCTGAGGCATAAGTATTGAAGAAAACAGGGTAGACTGAAAGAGATACAGAGGAGATGATAAAAAAAAAAAAAGAAGAAGAAGATGAAAAGAAACTGAAAATTCTGGTCTTCTTTACTCTAGGTTCAGAATATTATATTATAGAAAGGTAAGATCATGAATGCTTTGCAATGATAAAAACATGTATCACTATTCTTTTCCTTTCAGTGAGAAATCCTCCATCATTTTTAATGCATAACTGACTGACTCAAAATTCAAAGGGAGCATTAATGTGATCTCCTCATCAGCTACCTCAGGGCAGTTCTTGTTACTTAGAGGTTTAGAATATCGGGCAGGACAGTATAGAAAAAAGACACCAATAGCTCCACAAAAGAGGAACAAGTTGAGGTTGGTTTTAAGTTGACAACTGTTGCACTATGAAAAAATATAGTGACAACAATCAAATAGGGCATGCAAGTGGAGAAAACTTTAGACTGACTCTCCCCAGAGGGGATCTTCAGAACCTTTGAGAATATGTGCATGTAGGAGATGGCAATGAGGAAGAAACAGCCAAAACTCTAAGAGGAAGTCACAGAAAGGGTTCTAACTTCAGCTGAGTAATTGTCTGAGCAGGAAAGTGTGAAGATTTGATGAATCATAGTAGTTATAGAAAGTCAAGGAAAAGCTGATGGTTGTGAAAGGCCTGAAAATTCCCCAATGAGCCATGAGGAAGTTGCCATTTTCACAGAGGTCATTTGGTTCATGAGGACTATATAGTGTAGGGGATGGCATATGGCCACAAAATGATCTGATCAAGGCTAATTCTGAACAGGCTAAGAAAACCACTAAAAACATTTACATGATACATTCTAGGAAAAAGATGGAAGGGTTTGCCAAGGTATTGCTGATGAAATTTGGTTACACTGACACATATGTCAGATATATCTGGGAGTGTGGAATTGCTTATCAAAGATGGTAAAAGCAATGATGAGCAGATTTTCCATAAGGGCTCCCAGATAAATCAATAAATATAGCACAGCATGTAATATCTGCAGTTCCCTGACTTCAGAGAACTCCATGAGGATGAATTCAGTCACCAAAGTAGCATGGATCATTCTTACCCTAGGAAGAGAAAAAGAGTGAAATGAGGTATTAAGCCCAGTGATGACCAGGTAAATAAGTCCAAGAGCCCTACAGACCACTGACTCCACTTCTTACCTGGCTATAGCAGTTATCATCCCAAGGAACAACCTTTATGGAGATTTGACTGGCAATTTTTTTTCTGCCATGACTGTAGCCATAGATACTAAAGTGTCAGAAAAGAAAATTCTTGTAATCAAGGTCATTGTAGCTATCAATGATTAGACATCAAAACTGACATTAAAGAACAGACATTATCATGTGCTTTAATTCTTCATCCTAAGGACCATAGAGCCATTCCTTCTGACTTGTGGTTGAAATCTTCCCTGTGTGTTAGATGAGCTCCTGGAGAACATGAACTACTTGGCCTTTTCATTTCCTGACTTTAACATATAGTAATCATTTAGTGATTGCTACTCCATTCCTTTATTCATTCATATCACAGAAAAATTCAAGATGGAAAAAGTATCTAAAATAATTGAATTAAAATCCTTTATTCTATAAAATACAGAAAATAAGTAGCCCATGGAGGGATTTTATCAAGCTTAGGTAAATAGTAGAATATGACAAACTCAGAATCACAGGCTTATAGTGGAGAAGACTAGGACACAAAGGATGTAAAATTAAATGTTTTTGGTGTCTATTTCATGTGACACATGCAAAAAATCTATGATGTGAAGTAGGGATTAAAAATGAAAATGTATTTTTAATGGTAAAGGGAACTCCCAGATGAAAAAATGCCCTTTACCATTACAATTTCCCTCCTAAGCTCTTGGAGAGTTTCTTATTACCCTGAGAGGGAAAACAACTTCCCTAGAAATCACATAATCAGGATGCATTAAAACTGGATTTGAACTTATGTCTTCTTGCTCTTGAAGTCATTATTCGATCCATCCCACTCCATTCTCTTAATATAAAATAACATGATAAATACATAGAATGATATGAGGTCCAAAAGGATTGAACCCTGTGATGTTCTCTTCTTTAAAATATAATGGTTCTCTCTGAGCAGGTTTTTTGGGGAGGTTTTCTGGAGGCAGCCTTAGTTTTGGTTCAGAGTAATAATCACTTCAAATGCAACCAGCTGGTAAAATCCAAATGTTTATTTTCTCCTTCCAAGTCTTGTCTCTTTCCTTTGGCCCAGGTAGCTTTCTTAGAGGCCTATCTTTCAGTGGAGAAGTGAAGAAGGAGAGCCTGCCACCACAGTGGTGTGAGATGGGATGAATGAATCTGGCTCCACCTCCGAGAGTGGGCTTCTTCTGAACTGACTCTCCTCCATTCTGAATCTTTTCAACCGAATTCTGCTGACTGAGCTCTGCTGTTTTTATGCTCTCTCAAAGGTTGACTCCTCCTCTGAGAGAGTGGGATTGTGGGTTTCTGACTTGTGAATCTCCCAAAAGTGTGAACTCCAATGAGTACTTAAATACATTAATGAGCTAGAGGATTTGCCAAGTACCATGCTAAATTAGGCAACTGACTTAACACTTTGTGAGAATTCTAACAGAACCCCAAAGGGTTTCTAATTGTAGGAAGCAAAGAAGATATCCTGGAGGATTTAGAGTTTGCATTGAGCTTGAAGAGATTGGTAAGAATTCATTCAACAGTGAGTCATGGAGAACATGGCAGGCTTGTGCTACTTCAAGAGAAAGTCATTGAATTGGGAAGGTCTCGGGCTAGATAAGGAATCATTTCAAGTAACAATCTTGGCAGCTTCAGAAGGTTCATGGAGGGAAATCATAGGGCACTGAAGGCAGGACTGCCCCTAATTACAGAAGGCTTTGGATGTTTATGAGAAATTTTGGAGGAGCAAGAAGGACATAGCTGAGATTATCTCTGCTACTGGGAAAGACTGCATCAACTTCCTGACAAAGAAATTTGAATGAATGGATAGGATTTTTTGATGAATGGATTGTTCATTGGATTAAAAAAGAGAAAATATAAGTAAAATAACAGACCAGAAATTATGAAGTGAAGTTCAGGTATAATGAGTAATATAATTTAGGTTACTTGTATAATATTTCATCATATTACAAGGTGAGAGTGGGAGATAATCCTGAGAAAATAAATTGGGCCATAATGTGTATGGCTTGAATGCCAAGAATGACTTTATTTTGTAGAAACTAGATTCTTAAATTGTGGTTTGTGTCTCCCATATGGGATCTTCTAATGTAATGTGTGGGTCAAGATATTATGATGTATTATTGAGGGGTGAGAAATGAGGGTTGAGAGATCCCCTGACAGCAATGGGGTCCCCTTGGGTGGTTGCAGGCTTTATGAAAGAATTCGCAAACCCCAATGAATACAGGTGAGAGGTTTGTGGTAAGAATGGGTTTATTATGTTAAGAAAACAGCTTTCTTAGTGGGCAAACTCCTGTTAGGACTTTTGCAAAAGTCTGGGCCTAATGAGCTCTATTATATTGGGTCTGATTGGCCCCAAGCTGGGAACCTTCCAATAGAGGATGGTGGCCATGCCCCAGGCTAGAATCTCCAATTGAATCATAGGAGATTGCTTATCTGGGAGTTTCCTATAAACAAGAGGGTGGGGCCCCTCCCAGAGGGGTTCCAGTTTTCTAACCCAGAACCACCCTTTCTGCCCCTCCCCCAAGATCAGGGGAACAGTTTACATCAGTATTACCAGTAAATGTTTGATTTGTATTCCTATTTTATATCCTTATATGCCTGTGTTTATGGAAAAATTACTTAGGTAAAAAGGTGATCATGTATGGCAAAGTTTAAGAAACCCTGCATGGACAATGTAGAGAGATTCAAAGAGCTTTTCACCCTTGTTTTGTTATTTTTAGCAGATCCATGTAGAAAAGAGATCATTCTGGTAATGATTTTAGTTCATGTTGGAGTGGAGGTAGATCCAGTGAGGGTAATTAAGATTACTGTAGATTGTACTCTAGAACTAATTAGAAGAATAGAATAGTGGGAGTAAAAATTGGAAGAAAAGATGGGAGCTAACAAAGAGTAATGAGACATATCTATTTCCTTTCCTTGGAGTAGCAAGGGGAAGAATGTTGCAGAAAGTAATATTGTCTATCAGATGGGGTTGTCATTCAGTGTGATGAACAGTTTGTTACAAGGGAAGGTTCTTTGTGTTGAGTGTGGGGGAGGCGGTTAACTGACTTTCAAACAAAAACAGAAGGCATTAAGAAAATCTTTATAAAGGAAGATGAGAGAGATGCTGCAAGGTTGTTATAAACACAATTTAGCAATCATTTAGGTAAGTAGATTGAGAGAAAGAAAGAAATCAAAGATAACACAATGGTTTGAACCAAAGTAAATAAGAGACTGCTGGTGCCAATAATAATAAAAACAATCATAATATTATAATAATTATTATAACAATAGAATCTAAGAAGTGATAAAAATGGGAATATAAAGATAAACTTAGTTTGAGGGGATCTGCAGGAGACAAGCCATCAATGAACAAATATTTATCAAAATACCTATTATGCACCAGGCACTGCAAAAAGAATTTTGGACACAAACACAAATATGAAAGCTTATGACCTTGAGAATCTAACATTCTGTAGATAGACTAACAATTAGATTTTCTTCTTTCCTTTTTCTAATCAAATTAACTAAAGGTTTATCTATTTTGTTGTTTGTTTTTTCATAATACCAACTCTTAGTTTTATTTATTAATTCAATAGTTTTTTTATTTTCAATTTTGTCAGTGTATGTAATATAAATGATCAACAAAACAATTTAGGGGGCTGGTAGCTATGGAAATCCACAAAATGCAAGTTTGAATTTGAAATAAGCTTAGAAGAAAAGGAGACATTCTGAGAGGTGGCAATAAAGCAGAAGAGCATCCTAATTAAGCAAAGACATAGTGATGAGAAGTATGGGTGAGGAACAACAGGAAGGTCAGTTTGTCTGGGCCATAGATTCTGTGAATAGAAATAATCTATGAAGTCTTTTGAATTGAGTCATAGTGAGGAAGGCCTTAACTATAATTAAAAGATCATATTATAATGGGGGAACTTGCTGGAGTTAGAGTTAAAAAATGAATATTCAAGTACTGACTCTGTCACATAATACTTGGGTGACCTTGATTATCATTCTCTGTAGAGGGCTGAGACTATTGAGTCAATGCACTGAGGTCAGGACAGCCAAGTACTTGAGGACTGGGCAATACTCTATGGGCATATGCTTGGAAAGTGGTCCTTCCCACTATCCTGTGCTGGCTCAATGATTGGTGTATACAGAGGATTGTAGGAGGGACTAGGAGGTGGCATAAGACTAGCCAGGGTCACTCCTTGAGGTGGACCAGGAAGAAAGAGGTTGCAAAGCTTCTCTTCCATCCCCTTCACTTCTACCCTTAAAGACCAAGAATAAAGACTAAGGACTTTTGCTAATCCTGACTCTGACTGATTCTGGGGTATCCTGGGTGCTAGTGTGGTCGTCACAACTCTCCTCCCTGTGCCTCAATTTTTTATGTGCAAAATGAGGAATTAGAAAAGATGACTTCTAAGGTCCCATTCAGTTCTAATTCCAAGTCCTTATATATTTTTCCAATATATATGAATACATACTCCGAATCTTCCTGCTCCACCAACCTATACCCTGGAATGATATGCTCAAGGAGGACTTTTATGACTGCTGAGGCAAGGGGAGAGGCCTCCACCCATAAGGTCAGATGGTCCACTATGACCAACAGGTATTTGAGATGCCCCACTGATGGCAGCTGGGTAAAATCCACCTGTATGCTTTGGAAAGGCCTGATACCAGGGGCTTTCCTCCTTTTGGGGCTTGTCATTGGGCCGCCTTATTCATCCTCTGACAAAGAGGACACCCGCTGGCCAGTTGTCTGCTATTGTATACAAACCGATGCCACAAACTTAGTCAGTACCACATCACACAGGTCTTGAATATCCTGATGACTGCCCTGATGTAAATGTTGGAGCACATGTCCCATACCTGCTATGGTCAGTACCTCTCTGCCATCAGGGAGGAGCCAGGGCCCCTCTTTATCCTCCTGAGGGCCAAGGCTTTGGATTTCCTGCTTCTCTTCTGGAGTAAGGGAAGGTGGAGGTTTTGGAGGCAGAAATGCCAGAATTAGCACCATCATTTCCTCTGTACTTACAGATTCCTCTTCTCCAGCCCATTTAGCCTCCTCATTCGCAAAGCAGTTTCCCCTTGTCTCAAATGAATCTCCTCTTTGGTGCCCCTACACATGCAATATTCTTAGGTAAATAAGATTAGTCAAAATTTCAATGACCAATGTCCTGTGAGCCAATCCCTTACCTTTACTGTTTCCATTCTTTCCCTCAAATAATTTACAGGATCCAATTTATTTTTTCCTTCACTTACACAATGACTTAAAATATTTTACCTCAACATTTCACAAATTGCAATTTGTCTTAAGAAATTCTCAGTCCCTGTGCTCCTAAATAATTTAACAAACTGATAGTGACTTGGACAAGATCACTCTTTCCTTCCTGCCACAAGAAGATCATCTACATATTGTAAGACTTTTGACAATAAGAAATTTATCCCAGAATGTTCACACAATGCTTATATACCCAAGTAGATATTCCATAAATTGAATATTATATCAATCATTTTGCTTTTTTTAAAAAATATCCAATACACAGAAAAATCTCAAACTACATATTGTCCATAACAAAAACATTTTCAAAAGGACAGAGGCAAAAACTATTATCCTTGGAGTCTCTTTAAATAATTGGCATCAATATAGTTAATTAAAACTTCCTATTTTTACATAAAAGACCCTGAAAAGTTCTTAAAAACATCATTTAAACTTTGTTGAAATAACTCTTTCAAACTATATATCACATTTCTGATCATATTCTTTAAACATGAAAACCATCATGTATCTAAAGAAACAAATGTTTACTCAATTAATATCTTATAAGAGCAGCATATCCCTTTAAATGAGTTTGCTTATTCAGCAAAAGAGGCTGCCCCTTTCCACTGCTGCTCTCCCCCTGCAAAAACACATCCGATTTCACAGCTGTCTCTCTGTGATTATCCTTTCCAACCACTTCCTTCTTTTCCCACTAATTTCTTCTTGAAATCATTTGCTCCCACTAATCAATCCTTCTTAAGTCACCTTCATTCTCCTGTCCCATTTCTCTGTCTCTCTCCTCCTAGTGCCTACTTGCTCAAACCTTATCCAACATACTTTAAACATTCCCAAACCAATAATTGCTTTTGTAAATCAATCTCTCTTGTCCTTTGTCTTTAAATCACCTTTAAAAAAGACTTTAAACTTCAAGATTCACAATTAAATTTGAACCAAATTTCACAAAACTCATAATATAGTTTACAAATTACTCAATATTTTTAAAAAGCAATATGCTATTTAAATAGGGAGATACAAACATGATGCCCCCCCAAGGTAAGCTTTTGTATTTTGTTTAATAACCTATCATTTAATTTGAAGTCCAACCAAACAATGAGGCAAAAAAAAAGTTTTTCTCTTCTGTTGTAAAGACCACAATATTCAAACAATTCTTAAGATTTTATCCTCTTAATAAACCTAACATGTGCAAGGCAGCAGTAAAATTATTTCAAAATTATTCCAATTTCAATTTTATTTCAATTTCAAAATTATAGCACCTCTTTAAAATATAGTAAGTTCCCAAAACTCTTAATCAAATGTTGTAGACAAACAATTACCCAGTTTAGCCTTCCTAAACTTTCTGTTCTCTAATTCCATGAAAGCAAACTTGCTAATAATGATTTTTCTTTCTTCTCCTGGGAAAAAAAAATTTTGGGGGCGAAGTATGCCTAGTTTTCCCACAGGTCCAACAGGTCAGAGCGCCCTTCTTTCCCCGTCCCTCCCCCCATTCAACTATTTACCTCTCTTACTCTATTTTTATTCCTCCTTTTCAATATCTGCAACTACTTATTTCCAATCTTAACATACACACAAATTTAAAGTTGTTTTAAAATTAACCAGTACTTTAGTTTGTGAAATTTCCTAAAATCTACCTAGATATTCCATTCAAACTTCTTTTCTTTAGTAAGCCAGGAAGGAGTTAAGCACCAATCCCTGCTTTACCTTGAATTATTTTTCTTTCTGAGTCCTGATAACAGGCTCCTTGTTTACAGGAGTGATAGCCACTGTTCTTCTATTTTCTCAAAACTTTCCAGACTTTCAATCTATGTTCTTATTTTTCTCATTCTTCCTCTCTTCCCCCCACAATTCAGCCTGATATTTTTCCAAGCCTGCAACACAGGGGCTGAATTCTTATCTCTTATGAGCTTGCTAACTTTTAACACAGAACAGAATGCAGAGCAGACAAACATACACACACAGACAGACACAGAGCTCGACTTTTCTTGAATCCCCTAGCTAACATCCTGATAAATTCATGGACTACTTCTACCACCCTGGACCCAGTTCAGGTTTTCAGGGGAGGTCTTCCCAGAACAAAGCAGAAGTATTTAATGAACTTCTTTTGACTTTTCTTTTTGTACTTTGGAACATTGTCCCAGTTATTTAACTGACTCCCAAGGGGACTATGGGTCGGAATTCCCTGCACCTTGTCCTGACATACAACTTTGGACTGCGACCAGTACCGGTGTAGGTCACGCTCACACCAAAAGTCACCCGAGAGTGCTCTAGAAAGCCCTTTCCTTGGGGTCTGAGCAGTCCTCCAGTTCTTTTAGAGTTTGTCTCTCCCTTTGCCAATAGACCCCCAGGCTCCAACTTGCGCTTACCTCTCGAGCTACTTGCAGATCTTCTAGACTGTGCCGGCTGTCAGGACTTGCTTATTGTCTTCTTTCTTCAATTCTGAGTTCCACTGAGTATCCCTGCCTTGGGTCATTGTCTAAGAGGGAGGGAGGCTGCACACCCAGAGCTAGAGACCATGAAGAAAACTGCTCCGTGGGTGCCTGTCCCTGTTTGGGGTGCACACAGCCATCTCCCCCAAAGACCCCATCCCAGAGAGCCCCCAACTGTTTGGGACAAAAAAACCTACCCAAATTGACTACTACAGAGATCACTCAGAGAAAGCAGAATTATTTATTAGAATCTCGAGAAGTGGACCCCATCCTGGTTTGCAAGCAAAATTTCACAGCAGGATAGGGCCAGAGCCTTGAAAATGCTGACAGCTTTTATACATTTCAGACAAAGAACCTCCAAAATCCCCCCCTCTATATGTTGTGATTGGCCGCATAAATCTACTGTTCCCCTAGTTGGTCAGTGAATGTAGTAGACAAGGTGATATACAGCTTCTTTGGCCACATAGTCCAGGCCTTATCTAAAATCATGTGACTGGAGAAGCTGAAACTGAGGCCTATAAGGCTTGATCTACTTTAGCATTTGTAAGTTCTTCACCTTTTCCCACACACTCCTATCCCATTCCTCACACTTGATAATCTCTTTATAGGTATTCACTTCCACAGTGAAGTGGGGACAAGAATTTCCTATTATTCCTGGATCCTCAAACAAAGAGACTGAATTTTACAAAGAGAGAAAGAGTGAAGGGACTACACTGAGAAAGGAGATAAATTACTACTCACAACTTAGTGAGAAGCCAAGTGAAAGAAATGCCAGTGAGGCAGATCCCCAGTGCATGGAGAAACTGAGTAGGAGACTAATACTACTTATTGGTGAAGATAGTATCAAGGTTGTACTTAGCAATAAGGCATGGAGCCTGAGAATATCCAAACACAAACTTTGACTCTGCTCTAGGGGTTCCTTCTCACTCAGGGAAATCTTTAATTTGCATAAGAATGACAGTCCCTCATATCTATTCTTTCTGAAGGGCCAGTAAAGACCAGCTTTCAGAGAAGAACCATTCAGCACGACAACATGGTAAGTGAAAGCACCAAACAATGAAACCAGTACATAATGGTGGCCTTGGGAGAAATGGTTCCGACCACCATCTTCTTTCTTTGTTCAGGGAGAATCTATTAGCTAAACTTCTAATGAGAAACACCTCCCTTGACTTTGCTTTGATCAGGAAACTTCACACAATTCAATTTGAATCATCTTAAACATTATTTATTAACTTGTATTATCAAAGCGTCTAATATTTGGAGGACGAAGAATAAAGTTGCCATTTGTGCAGGGGCTAGCAATGGTGACTCTCCACACTCCCCTCCCTTTTCTATTACTCTGCTCACATTCTGACTTCACATTTAATCCCTGTATAACCCTGAGGAAACATCCCTCTTCCACAATTTACTCTTGTGAAGAGAGAGGTCTGGAGTAGCTGGTCTCTATAGTCCCTTCCACTTCAATATCTTTGCTTTTAAATCACTGCTCAAATGCAAACTCTTCTTAAGCACTAAATGAGATGCATGTCATTTGATTTTCTTTTGACCTAGGGCTGCCATGACCAAAGAACTCATCCCCAAATGGCCAATCAGCTGAGGATGAGCCTCTCCATATGTAGTGAGAGAAACTTTCCACAATGACACCTCAGTAATACAACCTTTAAGAGCTCTGGCTCACCACCTTGCTTTCATGAGTGAACATAGCTGGGCATTGTACCAATGTGCCACATTCCTTGCCCTCATGAGCTTCTCTGTTCTCTCCTCTAAGGCAGATTCAGAGGTGAGTGGAGATGTTAAGGTCAGCCCCATCTACACGCAGATTCTGAAGGCCATATCTTAGAACCAACAATCTGAGTGTGCCCAATGCATCCTAAAGTCCTAAAACCTCAGAATTGCAGATGAGAGACATCCTGGAATTTCTTCCAGGGGCATTTTGTCATATTGTCCCCCATATCTGGAAGGTTCTCCTATATTCTCTTAACCTTTGGGCTTTAGGATTTCCCTTGAGTGCCAGCTATCTCCCAAGAAACCTTTACCCCAATTCTTCTTCATTGTAGTGCTTTCCCTCTGTTGATGATCTCTCCAATAATCCCATCTGCCATGTTGGCACATAGCTTGCAAGTTGTCTTATCATTTCGACAATAATCTCCTCAAGGGCACTGATTGCTTTCTGCTTTTCTTGGTATGCCCCATCCTTAGCACAAGGTAAGTTACATGAATGTTTATTGACTAACTGTCTGTGAGGGAAATCGGGAAAAAGAAACAATACTCCCCATATCATCTTCTTCTTGCTGGGTGAGCAGCGGTGGGAAGGAAGAAGATACAGTCCATTTGGAATTCAGGCTCAGCAGATACCAAGGAAATCTTCTGTCTGTATTTCTCTCCTTCCAGGTGAGGACATCACCATATATGAAAACATTGTTCACTTTAGAGGCTCAGCTCTGCCTACACAGGTAGGGACACAAGGTCTTCTTCAATTATTTCTAGGACTTTGGGATGTTTGTTATGGAGTCCGAAAACCTGCAGATTTTTTAGTGTACCTGAGAGATTGTAGGATCACCAAAGAACCCTAATGAATGGGAGAGTGTCTGAAGGAGAGTGAAAAGATGGGTGAACATTTCCTAGCATTGTCAAGAGGTCTGGTTGTGGACCAATCTGAAAAGAAGAAAACTTTTGAAGGGGCTGTGGTGGTAAATGGGGACCTGATCACTACTTTTGGAGACACAACATGTGGGAGAGAGATAGATTTGGCTTCCTTGACTCCACCAGGCACAATAGGGAATAAGGAATGGGATTTGTAGAGGTCAGTTGAGACAATGTCAGGAAAACTTCCCAGAAATAAGATGTCAAATGTTCTTTCTACAAGATGCCCATCTCTCCTCTCCAAGATGACAATATTCTAGTTTGAGGTGTCATCTACTCAGCCCTGAAGTATTGCAACAGCTTCTTCATTGGAGTCCCAAGCCTCAGGGTCTTCCCCTCCTCCACACAACAGGCAAACACATATGTAAGCATAGATTTAACTAAGTCCCTGTCCTTCATCAAGAAAACTCAAGGGCTCCCTCTTGCCAGGAAAAGAAATCATGACCACATAGTTTGTTAAGCTCCACTTTCTGAGTTCACTAGTATGAGAAACTCCCATTCTCAACATTAATGGACAATCCATAGACTTGGAGGTCTGCTAGTCATAAAAACCTTAAAGGTTTTCCCCAGGTTCTGAAGGACAGTTTGTAGCAGAGGCCAGATCTGAAATCTGCTGCTTCTGACTTCCAGGACACTTCTTTAGCACTAATCCCTGTTCCCTGGATGGCTCTTAAGTCAGTTTTACCAGATTTATCAGACTTTGTTGTCCTTGCTGAACTCAAAGTTTTAAACCTATCAGTCCCACTGTTGTTGTAAGGACACCACCTTCCATCTGTCCTCCCTGGCTCTCTGTTCAGGTTATGTCCCATGCTTTAAAGGAGCCTCCTCCTCACTTCCTTCTTATGGAATCTTAACACTTCTGCCTAGTTCAGCTCAAGTGCTAAACTCCAACAGGAGCCTCCTCTGCTCATTCCTATTGCTCGTGCCATTCCTCTACTCATTCTTCTCTCTATGTTTGGTATCTGATTATCTCTGTGCTAATTATTTATTCCTGATAGAATATCAGCTCCTCAACAGCAAGATTTTTTGTCTTCTCAGTTCATCTCATAAATAAAGGAATGAATGATTATTCATTCAGTGAATGATTCATATTCACATCATATTCAGAGCTTTAAGAACAACCCTCTCCTAAGTGGAGAATTTATTAATACATGTAATAGTTTTCATTGTCCACCATGAGATCTTTTTTTAAATTAAGAAGTTTATATGTATTGAGAAATGGATCCCCTGAGTTAGAAGAGACCATTAGATTCTACTGTCAATGTCTTCTACAAATCATCTGACAAGGCTGGAGACTCCCAGTTTGGAGTAGGCTGCCATGTCCCAAGTAGTCCAATCCACTTCCATCCATTCAACAAGAACTTATTTAGCACGTACTCTGTGCCAGATATTGTGCATAAATCCTGGAATGACTTTTGTTTTCTCTGCCTGGAACTCTGGCTTCAAAAACCTCTCTGTCCTTACTAGTGATTGTCTCAGCAGGTGCCCACAAACAAAATCCTAGACTCTAGCCAGGAGTTACTTCCTTTCTAGATGGCTCTTCACTGCCTGCCATGATTGATCCATAAAATAAGCACTGCAGGACTTGACCCTTTCATTCCTGTACCTGCCAAACTGAACATCCTGTCCTTTACCTTCCTTTCTCTCCTGCTTTCCAATTCTGGCGCTATAAGCAAGTCAACTGCTGGCCTGACATCTGTTGCCTTTTACCATCTTTGTAATTTCCCAAAGCAAAATATCCCCTTTCCAACTCTGACTTTGGAGGCTTTTAGTAATTATTGTTTTCATTTTCACAGGCCCCAGGCTCCTCCCCTGCTTTTCCTGAAGACCCACCTGAGAAGTCTTACCAGGTATGTGCTCAAGGAGAAGCCGGGCCTTCCTCAGAGATCAAGAGAAAGTCAAAATGGTGGCTAAGGATGAAGTTCTTTCTAATGGGACAGAGAATAGGAATGGGGTCAGGATGGAGGGAAGGGAAGACATGGTTTAGAGAGAGCAGGTTCCTCCTCCTCCCAATCACTGATTCCAGTGACATCTCTACTCTCTATCTTTAGACACTGGACATCACAAGAGTGGATGTTTATGACAAGATTGACCCCTGGAAGAAACCTGAAATCTAGGAAGATCTAGGAATGTTGGGACATCCTTCTATCATCATTCATGAAGAAGGGTTCACAGACATCTCTCAGGAAAGAAAGCAGAAATATTGAGGTCAACAAGAAAAACCAAGTGGGAAAGACAGAAAGAGGCTGGATTTGGGGAAAGGGGAGGTTTCTAGGGAGGCAGGGGCCCTCAGATGTCCCAGAAAGGATCAAGAGGAAGGAAAGGAACCAGACCTTTGTGCCTGAGCTGTCAAAAAGCAAGGCAGACTTTGGAATGAGTATAGGGACATATAGGGACTGTTGCTCATCAAGGGCTTCAATATTTTGAACATTACCATATTTTCCTGTCTTCTTTATCCCTTTTATTCACATAAACATCCTTTTGGAACTTTTCATGTGTATTCCTACTGAATGTGGAAATAGAAGATCCATTATATCTGCATGGTCCTAAGATGTTGTGATTCTCAGCATCAAAGAGTTCATGGATGGAAACAAGGAATCTTCTGATAAGATATAGCTTCTAGGGGAAATATAATTTTAAGATCCCCTAATTTTAGTGTACTTCTGTCCTAATGATCTGTCAATAATTCTAAATCTTCTCGCTTTAGAATCAGTGATCCTGAATTCTAACAATCTCTGTCAATGATTGTAAAAAATCTTCTGGCCAAGGAATATAATACGTTTTCCCCTTAGACTTTAAGGAACATATAGTAGTGATCCTGAGATCCTCTGACCTTGGAGTGTATAACAATCAGTCAATGATTCTTGTCTCCTGGCCTTAAAAAAGCCCTACTAACATTTCTGACAGTAAGATACATAATCTGCTGATCTGTGATAACCAAATTCCTGAGACCATTCCTCAGTTCTACCTCTAGCTCATAAAATTAGTATTTCAGTGACAGGAAAAACTGGATAAATTTGTCTCCTTGCTCCTGATTCTTTGCTCACTTCAATTGGCATTACAGTTACAATAAATTTGGCCCCTTGACTTAGATATGGGTTCAAGACAGCAAATTTTTTTTAACACACCGCAACACTAGTCTGCGACTCCCAATCTTTTTGGGTCCCTTCCCAACCTCAAAAACTGGTGGCCTGGTATAGGGAGAGCCTGGCCTCCCCTAGCTTAATTCCCTCCTTGTCAAGATAAGCCACAGATTTTTTCACCCTCAATCCTATAGCTGGGACACCAGAAGCAACTAGAATTCTTGTCTGGGTTTCCATGAGCTCTACAATCCGCAAATTTTCCTTGGATTGGAATAGGAAATTCTTTTTTTTTTAATTATAGTAACTTTGTATTGACAGAACCCATGCCAGGATAATTTTTTTACAACATTATCCCTTGCACTCACTTCTGTTCTGATTTTTTCCCTCCCCCCTCCACCCCTTCCACCCCTTCCACCCCTTCCCCTAGATGGCAAGCAGTTCTATCTATGTTGAATATGTCGTAGTATATCCTAGATACAATGTATGTGTGCAGATCCAAATAGTTTTATTGTTACACAGGGAGAATTGGATTCAGAAGGTAAAAATAATCCTGGAAGAAAAACAAAAATGCAAACAGTTTACATTCATTTCCCAGTGTTTTTTAATTTGGGTGTAGCTGCTTCTGTCCATCCTTGATCAATTGAAACTGAGTTAGGTCTCTTTGTCAAAGAAATCCACTTCCATTAGATTATATCTTCATACAGTATCGCTGTTGAGGTATATAATGATCTCTTGGTTCTGCTCATTTCATTTAGCATCAGTTCATGTTATTCTCTCCAATCCTCTCTGTATTCATCCTGCTGGTCATTTCTTACAGAAGAATAATATTCCATGGCATTCATATACCACAATTTACTTAACCATTCTCCAATTGATGGGCATCCATTCATTTTCCAGTTTCTAGCCACTACAAACAGGGCTGCCACAAACATTTTGGCACATACTGGTCCCTTTCCCTTCTTTAGTATCTCCTTGGGGTAGAAACCCAATAGAAACACTGCTGGATCAAAGGGTATGCACAGTTTGATAACTTTTTGTGCATAATGGAATAGGAAATTCTTGAAATTGTAGGCAAAGTTCCTGAGGAACCTTTGCCACCTTTCCACCTTCTCTGGGATTCAGAGGAGACAAGGTGCCATAGGATGGTTTTGGCAAAAAAAAACAAAAACAAAAACAAAAAAAAAACCTTCTTTGGGTTTTGACAAAGATGGGTCAGTCCTCTTTCATGTCATTTTTGTCTGTGTCTGTGTCTCTGTGTAAAATGTTTGTAGCATGTTTGTTCTGTGAGCTAGATTCTGTTACCTAGAAAGATTTAAAATGTTTCCAGCAACAATAAAAAACTTCATTTCTGTAATTGAATTCTGGGAAGATTTCTTAACATCCTTGGTTCCCACTTTAAAAAAGGGGAAAGCTTATTTTTTTTCCTGAGGACCTTAGCTCTGGCCAAACTGAGGACTACAGAAATAACGGTAGCTCATTAAAAATAAAATAACATCATAGCAAATCTAATTTTTGAGAGCAATGATTGATCAGTCTGATAATTTGTCGTTTTTAAATTGCAAGAGAAAGTCCTGAAACATTGGGGATAATTCTGGGAAATTACCCCATTCTGAAAGGAAAAAAAAAGGAAAAACTAATGGTAAATAGCAACTTTTTGTTAACTACATAGAAATGGAGTCCATTTTAACTGCAATTGGTATGGTCGGGATAACAGTTTGGCATCCCTTCCAAGTGGACTCAAGCCTCGAAGATGTGAATTTTTGGACAAGAACTTTGCCCCCAGATTAAAAGAAGTGTACAGAATAAGAGGAGGAACAGGTAAGTAGCACGGATTATTTTCTGGAGTTTGTTTTGTGTCTCTTGACACAAATTTCTGTAAGAACTTAATCAATGAAAAGTTAATAGTTTTGGCCCACAAAAAGATATAGAAGCAGCCATCAGTACTTATAACCTTATTGAGAGCAGAGGTGTTCCAACAACAGGGGTACAGAACAGGGTGCTCTGACCAGAGAACACAAGAATGTTGTCTTCTGCTTAGGCAAAAAGCTTGGGTAAATGGTGGGATGGGGCAAGTGGGAGGTAGTACAACACCTAGAAGGTATAAGGGACCCTCTCCACTCCACTCCCCAGGGTCCTGAGTGTATCTCATTGTGGGTATTGCTACCAAGATTGATATAACCCATATCCCTCTGTTTGATAACTCTTCTCATTTCCGATCAGAGTAAGAAAAGAAAATGCGAAGGAACTATTGGGAAACTCAAATTTTACTTCACCTGTAGAAATAGGGGAAGTAGCAACAGCCATGGGGACCCCAAACAACCTTGCCCAAACATCTCCCCAGTCCAGCTTGGATAATTGGGATGGAGTAGGGGTCAGGCTCCATGGTCAGCATTACCTAAGCTCTAACAGCTGAAACTATCATCAAAGAGAGATCCTAGCACCAATCACCCCAGCCTTCAGCAGATTCAGTCCAGCAACTGCCTGCGAAGAATCTGAGTACCCCTGGCACCATTCAGCATGGCAGTGTGAGCTGAAAAAGCCAGTAATCAACATTTGGTGAGCCAACCATTCTCTGTTCCAGTTACAGAAATTTATTAGCTATGTAATTTATTGCAAATTATTTTATCTCTACCCAGTTTTATGATTTATAAATAGAAACAGTAAAAGTTGTTGTGAAGATCACATGATTGCAAAAGTGCTTAACATAAAACAAATATGAAACTGCTCTATTGTACATAATTGCTTCATATTGCTTTATATGAGTTTTTAGATGTGACCAATGTACAAAGCCAATGTTGAGATAAATGATTTCTCTTTGTATAGTTTGTATGTTTATGTGTGTGTGTGTGTGTGTGTGTGTGTGTGTGTGTGTCTAAAGTAGTTTGGACATTCAACTAACTTAGGGCCTCTCTAGGACTAGGAGGATAGGGCATAGAGAAAACAGAATCTCTTTCTTTCTTCTTCCTTCATTCCCTGACTGCAGCAGGAATACAGGGATGAAGGGATGATAGGGAGAGAAAGAAATTATATTCACTTCAGTGAAATTTTTATTTGAGATATTATTGTAAAAGCAGTTTTAAAGGAGCTCTAATCAAAGCCCACTAAAGGGATATGTAAATTGTAATCTCTTTGCACTGATAGTGTTAACAGAACATCCCAAACAGAGTTTGGGAAAATTAGGAAAACACAAAAGCAATTTGCTACTACTTTAAAAACTCTGATAAACAAAAATCCTGCTTTTGAGTTATCTAGAGCCAGACTTCTGAAGACTCTATCAATAAAAATTGACACCTTAACCCATTTTTTGGCTCCCAAAAGACAAATGATTTGTGTGAATTGGAAAATAACCAAATGGTAATTCAGTTTGTCTGGAACATTCATTTAGAATTTAGGGAATCTCATTAACTAAAGTCAAGTCAATTTAAAAATCTGTTCTACCTCAATTCTAAGAATTGTCTTGTTTTTTTCCCTAAAACAAGAGGGAAATTTACTTAAAAGATTAGAAACTACAATTAAGACTATTTGGCTATTACGTAGGAAAATTCTAAAATTGTTAACTAAGTTACTTGGAATTATTTTCATCTCATTAAACTTAATATTGGTAATTAGTATGTGTGGAACAAGAGGAATAAGGAGAAAGCCTTATCAGTTCACCTCCAAATATGAAGGTATGCAACACATTTTTCCCTCTTTACAGAGTGGGGAAAGGGATCAAACAACACAGCTCATGAAAACAGTTAAATAGTTGGGGGGGTGAAATAGCAAGCTCAGCACCTTCTCTGGTATCTCTGTCAACTCCCCTTAATTTATAAGCCTTTCTGTTTTCTTGAAACCATTAGTGGAAGAAAGGTCATCAGCCCTGAGAAATGAACCTGTTAAGATGTATAATTCCTAAACAAGGAATGTGTTTACTAAGACTGTACTTACTTTTTTTTACTGTTTACTGTTTACTTACTGTAAGCTTGCTTTGTGTGTTAAGGGGCCACACATAAGGGTTAACACACATTAATAACGATTAATCCTTTGCACCAGAATAAGTTTAAACATATAAAACATCTTAAACAAAATCTCATGTGTGTGAGTCCTAGTAAATTTTTAAAAATAAGGTATTTAGCCCTAAGCTGCAATTAGTAGAATTTGCCATGAGCAATGAGGCTCCCTAGAGCAATGGACAAAGCCCTTGGGTAATAGACCTGAGCTCCCTGGAGAGCTCAAGAAATACAAAGGGAAACAGGCTTAGTGTCACAGGGAAGATGGAAAAGAAAAAAAATGGGTTTCAGCCTCATGTTTCCCTCAATGACCTGCCACCAAGAGCTTCAGAGCCCTGGGACCAAAGGCTCTGACCAAGCAGGACATGCTTAGAAGCCTTATAACAGTGAAGCAGGGGACTGGGTTTTCCCCAGAGCTGGAAAAGTCAAGAATGCCCTGGTCTGGTCAGAGGCTCAAGAGGCCCAAGGCTGGATTTGGGGGCAGTAGTTTTGCATTTGCTGCCTCCCTCTGTGAGCCTGGGCAGATTCCCGCCACTTTGGGTCTTTTTCTGACTCTTTCAGATGCAATGATCTTGTCATTTCACCTTATCTTTGCGGGGGAGGGGGGGAGGGAAATGCCATTGCATCTGGCCTCTTGACCCACATTTCTTCTTCCTGTTCCCCAGAACTCACAGATCCACAGCCCTTGACTTAATGTACTGAAGCTTCTGAGCTGGTCTCCACTCATTCCCTGTGTGAACAGCAGATAGTCACTCACCCGCTCCTCTTCCACACTGGGAAATCTGGGCCGATCTTGCAGACTCACAAGATAGTCTTTATTGTCTTTAGCAAAATGGGTTTTTTTTTATGCTTTCTTCCCTTCTTATACTACAAGCCCCAAAAGTGGGGGTGGTGGAGATTCTGCCCTCCATGCCCCAGGAGAGAGCTCAGACAATGTCTAGACTTAAGATTTGAGGCAGACCACCAAACTGGGTCTGTAGCATCTACTCTTCATTCCCAACTTGCTTCAAGTCTCTTCTGCCCCGCCCTCCTTAATGCTGGCACCTTCCCTCTGAGATGTTTTGTAATTTGTCCTCAATTGGCATTATTTGTAGAATCTTGTACATATTGTCTCTTTCATTAGGAGACAGGGACTTTTACCTTTCTTTGTATCCCCAGTTCTTAGCACATGGCCTGAAACTTAGCAGCTGTTTACACAGTAATTTTGAAAAAGCTATTCAAAGACCTCTTCAGTTCAAAAACCTCCCTTCTTTCCATACGTCCCATTCAGCTCCATGCAGAGCCATCTTGCCTCAAATTCTTGTGCACTCACCACTCCCTCCTCCCAAAGGATAGCTAGTGGTCCTCCTGCATTGTGCTGAATGATATATGGTGTGTGTGTTTCCCTTTATTAAATTTTTTTTATTTTTCAAAACATATGCATGGACAATTACTCAACATTAGCCCTTTCAAAACCTTGAGTTTCAATTTTTCCCCATCTTCCCCCCTTTCTCTAGGTGGTAAGTAATCCAATTATATATATTGTTTCATCTGAGCCTCCTTACAAGCCTGGGAGATGGGTGCTAATATTATCCTTCCCACTGCAGAGTTGAAACAGAGGCAGATAGTTGAATTTGCCCAAGGTCATAACACTACAAAGTGTCTGAGCATAGATTTGAACTTACTTCTATCTGGGTCCAGACCCAGTCCTCTGTCAATTAAAGAGGAGAAGGATTGCTGGGACTCCTGGAGGGATGCAGGAAGAAGATGGTCCCAATCTGTTCCCACCAGGGGGTGTTATGGGCCAGAACTTTGAAATGAAGGCTGCTCCCAAGACTTCCAGAGACCCCAAGAAAACCAAAAAAAGAGAACACTACATTTTGGCTTCTGAAATTAGGACCAACCTTCATCTGTGACCCAGAAATTAGGGTGAGTACCAAAATAGACAAGAAAACTTTGTAAAGGGATAAAGTAGTAATCCAGTTAAAATGGGATAAATGTTTAGAAAGGAGATTTCACCACCAAAAGGAAAATTTGTCGAAAGCTTGCTTAAACTCATTAAAAGCCAAGGTTTGATTGTAGCTTGAGAGCAGATCATTGAACTTTTAGAAACAGTACAGTATACATCTCCTTGGTTCTCTAAGGAAAAAAGAATTAGATTTAGAGGAGTGGAAATTAGTAGGAGAGTAACTATGTGAATCCTACAATGATAATGGATCTGACTCAATTTCTAAAGAAACACTTTATACATATAACTTAATACAATTGGCTTTAGGAAATTATATAATTATAAGACATATAATTATATTATATGTCTTCTTTACACAGATGGACCAGACTACATTACATTTGCTCCAAACCCCGAAAAAGGAGAGATTGAGGTCAAATTCAAAGGCTCACTGATGTTAGAGTGCCGTGTTGAGTCTTACCCACCTGCCCAATATAGGTGGCAAGTCAATGGCACTGTGAACTCTGCCTTCTCTAATAATACCTATGTCATCAAAAATGCAACTTGGAAAGATTCAAGAAAGTACACATGTGAGGCAAAGAACAAGGTGACCAACTTGTCGGTCTCTAAGAGCATCACAGTTAAGGTGGTTGGTAAGTGTTCTCTCCCTTCCCTCAGAGAAAAAGGATTTGGGAATTGGTCAAAGGTGGGGCCAGGAGCAGATGCTCAGGCTTATTAAGGAAGGCAGGTTTTCACAGGGAATTGGCAGAGGACATGTAAAGAAACATGATTCCACAAAAGGTGGTCAGCCTGGCAATTAGTTTCAGTTCATTTACTGTGATTTTGGCCTTGGTAAAAATAGAGACCAATCTCTAAATTGTAATAGACAATACAGGTTCATTCATCATTTGATACACATTTAGCTGCAAACTTTCTGCAGAACACTGTGCTAGGACCAGAGGGAAATATACAACATTTATCTAAGTCTCCATTACCAATTCAAGAACCTTAAAATCTAATAGAAACATCAGACCCCAAAGACAGGTAATTGATACACATTATTACAGGATGTGCATAATAAGACTATGCCACAAAATAAACTGTTGCAAGAGAGCTTGGATGGGAAAGAAAATCTCCACGGGGAGGCTGATCAAAAATCAAGTCAGGTTTCAAAAAAGAACTCTCTCTTGACTTGTCTTTTAAAGGCTATGGAGGAGTTCAACAAATCAAAGGGGAGAATATTCTATTTTCATGGAGAAATATCCTGAGGCAGTGTTCAGAGGTGGGAGTATATACTCTGTGTCTGAGTGGCAAATATAGAACAATACAACCTGAGCAGATAATACATAGCCAGAAGAATATTAGCGAGGTCCGCTCTTATTTTGTATAAAGGTTTGAATGCTAGGCTGAGAACACCAAAGGTGACCTAGTACTTAATGGGGAGTTCCTGAAGCTTAATTAGAAGAGAAGAAAAGATGATTAAACATATCTGGTTAGTATGGTTTTCATCAGCACTCAAAGCTGAGAGTTTTGTTTAATGTGACCATTGTCACATTGAAGAGCTCCTATGTAATTGCCAGATGATGAGGAGAAATCCCCAAAGTGGTAAATAGAAGGGAATTAGATAGGTTAACTGCTTGGGGAAGAGGGTTTGATTGTATTTCTACAGATGGAGAAGGAATCAGATGGGTGCCAATGAGCTGTATTCGTCTTGTCCATCAGAGAGAAACAGAAAAGCAGAAAAACTTAAAAAACAAAGGAGAAGATTTAAAAAGTATCTGACAATGAAAGAGCATGGCTGACAATGAGACTGTTAAAAGAACTTTAAAATATTCAGGAGTCATTGGATTCCTTGAGATGAAAAATTGTTGGTGAGACTATTGCAGTACTTCAGAGCTTACAGGAATTATGGGATTCCTGCCATATGAACTAATGGACAATGGATTCCTTTTGGACTATTTCTAGGACTTATGGACATGAATAAATTCTAATGTTGATTCATGTTATTTGTTACATTACTACTAGTCTGTGTTATATTGCTATGTGCTTATTTTTTTTATGTAATTATGTGTAATGCCTCCCATACTGATGGATTTATGTACACCTTGTTTCATACCTATTTCAAGTGAGCCTCTTTAGAAACCAGCTAATCTGATTTGACTTCCTATTTCCTTTGGGGTTTTTCATCTCCCTTCCTGAGATGTCAGGGAGAGTGTGATCACCTTCTTTTTACGGTGTTTTCACTTCTTTTTTGAGCAGTCAGGGAAGGCGTTATCACCTTCTTTTTGGGGTTCTCACCTCCTTGAGAAGTCAGGGAGGTCATGACCACCTATGTTCTAAATCAAAAGAAAGGGGGAGATATTAGAATCCTTACAAGCTGTTAAGTCATTAGAGTTGATAGAGACAAATTTATCTAATTTAGCATGGTTCAATATGATTGAGCTGATCTTACAAGGAGATGTTATGGGTCAGAACTTGAAACAAGGTGCTAAGTAGAACTGATAGAAACAATGCTTGTGTTCACACCTTTAGAGAGCTCATATAAGCAAGAATCTCTTTGGGCCAGAGAGCACTCTGGGACAGACACAGAAGCATTCTGGGACAGACACGGAGCACTCTGGGAGAGCAAGAAGCCCTCTCTTCGAGGCAAGACAGATTCATTCCAACTTTCATCTTAGTGCTGGCTGGAGATATTTAGAATGGTGGCTGGCCTCCTGCACTTCCCCCACTGAGACCAAGGCTGGTCTGAAAGGCTCTCCAGAAAGCTGCCCAGCCCCAGGCAAGGAGACAAGAGATTCATTCCATTTTCCACCTTTGTGCTGGCTGGAGGCTGAAGGACAAACCTTTGGATTTGGAGACATTTGGAGGGAGCTCTTGGAAACAAGCAGAGAGATAGGCCTCTAAGAAAACTAACCAGGCTATTTTGGAGGAAGCAATAAAAGACATGAACTTTTAAAACCTGGCTGCATTTGGGGTGATTATTTTACTTTCAACTGAAACTAAGGCTGCCTCCAGAAAACCTCCCCAAGAAACCTGCTCCCAGAGAGAACAATTATATATTATAAAAGAAGAAAAACACCACAATATTCCCCTTCACCTCCGCAAAGAATAAAGATCAAGCATTCTCCCTTATTCTGACTCCAGCTGATTCTAATATACTCTGGGTGCTAAATGCGGTCATCACATTTATTGTTATAGCTGTCCCATCACAAAACAATGAGAATTTATCAAGGACTTCCTCCATCCCATGTTACATTGTTCTTAAGACCCCAATTTTACACATGACTGACAGCCTCTTTGCCATCCAGTTCAATAGGAAACATTTCCTAGGAGGGCATTTCCTTTGGGACTCCAGGTTATCAAGTTTTATGAGAGACTGTTGAAATTATCAGATAGAGTAAGACTCTTCCTGTACCAGGTCACTAGAATGATGAATGACCAGGTGACAAGGTGAGACCCCCCAAATGTATATTGGCAATATGTGGTCCTGTCACAAGTCATCCCAAAAGAATTTGTAAGCATAGACCTATATTATCAAGAGGTAAAGATTTTATTACACAGCTAAGAGCAGGCTAAATCGATGATCATCTTTAGCAAGGAAAGGGATTTTAGCCATTAACAAGGGGAAACACAAGTTTCCTAGTGGAACTCACAATTAACCAGGAGGAAGACAGTGTTAAAGGAAAGATGCCAAGAGTTGGAATTAAGCCACTGACTGATGGACTAAAATGAATAGTGAAATTTTAGCAGACTAATCATTAAGTAGTGGGCTAAACCTAAAAGGGATTTAGCACCCTAAAAACAGTTAGCAAAGATCTACAGTAGGAGCAGATCTTTGATAGGGGGAATATAATCTTGGGGTTTTGACATCATAACTTGGTTTTCTGGTTTGATGTAATAAAGTTGAAATTTCTAAAGATCTTCACTTGGGGTGAGACTGTAGCAAGAGTCCACAAAGCAATGATTTTGTGATTTGACCTTATCTTTAGGGGCAGAAGGGATGCCATTATATCTGGCCCCTTGACATACATTTCCTCTTCCTGTCCCCCAGACCTCATAGATGCACAGCCCATGGCTTAATGTACTGAAACTTCCTATCTGGTCCTTACTCCTTTCCTGTGTGAGAAGGAGCTAGTCACTCACGCGCTCCTCTTCCATACTGGGAAATCTGGGCTCATCTTGCATAATCACAACATTGTCTTCATTGTCTTTAGCAAAATGGGTTTTTTTTAAATGAGTCTTTCTTCCCTTCTTAGACTACAAGCCACAAAGTGGGAAATGGTGAAGATTCTGCCCTCCATGCCCTAGGATAGAGTTCCTAAAATGTCTAGCCTTAAGATTTGAGGGAGACTGCCAAATTGGGTCTATAGCAAGTACTCTTCACCCCCAACTTCCCTGAAGTCTCCCCTCCCCTCCCTCCTTAGTGTTGGCACCTTCCCTCTGAGAGGTTTTCTAATTTGTCCTCAATTGGTCTTACTTGTAGAATCCTGTCCATATTGTCACCTCTATTATGAGACAGGGACCTTTACCTTTCTTTGTTTCCCCAGTTCTTAGCACATGATCTGAAACATAGTAGGTGTTTACACAGTAATATTGACCAAGCCAATCAAAGGCCTCTTGAGTTCTTAGACCTCCCTTCTTTCCATCCTTCCCATTCAGTTCCATCCAGAGCCATCTTGGCTCAAATTCTTATGTCCTCGCCATTCCCTCCTGACAAAGGATGGCTAATGGTCCTCCTTCATTGTGCTGAATCATATATATATATATATATATATATATATATATATATATATATATATATATATATATATGTATGTATTCTATGTATATCTATATAACTTTTTATGTTTCAAAACATAAGCATGGACAATTATTCAACATTAGCCCTTGTAAAACCTTGTGTTCCAATTTTTCTCTCCCTTCCCCCACCCCCTCCTCTAGATGGCAAATAATCCAATGGTATATACTGTTTCCTTTGAGCCTCCTCACAAGCCTGGGACATGGGTACTAGTATTATCCTTCCCACTGCACAGTTGAAGAAACAGAGGCAGATAGTTGAATTGGCCCAAGGTCATAAAGCTACAAAGTGTCTGAGGCAAGATTGAATTCGCTTCTACTTGGGCCCAGACCCAGTCTTCTCTCAACTAAAAAGTTGAAAGGATTGCTGGGAGTCCTGAAAGGGTGCAGGAAGAAGATGGTCCCAATCTGCCCCGACCAGGGGGGAAGAAGCTGTAGTCTGCATCATCCCCTATTCCCACTCCCGGCCTTGTTAGAACCTCTCAGAAGCCACCATAAACCACCTGAGGAAGGGCCAGGCCCTGTTACCTGCCTTGACAGGGGAGGGGAGGAGAGACTGGACCCAGAAGTCCTAAAGGCCCCAAGCACATTCAGTGGCTCTGCCTCCATTCTCTGTGCATCTTTTGGGGTCTAAACACTGTCTACTGATGAGGGAAATAAAGGAACTGGGGTCAGGTATCAGTTCTACTGGACAGTAGGTAATACTTAGTGAGTCTTGTTCCCCTGGGGGACAGAAGCACTTCTCTGTGGATAGTGGGGGGGATCTGTTCAGGGGAGGGCTCCCCAGGAGAGGCAGGAAACCACAGTAGCTGGGAGGGGAAGAAAGAGGAGGAGGGAGGAGGAGGAAGGAGGAGGGAGGAGAAAGTGAGAGGCTAATCCCTGCCCTGTGGGCCCTTGTGATCCAGGCAGATAGAAGAACTACAGCTCTGAAGAGAGAGACCTCAGTCTTCCAGAGAAGGAGAAGACCAAGAGACCCATCTCTGGGTTGCCCCAGGGACAGCCTTAGCCTAGACAGCAGCAGGGACACCTCCAGGATCTGCCCTTGAGCCTGTACAGGGAAGACACAGCTCAGGAAAGCAGGGAGATTCCTGGGAAGGAGACAGGGTGACACAGCCACAGCCCAGCCCCATGGAGAGCCCCTCAGAACCTCAGCACAGGGCAGTCAGCCCCTGGAGGGGGCTCCTGGTTACAGGTGAGACACCAGCTCTTCAGGAGCCTGGGGGAGGGCAGAGGCAGCTGGTGGAATTCTGACCCAGATGGAGACAGGGACCAGAGGAAAGCGACCAGTCCTAGGGTTCTATCCTAGACATGGTCTAAGTAGACTTGACCAGGGAATCTTCCCTAATCACAGGGGGAGGAGGTAACGGCAGCTCAAAGCTATTCATCCACATCCTGACACTCAGGTCAATGTCCAGTGCTGGAACTGAGCAGTGGGGAAGGGAAGCTTTACAATCAGAGGAGACCTGGGTGTGGATCCCAGCTTTGATGTGCACTGGCTACATGACCATGATCAGGACCCCTAGATTCTTAGATTGGGTTTACTTGGAATACCACCTTCCTCTCAATGAGACCTTAAAAGTATCAGCCTTAAAATGCACCAGGGTTTAGTGAAAAGGAGCTTCCTGGGTTTGGGGCCAGGAGATCTGGGGTCAAGTATTGCCTTTGCTTTTTCCTATTTCGTATCAGTCAGATGTCTCACCTTACCTGGACCTCAGTTTCCTTGTTTGTAAATTGAGAGCACTGGGTTCAGGAATCTCTAAAGTCTGGTTTTTGTCCTCAGCCACAACACTTTGTTGCTTCATTTCTGCCTCCATTGCCTTGCCCGGCACACTGGCAGATCTGTTCTGAATCAAGTCTGGGGAGGAAGCTGAAAATGTGTCACATACCAAAGGCTCCAATTCTCTGCAGAGGCTGGGGCCTTCACATGATGTGGAGGCCCAGGATTCCCTGCAAACACCCCCACTGAGCTCCCAGCAGCCCCCAAGGCAGGCTGAGCAGCCCCCACCCTTATGTCAGGGACAGCTCAGTGGCCTTGGTCTCTCAGGAGGGCAGTGGAACCCTGCTGACCTCTGCCTCCTTCCTCCCCTCTCAGCCTCCATCCTCAGCTGCTGGATCCAGCCGAAGTCTGCTCAAATCTCTGTTGTGTCAAACCCTCTCTATGGGGAAGTGAACCGCAATGTCACCTTGGACATCCAGGACTACTCAGGTCGGGCTGTCTCCTATACTTGGTACAGAAAAACAATAACAGATTCCAACGAGATCGCTGTCTACACGGTTGAAAATAGAGAGCAGGAGCCTGCAGACATCCGGGAGAAGGTGCTCCCCAATGGCTCTCTGCTCATCCCTGACCTCACCCTCCGTGACTCTGATGACTACCTTGTAGTCATTGTTAATTCTAAATGCTCCATAGTTGAACAAGGACATTTAGCAGTGTATGGTAAGTGCTGCCCTTCCCCTGGGCCATGTCTCACTCCTATTGCCTCCCTCAGCCTGGCGTGAGAAGCTCCCCTAAGGGAGCAGGGAGAATGCAGAGCATGATTTCCCCCCCCCCCATAATTAAGGCCAAAGAGGCAAGAGCCCCTCCAACCCAGATCAGTGTGTGATCATAGGTCACTGGGACCACTGGAGAGGTCAGAGGTCCCCAGCTTCTGAGGCTCTAAGTGTTATTATTGGGGGTAACTTCCTGCTTCCTGCCAGCTCTCCCATACCATAGAAACTAAGAAGAGCCTTGAGGGCTTGGAGGGATGTCTAGCCCTTTTCAGTTGTGCCTGAGCCAGTCAATTTGACTCTGAAGTTCACCTTCTCTAAGACAGTTAAAAATCTACTGGGGATGGAGGGAGCATTGCTGGGTCTGGGGGGAGCATTGCTGGGTCTGGGGGGAGCATTGCTGAGTCTGGGTACTGCTGGGCCCAGGAGAGCTCACGTCCAGACTTCCACAGCCCAAGAGCCAGATGCCCAACAGCCTTGGTGCCCAGAACCTTCTGTCTTCTGAGACTTCCAGAGCTGGGAGCCAGACCCCAGAGGAAGAACCCCTGTGTCACCTCCATTTCCTTGAGAAACAGGCAAGATCAGAGGTTCCAGGGTTCTGGGAAGGGTCAGGTGGAGACAGAGGGTTCCAGCTCTGCTGAGCCCCAGTTGGGTGAAGAGAAAACCAATTCACTGCCCAGGGGGAACCAAGAGGTCATTTGGGGCTCCGAGGAAGGACAACGTTCCCAACAAGGAGAGTTTTGCTGCTGGGAAATAGGCTAACAAGGGCTGTCATTATGTGGAGCCAGAAGGTTTTCAGGGGCTCTGGGCATCATATTTCATCTGATTCTCACAAGGACCCTGGGACGGAGGTGCTGTGTTTGTAAGTGGGAAAAGAAACAGAGAGTGAGTGATGTGGCCAGAGCTGGTCAGTAACTGAGGCAGGATTCGATTTCTCACATCCCAGCATTCTGTCTCCTGCACACCCTCGCGGCCTCCTACCTGCAGGGTCACCTCAGGAGGGAGGGATGTCTGCATAACAGTCCATCTTCAAGCAGGGACCAGCTGCCCATTTGGCAGGGAAGCTTGACTGGGAGGAGGGTCAGCACAGGCCCCTTGGCACTTGCTTCCAGGGTGGGCAGTGCTGGGAGTTGACCCGGAAGCTTGTGTGTGTGGCAGGATGCCTTCAGTGGCTACAGGTGAGGACAGGAGTCAGGATTGTCCAGCTGTCTTTCTGTCCCTGAACTGGGGAGCAGAGAATACTGCATGAGAAAGGAGCTAGGAGTCCTCCATCTGGTGATTCTCAGGCATTGCTCAAGCACCTACTGCATCCAAAGGAACTGGCCTGGGTATGGGGCATGGCAGGCCAAGAAATCAATCCTTCAAGGAGCATGAGTCCTGTCTAGGAAACATAAACAGGAATGTGGAGTAGACACGAGAAGCCTAGGAAGCAGTTCCAGACCAAGGGGATTATTCAGAATCAGGCAGGTCCTGCCCTTGGATCCAAAAAGTCCAAAGCATAAGTGAGCATGGGTCCAGATGGGGAAATTGCTGGTCACCAAACTGAAGGAAGAACACTTAAACCTAAGGATGGTTGACTCAGAGAAGGGAAGATTGGGGGCAGACACTCTACCTGATTTTTGAATACAAGGTTTGGTTGCCTAAAAAAAGACCAAACTCCCGTGGAAGATGAGATCATTACAGAAACCCAGAATCCAATGGTGAGGCAGCAGTTCTTCTGAAGAAGACCAGTGGAGTGTGAGTGGACCAAGAAGTTAATACTTGAGTCAGTGGGGTGATAAGACAACAAAAAGTCCTGAAGCAATTACAGTATTTTCATTTCAAAGAATAAGGAAAAAACAGTCCTTCTGGACTATCCAATGGGATGTGGAGTACTGTATTTGGGTCTAGATTTCACAGTTTCCAAAGGATATTGACACACTGGAGACCATCCACAAAAAGACAACCAGGTTGTGGAAAGTTCTGGGGGCCATACGATGTACTGGTCACCTGAGGGAACCCAGCCCCTGGGACCTCCAATTTTCTTATCAAGGAAATAAGAGAATGCATTAGATGTGGGGAAGGCCCTTCTAAATAGAGATCCAGGATCCTCTGATGTCTGCAGCTCTGAACATTCAGGAACCTGGTCTGAGAAATGCACATAAGCAACTCTGAGCAATAAGGGAAAGAGCTCAGGGGTTGGAATAGGGAGCAGGAATGCTTCTCTTTTTGTGCCAGAGAGCCCCGGGACAGTCAGGTGATGGATTCCAGGGATCCCTTCTCACAAGGATGCTTTTAAATCCAGAAAATAAAAGCCATAGGACATCAAAGGAAACTGTTTACTTTAATAGTTATCAAAACATTTTTTTAAAAAGATCCCACCTTAAAAATCCTTAGAATAGAATGAGATGATTTTTAAGAAGGAAAAAACCTCAGTGGATAAGGAAGGCAGTGGGACAGGATTCAGAACTAGAGTTCAAATCTGGTCTCAGACACTTCACTAGCTGGACAAGTCACTTAATCTTTTTGCCTCAGTTAGCTAAACTGTAACCTGGAAAGACTAATGGCCCCTACTTCCCAAGATTGTTGAGAGGATGAAATTAGATAATACAACATTTCACACAGTACTGGCCAATAACAATAATCATAATAATGAGGATAATAACATGTATATAGCAATACCACACGCCAGGCCTATAGCAGGCACTTCATCAATGTTCTTCCCTATCCCATTTCCAACTTAGTCATTAGATTATGCATGTCCCAAAACCTGTCTCAGGGAGGGGATAACTCAGGACCCAGCACTCCCTCCCCTGGACTTCTTCCTCACCTTCCTTCCCCTGAACCAGGAGGCATCTCCTGTTCATGGACCACCCCTGTATATCTATCATGCAAATGCTTGGGGTTTGGGTGGTTTTTGTCATGAAGACATGACCTGGTGAAGACACAAGCCAATCACTCACACAGCTCTCTTTTTCTCTGTAGAAAGAACAACCAAACCTAACCTCACGGCCAACAGAACCAACATCATAGAGAATGGCACTTTGGCCTTCACATGTGTCACAGAACAGGCAGGAGTGGACATTCTGTGGTTCTTTGATAAAAAGCCCCTGATTCTCAATGAAAAGATGAAGCTGTCCATGAACAACCAGACCCTCACCATCCTGTCTGTGAAGAGGGAGGATGCTAGGTTCTATCAATGTGAAATCCGGAATCCAATCAGTTCCAGCAGAAGTGACCCCATTCCCCTGACTGTGAACTGTGAGTGACTCTGAGTATCCTCCCTCTCTAGTCCTTTCCCCAGCAGTGACTCACATCTCATCGCTTGTCTTCTCTTCTCTCCTCTACACAGATGGACCAGACTACATCAAGATTATTCCAAACCCTGAGAAAGGAGAGATTGAGGTCAAATGCAAAGACCTCCTGATCTTAGCATGTCATGTTGAGTCTTACCCACCTGCCCAGTATATATGGCAAGTCAATGGCACTGTGAATTCTAACATGACTACTAACATCTACTTGATCCAAAATGTAATTTGGAAAGATTCAGGAAAATATACATGTTTGGCAAAGAACCTGATGACCAACCTGTCAGTCTCTAGGGACATCACAATCAAGGTTCTTGGTAAGTGTTCTCTCCCTTCCCTCAGAGAAAAAGTTTTGGAGGTTGGTCAAAGGTCGGGGACAGGGGCAGGTGCTCAGACTTATTGAGGAAGGCAGGTTTTTACAATGAATTGGCAGAGGCTATTTAAAGAAACATGATTCCACAGAATTTGCTCAGCCTGGCAATGAATGTCAGTTCATTTACTGCCATTTTGATCTTGGTAAAAATGGAGACCAATCTCTAATTTGTATTAGAAAATGCAGGTTCATTCATCATTTAATTCAAATTTAGCTGCAAACTTTCTGCAGAACACTGTGCTAAGCATAGAGGGAATTACTAGGTTTATCTAAGACTCCAATACCAATTTCAGGAACCTATTAGAAGGACCAGATCCCAAAGACAGGTAACTGATACACAATACTACATGATATGCATAATAAGACTATGGCTATAAAATAAAATGTTGTAGGAGGCTATAAAATAAAATGTTGAAGAAGGAAGACTAGAATATTGAACAAACAAAATATACTATCATGGGGGGAAAAGCTGTCATTAAGACAGGATCACCCAAAATAAAACTCAGAAGAAAAGTTACTTCAAAAATCTACAAAGTCTCAAATGAAAAAAAAAGAGCTTGAATTGAAGGTCAATTGAAATTACTAGAAGAAATAATAATAGTTTTTTAAGGGTTTAAAATTATCATATAGAAGCACATAGAAGTTTTTTTTTAACTTTTTATTGCAGATCATATTCCTGGGTAATTTTTTTACAACATCATCCCTTATGCTCACTTCAGTTCCGACTTTTCCCTTCCCTTCCTTCACCCCCACCCCTCTGTCACAAGCAGTCTTAAACATGTTAAATATGTCACAGTATATTCTAGATACAATATATATGTGCAGAACCAAAGAGTTCTCTTGTAAAAGACATAGAAATTTTAGATTTATAAAGTATTTTATGTGTATTCTGTCATTTAATCCTCACAAGAACCCTGGTAGGTCAATTTTACAAATTTTACAAATGAGGAAACTGAGGCAAGCAGAGGCTAAGCAACTTGCTAAGATCACACAGATGGGAGGCTAGTTGAAATTCAGGCCTTCTTGACTCTTGGTTCAGTACCATAGGGGAAAAAAGATTAAAAAGAATTGACACTTAGTAGCATAAGAGGTTATAAAGTTACTCAAATAACAAACTCCCTGAAAATTAGAATGAACCAAACACAAATTAATGAAACCATGAGTAGACAGAAAATATTAAAAACAAAGCCTTAATATGAACAAGGAGGAGGAAGAGGAGAAAGAAAGAAAGGAAGAATTCTCAAAAAAAACTGGAGAATACTACTAGAACCAGAAGAGAAAGACAAAAAGAAGGTGTTCAAATACCAAGGAATCACAGTAATTTATATAAAGCATTGGATTACATAAGCAAAGGAGTGGATTAGAAAGCAAAAACCAAACAATATGTAACCTATAAGGAAGACATTTTAAATTTAAAGATTCAGAGTTAAAATTATGGATCTAGAGAAAAATCTATTATGAGTCAGTTAAAATCAACGCACAGTAGTGATCATCTTGATGATGATCATGTAAAAATGGTGTTGATTTAAAAAAAAAACAGGGAAACTGAATTGTGCTGAAAGGTACCATAGAGTGAATTATTGTACAATGAATTTACACTAAATTGCATAATATCTAAATACTTCAAGGAAAAGCTGATAATCTCTGGTGATTAATGAATAAATAAAGAAAATATATACATATATATTTTAGCATATATATTCTCATCTCTGTGTGGTACGTTTACAAGAACTGACAATCCATGCATTAAGGCATAAAAATAAGGAGCTACCTAAATGAAAGTGGCTCTGAGCTCAGTGCCAACAACTTCTGTGTTTTTTGGGAGAGAGCATCATCCAGGCACAATTCAGTATATGCATAGCTTCAGAGCCAAGATGCCTTGGTTCAGACATCAGGTCTCTGTTTATTTTCCAGTAGACCTTGTACAAATAGCACAGTCCCCTGGGAACTTCTAATTTTTCTTATCAAGCATTGAAGTCCTGCTCTAGCAGTGATAAAGAGTGTGTGAACAGGGGCCAGGCGGAAGAATTCCTTATGAAATCTTTGAATTTATTGGTCAGAGGAATAAATCTATACACAGGATTGTAATGCTTATAGAGACAATACATAGCCCACTCTTTACTACTCTTGTATTCACCCAACCCCACTGAGATGCAAATGATTAGGCCTGGATTTTGGCCAACAGAATTGTAAATAGTTGTGATACACAAGAGAGCAAAATTATCATAGCAATGTCTTCAAGGACATTTCTCCCAAATGCCTTTGGGCTCCATAGAGGACAGCTTTTCCTGCTCTATATTCAAAGATGTGTTTTTGATCTGTTACATAACAGAGTTTGCATTTTGCTTCAGTAACAAGGATCTTTATCAATGTATTAAGTAGGTCTGTCTCTACTATCATTTATTGGAAGGGAAATTAGTGAGCCAAGTTACTCTAAGTTTCAAAACCCGAAATGGACTCCTCCCTTCTAGTCCTCTACAATTAAGACAATAAGAGGCTACATTAGATGTTGGGGAAGGCCCTTCCAGATGGAGATCCAGGATGCTAATCTCTGCCAGCTCTGAGCCTTTAGTTACCTGGTCTGAGAAAAACTCACAGGGACCATCATGCAAAGAGCAAAAGCATTCAGGTGCTAGAAACGAAGAGATCACAATGAACCAATGCATCTTCTCTTGGAGCCTCCATTTTCTCCTTTGTAAAATAGAATGTGAGGATCCTGGAGGGTATCCTAAACATAAAGACTAAAGGGACCTAGAAGGAAGCTAGTCCAGCAGGCTCATTTTACAAATGGGAAAACTGAGGCTTTAAAAGAGGTAAATGTCAGCATATGGAACTGCAACAGGGGCCAGAATCATAAAGTGAGCACTCAGTACTTTCTAGAAGCTTTGGAAGGAGCTCTGTAAATTAGGAGAGTAACTAGGGAACAGAATAATGGGAGCAGAGATACTTCCATCTTTTGTGCCAAAAAGCCCTGAAGCAGTCAGACTGCTGGATCTCAGGGACCTCTTCTTTTAATCCAAAAAATAAAATGCTTAGGAATTCAAAATGAAAAGTCCTATTAAAACATAGATATCAACATAATTTTTAAAATAAATTCACGAATCCTGTATTATGGACTTTGAGATTAGAATGTGGTGGTTAGTGAGAGGCAGCCAGAAATCACACTGGATAGGTTCCAAAATCAGGAAGACCTGAATTCAATCTAGCTTTAGACATTTGCTAGATGCTTTATCCTGGGCAAATTACTTAACTTTTCTCTGCCTCAGTTTTTAGAAGGCTTAAGTGGGAAGGATAATGGCACCTACCTCCCAGGGTTTTTATAAGGATTAAAATAAAATAGTATTTGTAAAGTGTTTGATGCAGTTTTTGGCAATGATAATGATAATGATAATTAATAATGATGATGATGATGATGATAAATATCATTTGTATAGTACCTTATACTTCAGGCACATAGTAGGCATTTCGTAAAGGCTTGCTCCCTTCTCCCATCCTCAGTTTGGTCACTGTGTTGAGGTTTAGACCATGTGTTGAGGTCTATATTTGAGGTACCGAAATGAAATTAGGGTTTAGTTAAGGTCTAGTGGCGGGTTTGGGGTACAGAGAGTCAAACAGAGTTCCCCTGCAACCCCGTTGGATTCGGCGCAGGGATATGGCGGTATATGAGGTCTAGTAGCGGCGCGAATTCCCAATAAAAGCATTTATTGGCCCAGAGAGCTAGATTAATAAAAGAGGTTTATTACTGAGTTTAGAAGCAGGAGATAGGTGAAGGTAGAGATAAGGAGGGCACTGGACTGAGGGTCCAGTGGACAGAGGGTCCTCACATAGCGACCATGTTTGGAATCTCTGCAAAGAGGGGTTCCCTGTGTGGTCCTTTTAAGTCGGAGACAGCTCAAGGGGCTTTGGGGTGTAGTCCCAAAGTTGGCTCAGATCCGGTGGGGCTGGGACAGGTCCGGACCTTCTATTGGAATTCAAAGGGACCAGGATTTGTGAGTCAAAGAGTAATTTACATTAGCTAGGGGGGTTGGGAATCAAAGATTGGAATCTTTCCCCCATCAACTGTATTGTACATGTTGATTATTTTTCCTGCCTAAGTCAGTGTAATTACAAAGGCCAAAGGCTGAACACATGGCTTATGAAAGTGACAAAAAGAATAGAGACTAAATGGGAGTCCAGAGCTATGTACTTGGTGAAGTTATAGTCAGAGTTCTAGCAGAGATAAGCCTGGAACTCTACAGGGAACAATTGCAGTCTTCAGTTTGTGTGCAGAACTAGGGCCCAGAAGCAGTGGTGTCTGAGGAAGGGATCAGTGCCAAGAAGTCCCAGGAGCTGTGGGCCCAAGGATCTCTAGCTGACAAGGAGCTGGAGTTTCATCCCCTACTTAGTCTGAGATCTGAAGTTGAGGAACCAGGGCAAAAAATCGGGGGAACAAGGGGAAGCCTCTAATTCTGAACCTACAGAACTTTGCAGCTGACATTGGCTGGAATCACCAGCAGTCTATCAAAATTCCAGCTAAGGACAAGTCTATAGTAGAGTTGCAAAGTTCCAAATCTGTGGCAAGAGCTTCTAAAACTCAGACAAGCATGGCGGTGATCAGGGTTTTTTCTGCATAAGGCTGCTTTTGGCACACTGAAAATCAGCAGCTCACTGAGATGAGCCCCTCCTGATTTCCTTAAAAAACACCATGTTAAATACTCAAAGAAAACAGCAGGAAGATATCCTGAGAATAGAAATTAGGCTCAGATATTTCTTCCAGAAGTATGAAGAGCTTGGTTCTAGTAAGAAGTACCAATTCATACACGTTTAACATATATTGGATTATTTGTTATCTTGGGGGGAAGGATGAGGGGAAGATGTTGTGACTGTCTTGTAAGAGCTCATGGCATATGTACCCTTTGATCTCAGAGTAGAGATGAATGAGGCAGGATACTCATAGGGTGTGAAAAGAGCTCCAGTTTATTATGCTGTATAGCCTTGTTAATATACATTTTTACAAGGATGATCAGCACGTTCAATCCCCAGTCACCATTCAGAGAAGCAGCTCGAGGGTTTTGCATATGCATGGCATCTGCCAATGGGAGGAGAGACAATCCAGCAATTCAGCCGCTCACTCAGAGGTGAGAGGCCCTATTCAATCATCCCTGCTCATGGAGCCACTGGCTATAACCCTCAAGTTACACTCATGCCCACCATCACAAATCAATGCCCTTTGTTCAACAAGGGCGTTTCTGCAAGGTGGCAGAACACTTATTGTGCACCAAAGGTTGAGGTGGTCTCAGTACTCCCTCTTGCTAGGATCTATATCCTTGCAATTCCCCTTTTTAATTTTTTTGATAAAAAGTTTCATCTTTTCAAATTTGTTAACATTCTCCATTTACTAGATTTTTTCTTTATTACAAATATAGGGGAATTCCATGGGCTATTTCTTTCCTCGATATGTCTTAATTCTAATTGTTCTTTTATTTTTGGAGCAGGGAAGCCACAGCAGCAATTATTCCTCCTAAAAAATCTTTGGTGATTTTCATCCCTAATTGAAGTAATATATCCCTGCCTCATAAGTTAACATGTAAGCCATCAATTATAAAAGGAAAAATGGTTCCTGTCTTTCCAACTTTTGGCCAATTTATCAGTTCAGTGACATCAAAGCCTCCTTACTGTTTGCTACTCCTGGCACTAAGTTGTTCAAAATATAAGTTCATGTTTGCTCCTGGAGCAACCTGAGTGGCAATCAAGTCTCTTCTAAAAATTCTTTTATCCAGAACACTGCCTGGCTTAGACTCATACTGCCTATGTGAGTGCTTTCCAATCATTGGGGGACAAAATTTTCCATGATATTGTTTCAAGTTGTAACATAACAAAAGGTGCTATGTGCCCATATTTATGAACTGAGTCCTTAAGCTAGGTTAGAACTTTAAAGGGAAGTGGTTCATATCTGTGTCTTCTCTGCTTTGGGCTAAAAGGGTCATTCTCCTCTATAACTAGATATAATTCTTCCCACCCATTTGTGTTCTTTCCTTGATCTCTAGTCTGTTGCAAAACTTTTTGAAGATAAAAAATATAATTGATTACCTTTTTCTTTTTGTCCTCTAAATGGCGCTGCAGTCTTTGTTTTATAGTTCTGATCCTGCTTTTCCTCAGTTCTTATTTCATTTTTTACATTAGGAAAGCCTTTGAAATGCTGTGGGTCTAGATAGACACAAAAATAAGGTGGGGTTGAAGATGATGGAGGGGGGGATGCCATTCAAAATCATCCTGAGCAGGCTCTGGAGGGGGACATCTACTACTAAGAGATGTGTCTGTCTGTGCTCTGACTGTAAATTTCTTGGCCTCCTTTTCTAGTTCTGATTTCAGAGTTTGTTTAATGAGATTATATATATGTATTTTTTTGTATTTCTCCTGGGCATTGCTTATCACAAGCGGTGAGCTGTTCACCAAAAACAATTCATCTCTCACAATTATAACAACCCTCCTCAGGTAACCATGGAGAAACTTTATAAGCAATATCCAGGAATGTTTCCTAATTGAAGTGTGCACCCCTGCTCTTTTATACATTTATATATAGTCATGACATATGCTTCCCTATCTGAAGGAAGTAGGGTGCCTATTTTCTGCTCTATTAGGTGACTTAACTCTCTGCCTGGTCCAGAAACAGTGCAGTTTGGCGGGTTCTCCCTCTGGAGTCCTCTTAGAGGTTGTCTTGACCACATGACAATGCTTGACCACAAAGTGGTTGCTCTGGCACCTTTTCAGGTTCCTGTCCTTGTTCCCAAAAGCCAGTTGTTGAGGCTGTCTTTTAAGAGCTCATGGCATATGAGTTCTTTGATCTCAGAGGCACAATGAATGAATTGGGAGACTCAAAGTGTGTGAAAAGAGCTCCAGTTTATTATGCCATACAGCCTTGTTGGTATACATTTTTGCAAACATGATCAGCATGTGAACAGGAGGCAATCTCCAATCACCATTCAGAGAAGCAGTTTGTGGCCTTTGCGAATGCATGCATCTGCCAATGGGAGGAAAACCAATCCAGCAATTCAGCAGCTTGCTCACAGGTGAGAGGCCCTATTCAGGCATCCCTGTTTACATAGCCACTGTCTATAACACTTGGGCTACACTAGTTTCCACCATCACAATTAAATGCACCTTGCTCAACAAGGGTGTTTCTGCAATGTTTTTATTGTGCATCAAAGGTTGAGGTGGCCTCAGTACTCCCTTTTGGCAGGATACATACCCTTGCAGGAAGGGAAGGAAAAAAATTTGGAACATAAGGTTTTCCATGGTTGAATGTTGAAAATCATCTTTCCACGTCACACAGCTGGTAAGTGGCAGAACCAGGACTGGAGACTAGATTTCTGTACACTAAGTACCAGTATTCTATCCATGAAACCATACCAGTGCTTACTCAAGTCTTGGTATTTTGAGTCGTTTGAGGTTTGATTGTGTAACTCACCCAATCACACAATCAAGCAGGGTCATCCTGCTACATCTGATGTATCTGTGCTAGCAGTAATACTTAGCAAAGTGGGCCCTTAGTATGGGAATGCATATTTCCTGCTATGAATGCAAACTTGAGGAGACTTTTGCTGAAGAAAGGCTAACCTTGAACATAAAGGTAATTTTCCCAAGACACCCAGATTCCTAATTTTCTCTAATTTTTTCAAAAAAAATTCTCAAAAACCAGACAAATATTCTGCCTTTATAGAGCAGAAAACAATCCAGAGAATAGATATAATCATCTTCTTTTTATGATTAGATAACTGTGTAATAAAGTGGATAAAATGAATTTTCAAAAGTTAGACTATCAATTAGTAACAGATATAGTATGAAAAATACCCAGTTTCTCTGCTTAGCAGTATATGCTTTTCTCATTTGAGATTGTAGTATAGTAAAAGAATGTCAGATTGATTTAAATCTTCTTGTTGTCACATAGAAGATGTATTATTATGTACAAGTCATTCAGCATCTACTAATGTTTCTTGATCTGTGAGATCAGGATATTAATAAATAATGATGCTCATGCTATCTACCTCATTCATTTTAAAAAACCCAACATGAATTAACAAGCACTGTGCCAGGTTCTGAAGATGGGGGAAAAAAGAAAACTGTCTTTACATATATTTTAAAATAAGAGGTTATTGTTTAAAAAAAAAAAGAGGAATCAAGGTAAAGGAGAAGGTAAACAAATTTTGAAAGAATTAATAAAAATACAATAAAAAGGGTTCTTTTAAAGGCTAGACAAATATGACCCATTAAACTCCACCCAAAAACACAAAAGAAAAAAAATTACGTTAAGGACTTAGAAATTTGCAAAAGTTGAATAGAATGGACTTATGTGGTTTTTGCATAGGGATAGAAAAGAGCATGCATATTTCTCAGCAGTGTGTGACATTTTAGAATAACTGACCATGCATCTAAGCATGAAAACTTAGCAAATGAATGCTAAAAAGAAAGGCATTAAACATACCTTAGACTGATTGCAATGCTATAAAACTTATAGTCAATAAGACGATTTTGAAGAAAAGATTGCAAATAATACACTAAATACTTGAATTCTAATTAACTGGTGACCAAGGACTGTTTTGTCATTTTCTCTTGTTTAAAGTAATTGATCTCATATTTGCATGAGCAATCCTTAGCCATCCAGTAGCAGATGATAATCATTATTGTCAATGGCAATAAACAGAGCACTTGAGATACAAAGCTGAAAGGCATGGATTGGAAAAAAAAATGGAGGCAGGATGACTATTGGGGAGGCTATTGAAAACTTCAGATAGAAATTGATGAGTGCTGGAATTTGGTTAGGGGAGTTGGCAGAAAGAAAAATATAAACTTATAGGGTTTAATGTGATGAATGTTACAGGTACATCATCTACCCCCAAAACATTGAAAACTGATGTTCAGAGAAGAGAAGTAACTTGGCCAATAACCCACAAGTAGCAAATGACAGTGTCAGGATTTTAATCCAGGGCTCCAGAAGTAAAACTGAGAGCTCTTGTTGTTCTAGTGTTTGCTTCATCATGTAGAGGACCCCCTGATATTGGGGAACTCTGGGAAAACTATCCTTGAAGCAAAGATACTTACAACAAAGTGTTAACACAGTGTGATTAATGAGATGATGGTTCTCTAGTTTACATATACTTAATACTTACTATGGTGATGTAATGCTTCTCTAGTTCACACATACCTAGTGTGTTGTAATGATGTAATTATACTGATTGGAAACCGAGATATTTCATCTGTGATCATCCTCCTGGTGGCTCTCCTGCCTCCTGCACTTCTCTACTAAGATCAAAGCTGGTCTGAGGTCCTCCTGAGAGCTACTATGGACATGACATTGGGCACCCAAACAGGGACCTGCTTCAGAAACCATCATCATTCAATAAACATTTATTAAAGATATCCAGAGTAACAGATTCTGTGCACAAGTGCTAGACACTTCATGATGGAGACCCCTCAAAAACACTCAAGGTTCCTTTTCTCTTGTACTTAGCAGAACTATATATGGGTGGAAGTAATGGAGGGGCCATCATTGGCATTGTGACTGGAGTCCTGCCTGGAATAACTCTCGTTTGGACCCTCATCTATATTCAGTACTTCAGGAAGACTAGAAGGTAAAAGGATGCTTCCTCAGGTTGTCATTCCTTATATTCTGTCTTCCTAAATGGGGGAGGGATATCAGCAGGGTCTCCTGCATCCTGTACCCTCTTTTGGACCCTATCTACCTCTCTTTCCTAAACTCCTACATTTCAAAACAGATTCTTTGGTGGACTCCTTCTCTGGGCTTTCCTCCTGTTTGGGACAAAAAGACCTACCCAGATTGACTACTACAGAGATCACTCAGAGAAAGCAGAATTATTTATTAGAATCTCGAGAAGTGGACCCCATCCTGGTCTGCGAGCAAAATTTCACAGCAAGATAGGGCCAGAGCCTTGAAAATGCTGACAGCTTTTATACATTTCAGACAAAGAACCTCCAAAATCCCCCCCTCTATATGTTGTGATTGGCCACATAAATCTACTGTTCCACTAGTTAGTCAGTGAATGTAGTAGACAAGGTGATATACAGCTTCTTTGGCCACCTAGTCCAGGCCTTATCTAAAATCATGTGACTCCGGAGAAGCCGAAACTGAGGCCTATAAGGCTTGATCTACTTTAGAATTTGTAAGTTCTTCACCTTTTCACACACAGTCCCCCCTGTTATTCATAAATATATTGTACATATATTTCCTCATGAAGAACTAACATCTTGGTCAAATTCGATTAACATCTCTACACATTGCTTGTTAATCTCCTCATCTGGATCTCCCCTGCTACCGCCTCCCAGCCCTCTTTCTGTAAAATCATCATTTTAGTGGCATCCTCCATATGTAAGATTCTTCACAGTGATCTTTGAATTATTCTTGTTACCAGTGTAATTATTCAGGGTAAACATAGTGGCAACAGAATAATACCACTGATTGCAATGTCTGTACCATAAGAGCTGTTTCCACCAGCCACCATCAAACCAAAACCTCCAGCTATTTGTGAAGGGAGATTTCCAAATTTGTACAGTCACATGAACTATCCTGAGAATGCCCTTAGTCATTTCTTTTACTGGTTGTCCTTTGTCATCAATTTGCATACAACAAGTGGACAAGTTTTGTTTCTCACAGACTTTTCCTTCCTCCTTCCTCTAACAGATAATTTAAGACTAATCTAGGTTATAAAACTACTTCTCTTGTCTGGGTGGCTTGATTGGCTAATGGATTAAGGGCCTGAGCAGTTTGGTTAGCTGCTACCTCTAAGACTACTTGCAGTTGAATTAATCTGTATATATATATATATTTATATATATATATATATATATATATATATATATATATATATATATATATATATATATCCCGTATTCCCAACTACCATCTTGGGCCTATGTTGCCGGTCCATATTCCTTGATCTTCTGTGTTGGGGCTGGGCATCTCCCCACCCATTAGCATTATCAGTTTGAATAGATTTTGGGGTGTACAACAAATAGGCTTCAACTAAATTCCTTCCAACATCCCTCATTACCCCCTAATAAATGCTGGAACACACAATTAAGCACTGACCCATATTACAAACAATATTTAACTTGCTCCTTCTGTTTCTATACTCACTACAATCTATGATATCTACCCTCTCTGGTTGACGAGTAAAAGTCCACTCACACTTATCCTCTCTCATCCATGGCCCTGTACCTGTTTGATTTAGGCAATGCCCCAGTAAGGTCCCTCAGATCAAAACACCATCAGGATTTTACATGCACAGTTCATCAGTTCGTTTTCAATATTTGTCTCAGTTCGTTCTCTGGATTCAGTTTAAAGTCCACACCCTTGGAGGGTCCACCGGTCCTTGCTGTGTCTGATATCAAGAGGATCTGGAATGATCCTTCCCAGGTTGGAGTCAGCTTATCCTCCTTCCACATCCAAACCAGGACCCAGTCTCCAAGCTAGAACTTATGCCCTGTGAATCCTAAGGGAGGAGTCTGAGCAATAAGCCTTTTTAGTGGTAAGGTTTTCAGATGTTGCAGTATAGACATGACATATTCCCTTAAAAACAAATCCTTGGTCTCAAATATTGGATCCAAGGAAGAATTTTGAATCCCTTTTGGATAAGGGTGACCATACAATAATTCATAAAGTGATAATCAAACATCCCTTTGGGGTTTTGTTCTATTCTTAATAAGGCAAGGGTAAGGTACTTGGTCCAGGGCAATTGTGTCTCAGCCAATTTAGTCAGTTGCTGTTTAATTTCTTATCCATCCTTTCCACTTTACCTGATGAGGGCGGATGCCATGGGGTGTGTATGTCCCATGATATTTCTAGACCCTGGGCCAGAGATTAGAGGATCTTAGTTGTGAAATGGGTGCCTTGCTCCGAATCTTCCTGCTCCACCAACCTATACCCTGGAATGATATGCTCAAGGAGGACTTTTATGACTGCTGAGGCAAGGGGAGAGGCCTCCACCCATAAGGTCAGATGGTCCACTATGACCAACAGGTATTTGAGATGCCCCACTGATGGCAGCTCGGTAAAATCCACCTGTATGCTTTGGAAAGGCCTGATACCAGGGGCTTTCCTCCTTTTGGGGCTTGTCATTGGGCCGCCTTATTCATCCTCTGACAAAGAGGACACCCGCTGGCCAGTTGCCTGCTATTGTATACAAACCGATGCCACAAACTTAGTCAGTACCACATCACACAGGTCTTGAATATCCTGATGACTGCCCTGATGTAAATGTTGGAGCACATGTCCCATACCTGCTATGGTCAGTACCTCTCTGCCATCAGGGAGGAGCCAGGGCCCCTCTTTATCCTCCTGAGGGCCAAGGCTTTGATTTCCTGCTTCTCTTCTGGAGTAAGGGAAGGTGGAGGTTTTGGAGGCAGAAATGCCAGAATTAGCACCATCATTTCCTCTGTACTTACAGATTCCTCTTCTCCAGCCCATTTAGCCTCCTCATTCGCAAAGCAGTTTCCTCTTGTCTCAAATGAATCTCCTCTTTGGTGTCCCTACACATGCAACATTCTTAGGTAAATAAGATTAGTCAAAATTTCAATGACCAATGTCCTGTGTGCCAATCCCTTACCTTTACTGTTTCCATTCTTTCCCTCAAATAATTTACAGGATCCAATTTATTTTTTCCTTCACTTACACAATGACTTAAAATATTTTACCTCACATTTCACAAATTGCAATTTGTCTTAAGAAATTCTCAGTCCCTGTGCTCCTAAATAATTTAACAAACTGATAGTGACTTGGACAAGATCACTCTTTTTCCTTCCTGCCACAAGAAGATCATCTACATATTGTAAGACTTTTGACAATAAGAAATTTATCCCAGAATGTTCACACAATGCTTATATACCCAAGTAGATATTCCATAAATTGAATATTATATCAATCATTTTGCTTTTTTAAAAAAATATCCAATACACAGAAAAATCTCAAACTACATATTGTCCATAACAATAACATTTTCAAAAGGACAGAGGCAAAAACTATTATCCTTGGAGTCTCTTTAAATAATTGGCATCAATATAGTTAATTAAAACTTCCTATTTTTACATAAAAGACCCTGAAAAGTTCTTAAAAACATCAATTAAACTTTGTTGAAATAACTCTTTCAAACTATATATCACATTTCTGATCATATTCTTTAAACATGAAAACCATCATGTATCTAAAGAAACAAATGTTCAATCAATTAATATCCTATAAGAGCAGCATATCCCTTTAAATGAGTTTGCTTATTCAGCCAAAAGAGGCTGCCCCTTTCCACTGCTGCTCTCCCCCTGCAAAAACACATCCGATTTCACAGCCGTCTCTCTGTGATTATCCTTTCCAACCAGTTCCTTCTTTTCCCACTAATTTCTTCTTGAAATCATTTGCTCCCACTAATCAATCCTTCTTAAGTCACCTTCATTCTCCTGTCCCATTTCTCTGTCTCTCTCCTCCTAGTGCCTACTTGCTCAAACCTTCTCCAACATACTTTAAACATTCCCAAACCAATAATTGCTTTTGTAAATCAATCTCTCTTGTCCTTTGTCTTTAAATCACCTTTAAAAAAGACTTTAAACTTCAAGATTCACAATTAAATTTGAACCAAATTTCACAAAACTCATAATATAGTTTACAAATTACTCAATATTTTTAAAAAGCAATATGCTATTTAAATAGGGAGATACAAACATGATGCCCCCCCCAAGGTAAGCTTTTGTATTTTGTTTAATAACCTATCATTTAATTTGAAGTCCAACCAAACAATGAGGCAAAAAAAAAAGTTTTTCTCTTCTGTTGTAAAGACCACAATATTCAAACAATTCTTAAGATTTTATCCTCTTAATAAACCTAACATGTGCAAGGCAGCAGTAAAATTATTTCAAAATTATTCCAATTTCAATTTTATTTCAATTTCAAAATTATAGCACCTCTTTAAAATATAGTAAGTTCCCAAAACTCTTAATCAAATGTTGTAGACAAACAATTACCCAGTTTAGCCTTCCTAAACTTTCTGTTCTCTAATTCCATGAAAGCAAACTTGCTAATAATGATTTTTCTTTCTTCTCCTGGGAAAAAAAAATTTTGGGGGCAAAGTATGCCTAGTTTTCCCACAGGTCCAACAGGTCAGAGCGCCCTTCTTTTCCCCTCCCTCCCCCCGTTCAACTATTTATGTCTCTTACTCTATTTTTATTCCTCCTTTCCAATATCTGCAACTACTTATTTCCAATCTTAACATACACACAAATTTAAAGTTGTTTTAAAATTAACCAGTACTTTAGTTTGTGAAATTTCCTAAAATCTACCTAGATATTCCATTCAAACTTCTTTTCTTTAGTAAGCCAGGAAGGAGTTAAGCACCAATCCCTGCTTTACCTTGAATTATTTTTTTTCTGAGTCCTGATAACAGGCTCCTTGTTTACAGGAGTGATAGCCACTGTTCTTCTATTTTCTCAAAACTTTCCAGACTTTCAATCTATGTTCTTATTATTCTCATTCTTCCTCTCTTCCCCCCACAATTCAGCCTGATATTTTTCCAAGCCTGCAACACAGGGGCTGAATTCTTATCTCTTATGAGCTTGCTAACTTTTAACACAGAACAGAATGCAGAGCAGACAAACATACACACACAGACAGACACAGAGCTCGACTTTTCTTGAATCCCCTAGCTAACATCCTGATAAATTCATGGACTACTTCTACCACCCTGGACCCAGTTCAGGTTTTCAGGGGAGGTCTTCCCAGAACAAAGCAGCAGTATTTAATGAACTTCTTTTGACTTTTCTTTTTGTACTTTGGAACATTGTCCCAGTTATTTAACTGACTCCCAAGGGGACTATGGGTCGGAATTCCCTGCACCTTGTCCTGACATACAACTTTGGACTGCGACCAGTACCGGTGTAGGTCACGCTCACACCAAAAGTCACCCGAGAGTGCTCTAGAAAGCCCTTTCCTTGGGGTCTGAGCAGTCCTCCAGTTCTTTTAGAGTTTGTCTCTCCCTTTGCCAATAGACCCCCAGGCTCCAACTTGCGCTTACCTCTCGAGCTACTTGTAGATCTTCTAGACTGTGCCGGCTGTCAGGACTTGCTTATTGTCTTCTTTCTTCAATTCTGAGTTCCACTGAGTATCCCTGCCTTGGGTCATTGTCTAAGAGGGAGGGAGGCTGCACACCCAGAGCTAGAGACCATGAAGAAAACTGCTCCGTGGGTGCCTGTCCCTGTTTGGGGTGCACATAGCCATCTCCCCCAAAGACCCCATCCCAGAGAGCCCCCAACTGTTTGGGACAAAAAAACCTACCCAAATTGACTACTACAGAGATCACTCAGAGAAAGCAGAATTATTTATTAGAATCTCGAGAAGTGGACCCCATCCTGGTTTGCAAGCAAAATTTCACAGCAGGATAGGGCCAGAGCCTTGAAAATGCTGACAGCTTTTATACATTTCAGACAAAGAACCTCCAAAATCCCCCCCTCTATATGTTGTGATTGGCCGCATAAATCTACTGTTCCCCTAGTTGGTCAGTGAATGTAGTAGACAAGGTGATATACAGCTTCTTTGGCCACATAGTCCAGGCCTTATCTAAAATCATGTGACTGGAGAAGCTGAAACTGAGGCCTATAAGGCTTGATCTACTTTAGCATTTGTAAGTTCTTCACCTTTTCCCACACACTCCTATCCCATTCCTCACACTTGATAGTCTCTTTATAGGTATTCACTTCCACAGTGAAGTGGGGACAAGAATTTCCTATTATTCCTGGATCCTCAAACAAAGAGACTGAATTTTACAGAGAGAAAGAGTGAAGGGACTACACTGAGAAAGGAGATAAATTACTACTCACAACTTAGTGAGAAGCCAAGTGAAAGAAATGCCAGTGAGGCAGAACCCCAGTGCATGGAGAAACTGAGTAGGAGACTAATACTACTTATTGGTGAAGATAGTATCAAGGTTGTACTTAGCAATAAGGCATGGAGCCTGAGAATATCCAAACACAAACTTTGACTCTGCTCTAGGGGTTCCTTCTCACTCAGGGAAATCTTTCATTTGCATAAGAATGACAGTCCCTCATATCTATTCTTTCTGAAGGGCCAGCAAACACCAACTTTCAGAGAACAATCATTCAGCACGACAACATGGTAAGTGAAAGCACCAAACAATGAAACTAGTACATAATGGTGGCCTTGGGAGAAATGGTTCTGACCACCATCTTCTTTCTTTGTTCAGGGAGAATCTATTAGCTAAACTTCTAATGAGAAACACCTCCCTTGACTTTGCTTTCATTAGGAAACTTCACACAATTCAATTTGAATCATCTTAAACATTATTTATTAACTTGTATTATCAAAGCGTCTGATATTTGGAGGACGAAGAATAAAGTTGCCATTTGAGCAGGGCCTAGCAATGGTGACTCTCCACACTCCCCTCCCTTTTCTATTACTCTGCTCACATTCTGACTTCACACTTAATCCCTGTATAGCCCTGAGGAAACATCCCTCTTTCACAATTTACTCTTGTGAAGAGAGAGGTCTGGAGTAGCTGGTCTCTATAGTCCCTTCCACTTCAATATCTTTGCTTTTAAATCACTGCTCAAATGCAAACTCTTCTTAAGCATTGAATGAGATGCATGTCATTTGATTTTCTTTTGACCTAGGGCTGCCATGACCAAAGAACTCATCCCCAAATGGCCAATCAGCTGAGGATGAGCCTCTCCATATGTAGTGAGAGAAACTTTCCACAATGACACCTCAGTAGTACAGCCTTTAGGAGCTCTGGCTCACCACCTTGCTTTCATGAGTGAACCGAATAGCTGGGCATTGTACCAATGTGCCACATTCCTTGCCCTCATGAGCTTCTCTGTTCTCTCCTCTAAGGCAGATTCAGAGGTGAGTGGAGATGTTAAGGTCAGCCCCATCTACACGCAGATTCTGAAGGCCATATCTTAGAACCAACAATTTGAGTGTGCCCAATGCATCCTAAAGTCCTAAAATCTCAGAACTGTAGATGAGAGACATCCTGGAATTTCTTCTAGGGGCATTTTGTCATATTGTCCCCCATATCTGGAAGGTTCTCCTATATTCTCTTAACCTTTGGGCTTTAGGATTTCCCTTGAGTGCCAGCTATCTCCCAAGAAACCTTTACCCCAATTCTTCTTCATTGTAGTGCTTTCCCTCTGTTGATGATCTCTCCAATAATCCCATCTGCCATGTTGGCACATAGCTTGCAAGTTGTCTTATCATTTAGACAATAATCTCCTCAAGGGCACTGATTGCTTTCTGCTTTTCTTGGTATGCCCCATCCTTAGCACAAGGTAAGTTACATGAATGTTTATTGACTAACTGTCTGTGAGGGAAATCGGGAAAAAGAAACAATACTCCCCATATCATCTTCTTCTTGCTGGGTGAGCAGCGGTGGGAAGGAAGAAGATACAGTCCATTTGGAATTCAGGCTCAGCAGATACCAAGGAAATCTTCTGTCTGTATTTCTCTCCTTCCAGGTGAGGCCATCACCATATATGAAAACATTGTTCACTTTAGAGGCTCAGCTCTGCCTACACAGGTAGGGACACAAGGTCTTCTTCAATTATTTCTAGGACTTTGGGATGTTTGTTATGGAGTCCGAAAACCTGCAGATTTTTTAGTGTACCTGAGAGATTGTAGGATCACCAAAGAACCCTAATGAATGGGAGAGTGTCTGAAGGAGAGTGAAAAGATGGGTGAACATTTCCTAGCATTGTCAAGAGGTCTGGTTGTGGACCAATCTGAAAAGAAGAAAACTTTTGAAGGGGCTGTGGTGGTAAATGGGGACCTGATCACTACTTTTGGAGACACAACATGTGGGAGAGAGATAGATTTGGCTTCCTTGACTCCACCAGGCACAATAGGGAATAAGGAATGGGATTTGTAGAGGTCAGTTGAGACAATGTCAGGAAAACTTCCCAGAAATAAGATGTCAAATGTTCTTTCTACAAGATGCCCATCTCTCCTCTCCAAGATGACAATATTCTAGTTTGAGGTGTCATCTACTCAGCCCTGAAGTATTGCAACAGCTTCTTCATTGGAGTCCCAAGCCTCAGGGTCTTCCCCTCCTCCACACAACAGGCAAACACATATGTAAGCATAGATTTAACTAAGTCCCTGTCCTTCATCAAGAAAACTCAAGGGCTCCCTCTTGCCAGGAAAAGAAATCATGACCACATAGTTTGTTAAGCTCCACTTTCTGAGTTCACTAGTATGAGAAACTCCCATTCTCAACATTAATGGACAATCCATAGACTTGGAGGTCTGCTAGTCATAAAAACCTTAAAGGTTTTCCCCAGGTTCTGAAGGACAGTTTGTAGCAGAGGCCAGATCTGAAATCTGCTGCTTCTGACTTCCAGGACACTTCTTTAGCACTAATCCCTGTTCCCTGGATGGCTCTTAAGTCAGTTTTACCAGATTTATCAGACTTTGCTGTCCTTGCTGAACTCAAAGTTTTAAACCTATCAGTCCCACTGTTGTTGTAAGGACACCACCTTCCATCTGTCCTCCCTGGCTCTCTGTTCAGGTTATGTCCCATGCTTTAAAGGAGCCTCCTCCTCACTTCCTTCTTATGGAATCTTAACACTTCTGCCTAGTTCAGCTCAAGTGCTAAACTCCAACAGGAGCCTCCTCTGCTCATTCCTATTGCTCGTGCCATTCCTCTGCTCATCCTTCTATGTTTCGTATCTGATTGTCTCTGTGCTAATTATTTATTCCTGATAGAATATCAGCTCCTCAACAGCAAGATTTTTTGTCTTCTCAGTTCATCTCATAAATAAAGGAATGAATGATTATTCATTCAGTGAATGATTCATATTCACATCATATTCAGAGCTTTAAGAACAACCCTCTCCTAAGTGGAGAATTTATTAATACATGTAATAGTTTTCATTGTCCACCATGAGATCTTTTTTTAAATTAAGAAGTTTATATGTATTGAGAAATGGATCCCCTGAGTTAGAAGAGACCATTAGATTCTACTGTCAATGTCTTCTACAAATCATCTGACAAGGCTGGAGACTCCCAGTTTGGAGTAGGCTGCCATGTCCCAAGTAGTCCAATCCACTTCCATCCATTCAACAAGAACTTATTTAGCACGTACTCTGTGCCAGATATTGTGCATAAATCCTGGAATGACTTTTGTTTTCTCTGCCTGGAACTCTGGCTTCAAAAACCTCTCTGTCCTTACTAGTGATTGTCTCAGCAGGTGCCCACAAACAAAATCCTAGACTCTAGCCAGGAGTTACTTCCTTTCTAGATGGCTCTTCACTGCCTGCCATGATTGATCCATAAAATAAGCACTGCAGGACTTGACCCTTTCATTCCTGTACCTGCCAAACTGAACATCCTGTCCTTTACCTTCCTTTCTCTCCTGCTTTCCAATTCTGGCGCTATAAGCAAGTCAACTGCTGGCCTGACATCTGTTGCCTTTTACCATCTTTGTAATTTCCCAAAGCAAAATATCCCCTTTCCAACTCTGACTTTGGAGGCTTTTAGTAATTATTGTTTTCATTTTCACAGGCCCCAGGCTCCTCCCCTGCTTTTCCTGAAGACCCACCTGAGAAGTCTTACCAGGTATGTGCTCAAGGAGAAGCCGGGCCTTCCTCAGAGATCAAGGGAAAGTCAAAATGGTGGCTAATGATGAAGTTCTTTCTAATGGGACAGAAATAGGAATGGGGCCAGGATGGAGGGAAGGGAAGACATGGTTCCTCCTCCTCCCAATATCCATTCTGGGATTCCAGTGAGATCTCTACTCTCTATCTTTAGACACTGGACATCACAAGAGTGGATGTTTATGACAAGATCGACCCCTGGAAGAAACCTGAAATCTAGGAAGATCTAGGAATGTTGGGACATCCTTCTATCATCATTCATGAAGAAGGGTTCACAGACATCTCTCAGGAAAGAAAGCAGAAATATTGAGGTCAATGAGAAAACCAAGTGAGAAAGACAGAAAGAGGCTGGATTTGGGGAAAGGGGAGGTTTCTAGGGAGGCAGGGGCCCCTCAGATGCCCCAGAAAGGATCAAGAGAAAGGAAAGGAACCAGACCTTTGTGCCTGAGCTGTCAAAAAGCAAGGCAGACTTTGGAATGAGTATGGGGACATATAGGGACTGTTGCTCATCAAGGGCTTCAATATTTTGAACATCACCATATTTTCCTGTCTTCTTTATCCCTTTTATTCACATAAACATTCTTTCGGAACTTTTCATGTGTATTCCTATTGAATGTGGAAATAGAAGATCCATTATATCTGCATGGTCCTAAGATGTTGTGATTCTCAGCATCAAAGAGTTCATGGAATGGAAACGAGGAATCTTGTGATAGGATATAGCTTCTAGGGGAAATATAATTTTAAGATCCCCTAATTTTAGTGAACTTCTGTCCTAATGATCTGACAATGATTCTAAGTCTTCTCCCTTTAGAATCAGTGATCCTGAGTTCTAACAATCTCTGTCAATGATTGTAAAAAATCTTCTGGCCAAGGAATATAATACGTTTTCCCTTAGAATTTAAGGAACATATAGTAGTGATCCTGAGATCCTCTGACCTTGGAGTGTCTAACAATCAGTCAATGATTCTTGTCTCCTGGCCTTAAAAAAGCCCTACTAATATTTCTGACAGTAAGATACATAATCTGCTGATCTGTGATAACCAAATTCCTGAGACCATTCCTCAGTTCTACCTCTGGCTCAGAAAATTAGCATTTCAGTCACAAGAAGAACTGGATAAATTTGTCTCCTTGCTCCTGATTCTTTGCTCACTTCAAATGGCATTACAGTTACAATAAATTTGGCCCCTTGACTTAGATATGGGTTCAAGCCAGCAAATTTTTTTTAACACACCGCAACACTAGTCTGCGACTCCCAATCTTTTTGGGTCCCTTCCCAACCTCAAAAACTGGTGGCCTGGTATAGGGAGAGCCTGACCTCCCCTAGCATAATTCCCTCCTTGTCAAGATAAGCCACAGATTTTTTCACCCTCAATCCTATAGCTCGGACACCAGAAGCAACTAGAAGTCTTGTCTGGGTTTCCATGAGCTCCACAATTCGCAAATTTTCCTTGGATTGGAAGAGGAAATTCTTTTTTTTTTAAATTGTAATCAATGAAAAGTTAATAGTTTTGGCCCACAAAAAGATATAGAAGCAGCCATCAGTACTTATAACCTTATTGACAGCAGAGGTGTTCCAACAACAGGGGTACAGAACAGGGTGCTCTGACCAGAGAACACAAAAATGTTGTCTTCTGCTTAGACTAAAAGTTTGGGTAAATGGTGGGATGGGGCAAGTGGGAGGTAGTACAACACCTAGAAGGTATAAGGGACCCTCTCCACTCCACTCCCCAGGGTCCTGAGTGTATCTCATTGTGGGTATTGCTACCAAGATTGATATAACCCATATCCCTCTCTTTGATAACTCTTCTCATCTCCGATCAGAGTAAGAAAAGAAAATGCGAAGGAACTATTGGGAAACTCAAATTCTACTTCCAACAGCCATGGGGACCCCAAACAACCTTGCCCAAACATCTCCCCAGTCCAGCTTGGATAATGGGGATGGAGTAGGGGTCAGGCTCTATGGTCAGCATTCCCTAAGCTCTAACAGCTGAAACTATCATCAAAGGGAGATCCTAGCACCAGTCACCCCACCCTTCAGCAGATTCAGTCCAGCAACTGCCTGCAAAGAATCTGAGTGCCCCTGGCACCATTCAGCATGGCAGTGTGAGCTGAACAAGCCAGTAATCAACATTTGGTAAGCCAACCATTCTCTGTTCCAGTTACAGAAATTTATTAGCTTTGTAATTTATTGCAAATTATTTTATCTCTACCCAGTTTTATGGTTTGTAAATAGAAATAGTAAAGGTTGTTGTGAAGATCACATGATTGCAAAAGTGCTTAACATAAAACAAATATGAAACTGCTCTATTGTATATAATTGCTTCATATTGCTTTATATGAGTTTTTAGATGTGACCAATGTACAAAGCCAATGTTGAGATAAATGATTTCTCTTTGTATAGTTTGTATGTTTATGTGTGTGTGTGTGTGTGTGTGTGTGTGTGTGTGTGTGTGTTGTGTGTCTAAAGTAGTTTGGACATTCAACTAACTTAGGGCCTCTCTAGGACTAGGAGGATAGGGCATAGAGAAAACAGAATCTCTTTCTTTCTTCTTCCTTCATTCCCTGACTGCAGCAGGAATACAGGGATGAAGGGATGATAGGGAGAGAAAGAAATTATATTCACTTCAGTGAAATTTTTATTTGAGATATTATAGTAAAAGCAGTTTTAAAGGAGCTCTAATCAAAGCCCACTAAAGGGATATGTAAATTGTAATCTCTTTGCACTGATAGTGTTAACAGAACATCCCAAACAGAGTTTGGGAAAATTAGGAAAACACAAAAGCAATTTGCTACTACTTTAAAAACTCTGATAAACAAAAATTCTGCTTTTGAGTTATCTAGAGCCAGACTTCTGAAGACTCTATCAATAAAAATTGACACCTTAACCCATTTTTTGGCTCCCAAAAGACAAATGATTTGTGTGAATTGGAAAATAACCAAATGGCAATTCAGTTTGTCTGGAATATTCATTCAGAATTTAGGGAATCTCATTAACTAAAGTCAAGTCCATTTAAAAATCTGTTCTACCTCAATTCTAAGAATTGTCTTGTTTTTTTTCCCTAAACCAAGAGGGAAATTTACTTAAAAGATTAGAAACTACAATTAAGACTATTTGGCTATTACGTAGGAAAATTCTAAAATTGTTAACTAAGTTACTTGGAATTATTTTCATCTCATTAAACTTAATATTGGTAATTAGTATGTGTGGAACAAGAGGAATAATGAGAAAGCCTTATCAGTTCACCTCCAAATATGAAGGTATGCAACACATTTTCCCCTCTTTACAGAGTAGGGAAAGGGATCAAACAGCACAGCTCATGAAAACAGTTAATTAGTTGGGGGGTGAAATAGCAAGCTCAGCCCCTTCTCTAGGATTTCTATCAACTCCCCTTAATTTATAAGCCTTTCTGTTTTCTTGAAACCATTAGTGGAAGCAAGGTCATCAGCCCTGAGAAAGGAATGTGTTAAGATGTATAATTCCTAAATAAGGAATGTGTTTATTAAGAATCTGTAAGCTTGCTTAATGATTAATCCTTTGCACCAGGATGTTTAAACATATAAAAGATCTTAAACAAAATCTCATGTGTATGAGTCCTAGTAAATTTTTTAAAATAAGGTATTTAGCCCTAAGCTGCAATTAGTAGAATTTGCCATTAGAGATAAAATCATTTTGGATTATAATTGATATTCTTTTGAGTTTTAAATTTGATTGCCTGATCATCTTATCAGTAAACTCCCATTCGAGAAAAGTTCCGTAAGTTACTCAGAAGAATAGCTTTCTGAATTGTCATAGGTGGATGTCTTATCTGGGCAAGAGCTGGGAGGACAACTTTAGCCACTGCTCAAAGTCAGATTCTTCTGACTTAATTGCCCAGTTGCTTTTCTTTGCTTCCCACTTGATTATTCCCAAGTCTGGCTATGAGGTGGAATTGTTACTGTATGACTGGTTGTCAGACAGAGTTAAGGATGTTTTATCCTGTCATGTATGTGCGCTCAGGCTGAAGCCTGAATTCCTTGTTTTGACATTATTATAATCATGTCCCTACTTTTTCCTGTTATAGCAAATTTTTATAATCAGAGCAAATGGTCAGTGAATTCATAAGCCAAATGCAAGTATCCCAGAGGACACAATGGTTTTCTATCTGAGATCTTAAAGATGCTTACTTTGACATACATTGCATAAAGACTTTTTGCCTTTGAAGGGGCAAATCCAAGGGAACATAACCCCCATCAATTAACACGGGCAGTCATGTCCATAACATGGAGGTAGCTCAGGGCTTCTGTGACAGTCCCCATATATTTGGACTGCCATTGGCTAGCCAGTATGTTAATGATATCTTGAGCTGCAGCCTAACTGAGAGGCTTCTCTGACTACAGCCACAAAAACCCTTTACTTCCAGGTCCTCACCCCAGGGCTATGAAGTTTCTTTGTCTACAGTCAGTCTGTTAATTATTTGGGCTATGAATTAACTCCCACCTCCCTTTTGCTCACAGCAGAGAAGAAGCAAACAATCTTTTTTTAAAATAGCTTTTTATTTACAAGATATATGCATGGGTAATTTTTCAGTGGCAATAGTTGCAAAACCTTTTGTTTCAACTTTTCCCTTCCATGCCCTCACCCCCTCCCCCAGATGGCAGGTTGACCAATACATGTTAAATATGTTAAAGTATAAGTTAAATACAATATAAGTATACATGTCTTAACATTTATTTTGCTGTACTAAAAGAATAGGACTTTGAAATAGTGTACTATTAGTCCGTGAAGGAAATCAAAGATGCAAGTGGACAAAAATAGAGGGATTGGGAATTCTATGTGGTAGTTCATAGTCATCTCCTATAGTTCTTTTCCTGAGTGTAGCTGGTTCAATTCATTACTGCTCTATTGGAAATGATTTGGTTCATCTCATTGTTGAAGAGGGCCACGTCCATCAGAATTGATCATCATATAGTATTGCTGTTGAAGTATATGATGATCTCCTGGTCCTGCTCATTTCACTCAGCATCAGTTCATGAAAGTCTCTCCAGGCCTTTCTGAAATCTTCCTGCTGGCCATTTCTTACCAAACAATAATATTCCATAATATTCATATCCCACAATTCATTTAGCCATTCTCCAATTGAGGGGCATCCACTCAGTTTTCTGTTTCTGACCACTACAAAGAGGGCTGCCACAAACATTCTTAAACATAAAGGTCCCTTTCCCTTCTTTAAAATATATTGGGGATATAAGCCCAGGAGTAACACTGCTGGATCAAAGAGTATGCACAGTTTGATAATTTTTTGAGCACAGTTCCAAATCACTCTCCAGAATGGCTGGATGTATTCACAATTCCACCAACAATGTATCAGCGTCCCAGTTTTCCCACATCCTCTCCAAAATTTCGCATTATCTTTCCTTGTCATTCCAGCCAATCTGACAGGTGTATAGTGATATCTCAGAGTTGTCTTAATTTGCATTTCTCTGATTAATAATGACTTGGAGCATCTTTTCTTATGGCTAGAAAGACTTTCAATTTCTTTGAGAATTATGTGTTCATATCCTTTGACCATCTATCAACTGGAGAATGGCTTGATTTCTTATAAATTAGAGTCAAGTCCCTATATATTTTGGAAATGAGGCCTTTATCAGAACCTTTGACTGTAAAAATGTTTTCCCAGTTTATTGTTTCCCTTCTAATCTTGTCTGCATTACTTTTGTTTGTACAAAAACTTTTCAATTTGATATAATCAAAATTTTCTATTTTGTGATCAATAATCATCTCTAGTTCTTCTTTGGTCATATATTCCTTCCTCTTCCACGGGTCTGAGAGGTAAACTATCTTATGTTCTTCCAATTTATTTATAATCTCATTCTTTATGCCTAAATCATGAACCCACTTTGACCTTACCTTGGTGTATGATGTTAAGTGTGGGTCAATGCCTAGTTTTTGCTATACTAATTTCCAATTTTCCCAGCAATTTTTGTCAAATGGTGAGTTCTTATTCCAAAAACTGGGGTCTTTGGGTTTGTCAAACACTAGATTATTAAAGTTATTGGCTGTTTTGTTCTTTGAACCTAATCTCTTCCAATGATCAACTAGTCTATATCTTAGCCAATACCAAATGGTTTGGGTAACTACTGCTTTATAATATAATTTTAGATCTGGTACAACTCGTCCACCTTCATTTAAATTTTTTTTCATTAATTCCCATGAAATTCTTGACCTTTTGTTTTTCCATATGAACTTTCTTGTTATTTTTTCTAGGTCATTAGAATAGTTTTTTGGGAGTCTGATTGGTATAGCGCTAGATAAATAAATTGGTTTAGGTAGTATTGTCATCTTTAATATATTTCCTTGCCATATCCAAAAGCATTTAATATTTTTCCAGTTGGTTAGATCAGACTTAATTTGTGTGGAAAATGTTTTGTATTTTTGCTCATAAAGTTTCTGATTTTCCCTTGGCAGATAGATTCCTAAATATTTTATACTATCAGTAGTTACTTTAAATGGAATTTCTCCTTGTAATTCTAACTGTTGGATTTTGTTAGTTACATTTCCCCTTTTGATCTTATTTTTCTTGTATAGCATAATAATTGAGGGAATATGTACAAAAGAATTGCATATGTTTAACATATTAAGATATTCAATATCTAGGGGAGGGGATGGGGAAAGAAAGGGAAAAATTTTATAATACAACGTTTTGCAAGGGTGAATGTTGAAAATTATCAATGCATATGTTTTGTAAATAAAAAGTTTTAATTAAAAAAAGAAAGAAGATCATATTTATTGTTATAACTGTCCCATCACAAAACAATGAGAATTTATTAAGGACTTCCTCCATCCCAAGCATTGTTCTCAGAACCAATTTTATACGTGACTGACAGCCTCTTTGCCATCCAATCCAATAGGAAACATTTCCTGGGAGGGCAGCTCTTCTGGGACTCCAGGTTATCAATTTTTAGGAGACACTGTTGAAGTTATGAGGTAGAGTAAGATTCTTCCCGTACCAGGTCACTAGAATGATGAATGACCATGTGACAGGGTGAGACCCCTCAAATATATTGGCAATGTAAGCCCTTGTCGCAAGTCATCCCAAAAGAATTTGTAAGCAGAGACCTATAAATCAAAGGATAAAGCTTTTATTACAAGAGCAGGCTAAATCCATGATCATCTTTAGCAAGAAAAGGGGTTTTAGCCATTAACAAGGGGAAAGATAAATTACATAGTGAAGCTCACAATCAACCAGGAAGAAGACACTATTAAAGGAAAGATGCCAAGAGTTGGAATTAAGCCATTGAAGGATGGACTAAAATGAATAGAGAAATTTAGCAGACTAATCATTAACTGTTAGGCTAAATCTAAAAGGGATTTAGCACCCTAAAAAGAGTTAGCAAAGATCTACAGTAGGAGCAGATCTTTGATATGGGAGATATAATCTTGGGGTTTTGACATTATAACTTGGCTTTCTGGTTTGATGTAGTAAAGTTGAAGTTTCTAAAGACCTTCACTTGGGGTGAGACTGTAGCAAAAGTCCACAATGCAATGATCTTGTGATTTGACCTTATCTTTGGGGACAGAAGGGATGTCATTATATCTGGCCCCTTAACACACATTTTTTCTTCCTGTTCCCCAGACCTTACAGATCCACAGCCCTTGGCTTAATGTGCTGAAACTTCCTATCTGGTCCCCACTCCTTTCCTGTGTGAGCAGGAGCTAGTCACTCACCCACTCCTCTTCCACATTGGGAAATCTGGGCTCATCTTGCATAATCACAAGATTATCTTTATCGTCTTTAGCAAAATGGGTTTTTTATGAGTCTTTGTTCCCTTCTTAGACAACAAGCCACAAAGAGGGGGATGGTAGAGATTTTGCCCTCCATGCCCCAGCATAGAGCTCAGACAATGTCTAGACTTAAGATTTGAGGCAGACCACCAAATTGGGTCTGTAGCATCTACTCTGCACTCCCAACTTGCTTAAGTCTCCTCTGCCCCGCCCTCCTTAATGCTGGCACCTTCCCTCTGAGATGTTTTGTAATTTGTCCTCAATTGGCATTACTTGTAGAATCTTGTACATATTGTCTCTTTCATTAGGAGACAGGAACTTTTACCTTTCTTTGTATCCCCAGTTCTTAGCACATGGCCTGAAACTTAGCAGCTGTTTACACAGTAATTTTGAAAAAGCTAATCAAAGGCCTCTTCAGTTCAAAAACCTCCCTTCTTTCCATACTTCCCATTCAGCTCCATCCAGAGCCATCTTGCCTCAAATTCTTGTGCACTCACCACTCCCTCCTCCCAAAGGATAGCTAGTGGTCCTCTTTCATTGTGCTGAATGATATATGTGTGTGTGTGTGTTTCCCTTTATTGAATTTTTTATTTTTTAAAACATATGCATGGACAATTACTCAACATTAGCCCTTTCAAAACCTTGAGTTTCAATTTTTCCCCATCTTCCCCCCTTACTCTAGGTGGCAAGTAATCCAATTATATATATTGTTTCATTTGAGCCTCCTTACAAGCCTGGGAGATGGGTGCTAATATTATCCTTCCCACTGCAGAGTTGAAACAGAGGCAGATAGTTGAATTTGCTCAAGGTCATAACACTACAAAGTGTCTGAGCATAGATTTGAACTTGCTTCTATCTGGGTCCAGACCCAGTCCTCTCTCAATTAAAGAGGAGAAGGATTGCTGGGACTCCTGGAGGGGTGCAGGAAGAAGATGGTCTCAATCTGTTCCCACCAGGGGGTGTTATGGGCCAGAAATTTAAAATGAAGGCTGCTCTCAAGACTTCCAGAGACCCCAAGAAAACCAAAAAAAGAGAACACTACATTTTGGCTTCTGAAATTAGGACCAACCTTCATCTGTGACCCAGAAATTAGGGTGAGTACCAAAATAGACAAGAAAACTTTGTAAAGGGATAAAGTAGTATTCCAGTTAAAATGAGATAAATGTTTAGAAAGGAGATTTCACCACCAAAAGGAAAATTTGTCAAAAGCTTGCTTAAACTCAGTAAAAGCCAAGATTTGATTGTAGCTTGAGAGCAGATCATTGAACTTTTAGAAACAGTACAGTATACATCTCCTTGGTTCTCTAAGGAAAAAAGAATTAGATTTAGAGGAATGGAAATTAGTAGGAGAGTAACTATGTGAATACTACAATGATAATGGATCTGACTCAATTTCTAAAGAAACACTTTATACATATAGCTTAATACAATTGGCTTTAGGAAATTATATAAGTTATAGAATAAGGAAAAAGAAGAAAGTGAAGGAGGGGGAGGATCCAGATAAACTAGATGAAAAGGATGAAGAATTAGACAAGAAAGGAATTAAGTACAATTTTAAAGTGTGGTGCTTCACAGCAGAAGCCATTAGGGCATTCCCCATTTCATGACCCTCCCCCCTCAATTAACCCTTCATGGGTGGAGGGAGAAGGAGGAGGGGGAGATGCAATAACACAATCAGCACCACCTATGAAGCAGCCTATGACAAGATTACAAAAGGCACTGGTTAAGGCTAAAAAAGAAGACAAGATGTATCTGATTTAATATATGCACAACCTGTTATTGGAGATCTTGACTCTTCAGGTCAACAAAGGAGAAGATATACTCCTTTTGATTTGGAAAAATAATCAAGGATTTGAAAAAGGATTGCACTCTTTATGGGGCTAAATCGTCTTATGTTAAGAGGTTACCAGACAATTTGGTTTATGAAATCTTAACCCCTAGTGATTGGAAATCCATAGCAAGGACATATTTACAACCTGGACAAAACTTGTTGTGACTTTCAGAGTATAGTAAATTATGCAGCATACAAGCCCAAAGCAATAAGTAAACTGGAGTTAACATACAAATCACCTTTGACCAACTAGCAGGTGAAGGTCAGTACGCAGACAATTCAGCACAGATTAATTACCCCATAACAACATATGAGCAAATTGCTGCTGCTGCTGCTGCTACAAAACCTTAGGGAACCCTCCCAGGAAAAGATCAAGGGGAAGTCCACAAAAATAGAGCAAGGTCCAATGAACCCTTTGCTGATTTTGTGGGATGTCTGCAAACAGCTGTCACAAGAACCATTGGAGAAAATGCAGCTACAAGAATAATGATCAGACAACTGGCTAAGGAAAATGCTAATGAAGTTTGCAGAAGAATTACATGGGGACTACGCAAAGATGCTCCTCTAGAAGAGATCACAAGACACTGTGTCACAGTGGGCACAAATGCTTATTATACCCAAGCCATGACGCAAAATATGGGAAGACAGGGTCCCTCTTGGCAAGGGACTTCTAGAGAGACTTGCTGATGCTTTCAATGTGGAAAAATTGGGCATCTGAAAGTCAAACATAGGTATAGAAATAGAGTGAGAGGACAGTATGAGAGAATAAGACCCAAAACCCTATGTCCAAAATGCAACCAAGGCTTCCACTGTGCCTCAAACTGTAGATTGACCCAGGGAAATGAGAGGCAGGGCCCAGCTCCAAGACCTCAAACAAAAAAGAGGTGGGGCATGATGGCAGCCCAATTTCACCCAGAGAGTCTTTAGAACCTCAGGGCTCAGGTGTGATAAATCAGCAAAAAATCTGATTGTTGTTTAAACTGTGGCAGAACTTCAAAACCTGAAGAAATCATTGGATTCTCTGAGACATGATAAGACTGTTGGTGACCTTCAAAATCTGCAGGAATCATTGGATTCACTGAGATGAAAAATTGTTGATGAGACTATTGCAGGACTTCAAAACTTGCAGCAGTTATTGGATTCCCGGCACGTGAAGTAATGGACAATAGATTCCTTTTGAACTATTCCTAGGACTTATGGACATGTATAGTTCCTCATATTGATTCATATTATTTGTCACATCACTACTAGCCTGTGTTACTCTGTGCTTAAGTAATTTATGTAATTATGTGTAATACCAGCCATGATGATATTATGCATATCTGTTTCAAATGAGACCCTTCAGAAACCTGTCAATCTGATATGATTTCCCTTTTCCTTTGGTGTTTTCATCTCTCTTCCTGAGAAGTCAGGGAGGGCGTGATCACCTCCTTTTATGGTGTTTTCACCCCTTTTTTGAGGAGTCAGGGAAGACGTGATCACCTCTTTTTGGGGGGTTCTCACCTCCTTCAGAAATCAGGGAGGTCATGACCACCTAGGTTCTAAAACAAAATAAAATAGGAGATGCTATAGGCCAGAACTCTGAAATGAAGGCTGCTCCCAAGACTTTCAGAGACCCCAAGAAAACCAAAAAAAGAGAACATTACAAGGGGGAAAAAGCTCTAGTCGGCATCATCCCCTGTTGGATCCCAGCCCTGTTGGATCCTCCCAGAAGCCACAGTAAACCCACATGAGGAAGACCCAGGGCACTGTGGCCTGCCCTGATAAAGGAGGGGAGGGGAGACAGGACTCAGAGGTCCTAAAGGCCCCATGCACATTCACTGGCTCTGTCCTCCATTCTCTGTGCATCTTTTGGGGTCTAAACAATCTCTATGCCAAGAATGAAATAAAGTACCCAGGGTCAGGTATCAGTTCTACTGGACATAGGTAATTCTTACTGAGCTATGTTCCCGGGGGGACAGAACCACTTCTCCATGGACAGTGGGAGGGATCTTTGCTGGGGAAGGGCTCCCCTGAGAGACAGGAAACCACAGCAGCTGAAAGAGGAAGACAGAGGAAGACAAAGAAGGGAGGAGAAAATTAGAGGCGAAGTCCCAGGCGAAGCCCTGTGGGCTCTTGTGATCCGGGCAGATAGAAGAACTCCAGCTCTGAAGAGACCTCGGTCTTCCAGAGAAGGAGGAGACCAAGAGACCTGGCTCCAGGGTGCATCCAGGGACAGCCTTAACCTGGACAGAAGCAGGGACACCTCCAGGGTCTGCCCTTGAGCCTGTACAGGGAAGACACAGCTCAGGAAAGCAGAGAGATTCCTGGGAAGGAGACAGGAGGTGACACAGCCACATTCCAGTCCCATGGAGAGCTCTTCAGAACATCAGCACAGGGAGCTCAGTTCCTGGAGGGGGCTCCTGATCACAGGTGAGACACCATCTCTGCAGGAGCCTGGGGGAGGGCAGAGGCAGCTGGTGGAATTCTGACCCAGATAGAGATGGGGACCAGGGGGAAGGGGATATGTCCCAGGGTTCTGTCATAGACATGGACTAAGAAGACTTAGGGGAGTCTTTCCTGGCCAGGGACAAGAAAGAAGTAGTGGCAGCTCAAGGCTATCCATCCCCATCCTGACACTCAGGGCAATGTCCAGTACTGAAATGGAGCCACCTGTGAAGGGAGGAAGGGAAGCTTTACAGTCAGAGGAGACCTGGGTGTGGATCCCAGCTCTGATGTGTACTGGCGCGTGCCCATGGTCAGGTCACCAAACTCTTAGCTTGGGTTTACCTGGAACACCACCTTCCTGCCAGTGATGTTTGGGAGCCAAAGTGTCAACCTTAAAATGTACCCAGAATTTAGTGAAAAGGCCCTTCCTGGGTTTGGGGCCAGGAGATCAGGGTTCAAGTGCTGCCTTTGCCTTTTCCTATTTTGTATCAATCAGATGTCTCACCTTATCTGGGCCTCAGTTTCTTTGTTTGTAAATGGTGAGCACCGGCTTCAGGAATCTCTAAAGTCTGGTCTTTGTCCTCAACCACAACTTTTTGTTGCTTCATTTCTGCCTCCATTGCCTTGCCTGGCTCACTGGCAGATCTGAAACAAGCCCGGGGATGGAGCAGAAAATGTGTCACATACCAAAGGCTCTGATTCTCTATAGAGGCTGGGGCCTTCACAGGCTTGTGGGCCCAAGAACCCCTCCCCACACACCCCACTGAGCTCCCAGCAGCCCCCACCCTTCTGTCAGGGACAGCTCAGTGGCCTTGGTCTCTCAGGAGGGCAGAGGGACCCTGCTGACCTCTGCCTCCTTCCTCCCCTCTCAGCCTCCATCCTCAGCTGCTGGATCCAGCCGAAGTCTGCTCAAATCTCTGTTGTGTCAAACCCTCCCTATGGGGAAGTGAACCACAATGTCACCTTGGACATCCAGGGCTTCTCAGGCCAGGCTCTCACTTATACTTGGTACAGAAAAGCAATAGCAGATGCCAACAGGATCGCTCGCTACACGGTTGCAACTGGCGTGCAGGACCCTGCAGGCATCCGGGAGAAGGTGCTCTCCAATGGCTCCCTGCTCATCCCTGACCTCACCCTCAGTGACACTGATGACTACCATGTAAGCATTGTTGATTTTGAAGGCAACATAATGTTTGGAGAAGGACATTTAACAGTGTATGGTAAGTGCTGCCCTTCCCCTGGGCATGTCTCACTTCTATTCCCTCCTTCAGTCTGGGTGGGAGACTCCCCTAAGGGAGAAGAGAAAATGCAGAGCGTGAGTCCCCTCCCCCCCATAATGTGGGCCACAGAGACAGAGCCCCTCCAGCCCAGATCAGTGTGATCATGGGTCACTGGGAGCACTGGAAAGGTCAAAGGTCATAGCTTCTGAGCCCTAAGCTGTTATTATTGGGGGGTAACTTCATGCTTCCTCCCAGCTCTCCCAGACCACACTGTGAAACCAAGAAGGGCCCTGAGGGCTTAGAGGGGCCTCTGTCCCCTTGGGTTGCTCCTGAGCCAGGCAACTTATTCCTGAAGTTCACCTTCCTAAGACATTTAAAACTCTATTGGAGGTGGGGGAGCATTGCTGGGTTTGGGGACCACTGGGCCCAGGAGAGCTCACGTCCAGACTTCCACAGCCCAAGAAACAGACGCCCAACAGCCTTGGTGCCCAGGCCCTTCTGTTCTTCTGAGGCTTCCAGAGCTGGGAGCCAGACCCCAGAGGAAGGACCCCTGTGTCACCTCCATTTCCTAGAGAAACAGGCAAGATCAGGGGCTCCAGGGTTCTGGGACGGGTCAGTCTGGGACAGAGGGTTCCAGCTCCCCTGAGCCCCATCCGCATGAGGAGAAAACCAATTCAGGGCCCAGGGGGGACCAAGAGGTCATTTGGGGCTCCAAGGAAGGACAACATTCCCGACAAGGAGAGCTTTCCTGCTGGGAAATAGGCTAACAAGGGCTGTCATTATGTGGAGCCAGAAGGTGTTTGAGGGCTCTGGGCGTCATATTTCATCTGATTCTCACAAGGACCCTGGGACGGAGGTGCTGTGTTTGTAAGTGAGGAAAAGAAACAGAGAGTGAGTGACGTGGCCAGAGCTGGTCATAACTAAGGCAGGATTCGATTTCAGGGCTTCCTGAGCCCCCCATCCAGCATTCTCTCTACTGCACACCCTCGTGGCCTCCTACCCGCAGGGTTACCTCAGGAGGGAGAGACTTCTCCAGGACGGCCCATCTTCCAGCAGGGACTAGTTGCCCATTTGACAGGGAAGCTTGACTGGGAGAAGGGTCAGCCCAGGCTCCTTAGCACTTGCTTCCAGGGTGGGCAGGGCTGGGAGTTGACCCAGATGGGTGTGTGTGGCAGGATGCCTTCAATGGCTACAGGTGAGAGGCAGGAGCCAGGATTTGGGGGCCCCTGACAGTCATTGCCAGTTGTCTTTTTGTCCCTGATCTGGGGAGCAGAGAATACTGTGAGAGAATCTGGTGATCCTCAACCACTGCTGAGACACCTACTACATCCAAAGGAACTGGCTGGGTGTGGGGCATGGCAGGCAAGTAAATCAATCTCTCAAGGAGCATGAGTCCTGTTGAGGAAACATATAAACAAGAATGTGGAATACACACGAGAAGCCTAGGAAGCAGTTCCAGAGCAAGGAGATTATTCAGAATAAGGCAAGTCCTGCCCTTGGATCCAAAAAATCCAAAGCATAAGTGAGCATGGGTCCATATGGGGAAATTACTAATCACCAAACCATAGGAAAAACAGTTAAACTAAGTAAGGATGGTTGACTCAGAGAAGGGAAGATTGGGGGCAGACACTCTACCTGATTTTTGAATATAAGGTTAGGTTGCCTAAAAAAAAGACCCATGGAAGATGAGATCATACAGAAACCCAGAATCCAATGGTGAGGCCCAGAAGAACTGAAGAAGACCAGTGGAGTGTGAGTGGACCAAGGAGTTAATACTTGAATCAGTGGGGTGATAAGACAACAAAAAGTCCTGAAGCAATTACAGCATTTTCACTTCAAAGAATAAGGAATTAATAGTCATTCTGGACTATCCAATGAGACGTGGAGTACTGTATTTGGGTCTAGAGTTCACAGTTTCCAAAGGATATTGATACACTGGAGAGCATCCACAAAAAGACAACCAGGTTGTGGAAAGTTCTGGGGGCCATATGATGTACTGATCACCTGAAGGAACCCAGCCCCTGGGACCTCCAATTATCTTATCAAAGAAATAAGAGAATGCATTAGATGCTGGGGAAGGCCCTTCTAGATGGAAATCCAGGACACTCTGATGTCTGCAGCTCTGAACATTCAGAAGCCTACTCTGCAAAATGTACATAATGCACTTTGAGCAACAAAGGAAAGAGTTCAGGTGCTGGAATAGGGAGCTTTTCCTTTTGTGCCAGAGAGCCCTGGGACAGTCAGGTGGTGGATCCAGGGATCCTTCTCACAAGGATGTTTTAAAATCCAGAAAAAAAAAGCCATAGGAAATCAAAGGAAACAATTCTATTTTAATAATTATCGGCATGTTTACTCTCATAGTGGACTTCCAGGTCCTATTTTTGTTGGAAATTCAAAGGCAGATAGTCTTGTAACTATGTTAGCTAGTATTCCTTTATTTCAGGAAGCCCAGGAATCCCATTCTAAATACCATCAGGCTGCTTGAGCTTTCCATTTACAATTTAGGATAACAAAAGAGGAAGCTAGGAGCATAGTAAAAAGCTGTACAGCTTGCCTTCCTTTCCACTCTCCTATGCTCCCTCTAGGGAAGAATCCTCGTGATTTGAGACCCAATGAAATCTGGAAATGAATGTGACCCATTATTAATCTTTTGGTCGTCTGTATTTTATCCACATTTTGGTAGATACCTTTTCAGGATTCACTTTTACAATGCCAGCAGCAAAAGAGACAGCCCGAGTGGTCACTGAATTCCTTATACAAGCATTCACAATTATGGGTGTGCCACAAGAAATAAAAATAGATAAGAGACCTGCATGTACTTCCAAACATTTTGAACACTGTGCACAGTATAAGAATTTACACACCACTGGCATACCCTTTAATCCTCAAGATCAGACAATTGTAGAAAGAAGAAACAGAGACATTAAGACAGTCCTCCAAAAACAAAAGAAAGGGGGAGCCACAGGTAACCCTAGAAAACTTCTAAATTTAGTTCTCTATACCATTAATTTTTTAATTTTTGATAAAGATGCACTAAAACCAGCAGACAGGTTTTATAACCCACCAGAAGAGCAGTGTCCAGTGCGAGCAGCTCCACTATCTTTAGATAATCACCAGGTGATGTGGAGAGATCCAGAAAGTGATGAATGGAAGGGACCAGATAGGTTAACTCCTTAGGAAAGAGGGTTTGCTTGTATCTCTACAGGTGGAGAAGGAATCAGATGGGTGCCAACAAGCCATATTTGCCTTGTCCATCAGATAGAAATAGAAAAAGAGAAAAATCTGGAAACAAAGGAGAAGATTTAAGAAACATCTGACACTGAAGGAGCATGGCTGACAATGAAACTGTTAAAATAACTTTAAATCTTCAGGAATCAGTGGATTTCTAACACAAGATGAGACTGTTTCAAGTTCTTCAAAACAAAGGAGAAAATTTAAGAAATATCTGACACTGAAAGAGCATGTTTGAAAATGGGACTGGTAAAAGAACTTTAAAATCTTCATGAATCATTGGATTTCCTAACACAAGATGAGACTGTTTCAAGTTCTTGAAAAACCAGCAAGAATCATTAGATTCCTTGAGAAAAAAATTGTTGATGAGACTATTGCAGTACTTCAGAGCTTACAGGAATTATTTGATTCCTGGCACATGAACTAATGGACAATGGATTCCTTTTGGACTATTTCTAGGACTTATGGACATGTATAAATTCTTCATGTTGATTCATGTTATTTCTTACATTACTACTAGTCTGTGTTATATTGCTATGTGCTTATGTATTTTATGTAATTATATGTAATGCCTCCCATATGGATGGATTTATATACACCTTGTTTCATACCTGTTTCAAGTGAGCCCCTTTAGAAACCCGCTAATCTGATTTGATTTTCTATTTACTTTGGTGTTTTCATTTCCCTTCCTGAGATGTCAGGGAAGGCATAACCACCACCTTCTTTTTATGGTGTTTTCACTCCTTTTTTGAGCAATCAGGAAAGGCATGATCACCTTTTTGGGTGATCTCATAGTGGACTCCTTGAGTCCTCCTTGAGAAGTCAAGGAGGTTATGACTGCCTATGTTCTAAATCAAAAGAAAGGGAGAGATGTTGGAATCCTAGTGTCAACTCAACTTTAAACAAGGTGAAAACTCAAGGGAGATGTCAGAATCATGGTGTTAACTCAATGGAATTGATACAATGCTTATTGGTTCACACCTTAGAATGAATCCTTACAAGGTGATAAGTTGCTAATACTGATAGAAAAAATGCTTGTGTTCACACCTTTAGAGAACTCATATAAGCAAGAAATATTTAAGTGCTCATTGGAGTTCACAGGTTTGGGAGATTTCAGGGTTTAGTATGAGATATTTCAATTCACACCTCCCTTAATCCCTCCCTCAGAGGAGTGGAGTTGACCTTTGGGAGATCATATATATAGAGGCCCTTAGTTTCGGGAGTTACTTCGGAACATTGACTGGATTCAGACAGGAGCACTCTGGGAGGAAGCCCACAAGCCCTCTCTCCAAGGCAAGAGAGATTCATTGCATCTTCCACCTTGTTGCTGGCTGGAGGCTGAAGAAAGCAGAGGCAAAGGACAAAGCTTCAAGACCTCTTGGAACCAAGCAGAGAGATAGGCCTCTAAGAAAACTAACTGGGCTATATAGGAAGCAGTAAAAGATCTGAACTTTTAGCACCTGGCTGCATTTGGGTGATTATTTACTCTAAACCAAAACTAAGGCTGCCTCCAGAAAACCTCCCCAAGAAATCTTCTCCCAGAGAGAACTTTATTATTTAACGAAGAAAAACACCAACAAAAACATTTTTAAAAGATCCTCCATTGAAAATTCTTGGAATAGAATGAGATGATTTTTGAGAAGGAAAAATCCTCAATGGATAGGGAAGGCATGGGGACGAGATTCAGAACCAGAGTTCAAATCTGGTCTCAGACACTTCACTAATCTGTCTTTGTCTCAGTTAGCTAAACAGTAAACTGGAAAGACTAATGGCCCCTGTTTCCCAAGGTTCTTGAGAGGATGAAATTAGATAATACAGCATTTCACACAGTGCTGGCCAATAACAATAATCATAATAATGAGAATAATAACATTTATATAACACATAACACATGCCAGGCATGTAGCAGGCACTTCATCGATGCTGTTCCCTATTCCCATTTCCAACTTAGTCATTAGATTTCGCATGTCCCAAAATCTGTCTCAGGGCGGGGGGGGGGGGGGGGGGGGGGGGGGGGGGGAAGGGGGATGAGAGGGGGAACAATTTAGGACCCAGCACACCCTCCCCTATGCTTCCTCTTCACCTTCCTTATAAGCATAACCCCTGAACCAGGGGGCATCTCCTTGCCCATGGACCAACTCTGTATGTCTATAATGCAAATACTTGGGCTTGGGCTTTAGGTGGTTTTTTGTCATGAAGACATGACCTGGGGAAGCCACAAGCCAATGACTCACACAGCTCTCTTTTTCTCTCTATAGAAAGAACAACCAAACCTAACCTCACAGTCAACAAAACCAACGTCATAGAGAATGACACTTTGGCTTTCACATGTGGCACAGAACAGGTGGGAGTGGACATTCTGTGGTTCCTCAATAACAAGTCCCTGATTCTCAATGAGAGGATGAAGCTGTCCATGAATAACCAGACCCTCACCATCCTGTCTGTGAAGAGGGAGGACATTGGGTTCTATGAATGCGAAATCCAGAATCCAGTCAGTTCCAGCAGAAGTGACCCCATTACCCTGACTGTGAACTGTGAGTGACTCTGAGTATCCTCCCTCTCCTGTCCTTTCCCCAGCAGTGACACAGCTCATCTCTTCTCTTCTCTTCTTTACACAGATGGACCAGACTACATTACATTTGCTCCAAACCCCGAAAAAGGAGAGATTGAGGTCAAATTCAAAGACTCACTGATATTAGAGTGCCGTGTTGAGTCTTACCCACCTGCCCAGTATAGATGGCAAGTCAATGGCACTGTGAACTCTGCCTTCTCTAATAATACCTATGTCATCAAAAATGCAACTTGGAAAGATTCAAGAAAGTACACATGTGAGGCAAAGAACAATGTCACCAACTTGTCGGTCTCTAAGAGCATCACAGTTAAGGTGGTTGGTAAGTGTTCTCTCCCTTCCCTCAGAGAAAAAGGATTTGGGAATTGGTCAAAGGTGGGGCCAGGAGCAGATGCTCAGGCTTATTAAGGAAGGCAGGTTTTCACAGGGAATTGGCAGAGGACATGTAAAGAAACATGATTCCACAAAAGGTGGTCAGCCTGGCAATTAGTTTCAGTTCATTTACTGTGATTTTGGCCTTGGTAAAAATAGAGACCAATCTCTAAATTGTAATAGACAATACAGGTTCATTCATCATTTGATACACATTTAGCTGCAAACTTTCTGCAGAACACTGTGCTAGGACCAGAGGGAAATATACAACATTTATCTAAGTCTCCATTACCAATTCAAGAACCTTAAAATCTAATAGAAACATCAGACCCCAAAGACAGGTAATTGATACACATTATTACAGGATATGCATAATAAGACTATGCCACAAAATAAACTGTTGCAAGAGAGCTTGGATGGGAAAGAAAATCTCCACGGGGAGGCTGATCAAAAATCAAGTCAGGTTTCAAAAAAGAACTCTCTCTTGACTTGTGTTTTAAAGGCTATGGAGGAGTTCAACAAATCAAAGGGGAGAATATTCTATTTTCATGGAGAAATATCCTGAGGCAGTGTTCAGAGGTGGGAGTATATACTCTGTGTCTGAGTGGCAAATATAGAACAATACAACCTGAGCAGATAATACATAGCCAGAAGAATATTAGCGAGGTCTGCTCTTATTTTGTATAAAGGTTTGAATGCTAGGCTGAGAACACCAAAGGTGACCTAGTACTTAATGGGGAGTTCCTGAAGCTTAATTAGAAGAGAAGAAAAGATGATTAAACATATCTGGTTAGTATGGTTTTCATCAGCACTCAAAGCTGAGAGTTTTGTTTAATGTGACCATTGTCACATCTTTATTTCGTTTGTGACAAATTGGTACAAACAACCCAAATGTGTAAAAATCTGGAGAACATAAAGTTCTTTTTCAATCCCTCAATTTCAATTAATGGGATGAAAATGAAGGAAACAGAGCTGTTAGTGGGCAGGAGTCATTATACAAATGCTTTTGTAAAATGCTTTGTCATTGAGAGATCAGACAAGGGAGCAGAAGGAAGAAGATAAAGAAGTAGTTCTCCATCACAGCCATTCTAACAAAGGTTTCAAATGACCAAAGAAAAAAGCCAGTGAGTCATTTTTCCAGCCCATTTCAGTGGTCCAAATCTGGCCATATGGACTGATCAGGAAGGTGTCAAGAAGACTTGAGACTAAATGAGGTCTCTAGGCTGTGTATTGGGGAAGAAATCTTCAAGGATGCAAGAAACATGAGCCTGGTGCTGGGCAAGGAGCAGCAAGAGAGGCCAAGAGCCAGCTTGGAGTTATGAGCCCAAAACTAGGTCACAGAATCAGTGCTGAAGAGTGAACCTGTGCCTAAAGATGGGAGAAGCTGTGCAACCAATTTAGGCTTCATAGTGAACAAGGACCTGGAGTTTAAACATCTGTTGGGGTCTGAGACCTGCAGTTGAGTAACCAGAACAAGGGAAGGCTTATAATTCTACATCAACAAAGCCTTTTAGCTAATTGACAGAAGCTATGGTCAGCAGCAGTATACTGGAACCCTAATTAGAGGCAAGACTGTAGTAGCATTGCTAAGACTCAAATCTAAAACAAGAGCTCATAAAACTCAGACAAGAAGGGCAGTGACCAAAATTCACTCCAGCTAAGCTTCCTTTGAGCATACTGAAAATTAGCAGGTCACCATGTTGATCCACTACTCATGTTCAATAGAAAAGTGCCAACTCAAATAAGTCTAGAATATTGAACAAAACATGCTATCAATGCGGGGAGGGAGGAGAAGCTGTCATTAAGACAAAAATACCCAAAATAAAACTAAAAGGAAAACTTATTTCAAAATATCTGCAAAGTCTCAAATGAAAAAAAAAAAAGAGTTGAATCCACAGTCTATTAAAATTACTAGAAGGAATATTATTAATAATAGATTTTTAAGAGTTTAAAATTATTATATAGAACCATGTAAAAATTTTAAATTTACAAAACATTTTAGGAGTATTCTGCCATTTAATACTCACAAGATCCCTGGGAGATCAATTTTACAAATTTTACAAATGAGGAAACTGAGGCAAATAGAGGCTAAGGCTAGGATCACACAGCTGGAAAATATCTGAGGCTAGTTCAAATTCAGGCCTTCTTGACTTTAGGTTCAGTACAATGGAGGAAAAGAAGATTAAAAAGAATTGACACTTAGTAATATAAGTGGTTACAAAGTTATTCAAATAACAAACTCCCTGAAAATTACAATGGACCCAACACAAATTAATGAAACCATGAGTCAAAAAATATTAAAACAAAGCCTTATATGAACAAAAAGGAAGAGAGGAAGAAGAAGAAAAGGAAAAAATCTAAAAAACAAAACAAAACTGGAAAATATCACTAAAACCAGAAGACAAAGACAAAAAGAAAGTGATCAAATATCAAGGAATCACAGTAATTTACATAAAGAAAGAAAACATTAACAAAGTGGATTGGAAAGCAAAAGTCAAATAATATGTAGCCTATAAGGAAGACATTTTAAATACAACAATGCACAGAGTTAAAATTATGGATCTAGAGAAAATTTTATTACGCGTCAGCTAAAGTCAAAGCACAGTAGTGATCATCTTGATGATAATGATGTAAAAGCGGTTTTTATTTTTTAAAAAATAAACAGGGAAACTTAATTGTACTGAAAGGTACCATAGAGTGAATTATTGTACAATGAATTTGCACTAAATTGCATATTATCTTAATACATAAAGGAAAAGCTAATAAGATCTCTGGTGATTAATGAATAAAGAAAAGTGTATACATATTCTTTTTTTTAGCATATATGTATTCTCATCCATGTGTGGTATTTTGATAAGAACTGACAATCCATGTATTAAGGCATAAAAACAAGGAGATACCCAAATGAAAGTGGCTCTGAGCTCAGTGCCAACCACTTCTGTGTCTATTAGGAGAGAGCATCATGTAGAGGCACAATTCGGCATATGCATAGAGCCAAGATGCCTTGGTTCCAACACCAGGTCTCGGTTTATTACCCAGTAAACCTTGTACAAGTAGCACAGTTTCCTGGGAACTTCCAATTTTTCTTATCAAACAGTGAAGTCCTACTCCAGCAGTGATAAAGAGTGTGCAAACAGGGGCCAGGTGGAAGAATTCCTTAGGAAATATTTGAATTTATTGGTCAGAGAGACAAATCTACACACAGGATTGCAATGCTTATTCAGCCAATACATAGTACATTCTTTGCTACTCCTATATTCACCTGGTCCACTGAGATGCAAATGCACACTGAATTTTGGCCACTTCAATAGAATTGTAAATGGTTGTGATGCACATCAGAGCAAAATTATTACACCATTGTCTTCAAGGACATTTTTCCCAAATGCCTTTGGGCTCCATTGAGGACTGCTTTTCCTGTTCTATGTTCAAAGATGTGTTTTTGATCAGTTATAGAGGAGAGTTTGCATTTTGCTTCAATAGTAAGGATCTTTATCAATATAATTGATCTGTTTCTATGGTTTACTGGGAGGGAAATTATTGAGCCAAGTTAATATAAGTTTCAAAACCTGAAATGGACTCTTACCTCCTGGCCCTCTACAATCAAGACAATAAGAAGCTACATCAGATGTTGAGGAAGGCCCTTCCAGATGGAGATCAAGGACTCTCTGATCTCTGCCAGCTTTGAGCCTTTAGTTACCTGGTGTGAGAAAAACTCACAGGGACCATCATGCAAAGAGCAAAAGCATTCAAGTGCTGGAAAAGGAGAGATCATGATGAACCAATGCATCTTCTCTTGGAGCCTCCATTTTCTCCTTTGTTAAATAGAGTGTGAGATTCTGGAGGGTATCCTAAACATAAAGGTTTAAGGGATCTAAAAGGTAGCAAGTATAGCAGCCTCATTTTACAAATGGGAAACTGAGGCCTTAGAGGAGGTAAATGTCAGCATATGGAACTGAAACAGACCTCAGAATCATAAAGTGAGCACTCAATCCTTTCTAAAAGCTTTTGGATTAGTGCTACAAATGAGGGGAGTAATTGAGGAACAGAATAATGGGAGCAGAGGTACTTCCATCTTTTGTGCCAAAAAGCCCTGGAGCAATGAGACTGCTGGATCCCAGGGAACTCTTCTTTTAATCCAGAAAATAAAATATTTATGAAATCAAAATGAAAAGTTCTATTAACACATAGATAACAACATAATTTTTAAAATAAATTCATGAATCCTGTATTATGGACCTCCAGATTAGAAGGAAGTGGTTAGGGAGAGGCAGCAAGAAATCACATTGGATAAGGTCTGAAGTCAGGAAGACCTGAATTCAATCTAGCTTTAGACACTTGCTAGATGCTTTATCCTGGCAAATTACTTAACTTTTCTCTGCCTCAGTTTCTAGAAGTCTTAAGTGGGGAGGATGATGGCACCTACCTCCCAGGGTTTTTGTGAGGATTAAAATAAGATAATATTTGTAAAGTGTTTGATGCAGTTTCTGGCAATGATAATGATAATGATAATTAATAATGATGATGATGATGATAAATATCATTTGTATAGTACCATATACCCCAGTCACAGAGTAGGTACTTGGTAAATGCTTGCTCCCTTCTCCCATCCAGTTTGGTCATTATATTGTACGTGTAGGTTACTTTTCCTGCCCAAGTCAGTGTAATTACAAAGACCAAAGGCTGAGCACAGGGCTTATGAAAGTGAGAAGAATAGAGAATAACGGGGTCCTGGGCTATGGAATTGGTGAAGTTTGGTCAGGGTTCCAGAAGAGATAAGCCTGGAAATCTAGGGAACAATTGCAATTCTGTAGTTTGTGTGCAGAACTAGGGCACAGAAGCAGTGGTGACTGGGGAGGGACCAGTGCCAAGAAGTCCCAGGAGCAGTGGCCCCAACGATTTCTAGGTGACAAGGAGCTGGAGTTTCATCCCCTACTTAGTCTAAGACCTGAATTGAGGAACCAGGGCAAAAAGCTTGGAACAAGGGGAAGCCTCTAATTCTGAAACTGCAAAACCTTGTAGCTAACTGACATTGGCTGGAGTCACCAGGAGTCTACCAAAATTCCAGCTAAGGACAAGTCTACATTAGAGTTGCAAAGTCTCGAATCTATGGCAAGAGCTTCTAAAAAAAATCAGACAAGTATGGCAGTGATCAGGGTTTTCTCTGCATAAGGTTGCTTTTGGCACACTGAAAATCTGCAGCTCATTGCACTGAGCCCCTCCTGGTTTCCTTAAAAAAACACAATATTAAATACTCAGAGAAAACAGCACAAAGATATCAGAGAATAGAAATTAGGCCCAGATATTTCTTTCAGAAGAATGAAGAGCTTGATTCTAGTAAGAAATGTTAATTCATACACACTTAACATGTATTGGATTATTTGTTATCTTGGTGGGAAGGATAAGGGGAAGATGTGACTGTTTTTAAGAGTTTATGGCATATGAGCCTTTTTGTAATGTTCTGACTAGCTTTCTGGGGATCTTTGGCTAGTCCTTCATTTCAGCTGAGTAATCACCACGAGAATAGCCAGGGATAAAATCAAAAAGTCTTTACTGTCTCCTTCACTGTCTGTCTCCTTGCCTGTGGCCCAGACTAGCTTTCTGGAGGCCTTCAGACAGGCCTTCCTTAGTCTCAATGTAGAAATGAAGGAGGGCAGGCCAGCCACCACAGTGTTAGGAGATGAAGCAAATGTCTCTAGTTCAGTGCTTGTTGGCTCTTATATACTCTATTATAATTACATCATTGTAGTTGTCAATCTTGTAGAATAGGGGTCAATCTTGTGGGACTATATCATCTACTAAGTACATGTAAAACTAGATAAACTTTGCCTTATCGATTCCACTGAGTTAACACCTTGTAAGAATCCTTATTTTAAGTACATTTCTCCATAATTCTGGCCCATTATACCCTTTAATCTCCAAGGTGAGATGAATGAGGCAAGAGACTCATAAGATGTGAAAAGAGCTCCAGTTTATTATGCTGTACAACCTTGGTGGTATACATTTTAGCAAGCATGATCAGCACATGAACACTACACAATTCCCAGTCACCATTTAGAGAAGCAGTGCATGGACTTTGGTATGGCATCTGCCAATGGGAGGAGAACCAATCCAAGGCGCTGTTCAGGCATCTCTGTTTATGCAGGTTGGATAAGACTCTCGACTTTTACTTTTTCCCACAATCATAAATCAATACTCTTTGCTCAATAAGGATATTTCTGCAACATGGCAGAAACTTATTGTGCATCAAAGGTCAGCATGGCCTCGGTATTTCCTCTTGGCAGTATTCTTACCTTTGCAGGAAGGGAAGGAAAAAAATTGGAACACAAGGTATTGCACAGTTGAATGTTGAAAATCATCTTTGCAGGAAACACAGCTAGTAAGTGGCAGAAACAGGTCTGGAGACTAGATTTCTGTACACCAAGAACCTGTGTTCTTTCCATGAAACCATACCAGTGCGTACTCATGGCCTTGGTATTTTGAGTTCCCTGAAGTTTGATTGTGTAACTCAAGCTATCAGAGCCCTCCTGCTACATCTGATATATCTCTGCTGGCAGTAACACTTAGCAAAGTGATTACTTAGTATGAGAATGCATATTTCCTGCTATGGATGCAAACTTAAATCTTTAAGGACACATTTGCTGAAGAAATGCTAACCTTTAACATGAAAATAATTTTCCCAAGACACCCAGATTCCTAATTTTCTCTAATTTTTCTCAAAAAAATTCTCAAAAACCAGACAAGCATCCAGAAGCAGAGAGCAGAGCAGAAAACAATCCAGAGAATAGACACAGTCATCTTCTTTCTGTAACTAGGAAACTGGGTAATAAAAGTGGATAAAATGAATTTTCAATGATTAGGCTGTCAATTAGTAGCAAATATAGTATGGAAATTACCCAGTTGCCCTGCTTAGTAGTGTATACTTTTCTCACTTGACACTGTAGTATAGTAAAAGAATGTCAGATTGATTTAAATTTTGTTGTTGCCACATAGGAGATATAGTATTATGTACAAGTCATTCAACATCTACTAATGATTCTTGATATGTGAGATCACGATATTAATAAATAATAATGCTTATACTATCTACTTCATTCATGAATTAACTGTGCCAAGTTCTGAGGATGGGGAAAAAAAACTTTTTGCATATATTTTGAAAACAAAAGGCTATTGCTTAAAAAAGAAGAATCAAAGTAAAAGAAAAGGTAAACAAATTTTGAAAGAATTAATAAAAATACAATAAAAGTTCTTTTAAAGGCTAGACAAATTTGACCCATTTAAATTCCAACCAAAAACACAAAGGAAAAAGAAAAAAAGAAAAGAGAAAAATGTTAAGGACTTGAGTAGAAATTTACAAAAGTTGAATAGAATGGCCTTATGCAATTATTGCATAGGGATAGAAAAGAACATGCATATTTGTAAATCAACAAGGACAAAACATTCCACATATGTGGAAATGTAAAATCTTTATCTATAATTGGGCAGTTTGAAATTGGGAGCTCCTTGGAACATGCTGGCCCAGGGGAGAAGCTTCAGAGCCCAGACTGTCCACAGATGGGTGGGGAGAGGCTCTGAGGGCAGAGAAAGGCTCCGAGGGCAGAGAGAGACATAGAAGGTAAGGAGAGGGTCGCAGAGCTGGGAGCAGGCAGGGTCCTCCTGGCCACGGGGCTCTCAGGGGACTCCCACGTGTCCAGGACCTGCCCTGGCCCAGTCCAACCAGACACCGGCTCCTCACCAGGCTTTCTTTCATTGTAAAAGTAATTCCAGGCCTAATTCTCACCGCATACATTTTTAAAGGAATTTTCTTCTAGCCTACATTTGTACACAAAGGGAGCACTCTAGTGACCCCAGCACAGCAGGAACCCATGTGCACACGGAAGCGCACACACACACATAAATGCACACACACGATTCCAGAGAACCTCCTTAAGGCACCTTGCTCATTAAGTACTAAGTATATGCTTATATAAGTATATGCACTAAGTATGTGCTGTAATGATGTAATTATACTGAGGTATTTAAGGGCTGAGAGGATTGGAAATAGAGACATTCCATCTTTGACCATACTCCTGGTGCCTCTCCTGCCTCCTGTACTCCTCCACTAAGATCAAAATAGTCCCTAGGTCCTCCAGAGAGTTAGTATGAACATAATATTGGGCGCCCAAACAGGGATCTCCAGAATAACATTACATCATCATTCAAAAAACATTTACTAAAGCTATACAGAGTACCACATTCTGTGGACAAGTGCTAGAAACTTCATGGTGGAGACCCCTCGAAAACACTCAAGGTTCCTTTTCTCTTATACTTACTAGAACAAAATATGGGAGAAAGTAATGGTTCTTCATTTTCTGGAGAGGCCATCACTGGCATTGTGATTGGAGTCCTGACTGCAGTAACTCTCATTGGGACCTTCATCTATATCCAGTACTTCAGACAGACTAGAAGGTAAACTGATGCTTCCTGAGGTTTTTCTCCCTTATAAGGTCTGTCTTCCAGAATGGGGGAGGGATATCAGCAGGGTCTTCTGCATCCTGTATCCAACCCTCTTTTGGATTCTATCTACCTCTCTTTTCTAACTCCTACTTTTCAAAATAGTTCTTTTGGTGGTTCCTTCTCTGGGCTTTCATCCTATTCCATTCCTTTACTTGATAGTCCCTTTATAGGTATTCACTTCCACATTGGAGTGGGGACGAGAACTTCCTATTTTTCCTGGAACCTCAAACAGAGGCTGAATTTAATGAATAAAGAGAGAAGAGTGAAAGGGAATACACTGAGGAAGGAGATAGGTTACTACTCACAACCTAGTGAGAAGCCAAGGGAAAGAAATGCCAGTGAGGCAGATCCCCAGTGCATGGAGAAGCTGAGCAGGACCTATTGGTGAAGAAAGTAACAATGAGAAGGTTGTATTTAGAAACAAGGCATGGAGCCTGAGAATATCCAAAGACAAACTTTGACTCTGCTCTAGTGGTTCCTTCTCCCTCAGGGAAAACTTTCATTTGCATAAGAATGACAGTCCCTCATATCTATTCTTTCTGAAGGGCCAGCAAAGACCAGCTTTCAGAGAACAACCATTCAGCAAGACAACATGGTAAGTGAAAGCTCCAAACAATGAAACCAGTACATAATGGTGGCCTTGGGAGAAATGGTTCCAACCATCATCTCCTTTCTTTGTTCAGGGAGAATCTATTAGCTATCCTTCTAATGAGGACCACCTTCCTTGCCTTTATTTTGATCAGGAAATCTCACACAATTCAATTCTGAAAATAGTTTTTCACTTAAATCATCTTAAACTGTATTTATTAACTTGTATGATTAAAGGACCTAATATTTGGAGGACTAAGACTTAAGTTACTAAGACTTAAGTTTTACAGGGCCTAGTGATGGTGACTCTCCACACTCCCCTCCCTTTTCTATTACTCTGCTCACATTCTGACTTCTCACTTAACCCCTGTCTAACCCTGAGGAAACATCCCTCTGCCACAATTTGCTCTTGTAAAGAGAGAGGGCTGGAGTACCTGGTCTTTGTAGTCCCTTCCACCTCAATATCTTTGCTTTGAAATCACTGCTCAAATGCAAACTCTTCTTCACCACTAAATGAGAGGCATGTTGTTTGGTTTTCTTTTGACCTAGGGCTACCATGCCCAAAGAACTCACCCCCAAATGGCCAATCAGCTAAGTATGACCCTCTCCATATGTAGTAAGAGAAACTTTCCACAATGACACACAGTAGCACACTTCTAGGGTTTTCTGGGTCACCTCCTTGGTTTGATGAGTCAACAGAACCAGGCATTGTACCACAGTGCCACATTCCTTGCTCTCATGAGCTTCTCTGTTCTGTCCTCTAAGGCAGATTCAGAGATGAGGGGAGGTGTTAAGGTCACCACATCTACACTCAGATTCTGAAGGCCATATCTTAGAACCAACAATCTGAGTGTGCCCACTGCATCCTAAAGTCCTAAAACCTCAGAATTGCAGATGAGAGACATCCTGGAATTTCTTCCCTGGGCATTTTGTCAGGTTGTCCCCTATCTCTGGAAGCTTCTGCTATATTCTCTTAACCTTTGGGCTCTGGGGCTTTCCTTGAGTCCCAGCTATTATCAGTTCTTCCCCAAGAAGCCTTTCCCAATGCCTCTTCATTGTAGTGCTTTCCCTCTGTTGATGATCTCTCCAATAATCCTATCTACCATATTGGTACAGAGCTTGCAAATTGTCTCATTCCTTTAGACAACAATCTCCTCAAGGGCACTGATTGCTTTCTGCTTTTCTTGGTATGCCCCATCCTTAGCACAAGATAAGTTAGAGCAATGTTTATTGACTGACTTTCTGTGAGGGAAATAGGGAAAAAGGAACACCTCCTCCCCCCATATCATCTTCATCTATTTGCTGGGTGAGCAGGGGTGGGAAGGAGGAAGATACAGTCCATTTGGAATTCAGGCTCAGGAGATACCAAGGAAATCTTCTGTCTGTGTTTCTTTCCTTCCAGGTGAGGCCATCACCATGTATGAAAACATTGTTCACTTTAGAGGCTCAGCTCTGCCTGCACAGGTAGGGACACAAGGTCTTCTTCAATCACTTCTAGGACTCTGGGATGTTTGTTATGGAGTCTAAAAACCTGCAGATTCTTCCAGACTCACACCCTTAGGCTTTTAGTGTACCTGAGAGATTGCAGGATCACTACAGCACCCTAATGAGCAGCAGAGTGTCTGAAGGAGAGTGAAAAGGTGGGTGAATATTCCCTAGCATTGTCAAGAGGTCTGGTTGTAGACCAGTTTTAAGAGGAGAAAAGTTTTGGAGGAGATGCGGTGGTAAATGGGGACCTGATCACTATCTTTGGAGGCACAACATGTGGAAGAAAAATAGATTTGGTCTCCTTGACTCCACAGGGCACAATAGGGAATAAGGAATGGGATTTGTAGAGGTCAGTTGAGACAATGTCAGGAAAACTTCCCAGAAATAAGATGTCAAATGTTCTTTCTACAAGATGCCCATCTCTCTAGTTCAAAATGTCAGCAACTCAGCCCTGAAGTATTGCAACAGCTTCTTCACTGGTGTCCTTAGAGTCTTCCCTCTCCTCCACACAGCTGGCAAACACATATATAAGCATAGGTTTAAGCAAGTCCCTGTCCTTCATCACAAAGAATTAATAGTTTGTTTAGCTCCACTTTCTGAGTTCACTGGTGTGAGAAACTCCCATTCTCAACATTTATGGGATAACCTATAGACTTGGAGTTCTGCTAGTCATAAAAACCTTAAGGGTTTTCCCCAGGTTCTGAAGGCCAGTTTGTGGCAGAGGCCAGACCTGAAATCTGCTGCTTCTGACTTCCAGGCCAATTCATTACCACTAATCCCTGTTACCGGATGGTTCTTAGGTCAGTTTTACCAGATTTATCAGACTTTCTTGTCCTTGCTCAACCAAAGTTTCAAACTAATCAGTCCCACTGTTGTTGTAAGGACACCACCTTCCATCTGTCCTCCCCGGCTCTCTATTCAGGTTATGTCCCATGCCTTGAAGAAGTTTCCTCCTCACTTCCCTCTCATGGAAGCCTGTTCCCTCTGCCTAGTTCAGTTCAAATGCTAATCCCAACCAAGAGACTTTCTGCCCATTCCTATTGCTCATGCCATTCCTCTGCTCATCTGTCTCTATATGTTTGGTATCTGATTGTCTCTGTGCTAATTATTTATTCCTGATAGAATATCAGCTCCTCAAAAGCAAGATTCTCTTCCTTCTTGATTCATCCCATAAATAAAGGAATGAATGATTATTCATTCAGTGAATGATTCATATTCACATCATATTCAGAGCTTTAAGAACAACCCTCTCCTAAGTGAAGAATTTATTAATACATGTAAAAGTTTTCATTGCTCACCAGGAGATCATTTTTAAATTAAGAAGTTTGCATGTATTGATTAATGGTGGCCAAAAGGGGACATTTTGCTTTGGGAAATTACAGAGATGGTAAAAAGCAACAGATGTCAGAGTTGGCTTGCTTATGGTTCCAGAACTGGAAAGTAGAAGAAAAAGGAGGATAAAGAAAGTGATGCTCAGTTTGTCAGATAGAGGAGTGAAAGGATCAAGTCCTGAAGTGCTTCTTTTATGGATCAATCATGGCAGACAGTGAAGAGCCATTAAGAAAGGAAGTGACTCCTGGATGGAGCCTAGGATTTTGTTGGTGGGCACCTACTGAGACAAACACTAGTAAGGACAGAGAGGTTTTTGTAGCCAGCGTTCCAGGCAGAGAAAACAAGTCTTTCCAGGAATTATGCACAATATCTGGCACAGAGTATGTCCTAAATAAGGTCTTGTTGAATGGATGGAGTTGGATTTGACCCTGGGACATGGCATCCTATGCCACACTGGGAGTCTCCTGGAAAGGTTAAAGGGTGCCTTGTCACATGATTTGTAGAGGACATTGGCAGTAGAGTCTAATGGTCTCTGAGGTCTCTTCTAACTCAGAGGATCCATGACTATGAAATCTCTAGGACCCCTTCTGATTGTCACATTTCATAAGATTCCTTCTAACTCAAGCAGTCTCTGTCCTAAATTCCAACTCTGACTTTGGAGGCTTTTAGTAGCTATTGTTTTCATTTTCACAGGGCTCGGACTCCTCCCCTACTTTTCCTGAAGACCCACCTGAGAGTTCTTACCAGGTATGTGATCAAGGAGAGGCCAGAACTCTCTCAGAGACCAAGGGAGTGGTCAAAATGGTGGCTAAGAATGAAGTTCTTGCTGATGGGACAGAGAACAGGACTGGGGCCAGGATGGAAGTGGAGACATGGTTTAGAGAGGGCAGGGTGCTCCTATTCCCAGTCTCCATTCTGGGATTCCAGTGACATCTCTACTCTCTATTTTTAGACATTGGACATCACAAAAGTGGATGTTTATGACAAGATCGATCCCTTGAAGAAACCTGAAGCCTAGGAAGAAACCTAGGGATGTTGGGACACCTACATGAATGGTGTAGGGATCACCATTCATGAAGAAGCGGTTCAGAGGCATCTCCCAAGAAAGAAAGCAGAAACATTGAAGTCCATTAGAAAAAACAAATGGGAAAGACAGAAAGACTGGATTTGGGGAAAGGGGAGGTTTCTAGGGAGGCAGGGGCCCTCAGATGTCCCAGAAAGTATCAAGAGGAATGAAAGGAACCAGACCTATGTACCTGTCAAAAAGCAAGGCAGCCTGTGGGATGAGTTTGGGGTCATATAGGGACCGTTGTTCATCAAGTGCTCCAATATTTTGAACATCACCATATTTTCCTGTCTTCTTTATCCCTTTTGTTTACATAAATATCATTTTGCAAACTTTCATGCATATTCCTGCTGAATGTGGGAATAGAATATCCATTACATCTCCATGGTCCTAAGATGCTGTGATTCTCAGCATCAAAGAATTCATGGTCTTGGACTGCTGAATTGCCATGGAACAAGGAATTTTGTGATGGAGTAAAGCTTGTGGGGGAAATATACCTATAATTTTAAGATCCCCTGAACTTAGAGTGTTTCTGTCCTAATGATCTGTCAATGATTCTAAACTTCTGGCTTTAAAATCAGTGATTCTGAGCTCCTCTTGACCTTAGAGGGCTATTGTTCTAACAATCTGTCTGTCAATGATTGTAAAAATCTTTTGACCAAGGAATATTATATTTCTTCCCTTAAACCTTAAGAAACATATATTAGTCATCCTAAGATCCCCTGACCTTAGAGTGTTATTGTTTTGTTTTGTCTTGTTTTGCTGAGGCAATTGGAGTTAAGTGACTTGCCCAGGATCAAACAGCTAGAAAGTGTGAAGTGCCTGAGATCAGATTTGAACTCAGGTCCTCCTGACTTCACAACTGATGTTCTATCCACTGTACCAACTAGCTGCTCCCAAGTGTCATTGTTTTAACAATCTGCCAAAAATTCTAAAGTCTCCTGGCCTTAGAAAATTCCTTCTAACAATTCTGATCATCAGATACATAATCTGGTCAGAGATAACCAAATTCCTGAAACCACTCCTCAGTTCTATCTCTGGCTCATAAAATTAGCATTTCAGTTTCATGAACTCCATAAATTTGTCTCTTTGCTCCTGATTCTTTGCTAAATTCTTTTAGAACTTAGCTTGCTTCAATTGCCATTACAATTAAAATAAAGGTGGCCCCTTGACTTGGATATGGGTTCAAGCCAGCAAAATTTTTTGAGACACATTGCAACACTGGTCTATGACTCCCAACCTTTTGGAGTCCCTTCCCAACCTCAACAATTTGTGGCCTGGTATGGGGAGAGCCTGGCCTCCCCTAGCTTAATTCCCTCCTTGTCAAGATAAGCCACAGATTTTTTTCACCCTTAATTCTATAGCTGGAACACCTGAAGCAACCAGGAAAAGTCTTGTCTGGGTCTTCATGAGCTCCACAATGTGCAAGTTTTCCTTGAATTGGAATTGGAAATTCTTGAAATTGTAGGCAACGTTCCTAAAGAATCTTTGCCACCTTTCTGCCTTCTTTGGGATGCAGAGGAGACAAGGTGCTACAGGATGACTCTTGGCAAAAAAAAAAAAAAAATTCTGTGGGTTTTGCCAAAGATGGGTTAGTCCTCTTTCATGTCATTTTTGTCTGTTTCTGTGTCTGTGGAAAATGTTTGTGTCCTATTTGTTCTGTGAGCTAGATTCTGTTACCTGGAAAGATTTAAAATGCTACCAACAACAACAAAAAACTTGAATGCTGTAGTTGAATTCTGGGAAGAATTCTTAACATCCTTGATCCCCACTTTAAAAAGGGGGAAAGGACCTCATCTCTGGCCAAACTGAGGACTACAGAAATAAAGTTAGCTAATGAAAAATAAAATAATATCATAGCAAATTGTCAAATTTTTAGAGCAATGATTGAGCAGTCTGATAATTTGTCATTTTTAAATTGCAAGAGAAAGTCCTTAAACATTGGCAATAATACTGGGAAACTACCCCATTGTGAAAGAAAAGAAAAAAAAAAAACTAATGGTAAATAGCACCTTTTTGCTAACCCTTCCTTGACTCCTATCTTGTCCAAAATCCCTTTCTGTTCCTTTGGGAAAGCACCCCTTGTTGTATTAAGAAAAATAGCAAGTGAGACTCGGTAAAATTTCAAGTGGAATTTATTTGGTGATGGCTGCAAAGGGCATAGCCAAATCAAGAGCCCAGAATAGTGGGAGGCAAGAGTTTATAAAGTCTAAGATCACAAGCTAGAAGGCCGTTAATGGTGTAAGGAGGAAAATATAGAAGCAGACATCAGTAGTTTATTAAGAGCTGGGGAGTTCAGAGAACAGGGGTACAGAATGGGGTGCTCTGACCCTAGTGCGCAAGGACACGGCATTCTTCTTAGATAAAATACTGGGGTAAGTGGGGGGATAGGGCAAGCAGGAGCTAGTACACAATCCCCACTTCTCATAGGAGAAAGTCAAACTACTGATAATCAGGATCTGGGAAGGATCCTGTGAAGGTCGATATCTGGGATTTTGTATGAGAAGGAGCTTAACTGAATTAATGTAGGACTGGATGAATCATGTCAGATGGGAAAACAGATAGGGTTCTGTAGGAAAGAACAGAGCAAGAAGTAAAAGTCCCAAGATCCAGCCTGGATGTATTTACATCACAATGAATAACAGAGTAAGCTGAGGACAGATATGGTTTGAGGGGAAGAGAATAGTAAAGATTTAGGGGTTCCAGATAAATGAAGGACAGGGACCAAGGGAGGTGGCCAGAGGGGCAGGCAGTGCTGGTCCAGATAAGGGGCCTATGGGGAAGTAGGACAGTCCAGGGGCTTCTTTAGAGTTCTTTAGGAGGACTCTTAGATCCTAGCTATGACAAATAGTGTCTGGATCATCATGTCTGAGGCTCCATGTGTGAAGGGTCCTACAAAAAAGCCTCCAAGGAACATTGACAGTTATGTAAAGAGAATTGCAGGAGCCAACCTCACAGTTTATGGGGGACTGCCATTTTGGGGATAATAACAACTGATCATCAGTAATTGATGGGCTCTTTTCTGGGGGTTCCAAGAGACCCAGGCCATAAGAAGTGGAAGCACAACTTAGGGGTAATAATATTGGGATGGGTCAAAGCAGGTAGCATCCCCTGTAAAGAAGCCAGGACTTGGATAGTTACCCCTATTTGTTTGCATGGCTCATGCATTGGAGGCAGAGTTGCACCCACCACTATTAGAGGATTGGGTTTTATGAATTGACTGTCTTTGAGACCCTTGGTTTCACCTGCTTTCCTCTGCCCAGAAGGTCCAAAGTGTTTGGTCTCCATTTTTTACAGTCCAAGTATTCTTTCCTTTAAAGCATAGAATCAAAAGAGCCAAGAGTACTCAGAAGAAACATGAGAAAGATTTGATTTTAGGGGATCGGGTCTAGATTCTGCCATTTGTTGAATGTGTCAAGTTTCAGTTGTCTGTAGTATAGCCACATAAAGATGGAGTCCACTTTAACTGCAGTTGGTGTGGTCAGGATAACAGTTTGGGATCCCTTCCAAGTGGACTCAAGCCTCAAAGATGTGAATTTTGGGGCAAGAACTTTGTCCCCAGGTTAAAAGAAGTGAACAGAATGGAGGAACAGGTATCACAGACTATTTTCTGGAGTTTGCTTTGTGTCTCTTGCAATTCTTGTAAGAACTTAATCAAGGAAGAGTTAATAATTTTGGCCCACAAAAAGATACAGAAGCAGACATCAGTACTTATAACCTTATTGAGAGCAGGGTTGTTCCAATAATGGGGGTACAGAACAGGGTGTCTGATCAGAGAGCATAAGGACGTTGTCTTCTGCTTAGACAGAATGCTTGGGTAAGTGGAGGGATGGGGCAAGTAGCAGGTAAGTACAACACCCGGAAGGTATAAGAGACTCTCTCTATTCCACTCCCCAGAGTCCTGAGTATATCTCAGTTGTGGTGATTGCTAAGAAGATAGATATATCCAAATCCCTGTTTGCTAACTCTTCTCATCTCAGATCAGATTAAGTAAAAAAAAAATGCTAAGGAACTATAGGGAAACTCAATTTTTGCCTCACCTGTTGAAAAAGCAGAAACAACAACGGCCATGGAACCTCAAACGACCTTTCCCAAACATCTCCCCAGCCCAGCTTGGGATAATGGGGATGGAATAGGGGTCAGGCTCCATGGCCAGCATTCCCTAAGCTCTAGCAGCTGAAACTATCATCAAAGGGAGATCCTTGCACCAGTCACCCCAGCCTTCAGCAGATTCAGTCCAGCAACTGCTTGGGAAGAATGTGAATGCCCCTGGCACCATCCAGCATGGCAGTGTGAGCTGAAAAAGCCAGTCATCTGTATTTGGCAAGCCATCCATTCTCTGTTCCAGTTACAGAAATTTATTAGCTATGTAATTTATGGCAAATTGTTTTATCTCTACCCAGTTTTATGATTTGTAAGGACAAATAGTAATGGTTGTTATGAAGATCACACCTGATTGCAAACGTGCTTAGCATAAAACAAAGCACTATAAAACTGCTATATTGGATATAATTGCTTCATATTTGATAACTTTATATGAGTTTTTAGATGTGACCAATGTACAAAGTCAATGTTGAGATAAATGATTTCTCTTTGCATAGTTTGTGTGTATATGTGTGTGTGCATGTTTGTTCATGCGTGTGTGTGTGTGTGTGTGTGTGTGTGTGTGTGTGTAAATAAAGTGTAAAGGTTAAAAAGCCTCTAGAAGCAAGGAATGCAATTCAAGGCATGTGAGAGGACTGAGGGATGAGAGGTACCGGGACACAAGCTAGTCCTACGTTGAGGTGGGGCATAGCCCCAGGAGGCAGTGTGTGACCCCAGGTATGACGCCTCCCTCTTTAGCTCTCTCAAAGCCTAGCATGCCTCTCTCTTTCTTCTCAGGTCAATCCCTTTATGACCTGCTCGTTCTGGTTCCTAGAGGACCTTCCCCTTCCCCTGGATCCTCAAAGGGGTATAAATATATGCTATCTAAGAATAAAGTTCTCTTTTGCTTCACCCCTGCCTCCTGGTGGTCTGTCTCTGTGGGATCCAGGTTGGTGCCCAAAGACACCTAGGTAAGTGTGGCCTAGCGGTGCCATTGACAAACAGGCATTAAGAGTAGCTCAAAGAGGAGCTACCAGGTTAGAGTAGTCCATAAGAGGTGTAACATAAAGTAATTTGGAAATGCAACTAAATTAAGGCCTCTCTAGGATTAGGAGGAAAAGGCATAGAGGAAACAGAATCTCTTTCTTCCTTCTTGCCTCATCCCCTGACTGCAGCAGGAATACAGGGGTGAAGGGATAAGAGGGAGAGAAAGAAATTGTATTCAGTTCAGTGAAATTTTTATTTCAGATTTAATACTAAAAGCAGTTTTAAAGGAGCTCTAATCAAAGCCCACTAAAGGGATATGTAAATTGTAATCTCTTTGCACTGATAGTGTTAACAGAACATCCCAAACAGAGTTTGGGAAAATTAGGAAAACACAAAAGCAATTTGCTACTACTTTAAAAACTCTGATAAACAAAAAGCCTGCTTTTGAGTTATCTAGAGACAGACTTCTGAAGACTGTCAATAAAAATTGGCACCTTAACCATGTTTTTGGCTCCCAAAAGACAAATGATTTGTGTGAATTGAAAAATAACCAAATGGCAATTCAGTTTGTCTGGAACATTCATTTAGAATTTAGGAAATATCATTAACTAAAGTAGGTCAATTTAAATATCTGTTCTACTTCCATTCTAAGAATTGTCTTGTTTTTTCCCTAAACAAGAACAAAACTTATTTAAGAAATTAGAAATTATACTTAAGACTATTTGGCTATTACTTAGGAAAATTCTAAAATTGTTAACTAACTTACTTGGCATTATTTTCATCTCATTAAACCTAATATTGGTAGCTGGTATGTGTGGAAGCTGAGATAGGAGAATCTGCTTGTGTTTCAGGAAGCATAGAAAGGATATGGAGAAGGATATAAAGGGTCAGATAGAGTAACCCACCTTGACCAGGGCTTACAGGGGGAAAGTGGAGCATAGGAGGAAATGAGGCAGGAAAGATAATCTGGTACCAGATTATAGGAAGTCTTGAATGTCACATTTGGGCCATTTTTAATGAGAAGCATGGAAGAATAGCTAAAGGACCACACTTGGAGTTAAGAAAGGTTGGGTTCAAAACTCTCCTAAAACACTGATTATCTGCCACAGAAATAATGACCAGACATCTGGCTAAGGAAAATGTCAATGAGGTTTGCAAAAGAATTATATGGGGACTAGACAAAGATGCTCCTTTAGAGGAAATCATAAGATGCTGTGCCACAGTGGGCACAAATGCTTATTATACCCAAACTATGATGAACATGGAAAGACAGGGTCCCTCTTGGCAAGGGACTTCTAGAGAAACTCATCAATGTTTTTAGTGTGGAAAAGTTGGACATCTTAGAGCTCAGTGTAGATATGGAGATAGAATGAGAGGACAGGGTTAGAGAAAACCCAAAACCCCATGTCCAAAATGCAACCGAGACTTTCACGGGTCCTCAGACTGTAGATTGACACAGAGAAATGAGAGGCAGAGCCCAGTTCCAAGGTATCAATCAAAGGACAGGTGGGGCATGATAGCAGCTGAAGTTACACCCAGAGAGTCTTTAGAAGGTGAGGACTCTGATGTGATCAATCAGCCTAAAAGTAATCACATGGCACAAAGGGATTACAGTTGGGAAGAATACAGGCCTTTTAACCCAACAGGGAAGTGTCCAGTGCTAAGAGCTCCTATGTAATTGCCAGATGATGAGGAGAAATCCCCAAAGTGGTAAATAGAAGGGAATTAGATAGGTTAACTGCTCGGGGAAGAGGGTTTGATTGTATTTCTACAGATGGAGAAGGAATCAGATGGGTGCCAATGAGCTGTATTCGTCTTGTCCATCAGAGAGAAACAGAAAAGCAGAAAAACTTAAAAAACAAAGGAGAAGATTTAAAAAGTATCTGACAATGAAAGAGCATGGCTGACAATGAGACTGTTAAAAGAACTTTAAAATATTCAGGAGTCATTGGATTCCTTGAGATGAAAAATTGTTGGTGAGACTATTGCAGTACTTCAGAGCTTACAGGAATTATGGGATTCCTGGCATATGAACTAATGGACAATGGATTCCTTTTGGACTATTTCTAGGACTTATGGACATGAATAAATTCTAATGTTGATTCATGTTATTTGTTACATTACTACTAGTCTGTGTTATATTGCTATGTGCTTATTTTTTTTTATGTAATTATGTGTAATGCCTCCCATACTGATGGATTTATGTACACCTTGTTTCATACCTATTTCAAGTGAGCCTCTTTAGAAACCAGCTAATCTGATTTGACTTCCTATTTCCTTTGGGGTTTTTCATCTCCCTTCCTGAGATGTCAGGGAGAGTGTGATCACCTTCTTTTTACGGTGTTTTCACTTCTTTTTTGAGCAGTCAGGGAAGGCGTTATCACCTTCTTTTTGGGGTTCTCACCTCCTTGAGAAGTCAGGGAGGTCATGACCACCTATGTTCTAAATCAAAAGAAAGGGGGAGATATTAGAATCCTTACAAGCTGTTAAGTCATTAGAGTTGATAGAGACAAATTTATCTAATTTAGCATGGTTCAATATGATTGAGCTGATCTTACAAGGAGATGTTATGGGTCAGAACTTGAAACAAGGTGCTAAGTAGAACTGATAGAAACAATGCTTGTGTTCACACCTTTAGAGAGCTCATATAAGCAAGAATCTCTTTGGGCCAGAGAGCACTCTGGGACAGACACAGAAGCATTCTGGGACAGACACGGAGCACTCTGGGAGAGCAAGAAGCCCTCTCTTGGAGGCAAGACAGATTCATTCCAACTTTCATCTTAGTGCTGGCTGGAGATATTTAGAATGGTGGCTGGCCTCCTGCACTTCCCCCACTGAGACCAAGGCTGGTCTGAAAGGCTCTCCAGAAAGCTGCCCAGCCCCAGGCAAGGAGACAAGAGATTCATTCCATTTTCCACCTTTGTGCTGGCTGGAGGCTGAAGGACAAACCTTTGGATTTGGAGACATTTGGAGGGAGCTCTTGGAAACAAGCAGAGAGATAGGCCTCTAAGAAAACTAACCAGGCTATTTTGGAGGAAGCAATAAAAGACATGAACTTTTAAAACCTGGCTGCATTTGGGGTGATTATTTTACTTTCAACTGAAACTAAGGCTGCCTCCAGAAAACCTCCCCAAGAAACCTGCTCCCAGAGAGAACAATTATATATTATAAAAGAAGAAAAACACCACAATATTCCCCTTCACCTCCGCAAAGAATAAAGATCAAGCATTCTCCCTTATTCTGACTCCAGCTGATTCTAATATACTCTGGGTGCTAAATGCGGTCATCACATTTATTGTTATAGCTGTCCCATCACAAAACAATGAGAATTTATCAAGGACTTCCTCCATCCCATGTTACATTGTTCTTAGGACCCCAATTTTACACATGACTGACAGCCTCTTTGCCATCCAGTTCAATAGGAAACATTTCCTAGGAGGGCATTTCCTTTGGGACTCCAGGTTATCAAGTTTTATGAGAGACTGTTGAAATTATCAGATAGAGTAAGACTCTTCCTGTACCAGGTCACTAGAATGATGAATGACCAGGTGACAAGGTGAGACCCCCCAAATGTATATTGGCAATATGTGGTCCTGTCACAAGTCATCCCAAAAGAATTTGTAAGCATAGACCTATATTATCAAGAGGTAAAGATTTTATTACACAGCTAAGAGCAGGCTAAATCGATGATCATCTTTAGCAAGGAAAGGGATTTTAGCCATTAACAAGGGGAAACACAAGTTTCCTAGTGGAACTCACAATTAACCAGGAGGAAGACAGTGTTAAAGGAAAGATGCCAAGAGTTGGAATTAAGCCACTGACTGATGGACTAAAATGAATAGTGAAATTTTAGCAGACTAATCATTAAGTAGTGGGCTAAACCTAAAAGGGATTTAGCACCCTAAAAACAGTTAGCAAAGATCTACAGTAGGAGCAGATCTTTGATAGGGGGAATATAATCTTGGGGTTTTGACATCATAACTTGGTTTTCTGGTTTGATGTAATAAAGTTGAAATTTCTAAAGATCTTCACTTGGGGTGAGACTGTAGCAAGAGTCCACAAAGCAATGATTTTGTGATTTGACCTTATCTTTAGGGGCAGAAGGGATGCCATTATATCTGGCCCCTTGACATACATTTCCTCTTCCTGTCCCCCAGACCTCATAGATGCACAGCCCATGGCTTAATGTACTGAAACTTCCTATCTGGTCCTTACTCCTTTCCTGTGTGAGTAGGAGCTAGTCACTCACGCGCTCCTCTTCCATACTGGGAAATCTGGGCTCATCTTGCATAATCACAACATTGTCTTCATTGTCTTTAGCAAAATGGGTTTTTTTTAAATGAGTCTTTCTTCCCTTCTTAGACTACAAGCCACAAAGTGGGAAATGGTGAAGATTCTGCCCTCCATGCCCTAGGATAGAGTTCCTAAAATGTCTAGCCTTAAGATTTGAGGGAGACTGCCAAATTGGGTCTATAGCAAGTACTCTTCACCCCCAACTTCCCTGAAGTCTCCCCTCCCCTCCCTCCTTAGTGTTGGCACCTTCCCTCTGAGAGGTTTTCTAATTTGTCCTCAATTGGTCTTACTTGTAGAATCCTGTCCATATTGTCACCTCTATTATGAGACAGGGACCTTTACCTTTCTTTGTTTCCCCAGTTCTTAGCACATGATCTGAAACATAGTAGGTGTTTACACAGTAATATTGACCAAGCCAATCAAAGGCCTCTTGAGTTCTTAGACCTCCCTTCTTTCCATCCTTCCCATTCAGTTCCATCCAGAGCCATCTTGGCTCAAATTCTTATGTCCTCGCCATTCCCTCCTGACAAAGGATGGCTAATGGTCCTCCTTCATTGTGCTGAATCATATATATATATATATATATATATATATATATATATATATATATATATAACTTTTTAAGTTTCAAAACATATGCATGGACTATTATTCAACATTAGCCCTTGTAAAACCTTGTGTTCCAATTTTTCTCTCCCTTCCCCCACCCCCTCCTCTAGATGGCAAATAATCCAATGGTATATACTGTTTCCTTTGAGCCTCCTCACAAGCCTGGGACATGGGTACTAGTATTATCCTTCCCACTGCACAGTTGAAGAAACAGAGGCAGATAGTTGAATTGGCCCAAGGTCATAAAGCTACAAAGTGTCTGAGGCAAGATTGAATTCGCTTCTACTTGGGCCCAGACCCAGTCTTCTCTCAACTAAAAAGTTGAAAGGATTGCTGGGAGTCCTGAAAGGGTGCAGGAAGAAGATGGTCCCAATCTGCCCCGACCAGGGGGGAAGAAGCTGTAGTCTGCATCATCCCCTATTCCCACTCCCGGCCTTGTTAGAACCTCCCAGAAGCCACCATAAACCACCTGAGGAAGGGCCAGGCCCTGTTACCTGCCTTGACAGGGGAGGGGAGGAGAGACTGGACCCAGAAGTCCTAAAGGCCCCAAGCACATTCAGTGGCTCTGCCTCCATTCTCTGTGCATCTTTTGGGGTCTAAACACTGTCTACTGATGAGGGAAATAAAGGAACTGGGGTCAGGTATCAGTTCTACTGGACAGTAGGTAATTCTTAGTGAGTCTTGTTCCCCTGGGGGACAGAAGCACTTCTCTGTGGATAGTGGGGGGGATCTGTTCAGGGGAGGGCTCCCCAGGAGAGGCAGGAAACCACAGTAGCTGGGAGGGGAAGAAAGAGGAGGAGGGAGGAGGAGGAAGGAGGAGGGAGGAGAAAGTGAGAGGCTAATCCCTGCCCTGTGGGCCCTTGTGATCCAGGCAGATAGAAGAACTACAGCTCTGAAGAGAGAGACCTCAGTCTTCCAGAGAAGGAGAAGACCAAGAGACCCATCTCTGGGTTGCCCCAGGGACAGCCTTAGCCTAGACAGCAGCAGGGACACCTCCAGGATCTGCCCTTGAGCCTGTACAGGGAAGACACAGCTCAGGAAAGCAGGGAGATTCCTGGGAAGGAGACAGGGTGACACAGCCACAGCCCAGCCCCATGGAGAGCCCCTCAGAACCTCAGCACAGGGCAGTCAGCCCCTGGAGGGGGCTCCTGGTTACAGGTGAGACACCAGCTCTTCAGGAGCCTGGGGGAGGGCAGAGGCAGCTGGTGGAATTCTGACCCAGATGGAGACAGGGACCAGAGGAAAGCGACCAGTCCTAGGGTTCTATCCTAGACATGGTCTAAGTAGACTTGACCAGGGAATCTTCCCTAATCACAGGGGGAGGAGGTAACGGCAGCTCAAAGCTATTCATCCACATCCTGACACTCAGGTCAATGTCCAGTGCTGGAACTGAGCAGTGGGGAAGGGAAGCTTTACAATCAGAGGAGACCTGGGTGTGGATCCCAGCTTTGATGTGCACTGGCTACATGACCATGATCAGGACCCCTAGATTCTTAGATTGGGTTTACTTGGAATACCACCTTCCTCTCAATGAGACCTTAAAAGTATCAGCCTTAAAATGCACCAGGGTTTAGTGAAAAGGAGCTTCCTGGGTTTGGGGCCAGGAGATCTGGGTTCAAGTATTGCCTTTGCCTTTTCCTATTTCGTATCAGTCAGATGTCTCACCTTACCTGGACCTCAGTTTCCTTGTTTGTAAATTGAGAGCACTGGGTTCAGGAATCTCTAAAGTCTGGTTTTTGTCCTCAGCCACAACACTTTGTTGCTTCATTTCTGCCTCCATTGCCTTGCCCGGCACACTGGCAGATCTGTTCTGAATCAAGTCTGGGGAGGAAGCTGAAAATGTGTCACATACCAAAGGCTCCAATTCTCTGCAGAGGCTGGGGCCTTCACATGATGTGGAGGCCCAGGATTCCCTGCAAACACCCCCACTGAGCTCCCAGCAGCCCCCAAGGCAGGCTGAGCAGCCCCCACCCTTATGTCAGGGACAGCTCAGTGGCCTTGGTCTCTCAGGAGGGCAGTGGAACCCTGCTGACCTCTGCCTCCTTCCTCCCCTCTCAGCCTCCATCCTCAGCTGCTGGATCCAGCCGACATCTGCTCAAATCTCTGTTGTGTCAAACCCTCTCTATGGGGAAGTGAACCGCAATGTCACCTTGGACATCCAGGACTACTCAGGTCGGGCTGTCTCCTATACTTGGTACAGAAAAACAATAACAGATTCCAACGAGATCGCTGTCTACACGGTTGAAAATAGAGAGCAGGAGCCTGCAGACATCCGGGAGAAGGTGCTCCCCAATGGCTCTCTGCTCATCCCTGACCTCACCCTCCGTGACTCTGATGACTACCTTGTAGTCATTGTTAATTCTAAATGCTCCATAGTTGAACAAGGACATTTAGCAGTGTATGGTAAGTGCTGCCCTTCCCCTGGGCCATGTCTCACTCCTATTGCCTCCCTCAGCCTGGCGTGAGAAGCTCCCCTAAGGGAGCAGGGAGAATGCAGAGCATGATTTCCCCCCCCATAATTAAGGCCAAAGAGGCAAGAGCCCCTCCAACCCAGATCAGTGTGTGATCATAGGTCACTGGGACCACTGGAGAGGTCAGAGGTCCCCAGCTTCTGAGGCTCTAAGTGTTATTATTGGGGGTAACTTCCTGCTTCCTGCCAGCTCTCCCATACCATACTCTGAAACTAAGAAGAGCCTTGAGGGCTTGGAGGGATGTCTAGCCTTTTTCAGTTGTGCCTGAGCCAGTCAATTTGACTCTGAAGTTCACCTTCTCTAAGACAGTTAAAAATCTACTGGGGATGGAGGGAGCATTGCTGGGTCTGGGGGGAGCATTGCTGGGTCTGGGTACTGCTGGGCCCAGGAGAGCTCACGTCCAGACTTCCACAGCCCAAGAGCCAGATTCCCAATGGCCTTGGTGCCCAGAACCTTCTGTCTTCTGAGGCTTCCAGAGCTGGGAGCCAGACCCCAGAGGAAGAACCCCTGTGTCACCTCCATTTCCTTGAGAAACAGGCAAGATCAGAGGTTCCAGGGTTCTGGGAAGGGTCAGGTGGAGACAGAGGGTTCCAGCTCTGCTGAGCCCCAGTTGGGTGAAGAGAAAACCAATTCACTTCCCAGGGGGAACCAAGAGGTCATTTGGGGCTCCAAGGAAGGACAACGTTCCCAACAAGGAGAGTTTTCCTGCTGGGAAATAGGCTAACAAGGGCTGTCATTATGTGGAGCCAGAAGGTTTTCAGGGGCTCTGGGCGTCATATTTCATCTGATTCTCACAAGGACCCTGGGACAGAGGTGCTGTTTGTAAGTGAGGAAAAGAAACAGAGAGTGAGTGATGTGGCCAGAGCTGGTCAGTAACTGAGGCAGGATTCGATTTCTCACATCCCAGCATTCTGTCTCCTGCACACCCTTGCGGCCTCCTACCTGCAGGGTCACCTCAGGAGGGAGGGATGTCTGCATAACAGTCCATCTTCAAGCAGGGACCAGCTGCCCATTTGACAGGGAAGCTTGACTGGGAGGAGGGTCAGCACTGGCCCCTTTGCACTTGCTTCCAGGGTGGGCAGTGCTGGGAGTTGACCCGGAAACTTGTGTGTGTGGCAGGATGCCTTCAGTGGCTACAGGTGAGGACAGGAGTCAGGATTGTCCAGCTGTCTTTCTGTCCCTGAACTGGGGAGCAGAGAATACTGCATGAGAAAGGAGCTAGGAGTCCTCCATCTGGTGATTCTCAGGCATTGCTCAAGCACCTACTGCATCCAAAGGAACTGGCCTGGGTATGGGGCATGGCAGGCCAAGAAATCAATCCTTCAAGGAGCATGAGTCCTGTCTAGGAAACATAAACAGGAATGTGGAGTAGACACGAGAAGCCTAGGAAGCAGTTCCAGACCAAGGGGATTATTCAGAATCAGGCAGGTCCTGCCCTTGGGTCCAAAAAGTCCAAAGCATAAGTGAGCATGGGTCCAGATGGGGAAATTGCTGGTCACCAAACTGAAGGAAGAACACTTAAACCTAAGGATGGTTGGCTCAGAGAAGGGAAGATTGGGGGCAGACACTCTACCTGATTTTTGAATACAAGGTTTGGTTGCCTAAAAAAAGACCAAACTCCCGTGGAAGATGAGATCATTACAGAAACCCAGAATCCAATGGTGAGGCAGCAGTTCTTCTGAAGAAGACCAGTGGAGTGTGAGTGGACCAAGAAGTTAATACTTGAGTCAGTGGGGTGATAAGACAACAAAAAGTCCTGAAGCAATTACAGTATTTTCATTTCAAAGAATAAGGAAATAACAGTCCTTCTGGACTATCCAATGGGATGTGAGTACTGTATTTGGGTCTAGATTTCACAGTTTCCAAAGGATATTGACACACTGGAGAGCAACCACAAAAAGACAACCAGGTTGTGGAAAGTTCCGGGGGCCATATGATGTACTGATCACCTGAGGGAACCCAGCCCCTGGGACCTCCAATTTTCTTATCAAGGAAATAAGAGAATGCATTAGATGTGGGGAAGGTCCTTCTAAATAGACATCCAGGATCCTCTGATGTTTGCAGCCCTGAACATTCAGGAACCTGGTCTGAGAAATGCACATAAGCAACTCTGAGCAATAAGGGAAAGAGCTCAGGGGTTGGAATAGGGAGCAGGAATGCTTCTCTTTTTGTGCCAGAGAGCCCCGGGACAGTCAGGTGATGGATTCCAGGGATCCCTTCTCACAAGGATGCTTTTAAATCCAGAAAATAAAAGCCATAGGACATCAAAGGAAACTGTTTACTTTAATAGTTATCAAAACATTTTTTCAAAAAGATCCCACCTTAAAAATCCTTAGAATAGAATGAGATGATTTTTAAGAAGGAAAAAACCTCAGTGGATAAGGAAGGCACTGGGACGGGATTCAGAACTAGAGTTCAAACCTGGTCTCAGACACTTCACTAGCTGGACAAGTCACTTAATCTTTTTGCCTCAGTTAGCTAAACTGTAACCTGGAAAGACTAATGGCCCCTACTTCCCAAGATTGTTGAGAGGATGAAATTAGATAATACTTCATTTCACACAGTGCTGGCCAATAACAATAATCATAATAATGAGGATAATAACATTTATATAGCAATACCACACGCCAGACCTATAGCAGGCACTTCATCAATGTTCTTCCCTATCCCATTTCCAACTTAGTCATTAGATTATGCATGTTCCAAAACCTGTCTCAGGGAGGGGATAACTCAGGACCCAGCACTCCCTCCCCTGGACTTCTTCCTCACCTTCCTTCCCCTGAACCAGGAGGCATCTCCTGTTCATGGACCACCCCTGTATATCTATCATGCAAATGCTTGGGGTTTGGGTGGTTTTTGTCATGAAGACATGACCTGGTGAAGACACAAGCCAATCACTCACACCGCTCTCTTTTTCTCTGTAGAAAGAACAACCAAACCTAACCTCACGGCCAACAGAACCAACATCATAGAGAATGGCACTTTGGCCTTCACATGTGTCACAGAACAGGCAGGAGTGGACATTCTGTGGTTCTTTGATAAAAAGCCCCTGATTCTCAATGAAAAGATGAAGCTGTCCATGAACAACCAGACCCTCACCATCCTGTCTGTGAAGAGGGAGGATGCTAGGTTCTATCAATGTGAAATCCAGAATCCAATCAGTTCCAGCAGAAGTGACCCCATTCCCCTGACTGTGAACTGTGAGTGACTCTGAGTATCCTCCCTCTCTAGTCCTTTCCCCAGCAGTGACTCACATCTCATCGCTTGTCTTCTCTTCTCTCCTCTACACAGATGGACCAGACTACATCAAGATTATTCCAAACCCTGAGAAAGGAGAGATTGAGGTCAAATGCAAAGACCTCCTGATCTTAGCATGTCATGTTGAGTCTTACCCACCTGCCCAGTATATATGGCAAGTCAATGGCACTGTGAATTCTAACATGACTACTAACATCTACTTGATCCAAAATGTAATTTGGAAAGATTCAGGAAAATATACATGTTTGGCAAAGAACCTGATGACCAACCTGTCAGTCTCTAGGGACATCACAATCAAGGTTCTTGGTAAGTGTTCTCTCCCTTCCCTCAGAGAAAAAGTTTTGGAGGTTGGTCAAAGGTCGGGGACAGGGGCAGGTGCTCAGACTTATTGAGGAAGGCAGGTTTTTACAATGAATTGGCAGAGGCTATTTAAAGAAACATGATTCCACAGAATTTGCTCAGCCTGGCAATGAATGTCAGTTCATTTACTGCCATTTTGATCTTGGTAAAAATGAAGACCAATCTCTAATTTGTATTAGAAAATGCAGGTTCATTCATCATTTAATTCAAATTTAGCTGCAAACTTTCTGCAGAACACTGTGCTAAGCATAGAGGGAATTACTAGGTTTATCTAAGACTCCAATACCAATTTCAGGAACCTATTAGAAGGACCAGATCCCAAAGACAGGTAACTGATACACAATACTACATGATATGCATAATAAGACTATGGCTATAAAATAAAATGTTGTAGGAGGCTATAAAATAAAATGTTGAAGAAGGAAGACTAGAATATTGAACAAACAAAATATACTATCATGGGGGGAAAAGCTGTCATTAAGACAGGATCACCCAAAATAAAACTCAGAAGAAAAGTTACTTCAAAAATCTACAAAGTCTCAAATGAAAAAAAAAGAGCTTGAATTGAAGGTCAATTGAAATTACTAGAAGAAATAATAATAGTTTTTTAAGGGTTTAAAATTATCATATAGAAGCACATAGAAGTTTTTTTTTAACTTTTTATTGCAGATCATATTCCTGGGTAATTTTTTTACAACATCATCCCTTATGCTCACTTCAGTTCCGACTTTTCCCTTCCCTTCCTTCACCCCCACCCCTCTGTCACAAGCAGTCTTAAACATGTTAAATATGTCACAGTATATTCTAGATACAATATATATGTGCAGAACCAAAGAGTTCTCTTGTAAAAGACATAGAAATTTTAGATTTATAAAGTATTTTATGTGTATTCTGTCATTTAATCCTCACAAGAACCCTGGAAGGTCAATTTTACAAATTTTACAAATGAGGAAACTGAGGCAAGCAGAGGCTAAGCAACTTGCTAAGATCACACAGATGGGAGGCTAGTTGAAATTCAGGCCTTCTTGACTCTTGGTTCAGTACCATAGGGGAAAAAAGATTAAAAATAATTGACACTTAGTAGCATAAGAGGTTATAAAGTTACTCAAATAACAAACTCCCTGAAAATTAGAATGAACCAAACACAAATCAATGAAACCATGAGTAGACAGAAAATATTAAAAACAAAGCCTTAATATGAACAAGGAGGAGGAAGAGGAGAAAGAAAGAAAGGAAGAATTCTCAAAAAAAACTGGAGAATACTACTAGAACCAGAAGAGAAAGACAAAAAGAAGGTGTTCAAATACCAAGGAATCACAGTAATTTATATAAAGCATTGGATTACATAAGGAAAGGAATGGATTAGAAAGCAAAAAGCAAACAATATGTAATCTATAAGGAAGACATTTTAAATGTAAAGATTCAGAGTTAAAATTATGGATCTAGAGAAAAATCTATTATGAGTCAGCTAAAATCAACGCACAGTAGTGATCATCTTGATGATGATCATGTAAAAATGGTGTTGATTTAAAAAAAAATAAACAGGGAAACTGAATTGTGCTGAAAGGTACCATAGAGTGAATTATTGTACAATGAATTTACACTAAATTGCATAATATCTAAATACTTCAAGGAAAAGCTGATAATCTCTGGTGATTAATGAATAAATAAAGAAAATATATACATATATATTTTAGCATATATATTCTCATCTCTGTGTGGTACGTTTACAAGAACTGACAATCCATGCATTAAGGCATAAAAATAAGGAGCTACCTAAATGAAAGTGGCTCTGAGCTCAGTGCCAACAACTTCTGTGTTTTTTGGGAGAGAGCATCATCCAGGCACAATTCAGTATATGCATAGCTTCAGAGCCAAGATGCCTTGGTTCAGACATCAGGTCTCTGTTTATTTTCCAGTAGACCTTGTACAAATAGCACAGTCCCCTGGGAACTTCTAATTTTTCTTATCAAGCATTGAAGTCCTGCTCTAGCAGTGATAAAGAGTGTGTGAACAGGGGCCAGGCGGAAGAATTCCTTATGAAATCTTTGAATTTATTGGTCAGAGGAATAAATCTATACACAGGATTGTAATGCTTATAGAGACAATACATAGCCCACTCTTTACTACTCTTGTATTCACCCAACCCCACTGAGATGCAAATGATTAGGCCTGGATTTTGGCCAACAGAATTGTAAATAGTTGTGATACACAAGAGAGCAAAATTATCATAGCAATGTCTTCAAGGACATTTCTCCCAAATGCCTTTGGGCTCCATAGAGGACAGCTTTTCCTGCTCTATATTCAAAGATGTGTTTTTGATCTGTTACATAACAGAGTTTGCATTTTGCTTCAGTAACAAGGATCTTTATCAATGTATTAAGTAGGTCTGTCTCTACTATCATTTATTGGAAGGGAAATTAGTGAGCCAAGTTACTCTAAGTTTCAAAACCCGAAATGGACTCCTCCCTTCTAGTCCTCTACAATTAAGACAATAAGAGGCTACATTAGATGTTGGGGAAGGCCCTTCCAGATGGAGATCCAGGATGCTAATCTCTGCCAGCTCTGAGCCTTTAGTTACCTGGTCTGAGAAAAACTCACAGGGACCATCATGCAAAGAGCAAAAGCATTCAGGTGCTAGAAACGAAGAGATCACAATGAACCAATGCATCTTCTCTTGGAGCCTCCATTTTCTCCTTTGTAAAATAGAATGTGAGGATCCTGGAGGGTATCCTAAACATAAAGACTAAAGGGACCTAGAAGGAAGCTAGTCCAGCAGGCTCATTTTACAAATGGGAAAACTGAGGCTTTAAAAGAGGTAAATGTCAGCATATGGAACTGCAACAGGGGCCAGAATCATAAAGTGAGCACTCAGTACTTTCTAGAAGCTTTGGAAGGAGCTCTGTAAATTAGGAGAGTAACTAGGGAACAGAATAATGGGAGCAGAGATACTTCCATCTTTTGTGCCAAAAAGCCCTGAAGCAGTCAGACTGCTGGATCTCAGGGACCTCTTCTTTTAATCCAAAAAATAAAATGCTTAGGAATTCAAAATGAAAAGTCCTATTAAAACATAGATATCAACATAATTTTTAAAATAAATTCACGAATCCTGTATTATGGACTTTGAGATTAGAATGTGGTGGTTAGTGAGAGGCAGCCAGAAATCACACTGGATAGGTTCCAAAATCAGGAAGACCTGAATTCAATCTAGCTTTAGACATTTGCTAGATGCTTTATCCTGGGCAAATTACTTAACTTTTCTCTGCCTCAGTTTTTAGAAGGCTTAAGTGGGAAGGATAATGGCACCTACCTCCCAGGGTTTTTATAAGGATTAAAATAAAATAGTATTTGTAAAGTGTTTGATGCAGTTTTTGGCAATGATAATGATAATGATAATTAATAATGATGATGATGATGATGATAAATATCATTTGTATAGTACCTTATACTTCAGGCACATAGTAGGCATTTCGTAAAGGCTTGCTCCCTTCTCCCATCCTCAGTTTGGTCACTGTGTTGAGGTTTAGACCATGTGTTGAGGTCTATATTTGAGGTACCGAAATGAAATTAGGGTTTAGTTAAGGTCTAGTGGCGGGTTTGGGGTACAGAGAGTCAAACAGAGTTCCCCTGCAACCCCGTTGGATTCGGCGCAGGGATATGGCGGTATATGAGGTCTAGTAGCGGCGCGAATTCCCAATAAAAGCATTTATTGGCCCAGAGAGCTAGATTAATAAAAGAGGTTTATTACTGAGTTTAGAAGCAGGAGATAGGTGAAGGTAGAGATAAGGAGGGCACTGGACTGAGGGTCCAGTGGACAGAGGGTCCTCACATAGCGACCATGTTTGGAATCTCTGCAAAGAGGGGTTCCCTGTGTGGTCCTTTTAAGTCGGAGACAGCTCAAGGGGCTTTGGGGTGTAGTCCCAAAGTTGGCTCAGATCCGGTGGGGCTGGGACAGGTCCGGACCTTCTATTGGAATTCAAAGGGACCAGGATTTGTGAGTCAAAGAGTAATTTACATTAGCTAGGGGGGTTGGGAATCAAAGATTGGAATCTTTCCCCCATCAACTGTATTGTACATGTTGATTATTTTTCCTGCCTAAGTCAGTGTAATTACAAAGGCCAAAGGCTGAACACATGGCTTATGAAAGTGACAAAAAGAATAGAGACTAAATGGGAGTCCAGAGCTATGTACTTGGTGAAGTTATAGTCAGAGTTCTAGCAGAGATAAGCCTGGAACTCTACAGGGAACAATTGCAGTCTTCAGTTTGTGTGCAGAACTAGGGCCCAGAAGCAGTGGTGTCTGAGGAAGGGATCAGTGCCAAGAAGTCCCAGGAGCTGTGGGCCCAAGGATCTCTAGCTGACAAGGAGCTGGAGTTTCATCCCCTACTTAGTCTGAGATCTGAAGTTGAGGAACCAGGGCAAAAAATCGGGGGAACAAGGGGAAGCCTCTAATTCTGAACCTACAGAACTTTGCAGCTGACATTGGCTGGAATCACCAGCAGTCTATCAAAATTCCAGCTAAGGACAAGTCTATAGTAGAGTTGCAAAGTTCCAAATCTGTGGCAAGAGCTTCTAAAACTCAGACAAGCATGGCGGTGATCAGGGTTTTTTCTGCATAAGGCTGCTTTTGGCACACTGAAAATCAGCAGCTCACTGAGATGAGCCCCTCCTGATTTCCTTAAAAAACACCATGTTAAATACTCAAAGAAAACAGCAGGAAGATATCCTGAGAATAGAAATTAGGCTCAGATATTTCTTCCAGAAGTATGAAGAGCTTGGTTCTAGTAAGAAGTACCAATTCATACACGTTTAACATATATTGGATTATTTGTTATCTTGGGGGGAAGGATGAGGGGAAGATGTTGTGACTGTCTTGTAAGAGCTCATGGCATATGTACCCTTTGATCTCAGAGTAGAGATGAATGAGGCAGGATACTCATAGGGTGTGAAAAGAGCTCCAGTTTATTATGCTGTATAGCCTTGTTAATATACATTTTTACAAGGATGATCAGCACGTTCAATCCCCAGTCACCATTCAGAGAAGCAGCTCGAGGGTTTTGCATATGCATGGCATCTGCCAATGGGAGGAGAGACAATCCAGCAATTCAGCCGCTCACTCAGAGGTGAGAGGCCCTATTCAATCATCCCTGCTCATGGAGCCACTGGCTATAACCCTCAAGTTACACTCATGCCCACCATCACAAATCAATGCCCTTTGTTCAACAAGGGCGTTTCTGCAAGGTGGCAGAACACTTATTGTGCACCAAAGGTTGAGGTGGTCTCAGTACTCCCTCTTGCTAGGATCTATATCCTTGCAATTCCCCTTTTTAATTTTTTTGATAAAAAGTTTCATCTTTTCAAATTTGTTAACATTCTCCATTTACTAGATTTTTTCTTTATTACAAATATAGGGGAATTCCATGGGCTATTTCTTTCCTCGATATGTCTTAATTCTAATTGTTCTTTTATTTTTGGAGCAGGGAAGCCACAGCAGCAATTATTCCTCCTAAAAAATCTTTGGTGATTTTCATCCCTAATTGAAGTAATATATCCCTGCCTCATAAGTTAACATGTAAGCCATCAATTATAAAAGGAAAAATGGTTCCTGTCTTTCCAACTTTTGGCCAATTTATCAGTTCAGTGACATCAAAGCCTCCTTACTGTTTGCTACTCCTGGCACTAAGTTGTTCAAAATATAAGTTCATGTTTGCTCCTGGAGCAACCTGAGTGGCAATCAAGTCTCTTCTAAAAATTCTTTTATCCAGAACACTGCCTGGCTTAGACTCATACTGCCTATGTGAGTGCTTTCCAATCATTGGGGGACAAAATTTTCCATGATATTGTTTCAAGTTGTAACATAACAAAAGGTGCTATGTGCCCATATTTATGAACTGAGTCCTTAAGCTAGGTTAGAACTTTAAAGGGAAGTGGTTCATATCTGTGTCTTCTCTGCTTTGGGCTAAAAGGGTCATTCTCCTCTATAACTAGATATAATTCTTCCCACCCATTTGTGTTCTTTCCTTGATCTCTAGTCTGTTGCAAAACTTTTTGAAGATAAAAAATATAATTGATTACCTTTTTCTTTTTGTCCTCTAAATGGCGCTGCAGTCTTTGTTTTATAGTTCTGATCCTGCTTTTCCTCAGTTCTTATTTCATTTTTTACATTAGGAAAGCCTTTGAAATGCTGTGGGTCTAGATAGACACAAAAATAAGGTGGGGTTGAAGATGATGGAGGGGGGGATGCCATTCAAAATCATCCTGAGCAGGCTCTGGAGGGGGACATCTACTACTAAGAGATGTGTCTGTCTGTGCTCTGACTGTAAATTTCTTGGCCTCCTTTTCTAGTTCTGATTTCAGAGTTTGTTTAATGAGATTATATATATGTATTTTTTTGTATTTCTCCTGGGCATTGCTTATCACAAGCGGTGAGCTGTTCACCAAAAACAATTCATCTCTCACAATTATAACAACCCTCCTCAGGTAACCATGGAGAAACTTTATAAGCAATATCCAGGAATGTTTCCTAATTGAAGTGTGCACCCCTGCTCTTTTATACATTTATATATAGTCATGACATATGCTTCCCTATCTGAAGGAAGTAGGGTGCCTATTTTCTGCTCTATTAGGTGACTTAACTCTCTGCCTGGTCCAGAAACAGTGCAGTTTGGCGGGTTCTCCCTCTGGAGTCCTCTTAGAGGTTGTCTTGACCACATGACAATGCTTGACCACAAAGTGGTTGCTCTGGCACCTTTTCAGGTTCCTGTCCTTGTTCCCAAAAGCCAGTTGTTGAGGCTGTCTTTTAAGAGCTCATGGCATATGAGTTCTTTGATCTCAGAGGCACAATGAATGAATTGGGAGACTCAAAGTGTGTGAAAAGAGCTCCAGTTTATTATGCCATACAGCCTTGTTGGTATACATTTTTGCAAACATGATCAGCATGTGAACAGGAGGCAATCTCCAATCACCATTCAGAGAAGCAGTTTGTGGCCTTTGCGAATGCATGCATCTGCCAATGGGAGGAAAACCAATCCAGCAATTCAGCAGCTTGCTCACAGGTGAGAGGCCCTATTCAGGCATCCCTGTTTACATAGCCACTGTCTATAACACTTGGGCTACACTAGTTTCCACCATCACAATTAAATGCACCTTGCTCAACAAGGGTGTTTCTGCAATGTTTTTATTGTGCATCAAAGGTTGAGGTGGCCTCAGTACTCCCTTTTGGCAGGATACATACCCTTGCAGGAAGGGAAGGAAAAAAATTTGGAACATAAGGTTTTCCATGGTTGAATGTTGAAAATCATCTTTCCACGTCACACAGCTGGTAAGTGGCAGAACCAGGACTGGAGACTAGATTTCTGTACACTAAGTACCAGTATTCTATCCATGAAACCATACCAGTGCTTACTCAAGTCTTGGTATTTTGAGTCGTTTGAGGTTTGATTGTGTAACTCACCCAATCACACAATCAAGCAGGGTCATCCTGCTACATCTGATGTATCTGTGCTAGCAGTAATACTTAGCAAAGTGGGCCCTTAGTATGGGAATGCATATTTCCTGCTATGAATGCAAACTTGAGGAGACTTTTGCTGAAGAAAGGCTAACCTTGAACATAAAGGTAATTTTCCCAAGACACCCAGATTCCTAATTTTCTCTAATTTTTTCAAAAAAAATTCTCAAAAACCAGACAAATATTCTGCCTTTATAGAGCAGAAAACAATCCAGAGAATAGATATAATCATCTTCTTTTTATGATTAGATAACTGTGTAATAAAGTGGATAAAATGAATTTTCAAAAGTTAGACTATCAATTAGTAACAGATATAGTATGAAAAATACCCAGTTTCTCTGCTTAGCAGTATATGCTTTTCTCATTTGAGATTGTAGTATAGTAAAAGAATGTCAGATTGATTTAAATCTTCTTGTTGTCACATAGAAGATGTATTATTATGTACAAGTCATTCAGCATCTACTAATGTTTCTTGATCTGTGAGATCAGGATATTAATAAATAATGATGCTCATGCTATCTACCTCATTCATTTTAAAAAACCCAACATGAATTAACAAGCACTGTGCCAGGTTCTGAAGATGGGGGAAAAAAGAAAACTGTCTTTACATATATTTTAAAATAAGAGGTTATTGTTTAAAAAAAAAAAGAGGAATCAAGGTAAAGGAGAAGGTAAACAAATTTTGAAAGAATTAATAAAAATACAATAAAAAGGGTTCTTTTAAAGGCTAGACAAATATGACCCATTAAACTCCACCCAAAAACACAAAAGAAAAAAAATTACGTTAAGGACTTAGAAATTTGCAAAAGTTGAATAGAATGGACTTATGTGGTTTTTGCATAGGGATAGAAAAGAGCATGCATATTTCTCAGCAGTGTGTGACATTTTAGAATAACTGACCATGCATCTAAGCATGAAAACTTAGCAAATGAATGCTAAAAAGAAAGGCATTAAACATACCTTAGACTGATTGCAATGCTATAAAACTTATAGTCAATAAGACGATTTTGAAGAAAAGATTGCAAATAATACACTAAATACTTGAATTCTAATTAACTGGTGACCAAGGACTGTTTTGTCATTTTCTCTTGTTTAAAGTAATTGATCTCATATTTGCATGAGCAATCCTTAGCCATCCAGTAGCAGATGATAATCATTATTGTCAATGGCAATAAACAGAGCACTTGAGATACAAAGCTGAAAGGCATGGATTGGAAAAAAAAATGGAGGCAGGATGACTATTGGGGAGGCTATTGAAAACTTCAGATAGAAATTGATGAGTGCTGGAATTTGGTTAGGGGAGTTGGCAGAAAGAAAAATATAAACTTATAGGGTTTAATGTGATGAATGTTACAGGTACATCATCTACCCCCAAAACATTGAAAACTGATGTTCAGAGAAGAGAAGTAACTTGGCCAATAACCCACAAGTAGCAAATGACAGTGTCAGGATTTTAATCCAGGGCTCCAGAAGTAAAACTGAGAGCTCTTGTTGTTCTAGTGTTTGCTTCATCATGTAGAGGACCCCCTGATATTGGGGAACTCTGGGAAAACTATCCTTGAAGCAAAGATACTTACAACAAAGTGTTAACACAGTGTGATTAATGAGATGATGGTTCTCTAGTTTACATATACTTAATACTTACTATGGTGATGTAATGCTTCTCTAGTTCACACATACCTAGTGTGTTGTAATGATGTAATTATACTGATTGGAAACCGAGATATTTCATCTGTGATCATCCTCCTGGTGGCTCTCCTGCCTCCTGCACTTCTCTACTAAGATCAAAGCTGGTCTGAGGTCCTCCTGAGAGCTACTATGGACATGACATTGGGCACCCAAACAGGGACCTGCTTCAGAAACCATCATCATTCAATAAACATTTATTAAAGATATCCAGAGTAACAGATTCTGTGCACAAGTGCTAGACACTTCATGATGGAGACCCCTCAAAAACACTCAAGGTTCCTTTTCTCTTGTACTTAGCAGAACTATATATGGGTGGAAGTAATGGAGGGGCCATCATTGGCATTGTGACTGGAGTCCTGCCTGGAATAACTCTCGTTTGGACCCTCATCTATATTCAGTACTTCAGGAAGACTAGAAGGTAAAAGGATGCTTCCTCAGGTTGTCATTCCTTATATTCTGTCTTCCTAAATGGGGGAGGGATATCAGCAGGGTCTCCTGCATCCTGTACCCTCTTTTGGACCCTATCTACCTCTCTTTCCTAAACTCCTACATTTCAAAACAGATTCTTTGGTGGACTCCTTCTCTGGGCTTTCCTCCTGTTTGGGACAAAAAGACCTACCCAGATTGACTACTACAGAGATCACTCAGAGAAAGCAGAATTATTTATTAGAATCTCGAGAAGTGGACCCCATCCTGGTCTGCGAGCAAAATTTCACAGCAAGATAGGGCCAGAGCCTTGAAAATGCTGACAGCTTTTATACATTTCAGACAAAGAACCTCCAAAATCCCCCCCTCTATATGTTGTGATTGGCCACATAAATCTACTGTTCCACTAGTTAGTCAGTGAATGTAGTAGACAAGGTGATATACAGCTTCTTTGGCCACCTAGTCCAGGCCTTATCTAAAATCATGTGACTCCGGAGAAGCCGAAACTGAGGCCTATAAGGCTTGATCTACTTTAGAATTTGTAAGTTCTTCACCTTTTCACACACAGTCCCCCCTGTTATTCATAAATATATTGTACATATATTTCCTCATGAAGAACTAACATCTTGGTCAAATTCGATTAACATCTCTACACATTGCTTGTTAATCTCCTCATCTGGATCTCCCCTGCTACCGCCTCCCAGCCCTCTTTCTGTAAAATCATCATTTTAGTGGCATCCTCCATATGTAAGATTCTTCACAGTGATCTTTGAATTATTCTTGTTACCAGTGTAATTATTCAGGGTAAACATAGTGGCAACAGAATAATACCACTGATTGCAATGTCTGTACCATAAGAGCTGTTTCCACCAGCCACCATCAAACCAAAACCTCCAGCTATTTGTGAAGGGAGATTTCCAAATTTGTACAGTCACATGAACTATCCTGAGAATGCCCTTAGTCATTTCTTTTACTGGTTGTCCTTTGTCATCAATTTGCATACAACAAGTGGACAAGTTTTGTTTCTCACAGACTTTTCCTTCCTCCTTCCTCTAACAGATAATTTAAGACTAATCTAGGTTATAAAACTACTTCTCTTGTCTGGGTGGCTTGATTGGCTAATGGATTAAGGGCCTGAGCAGTTTGGTTAGCTGCTACCTCTAAGACTACTTGCAGTTGAATTAATCTGTATATATATATATATTTATATATATATATATATATATATATATATATATATATATATATATATATCCCGTATTCCCAACTACCATCTTGGGCCTATGTTGCCGGTCCATATTCCTTGATCTTCTGTGTTGGGGCTGGGCATCTCCCCACCCATTAGCATTATCAGTTTGAATAGATTTTGGGGTGTACAACAAATAGGCTTCAACTAAATTCCTTCCAACATCCCTCATTACCCCCTAATAAATGCTGGAACACACAATTAAGCACTGACCCATATTACAAACAATATTTAACTTGCTCCTTCTGTTTCTATACTCACTACAATCTATGATATCTACCCTCTCTGGTTGACGAGTAAAAGTCCACTCACACTTATCCTCTCTCATCCATGGCCCTGTACCTGTTTGATTTAGGCAATGCCCCAGTAAGGTCCCTCAGATCAAAACACCATCAGGATTTTACATGCACAGTTCATCAGTTCGTTTTCAATATTTGTCTCAGTTCGTTCTCTGGATTCAGTTTAAAGTCCACACCCTTGGAGGGTCCACCGGTCCTTGCTGTGTCTGATATCAAGAGGATCTGGAATGATCCTTCCCAGGTTGGAGTCAGCTTATCCTCCTTCCACATCCAAACCAGGACCCAGTCTCCAAGCTAGAACTTATGCCCTGTGAATCCTAAGGGAGGAGTCTGAGCAATAAGCCTTTTTAGTGGTAAGGTTTTCAGATGTTGCAGTATAGACATGACATATTCCCTTAAAAACAAATCCTTGGTCTCAAATATTGGATCCAAGGAAGAATTTTGAATCCCTTTTGGATAAGGGTGACCATACAATAATTCATAAAGTGATAATCAAACATCCCTTTGGGGTTTTGTTCTATTCTTAATAAGGCAAGGGTAAGGTACTTGGTCCAGGGCAATTGTGTCTCAGCCAATTTAGTCAGTTGCTGTTTAATTTCTTATCCATCCTTTCCACTTTACCTGATGAGGGCGGATGCCATGGGGTGTGTATGTCCCATGATATTTCTAGACCCTGGGCCAGAGATTAGAGGATCTTAGTTGTGAAATGGGTGCCTTGCTCCGAATCTTCCTGCTCCACCAACCTATACCCTGGAATGATATGCTCAAGGAGGACTTTTATGACTGCTGAGGCAAGGGGAGAGGCCTCCACCCATAAGGTCAGATGGTCCACTATGACCAACAGGTATTTGAGATGCCCCACTGATGGCAGCTCGGTAAAATCCACCTGTATGCTTTGGAAAGGCCTGATACCAGGGGCTTTCCTCCTTTTGGGGCTTGTCATTGGGCCGCCTTATTCATCCTCTGACAAAGAGGACACCCGCTGGCCAGTTGCCTGCTATTGTATACAAACCGATGCCACAAACTTAGTCAGTACCACATCACACAGGTCTTGAATATCCTGATGACTGCCCTGATGTAAATGTTGGAGCACATGTCCCATACCTGCTATGGTCAGTACCTCTCTGCCATCAGGGAGGAGCCAGGGCCCCTCTTTATCCTCCTGAGGGCCAAGGCTTTGATTTCCTGCTTCTCTTCTGGAGTAAGGGAAGGTGGAGGTTTTGGAGGCAGAAATGCCAGAATTAGCACCATCATTTCCTCTGTACTTACAGATTCCTCTTCTCCAGCCCATTTAGCCTCCTCATTCGCAAAGCAGTTTCCTCTTGTCTCAAATGAATCTCCTCTTTGGTGTCCCTACACATGCAACATTCTTAGGTAAATAAGATTAGTCAAAATTTCAATGACCAATGTCCTGTGTGCCAATCCCTTACCTTTACTGTTTCCATTCTTTCCCTCAAATAATTTACAGGATCCAATTTATTTTTTCCTTCACTTACACAATGACTTAAAATATTTTACCTCACATTTCACAAATTGCAATTTGTCTTAAGAAATTCTCAGTCCCTGTGCTCCTAAATAATTTAACAAACTGATAGTGACTTGGACAAGATCACTCTTTTTCCTTCCTGCCACAAGAAGATCATCTACATATTGTAAGACTTTTGACAATAAGAAATTTATCCCAGAATGTTCACACAATGCTTATATACCCAAGTAGATATTCCATAAATTGAATATTATATCAATCATTTTGCTTTTTTAAAAAAATATCCAATACACAGAAAAATCTCAAACTACATATTGTCCATAACAATAACATTTTCAAAAGGACAGAGGCAAAAACTATTATCCTTGGAGTCTCTTTAAATAATTGGCATCAATATAGTTAATTAAAACTTCCTATTTTTACATAAAAGACCCTGAAAAGTTCTTAAAAACATCAATTAAACTTTGTTGAAATAACTCTTTCAAACTATATATCACATTTCTGATCATATTCTTTAAACATGAAAACCATCATGTATCTAAAGAAACAAATGTTCAATCAATTAATATCCTATAAGAGCAGCATATCCCTTTAAATGAGTTTGCTTATTCAGCCAAAAGAGGCTGCCCCTTTCCACTGCTGCTCTCCCCCTGCAAAAACACATCCGATTTCACAGCCGTCTCTCTGTGATTATCCTTTCCAACCAGTTCCTTCTTTTCCCACTAATTTCTTCTTGAAATCATTTGCTCCCACTAATCAATCCTTCTTAAGTCACCTTCATTCTCCTGTCCCATTTCTCTGTCTCTCTCCTCCTAGTGCCTACTTGCTCAAACCTTCTCCAACATACTTTAAACATTCCCAAACCAATAATTGCTTTTGTAAATCAATCTCTCTTGTCCTTTGTCTTTAAATCACCTTTAAAAAAGACTTTAAACTTCAAGATTCACAATTAAATTTGAACCAAATTTCACAAAACTCATAATATAGTTTACAAATTACTCAATATTTTTAAAAAGCAATATGCTATTTAAATAGGGAGATACAAACATGATGCCCCCCCCAAGGTAAGCTTTTGTATTTTGTTTAATAACCTATCATTTAATTTGAAGTCCAACCAAACAATGAGGCAAAAAAAAAAGTTTTTCTCTTCTGTTGTAAAGACCACAATATTCAAACAATTCTTAAGATTTTATCCTCCTAATAAACCTAACATGTGCAAGGCAGCAGTAAAATTATTTCAAAATTATTCCAATTTCAATTTTATTTCAATTTCAAAATTATAGCACCTCTTTAAAATATAGTAAGTTCCCAAAACTCTTAATCAAATGTTGTAGACAAACAATTACCCAGTTTAGCCTTCCTAAACTTTCTGTTCTCTAATTCCATGAAAGCAAACTTGCTAATAATGATTTTTCTTTCTTCTCCTGGGAAAAAAAAATTTTGGGGGCAAAGTATGCCTAGTTTTCCCACAGGTCCAACAGGTCAGAGCGCCCTTCTTTTCCCCTCCCTCCCCCCGTTCAACTATTTATGTCTCTTACTCTATTTTTATTCCTCCTTTCCAATATCTGCAACTACTTATTTCCAATCTTAACATACACACAAATTTAAAGTTGTTTTAAAATTAACCAGTACTTTAGTTTGTGAAATTTCCTAAAATCTACCTAGATATTCCATTCAAACTTCTTTTCTTTAGTAAGCCAGGAAGGAGTTAAGCACCAATCCCTGCTTTACCTTGAATTATTTTTTTTCTGAGTCCTGATAACAGGCTCCTTGTTTACAGGAGTGATAGCCACTGTTCTTCTATTTTCTCAAAACTTTCCAGACTTTCAATCTATGTTCTTATTATTCTCATTCTTCCTCTCTTCCCCCCACAATTCAGCCTGATATTTTTCCAAGCCTGCAACACAGGGGCTGAATTCTTATCTCTTATGAGCTTGCTAACTTTTAACACAGAACAGAATGCAGAGCAGACAAACATACACACACAGACAGACACAGAGCTCGACTTTTCTTGAATCCCCTAGCTAACATCCTGATAAATTCATGGACTACTTCTACCACCCTGGACCCAGTTCAGGTTTTCAGGGGAGGTCTTCCCAGAACAAAGCAGCAGTATTTAATGAACTTCTTTTGACTTTTCTTTTTGTACTTTGGAACATTGTCCCAGTTATTTAACTGACTCCCAAGGGGACTATGGGTCGGAATTCCCTGCACCTTGTCCTGACATACAACTTTGGACTGCGACCAGTACCGGTGTAGGTCACGCTCACACCAAAAGTCACCCGAGAGTGCTCTAGAAAGCCCTTTCCTTGGGGTCTGAGCAGTCCTCCAGTTCTTTTAGAGTTTGTCTCTCCCTTTGCCAATAGACCCCCAGGCTCCAACTTGCGCTTACCTCTCGAGCTACTTGTAGATCTTCTAGACTGTGCCGGCTGTCAGGACTTGCTTATTGTCTTCTTTCTTCAATTCTGAGTTCCACTGAGTATCCCTGCCTTGGGTCATTGTCTAAGAGGGAGGGAGGCTGCACACCCAGAGCTAGAGACCATGAAGAAAACTGCTCCGTGGGTGCCTGTCCCTGTTTGGGGTGCACATAGCCATCTCCCCCAAAGACCCCATCCCAGAGAGCCCCCAACTGTTTGGGACAAAAAAACCTACCCAAATTGACTACTACAGAGATCACTCAGAGAAAGCAGAATTATTTATTAGAATCTCGAGAAGTGGACCCCATCCTGGTTTGCAAGCAAAATTTCACAGCAGGATAGGGCCAGAGCCTTGAAAATGCTGACAGCTTTTATACATTTCAGACAAAGAACCTCCAAAATCCCCCCCTCTATATGTTGTGATTGGCCGCATAAATCTACTGTTCCCCTAGTTGGTCAGTGAATGTAGTAGACAAGGTGATATACAGCTTCTTTGGCCACATAGTCCAGGCCTTATCTAAAATCATGTGACTGGAGAAGCTGAAACTGAGGCCTATAAGGCTTGATCTACTTTAGCATTTGTAAGTTCTTCACCTTTTCCCACACACTCCTATCCCATTCCTCACACTTGATAGTCTCTTTATAGGTATTCACTTCCACAGTGAAGTGGGGACAAGAATTTCCTATTATTCCTGGATCCTCAAACAAAGAGACTGAATTTTACAGAGAGAAAGAGTGAAGGGACTACACTGAGAAAGGAGATAAATTACTACTCACAACTTAGTGAGAAGCCAAGTGAAAGAAATGCCAGTGAGGCAGAACCCCAGTGCATGGAGAAACTGAGTAGGAGACTAATACTACTTATTGGTGAAGATAGTATCAAGGTTGTACTTAGCAATAAGGCATGGAGCCTGAGAATATCCAAACACAAACTTTGACTCTGCTCTAGGGGTTCCTTCTCACTCAGGGAAATCTTTCATTTGCATAAGAATGACAGTCCCTCATATCTATTCTTTCTGAAGGGCCAGCAAACACCAACTTTCAGAGAACAATCATTCAGCACGACAACATGGTAAGTGAAAGCACCAAACAATGAAACTAGTACATAATGGTGGCCTTGGGAGAAATGGTTCTGACCACCATCTTCTTTCTTTGTTCAGGGAGAATCTATTAGCTAAACTTCTAATGAGAAACACCTCCCTTGACTTTGCTTTCATTAGGAAACTTCACACAATTCAATTTGAATCATCTTAAACATTATTTATTAACTTGTATTATCAAAGCGTCTGATATTTGGAGGACGAAGAATAAAGTTGCCATTTGAGCAGGGCCTAGCAATGGTGACTCTCCACACTCCCCTCCCTTTTCTATTACTCTGCTCACATTCTGACTTCACACTTAATCCCTGTATAGCCCTGAGGAAACATCCCTCTTTCACAATTTACTCTTGTGAAGAGAGAGGTCTGGAGTAGCTGGTCTCTATAGTCCCTTCCACTTCAATATCTTTGCTTTTAAATCACTGCTCAAATGCAAACTCTTCTTAAGCATTGAATGAGATGCATGTCATTTGATTTTCTTTTGACCTAGGGCTGCCATGACCAAAGAACTCATCCCCAAATGGCCAATCAGCTGAGGATGAGCCTCTCCATATGTAGTGAGAGAAACTTTCCACAATGACACCTCAGTAGTACAGCCTTTAGGAGCTCTGGCTCACCACCTTGCTTTCATGAGTGAACCGAATAGCTGGGCATTGTACCAATGTGCCACATTCCTTGCCCTCATGAGCTTCTCTGTTCTCTCCTCTAAGGCAGATTCAGAGGTGAGTGGAGATGTTAAGGTCAGCCCCATCTACACGCAGATTCTGAAGGCCATATCTTAGAACCAACAATTTGAGTGTGCCCAATGCATCCTAAAGTCCTAAAATCTCAGAACTGTAGATGAGAGACATCCTGGAATTTCTTCTAGGGGCATTTTGTCATATTGTCCCCCATATCTGGAAGGTTCTCCTATATTCTCTTAACCTTTGGGCTTTAGGATTTCCCTTGAGTGCCAGCTATCTCCCAAGAAACCTTTACCCCAATTCTTCTTCATTGTAGTGCTTTCCCTCTGTTGATGATCTCTCCAATAATCCCATCTGCCATGTTGGCACATAGCTTGCAAGTTGTCTTATCATTTAGACAATAATCTCCTCAAGGGCACTGATTGCTTTCTGCTTTTCTTGGTATGCCCCATCCTTAGCACAAGGTAAGTTACATGAATGTTTATTGACTAACTGTCTGTGAGGGAAATCGGGAAAAAGAAACAATACTCCCCATATCATCTTCTTCTTGCTGGGTGAGCAGCGGTGGGAAGGAAGAAGATACAGTCCATTTGGAATTCAGGCTCAGCAGATACCAAGGAAATCTTCTGTCTGTATTTCTCTCCTTCCAGGTGAGGCCATCACCATATATGAAAACATTGTTCACTTTAGAGGCTCAGCTCTGCCTACACAGGTAGGGACACAAGGTCTTCTTCAATTATTTCTAGGACTTTGGGATGTTTGTTATGGAGTCCGAAAACCTGCAGATTTTTTAGTGTACCTGAGAGATTGTAGGATCACCAAAGAACCCTAATGAATGGGAGAGTGTCTGAAGGAGAGTGAAAAGATGGGTGAACATTTCCTAGCATTGTCAAGAGGTCTGGTTGTGGACCAATCTGAAAAGAAGAAAACTTTTGAAGGGGCTGTGGTGGTAAATGGGGACCTGATCACTACTTTTGGAGACACAACATGTGGGAGAGAGATAGATTTGGCTTCCTTGACTCCACCAGGCACAATAGGGAATAAGGAATGGGATTTGTAGAGGTCAGTTGAGACAATGTCAGGAAAACTTCCCAGAAATAAGATGTCAAATGTTCTTTCTACAAGATGCCCATCTCTCCTCTCCAAGATGACAATATTCTAGTTTGAGGTGTCATCTACTCAGCCCTGAAGTATTGCAACAGCTTCTTCATTGGAGTCCCAAGCCTCAGGGTCTTCCCCTCCTCCACACAACAGGCAAACACATATGTAAGCATAGATTTAACTAAGTCCCTGTCCTTCATCAAGAAAACTCAAGGGCTCCCTCTTGCCAGGAAAAGAAATCATGACCACATAGTTTGTTAAGCTCCACTTTCTGAGTTCACTAGTATGAGAAACTCCCATTCTCAACATTAATGGACAATCCATAGACTTGGAGGTCTGCTAGTCATAAAAACCTTAAAGGTTTTCCCCAGGTTCTGAAGGACAGTTTGTAGCAGAGGCCAGATCTGAAATCTGCTGCTTCTGACTTCCAGGACACTTCTTTAGCACTAATCCCTGTTCCCTGGATGGCTCTTAAGTCAGTTTTACCAGATTTATCAGACTTTGCTGTCCTTGCTGAACTCAAAGTTTTAAACCTATCAGTCCCACTGTTGTTGTAAGGACACCACCTTCCATCTGTCCTCCCTGGCTCTCTGTTCAGGTTATGTCCCATGCTTTAAAGGAGCCTCCTCCTCACTTCCTTCTTATGGAATCTTAACACTTCTGCCTAGTTCAGCTCAAGTGCTAAACTCCAACAGGAGCCTCCTCTGCTCATTCCTATTGCTCGTGCCATTCCTCTGCTCATCCTTCTATGTTTCGTATCTGATTGTCTCTGTGCTAATTATTTATTCCTGATAGAATATCAGCTCCTCAACAGCAAGATTTTTTGTCTTCTCAGTTCATCTCATAAATAAAGGAATGAATGATTATTCATTCAGTGAATGATTCATATTCACATCATATTCAGAGCTTTAAGAACAACCCTCTCCTAAGTGGAGAATTTATTAATACATGTAATAGTTTTCATTGTCCACCATGAGATCTTTTTTTAAATTAAGAAGTTTATATGTATTGAGAAATGGATCCCCTGAGTTAGAAGAGACCATTAGATTCTACTGTCAATGTCTTCTACAAATCATCTGACAAGGCTGGAGACTCCCAGTTTGGAGTAGGCTGCCATGTCCCAAGTAGTCCAATCCACTTCCATCCATTCAACAAGAACTTATTTAGCACGTACTCTGTGCCAGATATTGTGCATAAATCCTGGAATGACTTTTGTTTTCTCTGCCTGGAACTCTGGCTTCAAAAACCTCTCTGTCCTTACTAGTGATTGTCTCAGCAGGTGCCCACAAACAAAATCCTAGACTCTAGCCAGGAGTTACTTCCTTTCTAGATGGCTCTTCACTGCCTGCCATGATTGATCCATAAAATAAGCACTGCAGGACTTGACCCTTTCATTCCTGTACCTGCCAAACTGAACATCCTGTCCTTTACCTTCCTTTCTCTCCTGCTTTCCAATTCTGGCGCTATAAGCAAGTCAACTGCTGGCCTGACATCTGTTGCCTTTTACCATCTTTGTAATTTCCCAAAGCAAAATATCCCCTTTCCAACTCTGACTTTGGAGGCTTTTAGTAATTATTGTTTTCATTTTCACAGGCCCCAGGCTCCTCCCCTGCTTTTCCTGAAGACCCACCTGAGAAGTCTTACCAGGTATGTGCTCAAGGAGAAGCCGGGCCTTCCTCAGAGATCAAGGGAAAGTCAAAATGGTGGCTAATGATGAAGTTCTTTCTAATGGGACAGAAATAGGAATGGGGCCAGGATGGAGGGAAGGGAAGACATGGTTCCTCCTCCTCCCAATATCCATTCTGGGATTCCAGTGAGATCTCTACTCTCTATCTTTAGACACTGGACATCACAAGAGTGGATGTTTATGACAAGATCGACCCCTGGAAGAAACCTGAAATCTAGGAAGATCTAGGAATGTTGGGACATCCTTCTATCATCATTCATGAAGAAGGGTTCACAGACATCTCTCAGGAAAGAAAGCAGAAATATTGAGGTCAATGAGAAAACCAAGTGAGAAAGACAGAAAGAGGCTGGATTTGGGGAAAGGGGAGGTTTCTAGGGAGGCAGGGGCCCCTCAGATGCCCCAGAAAGGATCAAGAGAAAGGAAAGGAACCAGACCTTTGTGCCTGAGCTGTCAAAAAGCAAGGCAGACTTTGGAATGAGTATGGGGACATATAGGGACTGTTGCTCATCAAGGGCTTCAATATTTTGAACATCACCATATTTTCCTGTCTTCTTTATCCCTTTTATTCACATAAACATTCTTTCGGAACTTTTCATGTGTATTCCTATTGAATGTGGAAATAGAAGATCCATTATATCTGCATGGTCCTAAGATGTTGTGATTCTCAGCATCAAAGAGTTCATGGAATGGAAACGAGGAATCTTGTGATAGGATATAGCTTCTAGGGGAAATATAATTTTAAGATCCCCTAATTTTAGTGAACTTCTGTCCTAATGATCTGACAATGATTCTAAGTCTTCTCCCTTTAGAATCAGTGATCCTGAGTTCTAACAATCTCTGTCAATGATTGTAAAAAATCTTCTGGCCAAGGAATATAATACGTTTTCCCTTAGAATTTAAGGAACATATAGTAGTGATCCTGAGATCCTCTGACCTTGGAGTGTCTAACAATCAGTCAATGATTCTTGTCTCCTGGCCTTAAAAAAGCCCTACTAATATTTCTGACAGTAAGATACATAATCTGCTGATCTGTGATAACCAAATTCCTGAGACCATTCCTCAGTTCTACCTCTGGCTCAGAAAATTAGCATTTCAGTCACAAGAAGAACTGGATAAATTTGTCTCCTTGCTCCTGATTCTTTGCTCACTTCAAATGGCATTACAGTTACAATAAATTTGGCCCCTTGACTTAGATATGGGTTCAAGCCAGCAAATTTTTTTTAACACACCGCAACACTAGTCTGCGACTCCCAATCTTTTTGGGTCCCTTCCCAACCTCAAAAACTGGTGGCCTGGTATAGGGAGAGCCTGACCTCCCCTAGCATAATTCCCTCCTTGTCAAGATAAGCCACAGATTTTTTCACCCTCAATCCTATAGCTCGGACACCAGAAGCAACTAGAAGTCTTGTCTGGGTTTCCATGAGCTCCACAATTCGCAAATTTTCCTTGGATTGGAAGAGGAAATTCTTTTTTTTTTAAATTGTAATCAATGAAAAGTTAATAGTTTTGGCCCACAAAAAGATATAGAAGCAGCCATCAGTACTTATAACCTTATTGACAGCAGAGGTGTTCCAACAACAGGGGTACAGAACAGGGTGCTCTGACCAGAGAACACAAAAATGTTGTCTTCTGCTTAGACTAAAAGTTTGGGTAAATGGTGGGATGGGGCAAGTGGGAGGTAGTACAACACCTAGAAGGTATAAGGGACCCTCTCCACTCCACTCCCCAGGGTCCTGAGTGTATCTCATTGTGGGTATTGCTACCAAGATTGATATAACCCATATCCCTCTCTTTGATAACTCTTCTCATCTCCGATCAGAGTAAGAAAAGAAAATGCGAAGGAACTATTGGGAAACTCAAATTCTACTTCCAACAGCCATGGGGACCCCAAACAACCTTGCCCAAACATCTCCCCAGTCCAGCTTGGATAATGGGGATGGAGTAGGGGTCAGGCTCTATGGTCAGCATTCCCTAAGCTCTAACAGCTGAAACTATCATCAAAGGGAGATCCTAGCACCAGTCACCCCACCCTTCAGCAGATTCAGTCCAGCAACTGCCTGCAAAGAATCTGAGTGCCCCTGGCACCATTCAGCATGGCAGTGTGAGCTGAACAAGCCAGTAATCAACATTTGGTAAGCCAACCATTCTCTGTTCCAGTTACAGAAATTTATTAGCTTTGTAATTTATTGCAAATTATTTTATCTCTACCCAGTTTTATGGTTTGTAAATAGAAATAGTAAAGGTTGTTGTGAAGATCACATGATTGCAAAAGTGCTTAACATAAAACAAATATGAAACTGCTCTATTGTATATAATTGCTTCATATTGCTTTATATGAGTTTTTAGATGTGACCAATGTACAAAGCCAATGTTGAGATAAATGATTTCTCTTTGTATAGTTTGTATGTTTATGTGTGTGTGTGTGTGTGTGTGTGTGTGTGTGTGTGTGTGTGTTGTGTGTCTAAAGTAGTTTGGACATTCAACTAACTTAGGGCCTCTCTAGGACTAGGAGGATAGGGCATAGAGAAAACAGAATCTCTTTCTTTCTTCTTCCTTCATTCCCTGACTGCAGCAGGAATACAGGGATGAAGGGATGATAGGGAGAGAAAGAAATTATATTCACTTCAGTGAAATTTTTATTTGAGATATTATAGTAAAAGCAGTTTTAAAGGAGCTCTAATCAAAGCCCACTAAAGGGATATGTAAATTGTAATCTCTTTGCACTGATAGTGTTAACAGAACATCCCAAACAGAGTTTGGGAAAATTAGGAAAACACAAAAGCAATTTGCTACTACTTTAAAAACTCTGATAAACAAAAATTCTGCTTTTGAGTTATCTAGAGCCAGACTTCTGAAGACTCTATCAATAAAAATTGACACCTTAACCCATTTTTTGGCTCCCAAAAGACAAATGATTTGTGTGAATTGGAAAATAACCAAATGGCAATTCAGTTTGTCTGGAATATTCATTCAGAATTTAGGGAATCTCATTAACTAAAGTCAAGTCCATTTAAAAATCTGTTCTACCTCAATTCTAAGAATTGTCTTGTTTTTTTTCCCTAAACCAAGAGGGAAATTTACTTAAAAGATTAGAAACTACAATTAAGACTATTTGGCTATTACGTAGGAAAATTCTAAAATTGTTAACTAAGTTACTTGGAATTATTTTCATCTCATTAAACTTAATATTGGTAATTAGTATGTGTGGAACAAGAGGAATAATGAGAAAGCCTTATCAGTTCACCTCCAAATATGAAGGTATGCAACACATTTTCCCCTCTTTACAGAGTAGGGAAAGGGATCAAACAGCACAGCTCATGAAAACAGTTAATTAGTTGGGGGGTGAAATAGCAAGCTCAGCCCCTTCTCTAGGATTTCTATCAACTCCCCTTAATTTATAAGCCTTTCTGTTTTCTTGAAACCATTAGTGGAAGCAAGGTCATCAGCCCTGAGAAAGGAATGTGTTAAGATGTATAATTCCTAAATAAGGAATGTGTTTATTAAGAATCTGTAAGCTTGCTTAATGATTAATCCTTTGCACCAGGATGTTTAAACATATAAAAGATCTTAAACAAAATCTCATGTGTATGAGTCCTAGTAAATTTTTTAAAATAAGGTATTTAGCCCTAAGCTGCAATTAGTAGAATTTGCCATTAGAGATAAAATCATTTTGGATTATAATTGATATTCTTTTGAGTTTTAAATTTGATTGCCTGATCATCTTATCAGTAAACTCCCATTCGAGAAAAGTTCCGTAAGTTACTCAGAAGAATAGCTTTCTGAATTGTCATAGGTGGATGTCTTATCTGGGCAAGAGCTGGGAGGACAACTTTAGCCACTGCTCAAAGTCAGATTCTTCTGACTTAATTGCCCAGTTGCTTTTCTTTGCTTCCCACTTGATTATTCCCAAGTCTGGCTATGAGGTGGAATTGTTACTGTATGACTGGTTGTCAGACAGAGTTAAGGATGTTTTATCCTGTCATGTATGTGCGCTCAGGCTGAAGCCTGAATTCCTTGTTTTGACATTATTATAATCATGTCCCTACTTTTTCCTGTTATAGCAAATTTTTATAATCAGAGCAAATGGTCAGTGAATTCATAAGCCAAATGCAAGTATCCCAGAGGACACAATGGTTTTCTATCTGAGATCTTAAAGATGCTTACTTTGACATACATTGCATAAAGACTTTTTGCCTTTGAAGGGGCAAATCCAAGGGAACATAACCCCCATCAATTAACACGGGCAGTCATGTCCATAACATGGAGGTAGCTCAGGGCTTCTGTGACAGTCCCCATATATTTGGACTGCCATTGGCTAGCCAGTATGTTAATGATATCTTGAGCTGCAGCCTAACTGAGAGGCTTCTCTGACTACAGCCACAAAAACCCTTTACTTCCAGGTCCTCACCCCAGGGCTATGAAGTTTCTTTGTCTACAGTCAGTCTGTTAATTATTTGGGCTATGAATTAACTCCCACCTCCCTTTTGCTCACAGCAGAGAAGAAGCAAACAATCTTTTTTTAAAATAGCTTTTTATTTACAAGATATATGCATGGGTAATTTTTCAGTGGCAATAGTTGCAAAACCTTTTGTTTCAACTTTTCCCTTCCATGCCCTCACCCCCTCCCCCAGATGGCAGGTTGACCAATACATGTTAAATATGTTAAAGTATAAGTTAAATACAATATAAGTATACATGTCTTAACATTTATTTTGCTGTACTAAAAGAATAGGACTTTGAAATAGTGTACTATTAGTCCGTGAAGGAAATCAAAGATGCAAGTGGACAAAAATAGAGGGATTGGGAATTCTATGTGGTAGTTCATAGTCATCTCCTATAGTTCTTTTCCTGAGTGTAGCTGGTTCAATTCATTACTGCTCTATTGGAAATGATTTGGTTCATCTCATTGTTGAAGAGGGCCACGTCCATCAGAATTGATCATCATATAGTATTGCTGTTGAAGTATATGATGATCTCCTGGTCCTGCTCATTTCACTCAGCATCAGTTCATGAAAGTCTCTCCAGGCCTTTCTGAAATCTTCCTGCTGGCCATTTCTTACCAAACAATAATATTCCATAATATTCATATCCCACAATTCATTTAGCCATTCTCCAATTGAGGGGCATCCACTCAGTTTTCTGTTTCTGACCACTACAAAGAGGGCTGCCACAAACATTCTTAAACATAAAGGTCCCTTTCCCTTCTTTAAAATATATTGGGGATATAAGCCCAGGAGTAACACTGCTGGATCAAAGAGTATGCACAGTTTGATAATTTTTTGAGCACAGTTCCAAATCACTCTCCAGAATGGCTGGATGTATTCACAATTCCACCAACAATGTATCAGCGTCCCAGTTTTCCCACATCCTCTCCAAAATTTCGCATTATCTTTCCTTGTCATTCCAGCCAATCTGACAGGTGTATAGTGATATCTCAGAGTTGTCTTAATTTGCATTTCTCTGATTAATAATGACTTGGAGCATCTTTTCTTATGGCTAGAAAGACTTTCAATTTCTTTGAGAATTATGTGTTCATATCCTTTGACCATCTATCAACTGGAGAATGGCTTGATTTCTTATAAATTAGAGTCAAGTCCCTATATATTTTGGAAATGAGGCCTTTATCAGAACCTTTGACTGTAAAAATGTTTTCCCAGTTTATTGTTTCCCTTCTAATCTTGTCTGCATTACTTTTGTTTGTACAAAAACTTTTCAATTTGATATAATCAAAATTTTCTATTTTGTGATCAATAATCATCTCTAGTTCTTCTTTGGTCATATATTCCTTCCTCTTCCACGGGTCTGAGAGGTAAACTATCTTATGTTCTTCCAATTTATTTATAATCTCATTCTTTATGCCTAAATCATGAACCCACTTTGACCTTACCTTGGTGTATGATGTTAAGTGTGGGTCAATGCCTAGTTTTTGCTATACTAATTTCCAATTTTCCCAGCAATTTTTGTCAAATGGTGAGTTCTTATTCCAAAAACTGGGGTCTTTGGGTTTGTCAAACACTAGATTATTAAAGTTATTGGCTGTTTTGTTCTTTGAACCTAATCTCTTCCAATGATCAACTAGTCTATATCTTAGCCAATACCAAATGGTTTGGGTAACTACTGCTTTATAATATAATTTTAGATCTGGTACAACTCGTCCACCTTCATTTAAATTTTTTTTCATTAATTCCCATGAAATTCTTGACCTTTTGTTTTTCCATATGAACTTTCTTGTTATTTTTTCTAGGTCATTAGAATAGTTTTTTGGGAGTCTGATTGGTATAGCGCTAGATAAATAAATTGGTTTAGGTAGTATTGTCATCTTTAATATATTTCCTTGCCATATCCAAAAGCATTTAATATTTTTCCAGTTGGTTAGATCAGACTTAATTTGTGTGGAAAATGTTTTGTATTTTTGCTCATAAAGTTTCTGATTTTCCCTTGGCAGATAGATTCCTAAATATTTTATACTATCAGTAGTTACTTTAAATGGAATTTCTCCTTGTAATTCTAACTGTTGGATTTTGTTAGTTACATTTCCCCTTTTGATCTTATTTTTCTTGTATAGCATAATAATTGAGGGAATATGTACAAAAGAATTGCATATGTTTAACATATTAAGATATTCAATATCTAGGGGAGGGGATGGGGAAAGAAAGGGAAAAATTTTATAATACAACGTTTTGCAAGGGTGAATGTTGAAAATTATCAATGCATATGTTTTGTAAATAAAAAGTTTTAATTAAAAAAAGAAAGAAGATCATATTTATTGTTATAACTGTCCCATCACAAAACAATGAGAATTTATTAAGGACTTCCTCCATCCCAAGCATTGTTCTCAGAACCAATTTTATACGTGACTGACAGCCTCTTTGCCATCCAATCCAATAGGAAACATTTCCTGGGAGGGCAGCTCTTCTGGGACTCCAGGTTATCAATTTTTAGGAGACACTGTTGAAGTTATGAGGTAGAGTAAGATTCTTCCCGTACCAGGTCACTAGAATGATGAATGACCATGTGACAGGGTGAGACCCCTCAAATATATTGGCAATGTAAGCCCTTGTCGCAAGTCATCCCAAAAGAATTTGTAAGCAGAGACCTATAAATCAAAGGATAAAGCTTTTATTACAAGAGCAGGCTAAATCCATGATCATCTTTAGCAAGAAAAGGGGTTTTAGCCATTAACAAGGGGAAAGATAAATTACATAGTGAAGCTCACAATCAACCAGGAAGAAGACACTATTAAAGGAAAGATGCCAAGAGTTGGAATTAAGCCATTGAAGGATGGACTAAAATGAATAGAGAAATTTAGCAGACTAATCATTAACTGTTAGGCTAAATCTAAAAGGGATTTAGCACCCTAAAAAGAGTTAGCAAAGATCTACAGTAGGAGCAGATCTTTGATATGGGAGATATAATCTTGGGGTTTTGACATTATAACTTGGCTTTCTGGTTTGATGTAGTAAAGTTGAAGTTTCTAAAGACCTTCACTTGGGGTGAGACTGTAGCAAAAGTCCACAATGCAATGATCTTGTGATTTGACCTTATCTTTGGGGACAGAAGGGATGTCATTATATCTGGCCCCTTAACACACATTTTTTCTTCCTGTTCCCCAGACCTTACAGATCCACAGCCCTTGGCTTAATGTGCTGAAACTTCCTATCTGGTCCCCACTCCTTTCCTGTGTGAGCAGGAGCTAGTCACTCACCCACTCCTCTTCCACATTGGGAAATCTGGGCTCATCTTGCATAATCACAAGATTATCTTTATCGTCTTTAGCAAAATGGGTTTTTTATGAGTCTTTGTTCCCTTCTTAGACAACAAGCCACAAAGAGGGGGATGGTAGAGATTTTGCCCTCCATGCCCCAGCATAGAGCTCAGACAATGTCTAGACTTAAGATTTGAGGCAGACCACCAAATTGGGTCTGTAGCATCTACTCTGCACTCCCAACTTGCTTAAGTCTCCTCTGCCCCGCCCTCCTTAATGCTGGCACCTTCCCTCTGAGATGTTTTGTAATTTGTCCTCAATTGGCATTACTTGTAGAATCTTGTACATATTGTCTCTTTCATTAGGAGACAGGAACTTTTACCTTTCTTTGTATCCCCAGTTCTTAGCACATGGCCTGAAACTTAGCAGCTGTTTACACAGTAATTTTGAAAAAGCTAATCAAAGGCCTCTTCAGTTCAAAAACCTCCCTTCTTTCCATACTTCCCATTCAGCTCCATCCAGAGCCATCTTGCCTCAAATTCTTGTGCACTCACCACTCCCTCCTCCCAAAGGATAGCTAGTGGTCCTCTTTCATTGTGCTGAATGATATATGTGTGTGTGTGTGTTTCCCTTTATTGAATTTTTTATTTTTTAAAACATATGCATGGACAATTACTCAACATTAGCCCTTTCAAAACCTTGAGTTTCAATTTTTCCCCATCTTCCCCCCTTACTCTAGGTGGCAAGTAATCCAATTATATATATTGTTTCATTTGAGCCTCCTTACAAGCCTGGGAGATGGGTGCTAATATTATCCTTCCCACTGCAGAGTTGAAACAGAGGCAGATAGTTGAATTTGCTCAAGGTCATAACACTACAAAGTGTCTGAGCATAGATTTGAACTTGCTTCTATCTGGGTCCAGACCCAGTCCTCTCTCAATTAAAGAGGAGAAGGATTGCTGGGACTCCTGGAGGGGTGCAGGAAGAAGATGGTCTCAATCTGTTCCCACCAGGGGGTGTTATGGGCCAGAAATTTAAAATGAAGGCTGCTCTCAAGACTTCCAGAGACCCCAAGAAAACCAAAAAAAGAGAACACTACATTTTGGCTTCTGAAATTAGGACCAACCTTCATCTGTGACCCAGAAATTAGGGTGAGTACCAAAATAGACAAGAAAACTTTGTAAAGGGATAAAGTAGTATTCCAGTTAAAATGAGATAAATGTTTAGAAAGGAGATTTCACCACCAAAAGGAAAATTTGTCAAAAGCTTGCTTAAACTCAGTAAAAGCCAAGATTTGATTGTAGCTTGAGAGCAGATCATTGAACTTTTAGAAACAGTACAGTATACATCTCCTTGGTTCTCTAAGGAAAAAAGAATTAGATTTAGAGGAATGGAAATTAGTAGGAGAGTAACTATGTGAATACTACAATGATAATGGATCTGACTCAATTTCTAAAGAAACACTTTATACATATAGCTTAATACAATTGGCTTTAGGAAATTATATAAGTTATAGAATAAGGAAAAAGAAGAAAGTGAAGGAGGGGGAGGATCCAGATAAACTAGATGAAAAGGATGAAGAATTAGACAAGAAAGGAATTAAGTACAATTTTAAAGTGTGGTGCTTCACAGCAGAAGCCATTAGGGCATTCCCCATTTCATGACCCTCCCCCCTCAATTAACCCTTCATGGGTGGAGGGAGAAGGAGGAGGGGGAGATGCAATAACACAATCAGCACCACCTATGAAGCAGCCTATGACAAGATTACAAAAGGCACTGGTTAAGGCTAAAAAAGAAGACAAGATGTATCTGATTTAATATATGCACAACCTGTTATTGGAGATCTTGACTCTTCAGGTCAACAAAGGAGAAGATATACTCCTTTTGATTTGGAAAAATAATCAAGGATTTGAAAAAGGATTGCACTCTTTATGGGGCTAAATCGTCTTATGTTAAGAGGTTACCAGACAATTTGGTTTATGAAATCTTAACCCCTAGTGATTGGAAATCCATAGCAAGGACATATTTACAACCTGGACAAAACTTGTTGTGACTTTCAGAGTATAGTAAATTATGCAGCATACAAGCCCAAAGCAATAAGTAAACTGGAGTTAACATACAAATCACCTTTGACCAACTAGCAGGTGAAGGTCAGTACGCAGACAATTCAGCACAGATTAATTACCCCATAACAACATATGAGCAAATTGCTGCTGCTGCTGCTGCTACAAAACCTTAGGGAACCCTCCCAGGAAAAGATCAAGGGGAAGTCCACAAAAATAGAGCAAGGTCCAATGAACCCTTTGCTGATTTTGTGGGATGTCTGCAAACAGCTGTCACAAGAACCATTGGAGAAAATGCAGCTACAAGAATAATGATCAGACAACTGGCTAAGGAAAATGCTAATGAAGTTTGCAGAAGAATTACATGGGGACTACGCAAAGATGCTCCTCTAGAAGAGATCACAAGACACTGTGTCACAGTGGGCACAAATGCTTATTATACCCAAGCCATGACGCAAAATATGGGAAGACAGGGTCCCTCTTGGCAAGGGACTTCTAGAGAGACTTGCTGATGCTTTCAATGTGGAAAAATTGGGCATCTGAAAGTCAAACATAGGTATAGAAATAGAGTGAGAGGACAGTATGAGAGAATAAGACCCAAAACCCTATGTCCAAAATGCAACCAAGGCTTCCACTGTGCCTCAAACTGTAGATTGACCCAGGGAAATGAGAGGCAGGGCCCAGCTCCAAGACCTCAAACAAAAAAGAGGTGGGGCATGATGGCAGCCCAATTTCACCCAGAGAGTCTTTAGAACCTCAGGGCTCAGGTGTGATAAATCAGCAAAAAATCTGATTGTTGTTTAAACTGTGGCAGAACTTCAAAACCTGAAGAAATCATTGGATTCTCTGAGACATGATAAGACTGTTGGTGACCTTCAAAATCTGCAGGAATCATTGGATTCACTGAGATGAAAAATTGTTGATGAGACTATTGCAGGACTTCAAAACTTGCAGCAGTTATTGGATTCCCGGCACGTGAAGTAATGGACAATAGATTCCTTTTGAACTATTCCTAGGACTTATGGACATGTATAGTTCCTCATATTGATTCATATTATTTGTCACATCACTACTAGCCTGTGTTACTCTGTGCTTAAGTAATTTATGTAATTATGTGTAATACCAGCCATGATGATATTATGCATATCTGTTTCAAATGAGACCCTTCAGAAACCTGTCAATCTGATATGATTTCCCTTTTCCTTTGGTGTTTTCATCTCTCTTCCTGAGAAGTCAGGGAGGGCGTGATCACCTCCTTTTATGGTGTTTTCACCCCTTTTTTGAGGAGTCAGGGAAGACGTGATCACCTCTTTTTGGGGGGTTCTCACCTCCTTCAGAAATCAGGGAGGTCATGACCACCTAGGTTCTAAAACAAAATAAAATAGGAGATGCTATAGGCCAGAACTCTGAAATGAAGGCTGCTCCCAAGACTTTCAGAGACCCCAAGAAAACCAAAAAAAGAGAACATTACAAGGGGGAAAAAGCTCTAGTCGGCATCATCCCCTGTTGGATCCCAGCCCTGTTGGATCCTCCCAGAAGCCACAGTAAACCCACATGAGGAAGACCCAGGGCACTGTGGCCTGCCCTGATAAAGGAGGGGAGGGGAGACAGGACTCAGAGGTCCTAAAGGCCCCATGCACATTCACTGGCTCTGTCCTCCATTCTCTGTGCATCTTTTGGGGTCTAAACAATCTCTATGCCAAGAATGAAATAAAGTACCCAGGGTCAGGTATCAGTTCTACTGGACATAGGTAATTCTTACTGAGCTATGTTCCCGGGGGGACAGAACCACTTCTCCATGGACAGTGGGAGGGATCTTTGCTGGGGAAGGGCTCCCCTGAGAGACAGGAAACCACAGCAGCTGAAAGAGGAAGACAGAGGAAGACAAAGAAGGGAGGAGAAAATTAGAGGCGAAGTCCCAGGCGAAGCCCTGTGGGCTCTTGTGATCCGGGCAGATAGAAGAACTCCAGCTCTGAAGAGACCTCGGTCTTCCAGAGAAGGAGGAGACCAAGAGACCTGGCTCCAGGGTGCATCCAGGGACAGCCTTAACCTGGACAGAAGCAGGGACACCTCCAGGGTCTGCCCTTGAGCCTGTACAGGGAAGACACAGCTCAGGAAAGCAGAGAGATTCCTGGGAAGGAGACAGGAGGTGACACAGCCACATTCCAGTCCCATGGAGAGCTCTTCAGAACATCAGCACAGGGAGCTCAGTTCCTGGAGGGGGCTCCTGATCACAGGTGAGACACCATCTCTGCAGGAGCCTGGGGGAGGGCAGAGGCAGCTGGTGGAATTCTGACCCAGATAGAGATGGGGACCAGGGGGAAGGGGATATGTCCCAGGGTTCTGTCATAGACATGGACTAAGAAGACTTAGGGGAGTCTTTCCTGGCCAGGGACAAGAAAGAAGTAGTGGCAGCTCAAGGCTATCCATCCCCATCCTGACACTCAGGGCAATGTCCAGTACTGAAATGGAGCCACCTGTGAAGGGAGGAAGGGAAGCTTTACAGTCAGAGGAGACCTGGGTGTGGATCCCAGCTCTGATGTGTACTGGCGCGTGCCCATGGTCAGGTCACCAAACTCTTAGCTTGGGTTTACCTGGAACACCACCTTCCTGCCAGTGATGTTTGGGAGCCAAAGTGTCAACCTTAAAATGTACCCAGAATTTAGTGAAAAGGCCCTTCCTGGGTTTGGGGCCAGGAGATCAGGGTTCAAGTGCTGCCTTTGCCTTTTCCTATTTTGTATCAATCAGATGTCTCACCTTATCTGGGCCTCAGTTTCTTTGTTTGTAAATGGTGAGCACCGGCTTCAGGAATCTCTAAAGTCTGGTCTTTGTCCTCAACCACAACTTTTTGTTGCTTCATTTCTGCCTCCATTGCCTTGCCTGGCTCACTGGCAGATCTGAAACAAGCCCGGGGATGGAGCAGAAAATGTGTCACATACCAAAGGCTCTGATTCTCTATAGAGGCTGGGGCCTTCACAGGCTTGTGGGCCCAAGAACCCCTCCCCACACACCCCACTGAGCTCCCAGCAGCCCCCACCCTTCTGTCAGGGACAGCTCAGTGGCCTTGGTCTCTCAGGAGGGCAGAGGGACCCTGCTGACCTCTGCCTCCTTCCTCCCCTCTCAGCCTCCATCCTCAGCTGCTGGATCCAGCCGAAGTCTGCTCAAATCTCTGTTGTGTCAAACCCTCCCTATGGGGAAGTGAACCACAATGTCACCTTGGACATCCAGGGCTTCTCAGGCCAGGCTCTCACTTATACTTGGTACAGAAAAGCAATAGCAGATGCCAACAGGATCGCTCGCTACACGGTTGCAACTGGCGTGCAGGACCCTGCAGGCATCCGGGAGAAGGTGCTCTCCAATGGCTCCCTGCTCATCCCTGACCTCACCCTCAGTGACACTGATGACTACCATGTAAGCATTGTTGATTTTGAAGGCAACATAATGTTTGGAGAAGGACATTTAACAGTGTATGGTAAGTGCTGCCCTTCCCCTGGGCATGTCTCACTTCTATTCCCTCCTTCAGTCTGGGTGGGAGACTCCCCTAAGGGAGAAGAGAAAATGCAGAGCGTGAGTCCCCTCCCCCCCATAATGTGGGCCACAGAGACAGAGCCCCTCCAGCCCAGATCAGTGTGATCATGGGTCACTGGGAGCACTGGAAAGGTCAAAGGTCATAGCTTCTGAGCCCTAAGCTGTTATTATTGGGGGGTAACTTCATGCTTCCTCCCAGCTCTCCCAGACCACACTGTGAAACCAAGAAGGGCCCTGAGGGCTTAGAGGGGCCTCTGTCCCCTTGGGTTGCTCCTGAGCCAGGCAACTTATTCCTGAAGTTCACCTTCCTAAGACATTTAAAACTCTATTGGAGGTGGGGGAGCATTGCTGGGTTTGGGGACCACTGGGCCCAGGAGAGCTCACGTCCAGACTTCCACAGCCCAAGAAACAGACGCCCAACAGCCTTGGTGCCCAGGCCCTTCTGTTCTTCTGAGGCTTCCAGAGCTGGGAGCCAGACCCCAGAGGAAGGACCCCTGTGTCACCTCCATTTCCTAGAGAAACAGGCAAGATCAGGGGCTCCAGGGTTCTGGGACGGGTCAGTCTGGGACAGAGGGTTCCAGCTCCCCTGAGCCCCATCCGCATGAGGAGAAAACCAATTCAGGGCCCAGGGGGGACCAAGAGGTCATTTGGGGCTCCAAGGAAGGACAACATTCCCGACAAGGAGAGCTTTCCTGCTGGGAAATAGGCTAACAAGGGCTGTCATTATGTGGAGCCAGAAGGTGTTTGAGGGCTCTGGGCGTCATATTTCATCTGATTCTCACAAGGACCCTGGGACGGAGGTGCTGTGTTTGTAAGTGAGGAAAAGAAACAGAGAGTGAGTGACGTGGCCAGAGCTGGTCATAACTAAGGCAGGATTCGATTTCAGGGCTTCCTGAGCCCCCCATCCAGCATTCTCTCTACTGCACACCCTCGTGGCCTCCTACCCGCAGGGTTACCTCAGGAGGGAGAGACTTCTCCAGGACGGCCCATCTTCCAGCAGGGACTAGTTGCCCATTTGACAGGGAAGCTTGACTGGGAGAAGGGTCAGCCCAGGCTCCTTAGCACTTGCTTCCAGGGTGGGCAGGGCTGGGAGTTGACCCAGATGGGTGTGTGTGGCAGGATGCCTTCAATGGCTACAGGTGAGAGGCAGGAGCCAGGATTTGGGGGCCCCTGACAGTCATTGCCAGTTGTCTTTTTGTCCCTGATCTGGGGAGCAGAGAATACTGTGAGAGAATCTGGTGATCCTCAACCACTGCTGAGACACCTACTACATCCAAAGGAACTGGCTGGGTGTGGGGCATGGCAGGCAAGTAAATCAATCTCTCAAGGAGCATGAGTCCTGTTGAGGAAACATATAAACAAGAATGTGGAATACACACGAGAAGCCTAGGAAGCAGTTCCAGAGCAAGGAGATTATTCAGAATAAGGCAAGTCCTGCCCTTGGATCCAAAAAATCCAAAGCATAAGTGAGCATGGGTCCATATGGGGAAATTACTAATCACCAAACCATAGGAAAAACAGTTAAACTAAGTAAGGATGGTTGACTCAGAGAAGGGAAGATTGGGGGCAGACACTCTACCTGATTTTTGAATATAAGGTTAGGTTGCCTAAAAAAAAGACCCATGGAAGATGAGATCATACAGAAACCCAGAATCCAATGGTGAGGCCCAGAAGAACTGAAGAAGACCAGTGGAGTGTGAGTGGACCAAGGAGTTAATACTTGAATCAGTGGGGTGATAAGACAACAAAAAGTCCTGAAGCAATTACAGCATTTTCACTTCAAAGAATAAGGAATTAATAGTCATTCTGGACTATCCAATGAGACGTGGAGTACTGTATTTGGGTCTAGAGTTCACAGTTTCCAAAGGATATTGATACACTGGAGAGCATCCACAAAAAGACAACCAGGTTGTGGAAAGTTCTGGGGGCCATATGATGTACTGATCACCTGAAGGAACCCAGCCCCTGGGACCTCCAATTATCTTATCAAAGAAATAAGAGAATGCATTAGATGCTGGGGAAGGCCCTTCTAGATGGAAATCCAGGACACTCTGATGTCTGCAGCTCTGAACATTCAGAAGCCTACTCTGCAAAATGTACATAATGCACTTTGAGCAACAAAGGAAAGAGTTCAGGTGCTGGAATAGGGAGCTTTTCCTTTTGTGCCAGAGAGCCCTGGGACAGTCAGGTGGTGGATCCAGGGATCCTTCTCACAAGGATGTTTTAAAATCCAGAAAAAAAAAGCCATAGGAAATCAAAGGAAACAATTCTATTTTAATAATTATCGGCATGTTTACTCTCATAGTGGACTTCCAGGTCCTATTTTTGTTGGAAATTCAAAGGCAGATAGTCTTGTAACTATGTTAGCTAGTATTCCTTTATTTCAGGAAGCCCAGGAATCCCATTCTAAATACCATCAGGCTGCTTGAGCTTTCCATTTACAATTTAGGATAACAAAAGAGGAAGCTAGGAGCATAGTAAAAAGCTGTACAGCTTGCCTTCCTTTCCACTCTCCTATGCTCCCTCTAGGGAAGAATCCTCGTGATTTGAGACCCAATGAAATCTGGAAATGAATGTGACCCATTATTAATCTTTTGGTCGTCTGTATTTTATCCACATTTTGGTAGATACCTTTTCAGGATTCACTTTTACAATGCCAGCAGCAAAAGAGACAGCCCGAGTGGTCACTGAATTCCTTATACAAGCATTCACAATTATGGGTGTGCCACAAGAAATAAAAATAGATAAGAGACCTGCATGTACTTCCAAACATTTTGAACACTGTGCACAGTATAAGAATTTACACACCACTGGCATACCCTTTAATCCTCAAGATCAGACAATTGTAGAAAGAAGAAACAGAGACATTAAGACAGTCCTCCAAAAACAAAAGAAAGGGGGAGCCACAGGTAACCCTAGAAAACTTCTAAATTTAGTTCTCTATACCATTAATTTTTTAATTTTTGATAAAGATGCACTAAAACCAGCAGACAGGTTTTATAACCCACCAGAAGAGCAGTGTCCAGTGCGAGCAGCTCCACTATCTTTAGATAATCACCAGGTGATGTGGAGAGATCCAGAAAGTGATGAATGGAAGGGACCAGATAGGTTAACTCCTTAGGAAAGAGGGTTTGCTTGTATCTCTACAGGTGGAGAAGGAATCAGATGGGTGCCAACAAGCCATATTTGCCTTGTCCATCAGATAGAAATAGAAAAAGAGAAAAATCTGGAAACAAAGGAGAAGATTTAAGAAACATCTGACACTGAAGGAGCATGGCTGACAATGAAACTGTTAAAATAACTTTAAATCTTCAGGAATCAGTGGATTTCTAACACAAGATGAGACTGTTTCAAGTTCTTCAAAACAAAGGAGAAAATTTAAGAAATATCTGACACTGAAAGAGCATGTTTGAAAATGGGACTGGTAAAAGAACTTTAAAATCTTCATGAATCATTGGATTTCCTAACACAAGATGAGACTGTTTCAAGTTCTTGAAAAACCAGCAAGAATCATTAGATTCCTTGAGAAAAAAATTGTTGATGAGACTATTGCAGTACTTCAGAGCTTACAGGAATTATTTGATTCCTGGCACATGAACTAATGGACAATGGATTCCTTTTGGACTATTTCTAGGACTTATGGACATGTATAAATTCTTCATGTTGATTCATGTTATTTCTTACATTACTACTAGTCTGTGTTATATTGCTATGTGCTTATGTATTTTATGTAATTATATGTAATGCCTCCCATATGGATGGATTTATATACACCTTGTTTCATACCTGTTTCAAGTGAGCCCCTTTAGAAACCCGCTAATCTGATTTGATTTTCTATTTACTTTGGTGTTTTCATTTCCCTTCCTGAGATGTCAGGGAAGGCATAACCACCACCTTCTTTTTATGGTGTTTTCACTCCTTTTTTGAGCAATCAGGAAAGGCATGATCACCTTTTTGGGTGATCTCATAGTGGACTCCTTGAGTCCTCCTTGAGAAGTCAAGGAGGTTATGACTGCCTATGTTCTAAATCAAAAGAAAGGGAGAGATGTTGGAATCCTAGTGTCAACTCAACTTTAAACAAGGTGAAAACTCAAGGGAGATGTCAGAATCATGGTGTTAACTCAATGGAATTGATACAATGCTTATTGGTTCACACCTTAGAATGAATCCTTACAAGGTGATAAGTTGCTAATACTGATAGAAAAAATGCTTGTGTTCACACCTTTAGAGAACTCATATAAGCAAGAAATATTTAAGTGCTCATTGGAGTTCACAGGTTTGGGAGATTTCAGGGTTTAGTATGAGATATTTCAATTCACACCTCCCTTAATCCCTCCCTCAGAGGAGTGGAGTTGACCTTTGGGAGATCATATATATAGAGGCCCTTAGTTTCGGGAGTTACTTCGGAACATTGACTGGATTCAGACAGGAGCACTCTGGGAGGAAGCCCACAAGCCCTCTCTCCAAGGCAAGAGAGATTCATTGCATCTTCCACCTTGTTGCTGGCTGGAGGCTGAAGAAAGCAGAGGCAAAGGACAAAGCTTCAAGACCTCTTGGAACCAAGCAGAGAGATAGGCCTCTAAGAAAACTAACTGGGCTATATAGGAAGCAGTAAAAGATCTGAACTTTTAGCACCTGGCTGCATTTGGGTGATTATTTACTCTAAACCAAAACTAAGGCTGCCTCCAGAAAACCTCCCCAAGAAATCTTCTCCCAGAGAGAACTTTATTATTTAACGAAGAAAAACACCAACAAAAACATTTTTAAAAGATCCTCCATTGAAAATTCTTGGAATAGAATGAGATGATTTTTGAGAAGGAAAAATCCTCAATGGATAGGGAAGGCATGGGGACGAGATTCAGAACCAGAGTTCAAATCTGGTCTCAGACACTTCACTAATCTGTCTTTGTCTCAGTTAGCTAAACAGTAAACTGGAAAGACTAATGGCCCCTGTTTCCCAAGGTTCTTGAGAGGATGAAATTAGATAATACAGCATTTCACACAGTGCTGGCCAATAACAATAATCATAATAATGAGAATAATAACATTTATATAACACATAACACATGCCAGGCATGTAGCAGGCACTTCATCGATGCTGTTCCCTATTCCCATTTCCAACTTAGTCATTAGATTTCGCATGTCCCAAAATCTGTCTCAGGGCGGGGGGGGGGGGGGGGGGGGGGGGGGGGGGGAAGGGGGATGAGAGGGGGAACAATTTAGGACCCAGCACACCCTCCCCTATGCTTCCTCTTCACCTTCCTTATAAGCATAACCCCTGAACCAGGGGGCATCTCCTTGCCCATGGACCAACTCTGTATGTCTATAATGCAAATACTTGGGCTTGGGCTTTAGGTGGTTTTTTGTCATGAAGACATGACCTGGGGAAGCCACAAGCCAATGACTCACACAGCTCTCTTTTTCTCTCTATAGAAAGAACAACCAAACCTAACCTCACAGTCAACAAAACCAACGTCATAGAGAATGACACTTTGGCTTTCACATGTGGCACAGAACAGGTGGGAGTGGACATTCTGTGGTTCCTCAATAACAAGTCCCTGATTCTCAATGAGAGGATGAAGCTGTCCATGAATAACCAGACCCTCACCATCCTGTCTGTGAAGAGGGAGGACATTGGGTTCTATGAATGCGAAATCCAGAATCCAGTCAGTTCCAGCAGAAGTGACCCCATTACCCTGACTGTGAACTGTGAGTGACTCTGAGTATCCTCCCTCTCCTGTCCTTTCCCCAGCAGTGACACAGCTCATCTCTTCTCTTCTCTTCTTTACACAGATGGACCAGACTACATTACATTTGCTCCAAACCCCGAAAAAGGAGAGATTGAGGTCAAATTCAAAGACTCACTGATATTAGAGTGCCGTGTTGAGTCTTACCCACCTGCCCAGTATAGATGGCAAGTCAATGGCACTGTGAACTCTGCCTTCTCTAATAATACCTATGTCATCAAAAATGCAACTTGGAAAGATTCAAGAAAGTACACATGTGAGGCAAAGAACAATGTCACCAACTTGTCGGTCTCTAAGAGCATCACAGTTAAGGTGGTTGGTAAGTGTTCTCTCCCTTCCCTCAGAGAAAAAGGATTTGGGAATTGGTCAAAGGTGGGGCCAGGAGCAGATGCTCAGGCTTATTAAGGAAGGCAGGTTTTCACAGGGAATTGGCAGAGGACATGTAAAGAAACATGATTCCACAAAAGGTGGTCAGCCTGGCAATTAGTTTCAGTTCATTTACTGTGATTTTGGCCTTGGTAAAAATAGAGACCAATCTCTAAATTGTAATAGACAATACAGGTTCATTCATCATTTGATACACATTTAGCTGCAAACTTTCTGCAGAACACTGTGCTAGGACCAGAGGGAAATATACAACATTTATCTAAGTCTCCATTACCAATTCAAGAACCTTAAAATCTAATAGAAACATCAGACCCCAAAGACAGGTAATTGATACACATTATTACAGGATGTGCATAATAAGACTATGCCACAAAATAAACTGTTGCAAGAGAGCTTGGATGGGAAAGAAAATCTCCACGGGGAGGCTGATCAAAAATCAAGTCAGGTTTCAAAAAAGAACTCTCTCTTGACTTGTCTTTTAAAGGCTATGGAGGAGTTCAACAAATCAAAGGGGAGAATATTCTATTTTCATGGAGAAATATCCTGAGGCAGTGTTCAGAGGTGGGAGTATATACTCTGTGTCTGAGTGGCAAATATAGAACAATACAACCTGAGCAGATAATACATAGCCAGAAGAATATTAGCGAGGTCTGCTCTTATTTTGTATAAAGGTTTGAATGCTAGGCTGAGAACACCAAAGGTGACCTAGTACTTAATGGGGAGTTCCTGAAGCTTAATTAGAAGAGAAGAAAAGATGATTAAATATATCTGGTTAGTATGGTTTTCATCAGCACTCAAAGGTGAGAGTTTTGTTTAATGTGACCATTGTCACATCTCTATTTCATTTGTGACAAATTAGTACAAACAACCCAAATGTGTAAAAGTCTGGAGAACATAAAGTTCTTTTTCAATCCCTCAATTTCAATTAATGGGATGAAAATGAAGGAAACAGAGCTGTTAGTGGGCAGGAGTCATTATACAAATGCTTTTGTAAAATGCTTTGTCACTGAGAGATCAGACAAGGGAACAGAAGGAAGAAGATAAAGAAGTAGTTCTCCATCACAGCCATTCTAACAAAGGTTTCAAATGACCAAAGAAAAAACCCAGTGAGTCATTTTTCCAGCCCATTCCAGTGGTGCAAATCTGGCCATATGGACTGATCAGGAAGGTGTCAAGAAGACTTGAGACTAAATGAGGTCTCTAGGCTGTGTATTGGGGAAGAAATCTTCAAGGATGCAAGAAAATGAGCCTGGTGCTGGGCAAGGAGCAGCAAGAGAGGCCAAGAGCCAGCTTGGAGTTATGAGCCCAAAACTAGGTCACAGAATCAGTGCTGAAGAGTGAACCTGTGCCTAAAGATGGGAGAAGCTGTGCAACCAATTTAGGCTTCATAGTGAACAAGGACCAGGAGTTTAAACATCTGTTGGGGTCTGAGACCTGCAGTTGAGTAACCAGAACAAGGGAAGGCTTATAATTCTACATCAACAAAGCCTTTTAGCTAATTGACAGAAGCTATGGTCAGCAGCAGTATACTGGAACCCTAATTAGAGGCAAGACTGTAGTAGCATTGTTAAGACTCAAATCTAAAACAAGAGCTCATAAAACTCAGATAAGAAGGGCAGTGACCAAAATTCACTCCAGATAAGCTTGCTTTGAGCATACTGAAAATTAGCAGGTCACCATCTTAATCCACTACTCGTGTTCAATAGAAAAGTGCCAACTCAAATAAGACTAGAATATTGAACAAAACATGCTATCAATGCGGGGAGGGAGGAGAAGCTGTCATTAAGACAAGAATACCCAAAATAAAACTAAAAGGAAAAGTTATTTCAAAATATCTGCAAAGTCTCCAATGAAAAAAAAAAAGAGTTGAATCCACAGTCAATTAAAATTACTAGAAGGAATATTATTAATAATAGATTTTTAAGAGTTTAAAATTATTATATAGAACCATATAAAAAATTTAAATTTACAAAACATTTTAGGAGTATTCTGCCATTTAATACTCACAAGATCCCTGGGAGATCAATTTTACAAATTTTACAAATGAGGAAACTGAGGCAAATAGAGGCTAAGGCTAGGATCACACAGCTGGAAAATATCTGAGGCTAGTTCAAATTCAGGCCTTCTTGACTTTAGGTTCAGTACAATGGAGGAAAAGAAGATTAAAAAGAATTGACACTTAGTAATATAAGTGGTCACAAAGTTATTCAAATAACAAACTCCCTGAAAATTACAATGGACCAAAAACAAATTAATGAAACCATGAGTCAAAAAATATTAAAACAAAGCCTTATATGAACAAAAAGGAAGAGAGGAAGAAGAAAAGGAAAAAAATCTCAAAAAAAAAAAAACCAAAAAACTGGAAAATACCATTAAAACCAGAAGACAAAGACAAAAAGAAAGTGTTCAACTATCAAGGAATCACAGTAATTTACATAAAGAAAGAAAAGATTAACAAAGTGGATTGGAAAGCAAAAGTCAAATAATATGTAGCCTATAAGGAAGACATTTTAAATACACACAGTTAAAATTATGGATCTAGAGAAAATTTTATTATGAGTCAGCTAAAGTCAAAGCACAGTAGTGATCATCTTGATGATAATGATGTAAAAGTGGTTTTTATTTTTTAAAAAATAAACAGGGAAACTTAATTGTACTGAAAGGTACCATAGAGTGAATTATTGTACAATGAATTTGCACTAAATTGAATATTATCTTAATACATAAAGGAAAAGCTAATAAGATCTCTGGTGATTAATGAATAAAGAAAAGTATATATATATATATATATATATATATATATATATATATATATATATTCTTTTTTTCAGCATATTTATATTCTCATCCTTGTGTTTTATTTTGATAAGAACTGACCATCCATGTATTAAAGCATAAAAACAAGGAGATACCCAAATGAAAGTGGCTCTGAGCTCAGTGCCGACCACTTCTGTGTCTATTAGGAGAGAGCATCATCTAGAGGCATAATTCGGCATATGCATAGAGCCAAGATGCCTTGGTTCCAACACCAGGTGGTTTATTACCCAGTAAACCTTGTACAAGTAGCACAGTTTCCTGGGAACTTCCAATTTTTCTTATCAAACATTGAAGTCCTACTCCAGCAGTGATAAAGAGTGTGCAAACAGGGGCCGGGTGGAAGAATTCCTTATGAAATATTTGAATTTATTGGTCAGAGAGACAAATCTACACACAGGATTGCAATGCTTATTCAGCCAATACATAGTACATTCTTTGCTACTCCTATATTCACCTGGTCCACTGAGATGCAAATGCACACTGAATTTTGGCCACTTCAATAGAATTGTAAATGGTTGTGATGCACATCAGAGCAAAATTATTACACCATTGTCTTCAAGGACATTTTTCCCAAATGCCTTTGGGCTCCATTGAGGACTGCTTTTCCTGTTCTATGTTCAAAGATGTGTTTTTGATCTGTTATAGAGGAGAGTTTGCATTTTGTTTCAGTAGTAAGGATCTTTATCAATATAATTGATCTGTTTCTATGGTTTACTGGGAGGGAAATTATTGAGCCAAGTTACTATAAGTTTCACAACCTGAAATGGACTCTTACCTCCTGGCCCTCTACAATCAAGACAATAAGAAGCTACATCAGATGTTGAGGAAGGCCCTTCCAGATGGAGATCCAGGACTATCTGATCTCTGCCAGCTTTGAGCCTTTAGTTACCTGGTCTGAGAAAAACTCACAGGGATCATCATGCAAAGAGCAAAAAGCATTCAAGTGCTGGAAGAGGAGAAATCATGATGAACCAATGCATCTTCTCTTGGAGCCTCCATTTTTTCCTTTGTTAAATAGAGTGTGAGATCCTGGAGGGTATCCTAAACATAAAGGTTAAAGGGATCTAAAAGGCAGCAAGTATAGCAGCCTCATTTTACAAATGGGAAACTGAGGCCTTAGAGGAGGTAAATGTCAGCATATGGAACTGAAACAGACATCAGAATCATAAAGTGAGCACTCAATCCTTTCTAAAAGCTTTTGGATTAGCTCTACAAATTAGGGGAGTAATTGAGGAACAGAATAATGGGAGCAAAGGTACTTCCATCTTTTGTGCCAAAAAGCCCTGGAGCAAAGAGGCTGCTGGATCCCAGGGAACTCTTCTTTTAATCCAGAAAATAAAATATTTATGAAATCAAAATGAAAAGTTCTATTAACACATAGATAACAACATAATTTTTAAAATAAATTCATGAATCCTGTATTATGGACCTCCAGATTAGAAGGAAGTGGTTAGGGAGAGGCAGCAAGAAATCACATTGGATAAGGTCTGAAGTCAGGAAGACCTGAATTCAATCTAGCTTTAGACACTTGCTAGATGCTTTATCCTGGCAAATTACTTAACTTTTCTCTGCCTCAGTTTCTAGAAGTCTTAAGTGGGGAGGATGATGGCACCTACCTCCCAGGGTTTTTGTGAGGATTAAAATAAGATAATATTTGTAAAGTGTTTGATGCAGTTTCTGGCAATGATAATGATAATGATAATTAATAATGATGATGATGATGATAAATATCATTTGTATAGTACCATATACCCCAGTCACAGAGTAGGTACTTGGTAAATGCTTGCTCCCTTCTCCCATCCAGTTTGGTCATTATATTGTACGTGTTGGTTACTTTTCCTGCCCAAATCAGTGTAATTACAAAGTCCAAAGGCTGAGCACAGGGCTTATGAAAGTGAGAAGAAGAATAGAGAATAACAGGGTCCTGGGCTATGGAATTGGTGAAGTATGGTCAGGGTTCCAGCAGAGATAAGCCTGGAAATCTAGGGAACAATTGCAATTCTGTAGTTTGTGTGCAGAACTAGGGCACAGAAGCAGTGGTGACTGGGGAGGTGACCAGTGCCAAGAAGTCCCAGGAGCAGTGCCCCCAAGGATTTCTAGGTGACAAGGAGCTGGAGTTTCATCCCCTACTTAGTCTAAGACCTGAATTGAGGAACCAGGGCAAAAAGCTTGGAACAAGGGGAAGCCTCTAATTCTGAAACTGCAAAACCTTGTAGCTAACTGACATTGGCTGGAGTCACCAGGAGTCTACCAAAATTCCAGCTAAGGACAAGTCTACATTAGAGTTGCAAAGTCTCGAATCTATGGCAAGAGCTTCTAAAAAAAAATCAGACAAGTATGGCAGTGATCAGGGTTTTCTCTGCATAAGGTTGCTTTTGGCACACTGAAAATCTGCAGCTCATTGCACTGAGCCCCTCCTGGTTTCCTTAAAAAACACAATATTAAATACTCAGAGAAAACAGCACAAAGATATCAGAGAATAGAAATTAGGCCCAGATATTTCTTCCAGAAGAATGAAGAGCTTGATTCTAGTAAGAAATGTTAATTCATACACACTTAACATGTATTGGATTATTTGTTATCTTGGTGGGAAGGATAAGGGGAAGATGTGACTGTTTTTAAGAGTTTATGGCATATGAGCCTTTTTGTAATGTTCTGACTAGCTTTCTGGGGATCTTTGGCTAGTCCTTCATTTCAGCTGAGTAATCACCACGAGAATAGCCAGGGATAAAGTCAAAATGTCTTTATTGTCTCCTTCACTGTCTGTCTCCTTGCCTGTGGCCCAGACTAGCTTTCTGGAGGCCTTCAGACAGGCCTTCTTTACTCTCAATGGAGAAATGAAGGAGGGCAGGCCAGCCACCACAGTGTTGGGATATGAAGCAAATATCTCTAGTCCAGTGCTTGTTGGCTCTTATATACTCTATTATAATTACATCATTGTAGTTGTCAATCTTGTGGAATAGGGATCAATCTTGTGGGACTATATCACCTACTAAGTACATGTAAAATTAGATATGCATTGTCTTATCAATTCCACTAAATTAACACCTTGTAAGAATTCTTATTTTAAGTACATTTCTCCATAATTCTGGCCCATTACATCCTTTAATCTCTGAGGTGAGATGAATGAGGCAAGAGACTCATAGGGTGTGAAAAGAGTCTGTTTATTATGCCCTACAACATTTTGCAAGCATGGTCAGCACGTGAACAGTACACAATCCCAAATCACCATTCAGAGAAGCAGTGCGTGGACTTTGGTATGGCATCTGCCAATGGGAGGAGAACCAATCCAAGGTGCTGTTCAGGCATCCCTGTTTATGTAGGTTGGGTCAGACTCTCGGCTTTCTCTTGTTCCCACAATCATAAATCAATACTCTTTGCTTAACAAGGATGTTTCTGCAACATGGCAGAAACTTATTGTGCATCAAAGATCAGCATGGCCTTGGTACTCCCTCTTGGCAGTATTCTTATCTTTGCAGGAAGGGAAGGAAAAAAAATTGGAACACAAGGTATTGCACAGTTGAATGTTGAAAATCATCTTTGCAGGTCACACAGCTGGTAAGTGGCAGAATCAGGTCTGGAGACTAGATTGCTATACACCAAGAACCTGTGTTCTTTCCATGAAACCATACCAGTGCTTACTCATGGCCTTGGTATTTTGAGTTCCCTGAAGTTTGATTATGTAACTCAAGCTGTCAGAGTCCTCCTGCTACATCTGATGTATCTCTGCTGGCAGTAACGCTTAGCAAAGTGCTCACTTAGTATGAGAATGCATATTTCCTGCTATGGATGCAAACTTGAATCTTTAAGGAGACCTTTGCTGAAGAAATGCTAACCTTTAACATGAAAGTAATTTTCCCAAGACACCCAGATTCCTAATTTTCTCTAATTTTTCTCAAAAAAATTCTCAAAAACCAGACAAGTATCCCGTCTTTAGAGAGCAGAAAACAATCCAGAGAATAGACACAGTCATCTTTTTGTAATTAGGAAACCGGGTAATAAAAGTGGATAAAATGAATTTTCAATGATTAGGCTGTCAATTAGTAACAAATATAGTATGGAAATTACCCAGTTGCCCTGCTTAGCAGTATATGCTTTTCTCATTTGACATTGTAGTATAGTAAAAGAATGTCAGATTGATTTAAATTTTGTTGCTGCCACATAGGAGATATAGTATTGTGTACAAGTCATTCAACATCTACTAATGATTCTTGATCTGTGAGATCAGGATATTAATAAATAATAATGCTTATGCTATCTACCTCATTCATGAATTAACTATGCCAAGTTCTGAGGATGGGGAAAAAAAAACTCTTTGCATATATTTTGAAAACAAAAGGCTACTGCTTAAGAAAGAAGAATCAAAGTAAAAGAAAAGGTAAACAAATTTTAAAGAATTAATAAAAATACAATAAAAGAGTTCTTTTAAAGGCTAGACAAATTTGATCCATTTAAATTCCAACCAAAAACACAAAGGAAAAAGAAAAAAAGAAAAGAGAAAAATGTTAAGGACTTGAGTAGAAATTTACAAAAGTTGAATAGAATGACCTTATGCAATTATTGCATAGGGATAGAAAAGAACATGCATATTTGTAAATCAACAAGGACAAAACATTCCACATATGTGGAAATGTAAAATCTTTATCTATAATTGGGCAGTTTGAAATTGGGAGCTCCTTGGAACATGCTGGTCCAGGGGAGAAGCTTCAGAGCCCAGACCGTCCAAGGATGGGCGGGCAGAGAAAGGCTCCGAGGGCAGAGAGAGACATAGAAGGCAAGGAAAGGGCCCAGAGCAGGGAGCAGGCAGGGTCCTCCTGGCCACGGAGTTCCCAGGGGACTCCCCCGTGTCCCACGGCCTGCCCTGGCCCAGTCCAACCAGACACTGGCTCCTCACCAGGCTTTCTTTAATTATAAAAGTAATTCCAGGCCTAATTCTCACCACATACATTTTTAAAGGAATTTTCTTCTAACCTACATACATGCACAAAGGGAGCACATGCACAAACCCAGCACAGCAGGAACCCATGTGCACACGGAAGCGCACACATCCCTCACACACATGCACACACACGATTCCAGAGAGCCTCCTTAAAGCAGCCTTGCTCACTAAGTACTAAGTATATGCTTATATAAGTATATGCACTAAGTATGTGCTGTAATGATGTAATTATACTGAGGTATTTAAGGGCTGAGAGGATTGGAAATAGAGACATTCCATCTTTGACCATCCTCCTGGTGCCTCTCCTGCCTCCTGCACTCCTCCACTAAGATCAAAATAGTCCCTAGGTCCTCCAGAGAGCTGGTATGGACACAGTATTGGGCGCCCAAACAGGGATCTCCAGAATGGCATTACATCATCATTCAAAAAACATTTACTAAAACTATACAGAGTACCACATTCTGTGTACAACTGCTAGAAACTTCATGGTGGAGACCCCTCAAAAACACTCAAGGTTCCTTTTCTCTTATACTTACTAGAACAAAATATGGGAGGAAGTAATGGTTCTTCATTTTCTGGAGGGGCCATCACTGGCATTGTGATTGGAGTCCTGACTGCAGTAACTCTCATTGGGACCCTCATCTATATCCAGTACTTCAGGCAGACTAGAAGGTAAACTGATGCTTCCTGAGGTTTTTCTCCCTTATAAGGTCTGTCTTCCTGAATGGGGGAGGGATATCAGCAGGGTCTTCTGCATCCTGCATCCAACCCTCTTTTGGATTCTATCTACCTCTCTTTTCTAACTCCTACTTTTCAAAATAGTTCTTTTGGTGGTTCCTTCTCTGGGCTTTCATCCTATTCCATTCCTTTACTTGATAGTCCCTTTATAGGTATTCACTTCCACATTGGAGTGGGGCCTAGAACTTTCTATTTTTCCTGGATCCTCAAACAGAGGCTGAATTTAATGAATAAAGAGAGAAGAGTGAAAGGAAATACACTGAGGAAGAAGATAGGTTACTACTCACAACCTAGTGAGAAGCCAAAGGAAAGAAATACCAGTGAGGCAGATCCCCAGTGCATGGAGAAGCTGAGCAGGACCTATTGGTGAAGAAAGTAACAATGAGAAGGTTGTATTTAGAAACAAGGCATGGAGCCTGAGAATATCCAAAGACAAACTTTGACTCTGCTCTAGTGGTTCCTTCTCACTGAGGGAAAATCTTTCATTTGCATGAGAATGACAGTCCGTCATATCTATTCTTTCTGAAGGGCCAGCAAACACCAACTTTCAGAGAACAACCATTCAGCACGACAACATGGTAAGTGAAAGCACCAAACAATGAAACCAGTACATAATGGTGGCCTTGGGAGAAATGGTTCCAAACACCTTTCTTTGTTCAGGGAGAATCTTTTAGCTATTCTTCTAATGAGGACTACCTCCTTTGTCTTTGCTTTGATCAGGAAATCTCACACAATTCAATTCTCAAAATAGTTTTCCACTTAAATCATCTTAAATAGTATTTATTAACTTGTATTACTAAAGCACCTAATATTTGGAGGACTAATGTTTGTGCAGGGACTAGCAATGGTGATTCTCCACACTCCCCTCCCTTTTCTATTAAGCTGCTTACCTTCTGATTTCACACTTAACCCTGTCTAACCCTGAGGAAACATCCCTCTGCCACAATTTACTCTTATAAAGAGAGAAGGCTGGAGTAGCTGCTCTCTGTAGTTCCTTCCACCTCAATAACTTTGATTTCAAATCACTGCTCAAATGCAAACTCTTCTTAAGCACTAAATGAGAGGCATGTTGTTTGGTTTTCTTTGGAGTTAGTGTTGCTATGGCCAAAGAACTCATCCCCAAATGGCCAATCAGTTGAGGATGAGCCTCTCCATATGTAGTGAGAGAAACTTTCCAGAATGAGACCCCAGTAGCACAGCCTTTAGGAGCTCTGGCTCACCTCCTTGCTTTGACGAGTCAACATAGCCAGGCATTGTACCAATGTGCCAGATTCCTTGCCCTCATTCTCTGTTCTGTCCTCTAAGACAGATTCAGAGGTGAGTGGAGGTGTTAAGGTCAGCCCCATCTACACTCAGATTCTGAAGGCAATCTCTTAGAACCAATGATCTGAGGGTGCCCAATGCATCCTAAAGTCCTAAAATCTCAGAACTGTAGATGACAGGCATCCTGGAATTTCTTCCCTGGCATTTTGTCATGTTGTCCTCCATATCTGGAAGATTCTCCTATATTCTCTTAACCTTTGGACTTTAGGGCTTCCCTTGAGTACCAGTCCCCAAGAAGCCTTTCCCAATTCTTCTTCATTGTAATGCTTTCCCTCTGTTGATGGTCTTTCCAATAATCCCATCTGCCATGTTGGTACAGAGTTTGCAAGTTGTCTCATCCATTAAACAACAATCTCCTCAAGGGCACCAATTGCTTTTCCAGGCATTTCTTGGTATGCCGCATGCTTAGCACAAGATAAGGTACAGGAATGTTTATTGACTGACTCCCTGTGAGGGGAAATAGGGGAAAAGGAACAACATTCCCCCCCCCCCAATATCATCTTCATCTATTTGTTGGGTGAGTAGGGGTTAGAAAGAGGAAGATACAGTCCATTTGGAATTCAGGCTCAGGAGATACCAAGGAAATCTTCTGTCTGTGTTTCTCTCTCCTTTCAGGTGAAGACATCATCCTGTATGAAAACACTGTTCACTTTAGAGGTTCAGCTCTGCCTGCACAGGTAAGGACACAAGTTCTTCTTCAATCATTTCTAGAACTGTGGGATGTTTGTTATGGAGTTCAAAAACCTGGAGATTCTTCCTGATCCACACCCTTAGGCTTTTAGTGTACCTGAGAGATTGCAGGATCACTAGAACACCCTAATGAGCAGAAGAGTGTCTGAAGGAGAGTGAAGAGATAGGTAAACATTTCCTAGCATTGTCAAGAGGTCTGGTTGTGGATAAGTCTGAAGAAGAGAAAAATTTTGGAGGGGATGCGATGGAAAATGTGGACCTGATCACCATCTTTGGAGATACAATATGTGGGAGAGAGAGAGATTTGGCTTCCTTGGCTCCACAGGGCACAATAGGGAATAAGGAATGGGATTTGTAGCAGTCAGTTGAGACAATGTCAGGAAAACTTCCCAGAAATAAGATGTCAAGTGTTCTTTCTACAAGATGCCCATCTCTCCTCTCTAAGATGACAATACTCTAGTTCAAGATGTCATCAATTCAGCCCTGAAGTATTGCAACAGCTTCTTCATTGATGTCCCAAGCCTTAGAGTCTTCCCTCTCCTCCACACAGCTGGCAAACACATATGTAAGCATAGGTTTAAGCAAGTCCCTGTCCTTCATCAAGAAGACTCAAGGCATGAATAGAAATCATGACCACCCATAGTTTGTTTAGTTCCACTTTCTGAGTTCACTGGTGTGAGAAACTCCCCATCTCAATATTTATGGATAACCCATAAACTTGGAGTTCTGCTAGTCATAAAAACCTTAAGGGTTTTCCCCAGGTTCTGAAGGCCAGTTTGTGGCAGAGGCCAGTTGTGAAATCTACTGTTTCTGACTTCCAGGCCAATTCTTTACCATGAATCCCTGTTCCCTGGATGGCTCTTAGGTCAGTTTTACCAGATTTATCACTTTCTTGTCCTTGCTGAACTCAAAGGTTCAAACTAATCAGTCCCACTGTTGTTATAAGGACACCACCTTCCATCTGTCCTCCCCGGCTCTCTATTCAGGTTATGTCCCATGCCTTGAAGGAGTTTCTTCCTCACTTCCCTCTCATGGAAGCCTGTTCCCTCTGCCTAGTTCAGTTCAAGTGCTAAACCCCACCAGGAACCTCTCTGCTCATTCCTATTCCTCATGCCATTCCTCTGCTCATCTGTCTCTATATGTTTGGTATCTAATTGTCTCTGTGCTAATTATTTATTCCTGATAGAATATCAGCTCCTCAACAGCAAGATTCTCTTTCTTAATTCATCCCATAAATAAAAGAATGAATGATTATTCATTCAGTGAATGATTCATATCCGCATAATATTCAGAGCTTTAAGAATAACCCTCTCCTAAGTGAAGACTTTATTAATACATGTAAAAATTTTCATTGCCCACCATGAGATCATTTTTAAATTACGAAGTCTGCATGTATTGAGAAATGGTGGCCAAAAGGGGACATTTTGCTTTGGGAAATTACAGAGATGGTGAAAGGCAACCGAAAGGCAACCAAAGTTGACTTGTTTATGGTTACAGAACTGGAAAGCAGGAGGGAAAGGAGGAAGGGGGTGGAGGGAGAGAGGGGGAAAATTGGAACAGAAGTGAGTGCAAGGGATAATATTGTAAAAAATTATCCTGGCATGGGTTCTGTCAATAAAAAGTTAGTATAATAAAAAACATTTTAAAAAAAGAGAGAGAAAGGAGGGTAAAGGAAGTGATGCTCAATTGGTCAGATATAAGAGTGAAAGGATTAAGTCCTGCAGTGCTTGTTTTATGGATCAATCCTGGCAGGCAGTGAAGAGCCATCAAGAAAGGAAGTAACTCCTGGATGGAGCCTAGGATTTTATTGGTGGGCACCTACTGAGATAACGACTACTAAGGACAGAGAGGTTTTTATATCCAGATTTCCAGGCAGAAAAAACAAAAGTCTTTCCAGGATTTATGCACAATATCAGGCACAGAGTATGTGCTAAATAAGTGCTTCTTAAAAGGCTGGAGTTGGATTGGACTACCTGGGACATGGCATCCTACTCCACCCTGGCAGTCTCCAGGAAAGGTTAGAGGATGCCTTGTCACATGATTTGTAGAGGACATTGACAGTAGAGTCTAATGGTCTCTGAGATCCCTTCTAACTCAGGGATCCAAGTCTGTGAAATCTCTAGGACCCCTTCTGATTGTCACATGTCATAAGATTCCTTCTAACTCAAGCATTGTCTGTCCTAAATTCCTTTCCAACTCTGAATTTAAAAGCTGCTACTAGCTATTTTTTTTTTCATTTTCACAGGGCCCAGGCTCCTCCCCTACTTTTCCTGAAGACCTACCTGAGAGTTCTTACCAGGTATGTGCTCCAGGAGAGGCCAGAACTCTCTCAGAGACCAAGAGAGAGGTCAAAATGGTGGCTAAGGATGAAGTTCTTGCTGATGGGACAGAGAACAGGAATGGGGCCAGGGTGGAGGGAAGTGGAGACATGATGTGGGAAAGGGAGGGCCTCCTAATCCAGTCTCCATTCTGTGATTCCAGTGACATCTCTGCTCTCTACCTTTAGACGTTGGACATCACCAGAGTGGATGTTTATGACAAGATCGACCCCTGGAAGAAACCTGAAGTCTAGGAAGAAACCTAGGGATGTTGGGACACCCTTCTATCACTGTTCATGAAGAAGGATTCAGAGGCATCTCTCAGGAAAGAAAGCAGACACATTGAAGTAAATGAGAATCAAATGGGAAAGAGAGAAAGAGGCTAGATTTGGGTAAAGGGGAGGTTTCTAGGGAGGCAGGGACCCTCAGATGTCCCAGAAAGGATCTAGAGGAATGAAAGAAATCAGACCTATGTGCCTGAGCTGTCAAAAAGCAAGGCAGCCTTTGGAATGAGTATGGGTACACATAGGGACTGTTGCTCACCAAGTGCTTCGATATCTTGAACATCACCACATTTTCCTGTCTTCTTTATCCCTTTTATTCACATAAATATCTTTTTGGAACCTTTTGTGCGTGTTCCCACTGAATGTGGGAATAGAAGATCCATTATATCCGCATGGTCCTAAGATGTTGTGATTCTCAGCATCATGGTTTTGGGCTCCTTAATTCCAGTGGAACAAGGAATCTTGTCATAGGGTATAGCTTCTAGGGGAAATATACATATAATTTTAAGGTCCCCTGATCTTAGAGTGCTTCTGTCCTAATGATCTATCAATAATTATAAATCTTCTGGCTTTAGAATCAGTGGTCCTGAGCTCCTCCTGACTTCAGAGGACTATTGTTCTAACAATCTGTCTATCAATGATTGTAAAAGTCTTCTTTCCAAGGAATATTATATTTTTCCCTTAGACTTTAAGAAACATATATTAGTGATCCTGAGATCCTCTAACCTTAGAGTGTCATTGTTTTAACACTTTTCCAATAATTCTAAAGTCTCCAGGCCTGAGAAAAACCCTACTAACATTTATGACAGTCAGATACATAATCTGCTGATCATTGATAACCAAATTCCTGAAACCACTCCTCAGTTCTATCTCTGGCTCATAAAATTAGCATATCAGTTTCATGAACTCCATAAATTTGTCTCTTTGCTCCTAGTTCTTTGCTAAATTCTTTTAGAACTTAGCTCGCTTCAATTGGCATTACAATTACAATAAACATGGCCCCTTGACTTGGACATGGGTTCAAGCAAAATTTTTTGAGACACATTGCAAAACTGATCTGCGACTCCCAACTTTTTGGGGTCCCTTCCCAACCTCAACAGTTTGTGGCCTGGTATGGGGAGAGCCTGGCCTCCCCTAGCTTAATTCCCTCCTTGTCAAGATAAGCCACAGGTTTTTTCACCCTCAATCCTATAGCTAGGACATAGGAAAAAACTAGGAGAAGTCTTGTCTAGGTCTTCATGAGCTCCACAATCTGCCAATCTTTGGATTGGAATAGGAAATTCTTGAAATTGTAGGCAAAGTTCCCGAGGAACCTTTGCCACCTTTCCACCTTCTCTGGGATGCAGAGGAGACAAGGTGCTATGGGATGACTTTTGGCAAAAAAAAAAAAAAAAAAACTTCTATGGCTTTTGATAAAGATGGGTTAGTCCTCTTTGATGTTACTTTTGTCTGTGTCTGTGTCTCTGTGCAAAATGTTTGTGTCATGTTTGTTCTGTGAGCTACATTCTGTTACCTGGAAAGATTTAAAATGTTTCCAGCAACCACAAAAAACTTGTATGCTATAGTTGAATTCTGGGAAGATTTCTTAACATCCTTGATTCCCACTTTAAAAAGGGAAAAAGCCTAACTTTTTCCTGAGACCTCAGCTATGGCCAAACTGAGGACCTCAGAAATAAAGTTAGCTAATTAAAAATAAAATAAGAACATAGCAGATTGTCAAATTTTGAGAGCAATGATTGAGCAGTCTCACAATTTGTCATTTTAAAATTGCATTGAGGATAATTCTGGGAAATTACCCCATTCTGAAAGACAAGAAAAAGAAAAAAACTAATGGTAAATAGCAACTTTTTACCAACCCTTCCTTACCGCCTATCTTGTCCAGAATCCCTTTCTGTTCCTTTAGGAAACCCCTGTTATACCAAGAAAAACAGCAAGTGAGATTCAGTAAAATTTCAAGTGGAATTTATTTGCTGGTGACTGCAAAGGGCATAGCAGGACCCAAATCAAGAGCCCAGAACAGGGGGAGGCAAGAGTTTACAAAAGCTAAGATAACAAGCTAGAGGGTCGTTAATGGTGTAAGGAGGAAAATAGAGAAGCAGACATCAGTAGTTTATTAAGAGCTAGGGAGTTCGGAGAATAGGAGTACAGGATGGGGTGCTCTAACCACAGTGCACAAGGACATGGCATTCAGTTTAGACAAAATACTTGGGTGAGTGGGGGGAAAGGGCAAGCAGGAGCTGGGACAATCCTCCCCACTTCTCATAAGAGAGTCAAAAAATTCATCATCAGGATCTGGGAAGGATCCTGTAAATGTCGATATCTGGAGTTTTTTTATGAAAAGGAGTTTAATTGAGTTAATGCAGGACTGGATGAATCATGTCAGATGGGAAAACAGACAGGTTTCTATAGTAAAGATGAGAGCAAGGAGTAAAAGTCCCAAGATCCTGCCTGGATGTATCAGCACAATGAATGACTGAGAGCAAGCTAAGGACAGATGTGGTTGGAGGGGAAGAGGATAGTAAAGGTTTGGGGGTCCCAGATAAATGAAGGGGAACAGGGACCAAGGAAGGTGGCCAGAGGAGCAACGATGTTGGTCCAGATAAGAGGCCTATGAGGAGTTAAGTCAATCCAGGGGCTTCTTTAGAGTTCATTAAAAGGACTCAGATCCTAGCTATGAGAAGTAGCATCAGGATCATCATGTCTGAGGTTCCATGTGTGAAGGGTCCTACAAAAGGGGCTTGTAGGAACTTTGACAGTTATGTAAAGAGAATTTCAGGAGCCAACCTCACAGCTTATGGGGAACTGCCATTTTGGGGATAATAAAAACTGATCAGCAGTAATTGATGGGCTCTTTTCTGGGGGGTCCCAGAGACCCAGGCCATAAGAAGCACAACTTAGGGGCAATAATATTGGGATGGGTCAAGCCAGGTAGCATGCCCTGTAAAGAAGCCAAGACATAGATAGTTACCCCTATTTGTCTGTCTGGCTCTTGCATTGAAGGTAGAATTGCACCCTATTAGAGGATTGGGTTTCAGGAAGCGACTGTCTGAGAGATCCTTGGTTTCACCTGCTTTCTTCTTCCCAGAAGATCCAAAGTGTTTGGTCTCCGTTCTTTACACTCTAAATATTCTTTCCTTTAGAGGTGTTGGATAAAGTCAAAGGAGACAACAGTACTCAGAAGAAGCATGAGAAAGAATTAGTGAACTAGAGAACTGTTAAGTACCATGCTAAATTAGATAATTATTGTCTCTATCAATTGCAGTGACTTAGCACCTTGTAAGAATCCTAACAGGACCTGATCTTGGATTTAGACACAGATCTTCTTGATTCCAGGCTTGTAACAGTTTTACCTATTGGGCCACCTCCCTCTTCCAGCTATGAGAACTGAGAAAAAGCTCTCTTTTTCAAACTATATAAGTAATTGATTAAAATACATTACAATAAGAGCCATTCCCTAATAGATAAATAGCTAGAGGATATGACCAGAAATTTTTTTAAACAATAAATTCAAACTATCAATAACCATATGAAAAAAATGCTCCAAATCATTAATGATTATAGAAATGCACATTGAAACTGATCTGCTGTTTCAAAGGATGATGGGGAAGTAGAGGGCTAAATCTCTTGCTGTCTCAAACTCCTTAGTTTGTCAGATTGAAGGAACCTATGAACCCCATTTAAAATGTTGTGTTTGAGAGCATTAAATAAAATATGTAGAATTACCATAAAAGCCAATTATATTAAATGATTATCAAAATAAACTTAGAGCACCTGGGGGAGATTTCCTAAAGGAAAAAACATTTGATTTAGGCTTTAAAACTGAGTGAGATTCCAACAGGATAAGAAACATTGTAGACGTTACTATTGTTCATTCACTTTACCAGTCCTATCTGGGTCTTCTTGTTGCCTTTTTGGGGTTTTCTTAGCAAAAGCACTTGAATTTCATTTCAGGCATTTTGCAAATAAGGAAACTGAGACAAGCAGGGTTAAGTGACTTGCACAGGGTCACACAACTAAGAAGTGTCTGAGACCAGATTTGAACTCACTAAGATAAGTCTTATGACTCCAGGCTCAAGGCTCTATCCACTTCAACATCTAGCTGTCTTTACTGTAGGTGATATAGTTAGTGGCAGTGCAGAGAGTTGTTGTGTGAGAATCCCCTTCTGGTCAGTGCAGGTCCAATGTGAAAGAATTCCTGAACCCAAAATATTAGTGGCAAAAAAGGAAGTTTTATTGGTATTGAGAAGTCAACTTTGCTAGAAAATGACAAAGTCCTGGCAGAGAAATAAATATTCTAGCAGAGAAATAACAAAAGGCTTATCTCTTCACAGCAGACAGGGGCCTGGTAGACAGCTGTGCAAAAGGGAGAGGTTCCTTGGCATAGCATAATTCCTACTTCAGACCTCTGCAAGTTATGAGTTTAAAATTTTGTTTTTTATAGGAAATCTGAGGCTGAAGTTTCAATTGAATGGGATTCCTTCAATATTGTCACTGCCCCCAGGCCTAGATTTCCAGTTGAATGAGAACACTTAAATTCCAGCTACTAATAGTGGTCCTGAATTAATTTTCAGCTCAATAAAGAGTATAGCTACTCAATAGAAATATCAGTTCTAGATCTTCAGCTAAATGGGACCACTTAAATTGGAGCCAAGTAGGGAGTGGTTCTGGGCTAATCTTAATGAAACCACTTAAGTCCCCTGAAGGGTGGGTCTTTGTCAGAGGAAAGTTTCTCAAGAGTTCAATCCCTTGGCTTCCCCACCAAAGTCAGAGAGGTTTCAGGTTTCCCCACATCAAAAGCATTGGGAATAGTTTAAAAGCTCAGCGATGGAAGAATGTGGTGGTTTTTCAGGAAGCAAAGTAAGGATATGAAGAAGGATATAAAGGGGCAGATAAAGGAATCCACTTTGAACAGGGATTAGAATGTGGGAGAGAGATGGTAGAACACAGTGGGAAATGAGGCAAACTATGGGAACTCTTCAGCCTGGACTTCCATCTCCTACTCAATTATCTAGAGAATGGCCTCTTTGGGTCATACATATTAAGGATTGTTTCTATTCTATCCCTCTGGATAAGGAGAATATGAAAAGATTTGCCTTTTCTGTGCCCAGTGTTAACTTAGCTGAGCCTTATAAAAGATATGAATGGACAGTTTTTGCCACAGGGAATGAAAAACAGCCCCACTATGTGTCAAATGTATGTTGCTGCTGCTCTTGCTCAAGAAAAGCATTTCTAAAAGTTATGCTATATTGGGATTTGCACCTGAGAAACAAATGTTAGAAGCATGTCTACAAAAGACCATAGAAACACTAAAGAATTACAAATTATACATAGCTCCAGAAAAAATTCAAAGACATACTCTTTTTCAATATTAACGATATGAAGTATATACCCTAAGGTGCTTACAGTACAAAAACTGTCCTTGAGAACAGAGAAGCTAAACACCTTAAATGATTTTCAGAAATTGACAGGAGATATCCAATGGATGTGACCAGTGTTAGGCCTGACTACCTATCAATTGCAACCGTTATATGATATTTTAAGGGGAGACACTGCTTTAAACTCACCATGCCAGTTTATAAAAGAAGCTCAAGAGGCTTTGAGAGAAGTTGAACTGGCTTTATCCAATGTGGTTGAAAGAGTCACTCAAAAACTCTTGGAAATACCAGTTTTTGCCACACAAGAGGCACCCACAGCAGTCCTTCATCAAGGAGACAGTGATAGAGTGGGTGAACCTCCCAGCACAACCAGAACAAAGCCTTAGTCCTTAGCCAGTGCTTATGGCAAGAATTTTATTAAAGGCCATTAAGCGAGCAATACAATTATCTGGGACAAAATCTGACAAGATATACAACTTTTATGCCAATACACAAATTAATGTGTGCTGTGAGACCATCCCAGAGTGGCATATTTTATTAGCCATGGCTCCAAATTTTACACATGGGTCTCCATTAAAGATAACCAGACTATTACATAATTGCCGATGGATTCTTGAAGAAAAAATTTCTAAAGTTCCTCTTAAAGGACCAACGATCTTTCAGATGCATCCAAACACAATATTTGTGTTGTATACTCTCATGACTTAACTATAAAGAAAGTACTCAGAACTCCTTTTCAGCCCACTCAGCAGAATGAATTATATGCAATCATGTTAGCTCTTACTTATTAGCCAGGAGAGATAAATATAATATCTGATTCGGCCTATTAAGTAGGTGTGGTACAAAGAATTGCCACAACTCAAATAAAATTTGAAGCCTCTAATATATATATCAGCTCTTCAAGAAACTTCAAGAGCAAGTGAGAAAGGATCCAGGTAAGATTTATATTTTGCATGTCCATTCTCATAGTGGACTTCCAGGTCCCATTTTTGATGGTAATTCAAAGGCAGATAGCTTTCTAACTATGTTGGTCAATACTTCTTTATTCCAAGAAGCCCAGGAATCTCATTCTAAATATCATCAGGCTGCCCAAGCTTTATGTTTACAATTTGAAATAACAAGAGAGGAAGCTAGGAGCATATTAAAAGCCTGTATGGCATGCCTTCCTTTCCACACTCCTACACTGCCTCCAGGGAAGAACCCTCATGGTTTGAGACCCAATGAAATCTGGCAAATGGATGTGACCCATTATAAATCTTTTGGTCACCTGTCTTTTATCCACATTGTGGTATCTACCTTTTCAGGATTCACTTTTGCAATCCCAGCAGCAAAAGAGACAACCGGAAAGTGGATTTCTTTGACAAAGCGACCTAATTCAGTTTCAATTGATCAATGATGGACAGAAGCAGCTACACCCAAAGTAAAAAAAAAACAAAAAACACTGGGAAATGAATGTAAACTGTTTGCATTTTTGTTTTACTTCCTGGGTTATTTCTACTTTCTGAATTCAATTCTCCCTGTGCAACAAGAAAACTGTTTGGATCTGCACACATACATTGTATCTAGGATATACTAGGACATATTCAACATATATAGGATTGCTTGCGATCTAGGAGAGAGGGTGGAGGGTGGGAGGGAAAAATCGGAGCAGAAGTGAGTGCAAGGGATAATGTTGTAAAAAAAAAATTACCCTGGCGTGGATTCTGTCAATAAAAAGTTACTATAATAAAAAAAAAAAAAAAAAAAAAAAAAAAAAAGACAGCCCGAGTGGTCACTGAATTCCTCACACAAGCATTTGCCATTATGGGTGTGCCACAAGCCATAAAAACAGACAATGGTCCTGCTTATACTTCCAAACATTTTACACACTTTTGTGCACAGTATAAGATTTTACACACCACTGGCATACCTTTTAATCCTCAAGGACAGGCAATAATAGAGAGGAGAAACAGAGACATTGAGACTCACTTCCAAAAACAAAAGAAAGGGGGAGCCACAGGTAACCCTAGAGAACTTCTAAATCTAGCTCTTTATACTATTAATTTCTTGATTTTTGAAAAAGATGCACTGGTTCCAGCAGACAGGTTTTATAACCCACCAGAAGGGCAGTGTCCAGTGTGAGCAGCTCCACTATCTTTAGATACTTGCCAGGTAATGTGGAGAGACCCAGAAAGTGGTGAATGGAAGGGACCAGATACGTTAACTGCTTGGGGAAGAGGGTTTGCTTGTATCTCCATAGTGGAGAAGGAATCAGATGTGTGCCAACAAGCTGTAATCGCCTTGTCCATTGGAGAGAGATGGAGCAGACCCTTGAAACGAAGGAGAAGACCCAAGAAACATCGGTTGGTTCCATCGCTGACTGTGCCCACTACTGAAAGAGCACGGCAGTTATGGTGTTTGACTCATGGACATCAAAAATTGTAGGATTTCAAAACCCTCAGGAATCATTGGAATCCCTGAGACATGAAAAGATTGTTGTAAGACTTGAAAACCCTCAGGAATCATTGGATTCTCTGAGATATAAGATTGTTGTAGGACTTGAAAGCCCTCAGGAATCACTGATTTTCTAAGAAATGATAAGACTGTTACAGGACTTCAAAATCTGCTAGAATCATTGGATTCCCTAACACGTAAAAAGACTGTTGCAGGACTTCAAAAACTTGGGGGTCATCATTGGATTCCCTGACATGTGAAGCAATGGACAATACACTGGTTTTGGACTATCTCTTGGCTTCGGAAGAAGGTGTATGTGTGACTATTGTTTACATGCCCTACTCCTAGGACTTCTGGCAATCTTTTGCAACACCATGTTGATTTATATTGTTTGTTATATCACTACTTGCATGTACAATTCATGTTTGTTACACCACATTGAGCCTGCACTGACTGAGGGGAGGGTCATCACTAATAGCCTCTGCATTATTGCTATGTGCTTGTGTAATACCTCCCATGCTGATGGGTTTTTGCATAATAAGACCCGTCAGCCCAGAAACCCACTAACAACCCCCACTTCCCTTTGGTGCTTTTCATCTCCCTTCCTGAGATGTCAGGGAGGGTGCGATCAATTCCTTTTTAGTGCTTTCACCTCCCTTCCTGAGAAGTCAGGGGGATTGTGATCACCTCCTTTTCGGTCCTTTCACCTCCTTTCCTGAGAAGTCAAGGAGGGTGTGATCACCTTTCCTTGGGAGCTCTGACCTCCCTGAGGAGTCAGGGATGGCATGACCACCTGTGTTCTAAAACAAAAGGAAGCGAGAGATGTAATGGGCTGAAGCTCGAGTTGATGCACTGAGGTCCCAAGCACATGAGGCTAAATGGTAATTGGACTATACTCTATTAATATATATGCTTGGAGGAAGAATGGCCCCTACCCACTCTTTGTGCAAGTCCTGATGTGTTGTATAGGAAATGATCCTCTGCCTGGGTGAAGGCAGAGGGGCAGGAAGGGGGTCGGGGGGAGACTGCTGGCTGGCTTCTTGTTGCAGCTGCTCACATTGTGATCACGATCCTTCTTCACGTCCACTAAGAATAAAGATCGAAGATTTTCCCCTAACCTGAATTCCTGACTCCAGCTGATTTTAAAATATGCGGTCATCACAGTGCCTGATCTAAAACTATATTATAAAGCAGCAGTCACCAAAGCCATTTGGTATTGGCTAAGAAACAGACTAGTTGATCAGTGGAATAGGTTCACAGGACAAAATAATCCATAACTATAGCAATCTAGTGTTTGACCAACCCAAAGACCCCAGCCTTTAGGATAAGAATTCATTATTTGACAAAAATTACTAGGAAAATTGGAAATTAGTATGGCATAAAGTAAGCATTGATCCATAATTAACACCATACACTAAGATAAGATCAAAATGGGTTCATGATCTAGGCATAAAGAAGGAGATTATAAATAAATTAGAAAGACATAGGATCATTTACCTCTCAGAACTGTGGAGGAGGAAGGAATTTGTGACCAAAGAAGACCACAAAATAGATAATTTTGATTATATTAAATTAAAAGGTTTTTATACAAACAAAACTAATGCAGACAAGATTAGAAGGGAAGCAATAAACTGGGAAAACATTTTTACAAACAAAGTATCTGATAAAGGCCTCATTTCTAAACTATATAGAGAATTGACTTAAATGTATAATATTTCAAGCCATTCTCCAATTGATAAATGGTCAAAGGATATAAACAGACAATTTTCAGATGATGAAATTGAAACTATTTTTAGTCATATGAAAAGGTGTTCCAAATCATTGTTGATTAGAAAAATGCAAATTAAGTCAACTCTATGACACTACTACACTCTTCTCACATTGGCTAAAATGACAAAAAAAGATCATAATAATTTTGGAGGGAATGTGGGAAAACTGGGACACTGAAGAATTGTTGGTGGAGTTGTAAATGGATCCAACCATTCTGGAGAGCAATTTGTAGCTATACTCAAAAAGTTATCAAACTGTGCATATCCTTGATCCAGCAGTGTTATTACTGGGCTTATTTCCCAAAGAGATATAAAAGAAGGGAAAGGGACTTGTATGTGCAAAAATGTTTTCATCAGCCCTTTTTGTAGTGCCTAGAAACTGGAAATTGAAAGGATGCCCATCAATTGGAGAAAGGCTGAATAAATTGTGGTATATGGATGTTATGGAATATTATTGTCCTATAAGAAATGACCAGCAGGATGAGGTCTGGAGAGACATACATGAACTGATGCTAAGTGAAATGAGCAGAAACAGGAGATCATTATATGTGTCAACAACAATACTACATGATGATCAATTCTGATGGACGTGGCTCTCTTCAACAATGAGAGGATCCAAATCTGTTCCAATTGATCTATAATGAACAGAACCTGATACACCCAGAGAAAGAACACTGGGAAATGAGTATGAACCACAACATAATATTTTCACTCTTTCTGTTGCTGTTTGCTTGCATTTTTGTTTTTTTCTTAGGTCATTTTTATCTTCTTTCTAAATCCAATTTTCCTCTGCAACAAGATAACTGTATAAATATGTATACATATATTGTATTTAACTTGTACTTTAACATATTTAACATGAATGGGACTATCTGCCACCTAGGGGAGGGAGTGGAAGGAAGGGAGAGAAAAGTTGGAACAGAAGGTTTTGCAAGAATCAATGTTGAAAAATTACCCATACATATGTTTTGTATATAAAAAGCTATAATAAAAATAAAATAAAATAAATAGATCAATTTTTGCTTCTACTTGATCTGAGATTAGGATGGCTACCCCTCTTTTTTACTTCACCTGAAGCATAATAGATTCTGTTCCAGCCTTTTGCCTTTTCTTTGTATGTATAGCTCTACTTTAAATATATTTCTTATATACAACATATTGTAGGATTCTGGCTTGTAATCCAGTTTGCTATGTGCTTACTCTTTATAGGAGAGTTCAACCCATTCACATTTATAGTTAAAACTACTAATTCTGCATTTCCTGTCATCTTATTAACCCCAAATTATAATTTTCTCTTTCCTTTTCCCTTTCCCTCCTCCCCAATATTTTACTTATGAGTACTACTTGCCTTGTCCTCCCCCGTTAGATATTCTCCCCTTTTCTCATACCTTTCCCCTACTATGTCTGTTTTCCCTTTTGTTTAGCCTACCCCTTCCTTTTTTGTCTTTCCCCTCCCACTTTTCTATAGGGTGAGATAAGTTTCTTGATGAAACCAAATATATGTGATATTCTTTTTTTGAGCTAAATCTAATGAGAGTAAAATTCACACAATATTCATCAACCTCCCTTTTTTTCTCAATTATAATAGATTTTCTTTGCCACTTCCTGAGATGTAATGTCCTTCATTTTACCTCCACTTTCCCTTTTTTTTCTGTTGCAATTACCTTTCCACTTCTTTTTTATATTATGGGAGTAAAATAGGATTATACATTTACTCTCTATATATACCCATAACAGAAATACAGTTCTCAAGGGGTTTTTTTTTTCTTTTAACTTTTTATGATTCTCTTGAGTTGTAAATTTGAAGGTCAAATTTTTTGTTTAGCTCTGGTCTTTTCATCAAAAATAAATGGAATTCACCAGTTTCATTGAATGTCTATCTTCTTTCCTGAAAGAAAATGCTCAGTTTAGCTGGGTAATTTATTTTTTGCTGCATTCCAAGTTCCTTCAACCTTTTAGAATGTCAGATTCCAAGTCCTTTGATCTTTCAGAGTGGAAGCTGCTAGGTCCTGAGCAATCCTTATTGTGGCTCCTCAGAATATGAATTGTTTATTTCTGGCTGCCTGTAATATTTTTTTCCTTGATAGTTCTGAAATTTAGCCATGATATTCCTTGGGGTTTTATTTTTGTGGTCTCTTTCAAAAGGTGTTCAGTGAATTCTTTCAATGGTCATTTTACCTTCTGATTTTGTGACATCTGGGCAGTTCTCTTTGGTGATTTCCTGAAAAATATTGTCTAGGCTCTTTTTTTCAACATGGATTTCAGGGATTCCAATAATCCTTAGATTGTTTCTCTTAGATCTATTTTCCAGGTCGGTTATTTTCCCAGTTAGGTATTTTACATTTTTTCTATTTTTTTTCATTTTTCTTTCTTTTCTTTTCTTTTTTTCTTTTGGTTTTGCTTGACTGATTTGTGATGTCTCATTGAGACATTCATTTCCATTTGTTTGGGTCTGAATTTTAGTGAATTATTTTCTTCATTTATTTTTTAACTTCTTTTTGTATCTGTCCAATCGAATTTTTAAATGAGTTGTGTTGTTCTATGGATTTTTTTTTTTCCATTTCACAAATTGTGTTTTTCTGGGAGTTATTGTCTTTTCCCATTTTAACAAAATTATCTTTGAATGTATTATGTGCCTTTTCCAAACCCTCTTGCAAAGTTTTCTTTTCCTTTCCCCATTTTTCTTCTAGCTCCTTTTTAAGATCCTTTAATTTCTTTTAGGAGAGCCTTGTGTGATGGGGACCAGGTTATATGACCTTTTGGGGCTGCATCTGGAGACAATCTGCCTTTCATCTCCTCAGGGTTTGAAATCTGTTCTTCTCTTTTACCATAAAAGCTGTCTATCATCAACGTTCTCTTTACTTTTTTATTAATTTTTTTTAAAGTTATGATCTGTTTTTAGGGCAGGGAGGTTTTCCAAGTTTCCTCTACAAACGGTGACTTCCTCTATAAATAGCCATGGCTGGGTCAGTGTTGACTTACTCCCAGTGTTGGGTGGGTGTGGTCAGGTCCTGTGAGATTCTGATGTTTTGGGGTTCATTATTTAGCTTTTATGTTTATGTTGATTGTTTTATAACTTCTTTGCTGATCTATTGGTTTGCAGCCAGGGCAGAGTGGCCAACACTACTGTAGATTCCTGTAGATTCCTCCCCATAAGTCCTCTACCAGATGGAATCTGCACCGCCTTGCAAAATATGCACTACCCCAGACTCTGCATTGACTCAGCTGGCAACTGTGCTCTGACTGCTTGTGCTTGGCTGCCTCTTTCCTGTAGTTGATTGAACTAAATCTTTTCTGGTGATCTTTGAAATTATCTTCTGCTGGTAATTTGTTGCACTCCCAATATTTGTAGATTGTGCTGGTCCAGAGTTAATTCAAAGGTTGGAGTTGCTAATTAGTCTGAAGCTTGTAGGAGAAGGTCAGAAAGAATCCTGTGTCCTCCCCAACATCTTAGTCCGACCCTCGGAAGTCCCGACTACCCATCCAGTGACTCTTAAATTATTTTTCCCTAATCTGTTTACAATTTAGTTATTGTTATGAGATACCCTATGCATTTATTTTTATTTCTTTTTACTTAATTGTATTATTTCTTGTCATCTTAAGAAATAATTAGCTACGATTTATCTCATTTTAATTTTCAAAAAATCTATTGCTTGGGTAAGGCTTCTATCTCTTGTGCTAAGAATTTCCAGTTCTTTCATCTGCAGTTCTTAAATCTTTTCAATTTCTTCCCCTAGCATTCTTGTTTCTTTTTCTTTTCTTTCCTTTAGTGTTCTTACCTTATTTATTCTATAATTTTTTATTTTTTCCCATTCTAACTCTCACCTTATCTTTTCTAATAAGTTGAATTACAACTTTTGCTCTAGCTGGTTTTTCTTTCTTTCTAGGAAGTGTGAAGAGTTGGTCACTGGGGAAGAATTTAGTCTTAATAACCCTGATGTTTTAACCTTGCTTAACTTTTTGGGTTTAGTGCTCAGCCATCTTACATGAGAGGGCAGTTCACTCAAGACTAATTCACACTCCTGAGACTAATTCTGTCTCCCAGTGATGCTATAATAGTGGAGAAGGTGAGGTGACACTTTACAGATGCATCCAAAGGTAATATTTGTGCTGTATACTCTCATGACTTAACTATAAAGAAAGTACTCAGAACTCCTTTTCAATCCATTCAGCAGAATGAATTGGATGCGATCATTCTAGCTCTTACTTATTATCCAGGAGACATAAATATAATATCTGATTCAGCCTATTCAGTAGGTGTGGTACAAAGAATTGCCACAGCCCAAATAAAATTTGCAGCCTCTAATGCATATCAGCTCTTTAAGAAACTTCAAGAGCAAGTGAAAAAGTATTCAAGAAAGATTTATATTTCATGTCCACTCTCATAATGGACATCGAGGTCCCATTTTTAATGGTAATTCAAAGGCAGATAGCCTTCTAACTATGTTGGTCAATACTCCTTTATTCCAAGAAGCCCAGGAATCTCATTCTAAATATCATCAGGCTGCTCGAGCTTTATGTTTACAATTTGGAATAACAAGAGAGGAACCTAGGAGCACAGAAAAGCCTGTACGGCTTACCTTCCTTTCCATGCTTCTACACTGCCTCTAGTGAAGAATCCTTGTGGTTTGAGATGCAATGAAATCTGGCAAATGGATGTGACCTATTATAAATCTTTTGGTCACCTGTCTTTTATTCACGTTGTGATAGACACCTTTTAAGGATTCACTTTTGCAGTACCAGAAGCAAAAGAGACAGAGTGCACTTAGGGTTCCTCACACAAACATTTGCGATTATGGGTGTGACATAAGCAATAAAAACAGACAATGGTCCTGCATATACTTCCAAACATTTTGCACACTTTTGTGCACAGTATAAAATTTTACACACCACTGACATACCTTTTAATCCTCAAGAACAGGCAATAGTAGAGAGGAGAAATAAAGACATTAAGATGTTCCTCCAAAAACAAAAGAAAGGAGGAGCCACAGTTAACCCTATACAACTTCTAAATGTAACCCTTTATACTATTAACTTCCTGACTTTTGACAAAGATGCAGTGGCTCTGGCAGACAGGTTTTATAACCCACCAGAAGGGCAGTGTCCAGTGCAAGCAGCTCCACTATCTTTAGATAATCGCCAGATGATGTGGAGAGACTCAGAAAGTAGTAAATGGAAGGGACCAGATAGGCTAACTGCTTGGGGGAGAGCGTTTCCTTATATTTCTACAGGTGGAGAAGGAATCAGATGGATGCCAATGAGTTGTATTTACCTTGTCCATCACAGAGATGGAACAGACCCTTGAAACAAAGGAAAAGACCCAAGAAAGATCGGGTGGTTCTGTGCTGATTGTGCTCACCAATGAAAGAGGGTGGCAGTTATGGTGTTTGACTCATGGACATTGAAAATTGTTGGACTTGAAAACCCTCAGGAATCATTGGATTCTCTGAGACATGTTAAGATTGTTGTAAGACTTGAAAACCCTCAGGAATCATTGGATTCTCTGAGACATGTTAAGATTGTTGTAAGACTTGAAAACCCTCAGGAATCATTGGATTCTCTGAGACATGAGATTGTTGTAGCACTTGAAAACCCTCAGGAATCATTGGATTCTCTGAGACATAAGACTTGAAAGCCCTCAGGAAGCATTAGATTTTCTGAGAAATGATAAGACTGTTACAGGTCTTCAAAATCTGATGGAAACATTGGATTCCTTAACATATAAAAAACCTTTTTGCAGGACTTCAAAAACTTGGGGGGATCATTGGATTCCCTGACATGTGAAGCAATGGACAATAGATTGTTTTTAGACTATCTCTTGGCTGCTGAAGAAGGCGTATATGTGACTATTGTTTACATACTCTCCTTCTCGGACTTCTGGCAATCTTTTACAACAGTATGTTGATTTATATTGTTTGTTATACTGCTACTTGCATGTACAATTCATATTTGTTACACCACATCGAGCCTGCACTGATTGAGGGGAGGGTCATCCCTAATAGCCTCTGCATGATTGCTATGTGCTTGTGTAATACCTCCCATGCTGATGGGTTTGTGCATAATAAGACCTTCAGCCCAGAAACCTGCTAGCAACCCCCACTTCCCTTTGATGCTTTCATCTCCCTTCCTGAGAAGTCAGGGAGGTCATGATCACCTCCTTTTCAGTGCTTTCACCTCCCTTCCTGAGAAGTCAGGGAGGGTGTGATCATCTCCCCTTGGGGGCTCTGACCTCCCTGAGGAGGCAGGGATGGCATGACCACCTGTGTTCTAAAACAAAAGAAAGTGGGAGATGTAATGAGCTGAAGCTCGAGTTGATGCACTGAGGTCCCAAGCACATGAGGCTAAATAGTAATTGGACCATACTCTATTAATATATATGCTTGGAGAAAGAATGGTCCCCATCCACTCTTTGTGCAAGTTCTGGTGTGTTGTATGGGAAATGACAATTTTGGAGGGTGAAGGCAAAGGGGCAGAAAGAGAGGCAGGGGAGACTGCTAGCTGGCTTCTTGTCACAGCTGCTCACATTGTGATCGCAATCCTTCTTCACCTCCACTAAGAATAAAGATCAAAGATTTTCCCCTAACCTGAATTCCTGACTCCAGCTGATTTTAAATACACGGTCATCACAAAGTTTCTTTTTCATATCATCATAATAAAACCAAATTATACGCACATTCTGTAAGGAAACCCATAACAGACATATAGTTCTCAAGAGTTCTTTTCTTTTTACCTTTTTATGTTTCTCTTGCTTCTCTTGAGTTCTGTGTTTGGAAAGCCAATTTTTTGTTCAGTTCTGGTCTTTTCATCAGAAATAGGTGAAATTCACCTTAATCATTGAATGTCCATCTTCTTCCTTAAAATATAATGCTCACTTTAGCTGGATAGCTTATTCTAGGCTGTAATCCCAGTTTTTTTTCTTTTGGGAATATCAGATTCCAACCCCTTTGATCCTTTAAAGTAGAAGCTACTATGTCCTGGGTAATCCTAATTGTGGCTTTTCGGGATTTAAATTGTTTCTTTCTGGCTGCTTGCAATATCTTGTCCTTGTTATGCTAGTTCTGAAATTTAACCATGATATTCCTTGGGGATTTAATTTGGGGTTCTTTTTCAGGAGATGATCATTGGATGCTTTCAATGGCTATTTTCCCTTTTGATTCTAAAATATCAGGGCAGTTTTCTTTTATGATTTCCTGTAAGATAATGTCTAGGTTCTTTTTTTCATCATGGCTTTCAGGAAGCCCAGTAATACTTAGATTGTCTCTCCTAGACTATTTTGCATGTCAGTAGTTTTTCCTAGGAGATATCTCATATTTTCTTCTAGTTTTTTATTTTTTTGTTTTTGTTTGACTGATTCTTGAAGTCTTATTGAGTCATTCACTTCCATTGTTCAATTCTAATTTTTAGTGTATTGTTTTTTTCAGTTACCTTTTTTTTAGCTCCTTTTGCAATTGCCTAATTAATTTTTATTAGGTCATTGCATTCTTTTTCCATTCCTTCTTGCAATAATCTCATTTCATTTCCCCATTTTTGCTTCTAACTCTCTTTTAAGATCCTTTTCGCAATTTTCAAAGAAAGTCTTGTGAAATGGGGACCAGCTCATGTCTCTCTTTGGAGCTGCTTCTAGAGTTGCTTTGGCTTTAGAAACATCAGGATTTTGAGATCTGTTTTTCTCTCTCTCCATAAAAGCTGTCTATGGTGAGGATTATTTTTGTTTTTTATTCATTTTTTTAAGTCTTAAGGTCTGCTCAATGAAAAATACTAACAGCTGCTTTAATTTGCCATGGGGCAGTTCTGCTGACTGATTTTCAGTGTAGGTAATGGTGGCTAGGTCCAGTTCTTCCAGGGCTCAGTGGTTTACAATTTGTCTCTAACAAAAAGCAAATCTGTTAAACCACCTGCTTGCAACCAGGACAGAGTGGCCTGAGGCTCACAGAAGATTCTCAGGTGCACAGAAGCTACACCACCCTGAGTCTCCACTCAAGTTTCTTGTCCCTGACTCTCTATGCTGGGGTCTGAGTTCAGCAGACTGTCCCACTGCCCGATTGAAACGGACCTGTTCTGAATTTCTTCCAGAGATCATTATTGATCACAAAATATTTAATTTTGATTATATGAAGTTAAAAAGTTTTTAAACAAGCAAAACTAATGCAGATAAGATTAGAAAAGAAGCAATAAAGTGGGAAAACAATTTTATATTCAAAGGTTCTGATAACTGCCTCATTTCTAAAATATAGAGAGAATTAACTCAAATTTATAAGAATTCAAGCCAGTCTTCAATGGATAAATGGTCAAAGGATATGAACAGACAATTTTCAGATGAAGAAACTGAAACAATTTCTAGTCATGAAAATGTGCTCCAAATCACTATTGATCAGAGAAATACAAATTAAGACAACTTTGAGATATCACTACACACCTGTCAGATTGGCTAAGATGACAGGAAAAAAATGACAAAATAGTCTTGTTATTGCCATGGATAATGATCTTTGATCAAAGAGAGGACAGGGTGAGAGAAGACCTAAAATCCTATGTCCAAAATGCCACAAGGGCTTCCACTGGGCCTCAGAATGTAGATTGATCAAGGATAATGAGCAGTAGGACCCAGCTCTAAGATACAAAGACAGGAAGACAGGACGGCAGCTGAGATTATAACTTTAGAAGTTCAGGACTCTGATGTGATCAATCAACAAAAAAAAATCAAATAGGAGAAAGGGATTACATGATCAATTAGGAGAAAAGCAATCAGATGGCAGAAAGGGATTGCAATTGGGAAGAATACAGGCTTTTTTAACCTGACAGAAGGGCAGTTCCAGTGCAAAGAGCTCCAATGTAATTGCTAGGTGATGAGAAGAAATTTAGAAAGTGGTAAATAGAAGGGACTAGATATGTTAACTGCTTGGGAGAGAGGGTTTGCTTGTATTCTACAAATGGAGAAGGAATCAGATGGGTACCAACGAGCCCCTGGAGAGAGACAGAAAAAAAGAGAAAAACCTCAAAACACAGGAAAAGACCTAAGAAACATCTAACACTGAAAGAGCATGGCTGATAATAAGACTGTTATAGAACTTCGGAAACAGCAGGAATCATTGGATTTCCTGAGATAAAAAAATTATTGATAAGACTGTTGCAGAACTTCAAAACTTGCAGGAATTATTGGATTTCTGGCACATTAAGTTATGGACAACAGATTCCTTTTGGATTATTTCTAGGACTTAAGGACATGTATACTTCCTCATGTTGATTCATGTTATTTGTTGCATCACTACTAGCCTGTGTTATTATGTGCTTAGGTAATTTAGGTAATTATGTGTAATACCTCCCATATTGATGCAGAATGAGAATTTATTAAGTACTTCCTCCATCCCAAGCTTTTTTCTCAGGACCCCAATTTTATGTGTGATTAATGGCCTCTTTATGATCCAACTCAATAGGAAACTTTCGTAGGAGGGCAGCTTCTCTGGGACTCCAGTTATCAGGTTTTAGGAGATTCTGTTGAGCTTATGAAGTGCAGACTCTTCCCATAACTTCCCAGGTCACTAGAATGAAAAATGGCCAGGTGACAGGGTGAGACCCCAAAATATATTGGCAATATGGGCCTCTGTCACAAATCATCCTAAAAGAAGGTGGAAACATAGACCAACAAATCAAGGGGCAAAGATTTCATTATATTGCTAAGAGCAGGTAAATCCATGATAGTCTTTGGCAAGAAAAGGGGATTTAGTGGTTAACAAGGGAAAAGACAAATTCCCTAGCGGAACTCACAATTAACTAGGAGAAAGACACCATTAAAGCAAAAATGCTGAGAGGTGGAAGTATATCATTGACTGATGGGCTAAAATTAAAAGAGAAGTTTAGAAGACTAATCATTGTCTGCTGAGTTAACTCTAGAAAGGATTTAGCACCCTAAAAAGAGTTAGCAAAGATCTACAGTAGAAGCAAATCTTTGAGAGGAGAAATCTAATCTTGGGCTTTTGACATCATAACTTAGCTTTTTGTTTAGATATAGTAAAGATGAAGTTTCAAAAAACTTTTACGAGGGGTAAGACTGTAGCAAAAGTCTACTTGCCCCTTGAACTTGAATAGTCCCTTCAGTGCCCTTCCTTGCTTACCTCAGGGAGTATTATAATCCTATTGATGTAATATGATTTGTGATTTCACCTTATCTTGTGGGGGGAGGAGATGCCATTGCATCTGGCCTCATGACCCACATTTCCTCTTCCTATCCCTCAGACCTCACAGATCCACAGCCCTTAGCTTAATGTTTGGAAACTTCTGAGCTGGTCCCCACTTGTGCCCTGTGTGAGCAGGAGCTAGTCCCTCACCCACTCCTCTTCCACCCTGGGAAATCTGGGCCGATCTTGCAGACTCACAAGATTGTCTTTATTGTCTTTAGCCAAATGGGATTTTTAATGAGTCTTTCTTCCCTTCTTAGACTACAAGCCACAAAGGGGAGAATTGGAGATTCTGCCCTCCATGCCCCAGGAGAGAGCTCAGACAGGGTTTAGACTCAAGATTTGAAGGACACTGCCAAACTGGGTCTGTAGCTCCTACTCTTCACTCCCAACTTGCTTCAAATCTCCTCTGCCCCTCCCTCCTTAATGCTGGGGCCTTCCCTCAGCTGTTCTCCAAATTATCCTCCATTGGTCTTACTGGTAGAGTCTTCTCCATTAGGAGACAGGGACTTCTACCTTTCTTGTATCTCCCATATTAGCACACAGTCTGGAGCTTAGCAGGTGCTTACAAAGTGTTACTGACCAACCTCACCAAAGGCCCCTTGAGTTCTTAGACCTGTCCCCATTTCCATACTTCCCATTCAGCCCCATCCAGAGCCATTTTGGTTCAAGTTCTTGTGCCTTCACCACTCCCTCCTCCCAAAGGTTGGCTAGTTCTCCTCCTTCATTGAGCGAAGTGATTTCCAGATATTGCCTCATTTGATCCTCTCAGCAAGCTTGGGTAAGGCATGCTAGTACCCATCATACAGTTGAGGAAACAGAGGCAGATAGTTGAATTTGTCTGAGGCTAGATTTGAATTCCCTTCTAATTGGGTCCAGACCAATCACTCTCTCAACTGAGAGAGAGAGAGGATTGCTGGGGATCCAGGAGATGATGGCCCTGATCTATTCACACTGGGGGGAAGCAGCTCTAGTCAGCATCATCCCTTATTCCGACTCCCCAGCCCTGTTGGATCCTCCCAGAAGCCACAGAAAACCCCTGAGGAAGGGCCAGGGCACTGGGCTGGCCTGACAGGGAAGGGAGGGGAGATAGGACCCAGAGGTCCTAAAGACCCCAAGTATATTCACTACCTCTGCCTCCATTCTCTGTGAATCTTTTGGGGTCTAAACACTGTCTACTCCAGGAGGGAAATAAAGGAACGGGGGTCAGGTATCAGTTCTACTAGACAGTAGGTAATTCTTACTGATCCATGTTGCCCTGGGGGAAAGAACCACTTCTCCATGGACAGTGGGGGGGGAATCTATGTGGGTGAGGGGCTTCCCAGGAGAGGCAGGGAAACCACAGCAGCTGGGAGGGGAAGAAAGAGGAGGAGAGAGAAGGGAGGAAAGAATAGGGAGGAGGGAGGAGAAAGTCAGAGGCTAAGTCCCTGCCCTGTGGACCCTTATGATCCAGGCAGATAGAAGAGCTCCAGCTCTGAAGAGGGACCTCAGTCTTCCAGAGAAGGAGGAGACCAAGCCAACTGGCTCCAGGCTGCCCCCCAGGGACAGCCTTAGCCTGGACAGCAACAGGGACACCTCCAGGATCTGCCCTTGAGCCTGTACAGGGAAGACACAGCTCAGGAAAGCAGAGAGATTCCTGGGAAGGAGACGGGGTGACAGAGCCACAGTCCAGCCCCATGGAGAGCCCCTCAGAACCTCAGTGCAGGACACTCAGTCCCTGGATCGGGCTGCTGATCACAGGTGAGACACCAGCTCTTCAGGAGCCTGGGGCAGCTGGTGGGATTCTGACCCAGATGGACACAGGGACCAGGGGGAAGAGGACCAGTCCCAGGGTTCTGTCCAATGCAAGGTCTAAGAAGATTTGACCAGGGGAGTCTTTCCTGACCAGGGGCAAAGGAGAAGTAGTGGCAGCTCAAGGCTATCGATCCCCATCCTAACACTCAGGGCAATGTCCAGTACTGAAACAGAGCCACCTCTGAAGGGGGGAAGGGAAGTTTTACAGTCAGAGGAGACCTGGGTGTGGATCCCAGCTCTGATGTGTACTGGCTGTGTGACCATGACTCTTAGCTTGGTCCCCTAGATTCTTAGCTTGGGTTTACCTGGAATAATACTTTTTTTTTTTTTTTTTCCCCTGAGGCATGAGGTTAAGTGACTTGCCCAGGGTCACACAGCCAGGAAGTGTTAAGTGTCTGAGACCAGATCTGAATTCATGTCCTTTTGACTTCAGGGCTGGTGCTATATCAAGCGCTGCTGAACACCACCTTCCTGCCAGTGATGTTTGGGAGCCAAAGTGCCAGCCTTAAAATACTCCCATAGTTTAGTGAAAAGGCCCTTCGTGGGTCTGGGGCCAGGAGATCTGGGTTCAAGGCATTTCCTATTTTCCTTTTCCTATTTCATATGTCAGATGTCTCACCTTACCTGGACCTCAGTTACTTTGTTTGTAAATTGAGAGCACTGGGTTCAGGAATCTCTAAAGTCTGGTTTTTGTCCTCAACCACAACACTTTGTTGCTTCATTTCTGCCTCCATTGCCTTGCCCGGCACACTGGCAGATCTGTTCTGAAACAACCCCAGGGAGGGAGCCCGGAAATGTGTCACTTATCAAAGACTCTGATTGTCCGCAGAAGCTGGGGCTTTCGGGTGATGTACAGGCCCAGGAATCTTTGTAAACATCCCCATTGAGCTTCCAGCAGCCCCCGAGGCAGGCAGAGCAGCCCCCACCCTTCTGTCAGGGACAGCTCAGTGGCCTTGGTCTCTCAGGAGGGCAGAGGGACCCTGCTGACCTCTGCCTCCTTCCTCCCCTCTCAGCCTCCATCCTCAGCTGCTGGATCCAGCCAACGTCTGCTCAATTCTCTCTTCTTCCAAACCCTCTCTATGGGGAAGTGAACCGCAGCATCACCTTGGACATCCAGGGCTTCTCAGGCCAGGCTCTCATCTATATTTGGTACAGAAACTTTTCAGCATATTACAGCCTGGTCGCTCACTACACGGTTGAAACTGGCGTGCAGGAGCCTGCAGACATCCGGCAGAAGGTGTTTGCCAACGGCTCCCTGCTCATCCCTGACCTCACCCTCAGTGACTCTGGCAACTACATTGTATCCATTTTTGATTCTGAAAACTCCATAAAAAGTGCAGGAGTACATTTAGCAGTGTATGGTAAGTGCTGCCCTTCCCCTGGGCCATATCTCACTCCCATTCCCTCCCACTGTCTGGGTGGGAGACTCCCCTAAGGGAGCAGGGAGAATGCAGAGCATGAGCCTCCCCCCCCCCCATAACGTGGGCCAAAGAGACAGAGAGCTTCCAGCCCAGATCAGTGTGATCATGGGTCACTGGGAGCACTGGAGAGGTCAGGGGTCATTAGCTTCTGAGCCCTAAGCTGTTATTATGGGGGGGAGGGTAACTTCCTGCTTCTTCCCAGCTCTCCCAGACCATACTCTGAAACTAAGAAGAGCCCTGAGGGCTTGGAGGGGCTTCTGGCTCCTTCCAGTTGTGCCTGAGCCAGGCAACTTGTTCCTAAAGTTCACCTTCCCTAAGACAGTTAAAAATCTGCTAGGCTCCCAGCCAGGCCCCCTAGTTAAAGACAAGGTCACTGGGGAGGCCTCCCTGGCTGGGGGCTTGGCTCCCCTCCTCGGCACAGGACACTGGGGTAGTTGGGATCCAGGAAGGAACCTCAGTCCACTGAACACTGAAGAGCCTGGGCAGAAAGAGGGCAACAAGAGGGCCCGGTGATGGGCTGAGACAAGGAACCTGTGTGGGGCCAAGTCTGCCTCAGTTCCCCTGTAGAGTCTTCTCAGGCCTGGAAGAAACAAGGAATTGGCCCTTCACCAGACACAAGGTGACCTGGCTTCTCCCAGGGCTTCCAGATTCTGCTAAAGGAGAAGGGCCAAGGGAGCAAAAGAGTCCTAGACTTGGGATCAGGAGATCTAGATTCAGATCCCAGCTCCATCATTTACTGGGTGATTTCCAGGGAGTCACTATTGCCTCATCTGCAAAATGATGGTGCTGCCTGGCATTCTCTGCTTCTCCAGCTGTTCTGAGGGTCACAAGGGATGGGAACTGGAGGCTCCATTACCTGCTCCTGTTCCCACCAGGTGCACAAAGGAATTGGGCAGCGAGGTGGCCCAGGGCAGGATAAAGGACTCTAAGATCCTTTGGGGAGGGGGCCATCACCAGGGGCAGGAGGCAGGAGGATAGGCTTCTTGGGGGAGGTAGAAGGTGAGCTGAGCCGGGCAGAAAGAGGGTCTCTGCAGGATTCTCCAGGGGGAATGCATGAAGGGAGGGAATGAGGTGACAACAAAAGGAACAATATGAACTAGGAAATCCCCTATCACTTATGGCTTGTCCTTTATCATTTTGTGCTTGAAGTCAGGTTTGCTACAATATTAAGGCTCTAAACAAGGGTGGTGGAGGATGCAGACAGGAGGAGGCTGCGCCAACCTGGGTCCTCCAGGGAGTCAGAACACTCAGGAGGGCCCTGCTTCCACCCCCAGCTTTCTGCAGGGATTCCCTGAGACCAGGAGGGGTCCTGTCAGAGCACTGGCTTCTGGGTTTGGCTTCTGGGCTGCTGTGTTGTCTTTCCCAAGGAGCACAAGATCTTTGGGCTGGTGGGATTCCCTTCCTTCCTTGCTGCTGGTGGCTCTGACTGGCTTCTCAGCCATGAGGAGGTTGCTCTTATTCTGGCTTCTCCCTTCCCATTGGCCATCCCTTCTGATCCCTTCCTGTAGCTCGTCCCCCAGAATTCATTCTTCTGAGCCAGCAGCACAGACAGTGTCCAGGAGGACTGACCGTCCCGGGGCATCTCAGGACGTCAGCTGCCGTCCCTCCGCTTCTCTGCCGTGGAGCTCCCTTGGCCTGGTCAGTGCTGGTGCTTTGGCCAATGAGAGAAGCAGGGGATGGAAGGAGAAGGAGGGACAGTAGAGTTCGGTGTGAGTTACAGGGACTCTGGCTGGACTTTCTTTCATGAATATCGCTTGGACAGCACGTCACCATTGCCAGGCAAAGACAGTGTGGGAGAGGGAATGAACTCTGGGATCAGAACAGCGGGACCTGCCATCCAGACCCACTTCTGGGGCCATGGGCTGGTCAGGGAAGGTCTGAGCTTGGAGCATCTGCCAGAGAGGGAGAGAGGGTTGGCCTTAGAGTCTGGAGGCTTGGGTTCAAATCCAGTTCTGCTACTTACTGTCTGTTAGATCAAAGACAAGCGGCAATACAGGAGCTCAGTTTGTTCTGTAGCAATGAGGGCACTGACGTGGATCAGGGTTCTAAGATTTCAGGGGCTCCATAAACATGAATGGGAAAAAAATTACATCAGTTTTCACTAATGTGATTTTCTTTCCAACCCTGAGTGTTTCATTTCATGGATGTAAAACCATGACTCTGAGAAGGGCCCACAGGCTTCCTCAGGCTGACTGCCCAAGGCCCCCAGGAGACACAGAAGGGGAGGAGTCAGGAATCCTGAAGACCCTGAGGACCCTGCGAGCTCACTGTAACCGTCTGACCTGTGATCCTAGGCCAGCAGGGGCAAGTCTCAGAGGTTGGTCAGAGGATATGACATGGGTGGGAAGGAGTGGGATCGGGACAGATGGCTCCAGGAGTGCAGGGGTCTGAGGTGGTAGGTAATTGTGAGTTCTTGAATATTCTTGAGGAGAGGCATAATAGGACCAGATGCAGGCACACTTCTGAGTGTTTTCCTAACAGTGTGATGTGTGGAGAGACACAAAAAAGGTAGGGACCTGCAGCCATGCAGGGGTGATGGAATCCTGATTTTTCCCTGGAAAAGGAGCTGAGGATCCTTTAATGCCATCCTCCCACTTTACAGAGGAAGAGACTGAGAGGCTAAAAAAAGGAAGAGACTTGGCTAAGATCACATAGGGAAGAAGGAGTTGAATCCAGGACTGTCTGACTTCAGATCTGGGCTATTTCCTCCGTGACCCATAATGGGTACTGAGCAGCGTCTTGCCTCCAAGTGGCCCATGTCCTGCTCCTCTCTCCCATGACCCTTCATCCATAGCTTTTGTCAGAATTGCTCAGAGTATTGAGCAGAAAGCACTTCTTGCAAGCCTTGCTGTCCTCCTTTGCCTCTCTATAAACATGGAACAGCTCACCTCTGTGCAACACCTTATGCTTTACAAGGAGCTTTTACATAGATGGGTCTTATTTGACCCCCAAATACTGTGAGGTAAGCACTAATATTCTATTTTACAGGAGGCACAGAGGCCTTAAGTGACTTGCTAATGAGTCACACAGTTGATAACTTGGACACGGTTTTAGCTCTAAGTCCAAAACGAGTGACTCTGCCACATCAGGCATAAGATCCTTAGGGGCTGCCAAGGCACCTTCCCAGACAGCCAGCTGTGGCCTTCCTTCCAAGGAGTGTTCTCACTGCCAAGGTTGTCCATGCTCACTGACCAGCATGTCCTCACCGCACCTCAGGTGGCCGACCTCGGCCCTGTCAGATGTTGGCCAATCCCCCATTGTCTTAATGGATACAAGGAAGAAGCTTTGTATGAAAGGAAGTAGGTTCTCCCTCTAAACTTCTCAAAAAGCCCATCAGAGGGAGTGTAAATTCCACCAAAATGGAACAGAAAGGCCTGAAAACTCTAATATTTCTAACTTAGTTCTCTTGGGAAATTAATCCTTAGAGAGCTGAGGGAGGATGACCTAAGAGCGAGTCCCATGAACCCACTGAAGTTGGCCCAGAACTTATTCTGGGACACACAGCTTTCTGAGTGGTAAGGCTGAAACTGCAGAGAACCCAGGATATGGAAAAGTTCCTATCTAGGCCCTCCTTGGGCCATGAAGGCTCAGGAAAATCTGTCCCCTTTGCCTCAGCCTCCTGGCATAACAGCATCTCTAAGCTGCAGAGGGTCTTGAAGATCACCTTCAACATTCTCAGATTTAGGACAGGAAACTGCTACAGGAAGGGGAGAGGCCAAAGGAGGAAATAAATGAATGTTCTGTAAATTCTCTGTCTGATCTACTCCTGGGGACAAATTGCAGTCCAAGGCACAGAGGATGTGAGGATTGATTAAAGACTCTTGGACATGAGAGCCTCCTGACTCCCAGCCCAGGATTCTATCTTTTGCAAGCTGCTGCTTACTAATCTATTTCCAATCTCTTCCTTTTGCTTTCTTTTACTTTGGAGTTAAGGTAGCATCTCTCTCTCTCTGAGCACCAGGCCCCATGACCCTGTCTCTGGCCTGTGCTCTCTGACCTTCACCAATATCCCCATCAAGGTATGGAGGTGATCCTGGATTCTTGAAGACCAGGACAACAGAGGATAATTTTTCCAGATCCTGTCAAGTTAGAAAGGCCTAAAGGACAGCCTGGACAATGGACAGGGGGAAGTGTCACTCCCCAACCAGTCATTCTCAACCCACAAAGGTTCTGCCCTGGGAGCTTGGGCTCCAAGTGAATGCCTTTTATAGTCACAGTCGTTCAGGAATGAACTTTCTCCTAAGGAGTAGAGAACCTGATCCCCTTCAGAGAAAGCAGGGTCCATGCCAGTGCAATCCAGGTTCTTTGGCCAATGTTCCAGAGCTTCTGACCTTTCTGAAGTCTTAGGGACACTACTTCCAGACCTGATACTTGGTTGGAAGAAAGCACCAAAGAAAATTGCACCAAATAGTCATTTTCTGTCTATTTTCTGCACAGGGCCACTATCCAAACCTCTCCTCAGCAGCACCAACATGGCCCCGGTGGAGAACAAGGACAATGTCTCCCTGACATGCCAGTCTGAAGGTCAAGATGTCACATACCAATGGTTCATAAACCAAAGCTCCCCAGCTGGTGACAAGATAGTGCTGTCCCCGGATAACAAGACACTCACCATAATCAATGTTACAAGGGAAGACCAAGGACCCTATAAGTGTGAAATCTGGAACCCAGTTAGTTTCAGTGAGAGTGAATTCACACTGAATATTACCTGTGAGTAAATTCTCTTTCTGCATGGTGCATGCTCATAACTTGGAGGTGTGTTCCCAGAGGTCAAGCCCATCCAGTCACTGATCTTGAGTCCTAAAGATCAAATCCTTGGGCTGCCCATTGCTCTTCATTTTAGGGAGCCCAGACTGACCATATCATGCCTTTCCATCTGTGATAGAGTAGGGCCAGCCATGAGCAAGAGAAGGACTTAAGACCTTCCAAGTTCAAGGACCTCATGTCCAAACCTGAGTGGATGAGGAGCTGTGAATTTTCCAGTTCAGATGAGAGTCAGGCAGATATAATAGTCCCAGGTAATGGGTTACAGAATAGGAAAACCCCCTCCCCTCTGCCTTTATTTCAATATGGAATCATTCTCTTTGCTCCAGATGGCCCGGATACCCCCATGATTTTCCCTACAGCCCTGAATTATCCTGTAGGGGCAACTATTGAGTTGAATTGTTCTGCTGAGTCTAACCCACCTGCCCAATTCACTTGGCTTATCAATGGAATTCAGATGGCATCAATATCCCAGCTCTCTATTGCTAATGTGTCTCTGAATCACACTAGAACCTATAACTGTATGGCATCGAACTCTGTCACTGGCTTATCTAGGAGCAAAAACATTAATATCATAGTCTCTGATGAGTAGCTGCAGGCCCTCGACTTTGAGCAGAGTGTGTAGACCCTGGAAGAAAAGAGATAAGGGCAAGAGAGAGGGGACACGCAGAATGGAGGCAAGACAAATCCATCTGTTCAAGCTTCATTTTAATGGGTGCAATAGTACAGATATATATAGCACTAGGAACAAAGTCAGAGTTGCACAATCACAGTACAGAGTGGGGGTCCTAGATAAAGGGTTGGTATATCGCCTAAGGGTGAGCTGCTCAGGTGTTTCTGGTGGAAGAAAGCTCTATAATGGGTTTAGGGAGTGCCTAGATATCTGCCTATTCAAAGTTAGGGTGTGACTAGGAGATTCCTATTCAGGAGGTTTTTGGCATAATGGGATTAGGAGATTCAATCTATTCAGGTTGAAGGTTTGGCCTTAAGTGGCTGTAGATTAGAGCCAGCTCCCAACACAAAGACATTAATATCACAGTCTCTGATGAGTAGCTGCAGGCCCTGGACTTTGAGTCTGCCTTTTCTTGGCCTTCTCTAGCATGGACAATGCAAAGAGAAATGACGTTCTGCCCTCCTGGGTACCATGGCCATATTTATTGTGGTGGAAGGGGCTCTGAGCTCAGACTCAGGAAACTGGAGCTAGAATCTTGATTCTGCTTTCCATCCCCTGTACACCCTCAGGTGTCCCTCTTGCTTTCTGAGATTCAGATTCGCATCTGAAAAATTGGATAATCTTTCACTTCCCATATCACAGAATTCTGTGTGGAAAAAGTTCTTTTTACATTTTAGGTTCAAAAAGAAATGAGCTGTTGCTGTCGGTGGTGGTGATGATGAGGCTGTTGTTCTGTCCCATTTGTCTTCCAGTTTCTAGAGCCACAGTTCCATTGACTGCCCTTGGACCTGTAGTCTTGCCTTCAATCTATTTCACTCAGTGCTATGAGGTCAAATAATGAATTAGAATGTAAGCTTTGAGAATGTGTTGGGACTGGCTCTGATCCCCTTTTGCAGAGAAATGCAGATGGTGAAGAGGAAAATTAATATTATCTCTGTTGATACAAAAAAACTCACCTCCACATCCATGTGGTTCTTCCATGACAATGAAATAGCACACAGGTGCATGCCTGATGTCAGACTGGGCTCTGGTCCAGGTAAAGGTAGAATTGTCTCTGCATCAGGTGGCTGACTCTGGCGTCACCCTTGCCTAAGTTCCCTTGTCTGTTAGCTCCTTAGCATTCCACGCAATCTCTGTGGACAGTGGCTTCTGGCAGGATACTGTGTCTCAATCATGTGTACAAGATGGCAGACCTTTGCATTACTAGTCACACTGATGGGCAGTAGTGTTGAGGTGTAGACCATGTGTTGAGGTCTACATTTGAGGTACCTAAATGCAATTAGGGTTTAGTTAAGGTCTAGTGGCGGGTTTGGGGTACAGGGAGTCAAACAGAGTTCCCCTGCAGCCCCCTTAGATTAGGCGCAAGGATACGGCCGTATATGAGGTCTAGTAGCGGCGCGAATTCCCAATAAAAGCATTTATTGGCCCAGAGAGCTAGATTAATAAAAGAGGTTTATTACTGAGTTTAGAAGTAGGAGATAGGTGAAGGTAGAGACAAGGAGAGCACTGGACAGAGGGTCCAGTGGACAGAGGGTCCTCACATGGCGACCATGTTTGGAATCTCTGCAAAGAGGGGTTCCCAGTGTGGTCCTTTTAAGTCAGAGACTTAGCTCAAGGGGCTTTTGGGTGTAGTCCCAAAGTTGGGTCAGATTCGGGTGGGGCTGGGACAGGTCCGGATCTTCTATTGGAATTCAAAGGGACCAGGATTTGTGAGTCAAAGGGTAATTTACATTAGCTAGGGGGGTTGGGAATTAAAGATTGGAATCTTTCCCGCATCATTCCCCCCTCAAGCTGTTGGAACTTAAATTCATTTAAGGAAAAAGACATGGGGCAAAGTCAGTTTTTGAGTCAGAATTGAAGATTTTCTCCTTCCAGGATTTTCCAAGTTCAGGGATCCCCTCTTCATCCCCCCCTCAAGCAGTCACCTCCAAAGGCATGTGGGAAAAGGGGCGCCGATCTCCTCTTAACTGCTTCGAGCTGGCAAGGGTCGTAGAGATTTGGGGGTTCATGCCAAGAGGTGAGGCATGAGGTATGGGATTTGGAGATGGCAGCAGGGCATTTAAGGGGTGTTTGTCCCGGTCAGTTGTTCCCAGTCAGTTGTCCCATGTTCTCCAAGCTGAAGGGCAGTTGCGAGTCCACAAAGATTGAAGCCCAGATCGCGGGAGCTGGCTAAAACCGGGGTGTCATCCAGGTTGGAGATGGTGACAGCAGGAACCGCATCAGGTCCCTTCTGTGGGCTGCCTGTAAGAACCCATCTAACAAGGAGAAGTAGGAGAAAATGCTGGGAGCAAAGGATTATTTGTCAATAGTAAAAGTGTTAAGTAGCCTAGAGTTTAGCCCTTTCTTTCTTAATTTCCAGGAAAGCTAATTTCTCCTGGGGTTGGTATTAAAGGGTGTGGACTAAGAAGTCAGGGTAGGCAAGAGGCCTATATCTCTAGTCAAGATAAGAATGCAATTTAAGCTCTTAGAAATCTTTTAACTGTGCTGCCTTTCTTTTAAAAGAGTTGGTTCCCTAATAAGCAAAGACCTTGAGCCTTTCCCCCACTTTCCCCACTCTTATGGGGGAGTGGTAGAAGGGGTCAGAGGGAGTGTTAGAAGTATCTCAGCACTGCCAACCCAGCTTACCGGCCCCTGAGGTGTTGGGATTGTCCTGGGATAAAAGGGGAAACAGGGCCAGACCCCAATTCCCTACGGGGGAGCAGGATGCCGGGGACCAATTCAGACCCTGTGGTGTGACGCAGTTTCTCCAGTGTTCCTCCTGCTCGAACTCAGGACAGAGGCTGGGGTCTCCTCGGACAGTTTCCGGGACACCTACAGGCCTAAGTCTGGGAGAGATTTGTATTAAAAGGCGCTTCTGCTCCCAGTGGTTTTTGAGGAGGCAGAAGTGGCTTCCTCAAGAAGAAAAGAGCTGAGAGTCAGGTTAGAGGTAAAGGGAAACCAACAAACAGGTTTTAGCAGCAGAGTGGAAGAAACATGAGTTTTGGACCCCGAAAAAGTTGAGGTGGTGTTTCAATAGGTTCAGTTTTTCAACTTTAAAAGAAACAAGTGTGCTGGGTGTGTTTTGGCTGGCCGCTTTTGCCTGAGGGCACAAGTGTTAATCCGTCCCAGGATTAGAAAGAAAAAAAGCACTTTAAAGGATGGACTTGTCTGGAGAGAGATTGGAATTCAGCTAATCTATTCAGAATTCAGGTGTTGAGATTAAGGCATTTTTCTCAAGCCCAGTGCATTGACACAGCTTAAAATCTCCAGGGATGAGGGAGGGAAGCCAATTCATTGCAAACCCGAAGACTTTCCCATTCTATAACGTAACCTTCATAGACGTCTCTAGAAGGTGTCCCCCCCCCCCCCAAAAAAAAAAAAACCAGGATTTCGTCCCTACGACGTCTTGTAGGCAACTAATTTCCCCCAGACTCCCGGAGTCTGCCAGCAAGCTCAAATTACCTCGAGACTTTGAGCCGCCCCCTCCCCCCCACCCCCCACCCCCCAGTTATAGAAGGGTGCTGTGGTGGGCTTGCCTCAGTGGACACCTCCTCAGAGGACCACCATCATTTAAGGGCAAGGTTATCGGAGAAGTGTGCTAGGAATGGGTGTGATGTAGTAGGAGTGGGTGTGATCTCCACTTCAATAGCTCCTCACTTAACTCTAGACAGTGTGCATATTCTATAGCCCCCGGGCTCCCTGAGCAGTAGTGTCTCAAGGAATGGGGGAGGGAAAACAGGGTAGTCTAGAGAGCTTGAGAAAAGCACAGACAGGAAAGACAGACTTCTTTCCTAAAGATGTTCACCGAATTCTTAAATGGCTTCAGTTTCTCCCATTAACTCATTTCTTGCTGCAGTCAAGGAATGAGGGGAGAAAAGAAAAAAAAAACATCTTCAAAAGAATTTAATTTGCCTCGACCTGGAATTTTATTCCCCAACCATCATTCCAAAGGTCTTTCTTGAAGCTGCAACCTGGCCAGGGTTGGAGCCCAGGAAAAAACCCTTTTGTTGGCAGGGACATAGAATGCCAATCCAGAAAATAGAACAGAGTGTGCTAAGAGCAAAAGGTTTTAGGACTGAGAAAATTAGGAGCAAGAGTTCCCACCTGTAGGGTTAGGTAAGAAAGTGAGAGAGATACAGACCTAGCCTGATTTACCTTGGTTATCTCTCCACAAGCAGCTGAGAAAAGGTTTTAAGTAGTGCCCTGAAGCTAAGAAAAAAACCGAGAGCAGTTTAAAATCCCCCATCTTTGTAGACAGCCTCCAGAGCATGCAAAAGCGTAATTCTGAGGCTTCTACACTTAAAAGGCTGTGCCGGGATGGGGCATTGCTCTAACATAGGATGACCAAATCAGGGAAACCAGTCCCATTTAAAATGTATGGGCTGAGCACGCTTCCAGAGGGTTGGAAGCTGAGGCTTTAGGAGCCAGGTAGTTCAGATTGCCAGCAAAATTCTGTTTTAAAAGTTTAAAACCTTGCCGGAGATTTGAGGAGATTAAGATTGAGTCCCCAATCTCCCCACTGTGTATAGTACCCCAAGAAGGGGACAAGATAGGAGTATTTAAACGGCAAGTTGCCAAGCCACATGGGAGAGGTCTGAAACAGGCCTCGAGTTCTACACTCCCCACTCCATGGAAGAGGGGGAGGAATGGCCAGAGAGAGGGTGGGGGGAGAAAGAGATGCCATCTTACCCAGCTCGGTGCGTCCAGAATGGCGAGGGCTCCTCTGGCGACTCAGCTCAGGAACTTGAGGGCGGGGCAGCTCATCTAAGCCCCCAGATCTTGCTGGGAGAGCAAGACCTGAAGGAGAGACCGCTCACCCCTGTCCAGGGAGTAGCAGCCGTGGGCAGAGACATTCTCTAACTTCACCCCAAGTCAGGGACCTTTCTCCTCGTGGCTGGGGCCTGACCATTAGAAACTCCATTGCATTTAACAGTGGAGTGGGAGAAGGGCTCAAACACAGCTCCTCCTACGTTTCTCTGGTTATCTCCCCAGCACAGATAAAAGAGAGCACTGGCCTGGGACCCCCGAGAAGGGTGGGGTTCCCAGAATGGCCATGTGTCTCCTTGGTCTGGGGGGGTGTTAAAGAGACACTTCCTCTCTTGTCTCTGGAGTCCCTGCCTGAGAGCAGGGCTTTCTAGTGATGAAAAAAAAGATTAGAAATGCATTGAGATGCAAAGGAAGGGCCTTACTCTCTTAGTCTCAAAGGTTTTGGGCAGAGGGAGTTTCCTCAAGTAAAGAATCTGCTCCAGGAAAGATTTTAGAGGCAGGGGAGTGTCTAGATTGTGGACAGGCAAAAAACTTTAAGTTTTCCAAATCCTTGCAGCCTCTCTCATATCTCTTGGAGACAGAGAGCCGACAAAAGAAGCCTTTTGTCAAACCGCAGCAATTCCTCAAGAATTGTGCCAGAGCTTAGAGCTCCCACCAACGACCCAAGCCCGACCCGAGGGCATTGGGTGTCCACTGCAAGATTAGGAAAGAAAAAAGTCTTTTACCTTATCCAGAGTTCCGGATTGCCTGGTCAGAATAGAGGCCTTTTTCACCTGAAAGTCAAATAGAGTGAGACAGAACGCAGATATTCTCCCCACTACCTTGAGAGAGAGAGAGAGAGACAAAAGAAAGAATGCAGATTATTCCCAGAAGAATATTGCCTGAACAGCTCAGAACCCAAATTGGTTCTGAGTGCCCCAAAAAGGTTGGAGTTCGGTTTGGTCGCCAAATTATTTAGCTTCTGGTGTTCGTTTCGTCAGGGAATCAAATGTTGAGGTGTAGACCATGTGTTGAGGTCTACATTTGAGGTACCTAAATGCAATTAGGGTTTAGTTAAGGTCTAGTGGCGGGTTTGGGGTACAGGGAGTCAAACAGAGTTCCCCTGCAGCCCCCTTAGATTCGGCGCAAGGATACGGCGGTATATGAGGTCTAGTAGCGGCGCAAATTCCCAATAAAAGCATTTATTGGCCCAGAGAGCTAGATTAATAAAAGAGGTTTATTACTGAGTTTAGAAGTAGGAGATAGGTGAAGGTAGATGTTGAGGTTTGGTTCCTGTGTTGAGGTCTACATTTGGGGTACCTAAATGCAATTAGGGTTTAGTTAAGGTCTAGTGGCGGGTTTGGGGTACAGGGAGTCAAACAGAGTTCCCCTGCAACCCCTTTAGATTCGGCGCAAGGATACGGCGGTATATGAGGTCTAGTAGCGGCGCGAATTCCCAATAAAAGCATTTATTGGCCCAGAGAGCTAGATTAATAAAAGAGGTTTATTACTGAGTTAGAAGTAGGAGATAGGTGAAGGTAGAGACAAGGAGGGCACTGGACAGAGGGTCCAGTGGACAGAGGGTCCTCACATGGCGACCATGCTTGGAATCTCTGCAAAGAGGGGTTCCCAGTGTGGTCCTTTTTAAGTCGGAGACTTAGCTCGAGGGGCTTTTGGGTGTAGTCCCAAAGTTGGCTCAGATCCGGGTGGGGCTGGGACAGGTCCGGATCTTCTATTGGAATTCAAAGGGACCAGGATTTGTGAGTCAAAGGGTACTTTACATTAGCTAGGGGGTTGGGAATCAAAGATTGGAATCTCTCCCGCATCATTCCCCCCTCAAGCAGTTGGAACTTAAATTCATTTAAGGAAAGACTTGGGGCAAAGTCAGTTATTGAGACAGAATTGAAGATTTTCTCCTTCCAGGATTTTCCAAGTTCAGGGATCCCCTCTTCATCCCCCCCTCACGCAGTCACCTCCAAAGGCATGTGGGAAAAGGGGCGCCGATCTCCTCTTAACTGCTTCGAGCTGGCAAGGGTCGTAGAGATTTGGGGTTCATGCCAAGAGTGAGGCGTGAGGTATGGGATTTGGAGATGGCAGCAGGGCATTTAAGGGGTGTTTGTCCTGGTCGGTTGTTCCCAGTCAGTTGTCCCATGTTCTCCAGGCTGAAGGACAGTTGTGAGATCACAAAGATTGGAGCCCAGATCTGGGGAGCTGGCTAAAACCGGGGTGTCATCCAGGGTGGAGATGGTGACAGCAGGAAACGCATCAGGTCCCTTCTGTGGGCTGCCTGGTTCTCAGGTCCCTTCTGTGGGCTGCCTGTAAGAACCCATCTAACAAGGAGAAGTAGGAGAAAATGCTGGGAGCAAAGGATTATTTGTCAATAGTAAAAGTCTTAAATAGCCTAGAGTTTAGCCCTTTCTTTCTTAATTTCCAGGAAAGCTAATTTCTCCTGGGGTTGGTATTAAAGGGTGTTGACTAAGAAGTCAGGGTAGGCAAGAGGCCTATACATCTAGTCAAGATAAGAATGCAATTTAAGCTCTTAGAAATCTTTTAACTGTGCTGCCTTTCTTTTAAAAGAGTTGGTTCCCTAATAAGCAAAGACCTTGAGCCTTCCCCCCACTTTCCCCACTCTTATGGGGGAGGGGTAGAAGGGGTCAGAGGGAGTGTTAGAAGTATCTCAGCACTGCCAACCCAGCTTACCGGCCCCTGAGGTGTTGGGATTGTCCTGGGATAAAAGGGGAAACAGGGCCCAGACCCCAATTCCCTACCGGGGAGCAGGATGCCGGGGACCAATTCAGCCCCTGTGGTGTGATGCAGTTTCTCCAGTGTTCCTCCTGCTGGAACTCAGGACAGAGACTGGGGTCTCCTCGGACAGTTTCCGGGACACCTACAGGCCTAAGTCTGGGAGAGATTTGTATTAAAAGGCGCTTCTGCTCCGAGTGGTTTTTGAGGCAGAAGTGGCTTCCTCAAGAAGAAAAGAGCTGAGAGTCAGGTTAGAGGTAAAGGGAAACCAACAAACAGGTTTTAGCAGCAGAGTGGAAGAAACATGAGTTTTGGACCCCGAAAAAGTTGAGGTGGTGTTTCAATAGGTTCAGTTTTTCAACTTTAAAAAAAACAAGTGTGCTGGGTGTGTTTGGCTCGCCGCTTTTGCCTGAGGGCACAAGTGTTAATCAGTCCCAGGATTAGAAAGAAAAAAAAAAAACACTTTAAAGGATGGACTTGTCCAGGAGAGAGATTGGAATTCAGCTAATCTATTCAGAATTCAGGTGTTGAGATTAAGGCTTTTTTCTCAAACCCAGTGCATTGACACAGTTTAAAATCTCCAGGGATGAGGGAGGGAAGGCAATTCACTGCAAACCCAAAGACTTTCCCATTCTATAACGTAACCTTCATAGACGTCTCTAGAAGGTTTCCCAAAAAAAAAAAAACAAAACAAAAAACAAGGATTTCGTCCCTACGACGTCTCGTAGGCAACTAATTTCCCCCAGACTCCCGGAGTCTGCCAGCAAGCTCAAATTACCTCGAGACTTTGAGCCGCTCCCCCGTTATAGAAGGGTCCTGTGGTGGGCTTGCCTCAGTGGACACCTCCTCAGAGGACCACCATCATTTAAGGGCAAGGTTAGCGGAGAAGTGTGCTAGGAGTGGGTGTGGTGTAGTAGGAGTGGGTGTAGCTCCTCACTTCAATAGCTCCTCACTTAACTCTAGACTGTGCATATTCTATAGCCCCCGGGCTCCCTGAGCCTAGTGTCTCAAGGAATGGGGGAGGGAAAACAGTATATGAGTCTAGAGAGCTTGAGAAAAGCACAGACAGGAAAGACAGACTTCTTTCCTAGGCATCACCGAATTCTTAAATGGCTTCAGTTTCTCCCATTAACTCATTTCTTGCTGCAGTCAAGGAATGAGGGGAGAAAAAGAAAAAAAGAACCATCTTCAAAAGAATTTAATTTGCCTCGACCTGGAATTTTATTCCCCAACCATCATTCCAAAGGGCTTTCTTGAAGCTGCAACCTGGCCAGGGTTGGAGCCCAGGAAAAACCCTTTTGTTGGCAGGGACATAGAATGCCAATCCAGACAATAGAACAGTTTGCTAAGAGCAAAAGGGTTTAGGACTGAGAAAATTAGGAGCAAGAGTTCCCATCTGTAGGGTTAGGTAGGATACAGACCTAGCCCGATTTACCTAGGTTATCTTTCCACAAGCAGCTGAGAAAAGGTTTTAAGTAGTGCCCTGAAGCTAAGAAAAACCGAGAGCAGTTTAAAATCCCCCATCTTTGTAGATAGCCTCCTGAGCATGCAAAAGCGTAATTCTGAGGCTTCTACAATTAAAAGGCTGTGCGGTGAGGGGGCATTGCTCTAACATAGGATGACCAGATCAGGGAAACCGAGTCCCATTTAAAATGTATGGGCTGAGCACACTTCCAGAGGGCTGGAAGCTGAGGCTTTAGGAGCCAGGTAGTTCAGATTGCCAGCAAAATTCTGTTATAAAAGTTTAAAACCTTGCCGGAGATTTGAGGATATTAATATTGAGTCCCCAATCTCCCCACTGTGGACAGTACCCCAAGAAGGGGACAAGATAGGAGTATTCAAACGGCAAGTTGCCAAGCCACATGGGAGAGGTCTGAAACAGGCCTCGAGTTCTACACTCCCCACTCCATGGAAGAGGGGGAGGAAAGGCCAGAGCGAGGGTGGGGGAGAAAGAGATGCCATCTTACCCAGCTCGGTGCTTCCTGAATGTCGAGGGCTCCTCTGGCGACTCAGCTCAGGAACTTGAGGGCGGGGCAGCTCATCTAAGCCCCCAGATCTTGCTGGGAGAGCAAGACCTGAAGGAGAGACCGCTCACCCCTGTCCAGGGAGTAGCAGCCGTAGGCAGAGACATTCTCTAACTTCACCCCAAGTCAGGGACCTTTCTCCTCGTGGCTGGGGCCTGACCATTAGAAACTCCGTTGCATTTAACAGTGGAGTGGGAGAAGGGCTCAAACACAGGTCCTTTTACGTTTCTCCGGTTATCTCCCCAGCACAGATCAAAGAGCACTGGCCTGGGAGCCCCGAGAAGGGTGGGGTCCCCAGAATGGCCATGTGTCTCCTTAGTCTGGGGGGGGGGGTGTTAAAGAGACAGTTCCTCTGTGTCTCTGGAGTCCCTGCCTGAGAGCAGGGCTTTCTAGTGATGGAAAAGATTAGAAATGCATTGAGATGCAAAGGAAGGGCCTTAGTCTCTCGAAAGGATTTGGGCAGAGGGAGTTTCCTCAAGTAAAGAATCTGCTCCAGGAGAGTTTTTAGAGGCAGGGGAGTGTCTAGATTGTGGACAGGAAAAAAAACTTTTAGTTTTCCAAATCCTTGCAGCCTCTCTCATATCTCTTGGAGACAGAGAGCCGACAAAAGAAGCCTTTTGTCAAACCGCAGCAATTCCTCAAGAATTGTGCCAGAGCTTAGAGCTCCCACCAACGACCCAAGCCCGACCTGAGGGCGTTGGGCATCCACTGCAAGATTAGGAAAGAAAAGTCTTTTACCTTATCCAGAGTTCCGGATTGCCTGGTCAGAATAGAGGCCTTTTTCACCTGAAAGTCAATTAGGGTGAGACTGAACGCAGATATTCTCCCCACTACCTTGAGAGAGAGAGAGAGACAAAAGAAAGAACGCAGATTTTTCCCAGAAGAATTTTGCCTGAACAGCTCAAAACCCAGATTGGTTCTGAGTGCCCCAAAAAGGTTCGGTTTGGTCGCCAAATTGTTTAGCTTCTGGTGTTCGTTTCGTCAGGGAACCAAATGTTGAGGTTTGGTTCCTGTGTTGAGGTCTACATTTGGGGTACCTAAATGCAATTAGGGTTTAGTTAAGGTCTAGTGGCGGGTTTGGGGTACAGGGAGTCAAACAGAGTTCCCCTGCAACCCCTTTAGATTCGGCGCAAGGATACGGCGGTATATGAGGTCTAGTAGCGGCGCGAATTCCCAATAAAAGCATTTATTGGCCCAGAGAGCTAGATTAATAAAAGAGGTTTATTACTGAGTTAGAAGTAGGAGATAGGTGAAGGTAGAGACAAGGAGGGCACTGGACAGAGGGTCCAGTGGACAGAGGGTCCTCACATGGCGACCATGCTTGGAATCTCTGCAAAGAGGGGTTCCCAGTGTGGTCCTTTTTAAGTCAGAGACTTAGCTCGAGGGGCTTTTGGGTGTAGTCCCAAAGTTGGCTCAGATCCGGGTGGGGCTGGGACAGGTCCGGATCTTCTATTGGAATTCAAAGGGACCAGGATTTGTGAGTCAAAGGGTACTTTACATTAGCTAGGGGGTTGGGAATCAAAGATTGGAATCTCTCCCGCATCAGTAGAGACAAGGAGGGCACTGGACAGAGGGTCCAGTGGACAGAGGGTCTTCACATGGCGACCATGTTTGGAATCTCTGCAAAGAGGGGTTCCCAGTGTGGTCCTTTTAAGTCAGAGACTTAGCTCGAGGGGCTTTTGGGTGTAGTCCCAAAGTTGGGTCAGATTCGGGTGGGGCTGGGACAGGTCGGGATCTTCTATTGGAATTCAAAGGGACCAGGATTTGTGAGTCAAAGGGTAATTTACATTAGCTAGGGGGGTTGGGAATCAAAGATTGGAATCTTTCCCACATCAGTAGGACCTAGAAAGATCATCAGTGACTTCAGAGTTTCTTTTTCCTTTTCAGTCCTGTTAACAATTCACAAAATTCATAGAGTTTTTTTGTTATAAAACCACAATTTCTGTCCCAGACTCTGGGGGAGGGGATGCAATGAAAAGCAGGAGAGAGAGGTAAAACAGTGTGCTGAGAAAATGAGCTTGGGCAAGTCAAACTGCAGCAGTATACAGACAGGATAGAAAGGAGATGACCTTTTCTTGGCCTAAATCTGAACATAAAGATTACTATGGTCCACATATTAATCTGATTTTTAAATGGAATATTATATTTGTGTTCTATTTTTATTGGTCTTGTTACATTATAACCTGGTTGAGACTGCACTCGAGTGTTGGAATTGTATATTTGATGCCTATGGCCTAAATTAACTTTTTCCTTAATTTAGTTTTTTCAATTAATCAAAATTCAATTTCTCTGCCTCCTCCTTCTTGCCCACACCACTAAAGAAAAAGAAAATTCTTGTGACAAATATGGATAACCAACCAAAACTAATTCCTATATTGTCTATACCAAAAAATAAAACCCCTACCAGTACGTATCCTGAGTTCACCATCTTTGTGTAAGAAGTAATGGTCTTATTTCACTGAGTATTTTTGGGAATCCTGGTAGGTCAGTGCTTTGATTAGAATCTGAAGACTTTCCAAGCACTTTGCCTTTGCAGCATTATAAAGATTGCATGAACTATCCTTTGCTTCTACTTACTCAATTCTGCATCAGTTCATAGAAATCTTCTGAATTTTCTCTTTTTGATCTAGTCCTAGTAGAGGTTCTTATTAATGATTTGGGCCAAATGAGATTATATGTAAGGAGCTTTGTAAATGCTAACTCTTACTCTAGTAATGATTCAGACTGAAAGCATAATTTGGAAACTTGAGAAAGAAAAGATAGAAGGAAAAAGCTTAAGAGGACAGTTACTATATGCAGGGTAAATTAGGATCTAGAAGCATCTCAGCATGGTGGCTCTGTGAATGAAACGGGATCAGATGAAAATTGTTAGAATCAGGCAGGTCCAGCCCTTGGGTCCAAAAAGACCAAAGCATAGGTAAGCATGGGTCCAGATGGGGAAATTACTGATCACCAAATCATAAGAAAATCAGTTAAACTAAGTAAGGATGGTTGACTCAGAGAAGGGAATATTGAGGGCAGACACTCCACCTGATTTTTGAATACAAGGTTAGGTTGCCTAAAAAGAGAGCAAGCTCCCATGGATCATTACAGAAACTCAGAATCCAATGGTGAGACAGCAGTTCTTCTGAAGAAGACCAGTGGAATATGAGTGGATTGTAAGTTTAATACTTGAGTCAATGGGGCAACCAAACTACCCTGAAGCAATTACATTATTTTCACTTCAAAGAATAAGGAAATAACAGTCCTTCCGGACTATCCACATGGAGTACTGCATTTGGATCTAGATTTCACAGTTTCCAAAGGACATTGATATACTGGAGAGCATGCACAAAAAGACAACCAGGTTGTGGAAAGTTCTGAGGGAACCCAGCCCCTGAGACCTCCAGTTTTCTTATCAAGGAAATAAGAGAATGCATTGGATGCTGGGGAAGGTCCTTCTAAATAGAGATCCAGGATCCTCTGATGTCTGCAGCTCTGAACATTCAGGAGCCTGGTCTGAGAAATGCATATAAGCAACTTTGAGCAACAAGGGAATGAGCTCAGGTGCTGGAATAGGGAACGGGAATACTTCTCCTTTTGTGCCAAAGAGCCGTGGGACAGTCAGGTGGTGGATTTCAGGGATCCCTTCTCACAAGGGTGCTTTAAAATCCAGAAAATAAAAGCCATAGGACATCAAATGAAACTGTCCTACTTTAATAGGTACCAAAACATTTTTTAAAAGATCCCTCATTAAGAATTCCTGGAATAGAATGAAATACTTGATGAAAGGAAGCAAGAAACCTCAGTGGACAAGGAAGGTACTGGGCCTGGATTAAAAAAGAACTAGGGTTCAAATGTGGTATTATTTAGACCCTACCTCCCAAGGTCCTTGAGAGGATGAAATTAGGTAATACAGCATTTCACAGAGTGCTGGCCAATAACAATAATCATAAGAATGAGAATAATAACATTTATATAGCACATACCACATGCCAGGCATTTAGAAGGCACTTCATTAATGCTGTTTCCTATTCCCATTTCCAACTTACTCATTACATGATGCATGTCCCAAAACCAGTCTCATTGAGGGAATAACTCAGGAACCAGCAGTCCCTCCCCGGGGCTTCTTTCTCACCTTTCTTATTAGTATAACCACTGAACCAGGGGACATCTCCTGGATGTCCTTAGCCATGGATCATCGCAGTACATCTATAATGCAAACGCTTGGGCTTTGGGTGGTTTTTTGTCATGAAGACATGACCTGGTGAAAACACAAGCCAATCACTCACATAGCTCTCTTTGTCTTTCTATAGAAAGAACAACTAAACCTAACCTCATGGTCAACAGAACCAACGTCATAGAGAATGACATTTTGGTCTTCACATGTGGCCCAGAACAGGCAGGAGTGGACATTCTGTGGTTCTTCAATAACAAGACCCTGATTGTCAATGAGAGGATGAAGCTGTCCATGAATAACCAGACCCTTATCATCCAAGTTGTGAAGAGGGAGGATGCTGGGTTCTATGAATGCGAAATCCGGAATCTAATCAGTTCCAAAAGAAGTGACCCCATTACCCTGACTGTGAACTGTGAGTGACTATGAGTATACTCCATCTCCAGTCCTTTTTCCAGCAGTGACTCACATCTCATCTCTTCTCTTCTCTTCTTTACACAGATGGATCAGACAACATTATGTTTGTACCAAACCCCAAGAAAGGAGAGATTAAGGTCAAATTCAATGACCCACTGATGTTAGAGTGCCATGTTGAGTCTTACCCACCTGCCCAGTATATATGGCATTTCATTGGTACCAGGAACTCTTCCTTCTCTAATAATACCTATGTCATCAAAAATGCAACTTGGGAAGATTCAGGAAAGTATACATGTGTGGCAAAGAACAATGTGACCAAATTGTCGCTCTCTATGAGTATCACAGTTAATGTGGTTGGTAAGTGTTCTCTCCCTTCCCTCAGAAACAAAAGTTTTGGGGGCTGGTCAAAGATGGGGGCCAGGAATAGGTTCTCAGGTTTATTAAGGAAAGCAAGTTTTCACAATGAATTGGCAGAAGATACATAAAGACAGAACCTGATTCCAGGGAATGTGGTCAGCTTGGCAAGGTGTGTCAGTTCATTTACAGCTATTTTTGCATTGATAAAAAGGAGATCAAGCTCCAAATTGTAATATACAATACAGGTTCATTCATCATTTGATACACATTTAGCCACAAACTTTCTACAGAGCACTATGCTAGGCCCAGAGGGAAATATAAAACAGTTATCTAAGACTCCATTACCAATTTCAGGAACCTTAAAATCTACTAGAAGGACCAACCCTAAAGACAGGTAATTGATAGACAATATTAGATGATATTCATACTTAAACTATGGCTACAAAATAAAATGTCGTAGGAGAACTCAGAGGGGAAAGACCATTCCAGCTGGGAAACTGGTCAAAAATCAAGTTAGATTTCATAAAAGAGCTATCACTTGATTTTTTTTTTTAAAGAGTGTGGAGGAGTTCAACAAATCAAAGGGGGAAATATTCTATTTTCATGGAGAAATATCTTGAGTCAAGGTTCAGAGGAAGGACCATACACTATGTGTCTGAGTGGTGAATGTAGAACAATGCAACCTGAGCAGATAATGCATGGCCAGAAGAATATTAAAGAGTTCTGCTGCCTTTTTGTGAAAAGTCTTGAATGCTAGACTAAGATCACCAAAGGTGACCTAGTACTTAATAAGGAGTTCCTGAAGTCTAATTAATAGAGAACAACAGGTGGTCAAACATATCTGGGTTGGTATGTCATTCACCAGCACTGGATAATTAGTAAGACTGATTCAAAGGTGAGAGTTTTTTTTTAACGTGACCATTGTCACATATCTAGTTCATTTATGACTTTGTCCAAATAACCTGGATGTAAAAATCTGAGGAATCTAAAGTTCCTTTTTTGGCCCCTCAATTCCAGGCAACAGCTCCCAGTTAATGAAAATAATGAAAAATAATGAAAATAATGAAAAATAGATGAAAATAAAGGAAATAAAACTGTTAGTGGGCAGGAATCATTATACAAACGCTTTTATAAAATACTTTGTCATTGAGAAATCAGACAATGGAGCAAAATTCTAAATTTAACTCAGATTATTCATTCATAAAACACAAAAAGTAAGCAGGGTGATAGATTAGAAAGTAAAACTCAAATAATGTATTATCAACAAGTAATAAAATTGACCTATAGAAGATTCATGGAGATAAAAAAAAAAAAAACTATCAGCAAAAAGTATCCCACTTCAGCTGAAATCAAGCCCCAAACTAATCATTATCTGAGGCAATTTAGCCATAAAAATGGACAAGAATTAAAAAAAAAATAAAAGTTGGGAAGCTGTATCATGTATTAAGGTATTAGCTACAACACGTTACTGCACCAAAAGAAGCCACGGAGGCAGAGCCAAGATGGCGGAGAAGGCACACACGACTTTCTAAGCTCCTCTCATTCCCCTCATAACCAACTATTTAATTCAGCCTCAAAAATAGCTCTTCACTGCTTAAATTCATGAATATCACAAGCACTACAATTTACCAGCCTAAGATAATCTGGAAGATCACCAGGAAAAGTTTGTCCTGAGGGACCAGGAACAGACTACTGCAGGCAGTGAGAGACTAGCGCCCTGAGCAAACCAGGGGTGGGGGTGATCTCTGTGGCTAGAAAAGTTATAGAGATGACTCTGCTATAGGCTAACTGCTCTGCCTTGATTACAAAGCAGTGTAAACTGGCAGAGAAATTAAAGCCTAAAACAGAGGGTACTCTAAAAAACGCCAGAACCTAACAAGATTTGGCTTTAACCACCCAAACCTGGAAGTGACTCAGGCAGACCATAATACAGCCCTGCAGCCACATCCTGCAGTTTGGGGCTTTTGTGGGGACAGTTACAAATCCACACGGCAGGGTAGCCTGGGCAGCCTCTAATCTGCACAGTGGGGGTCTTGGCCTGTGGCAAAAGAACTTCCCTAGCAGGACTGTGCTTCCCAGGGCAGAGACACTTCCAGTCCCTGCAAGCCATTAGCTGCCCAATTGCTAATACCCACAGCCCCAGTGCAGGATTTGGCTTGGGGTAATGAAACTCTTACTGCTCAGCGTCTAGCCCCAGGGCAACCGTTATCTCACAGAAGTGGGGGTTCTTTGCAGGGCACTTTCCCAGCTCTGCCCTGCAGGCCTGAGTTACTTCCAGGTGGGGAACTCTTTCCCAGAGCACTCCAGTATCTCACTGCTTTTTGTAGCTGACTGACAGGACATCCATACACCTTTCACTGCTCTGCAGAGGAAGCTGGTAATCTCCTGGCGCTGAAGGCAAATCCTACAGGCTTTAACAAAATGAGTAAAAAAAAACATCAAAAGGATGATTGATAGTTTCTACTCAGAAAGAGAACAGCTTTTCAACCCTGAAGAGACTAATAGCAGACAGTCTCCAGACAATTGTTGGTCCCCTGTACAAAAGGCTCTCCTAGAAGAAACAATTAAAAACCTTAAAAGAGAACTAGAAGAAAAATGGGGAAAGCAAAGAGAAGCTATGCAAGAGAGAACAGAAAAGACATATAACTCAATAAAAGAAAAATCTGATGAAGTGGAAAAAGAAAACAACTTCCTGAAATGTGAATTGGAAAAGGTAAAAAAAAAAAAAAAAAACCAAGAAGTGCAGGAAAATTCAGAAGTGAATTGGAAAAAGAAAATAACTCACTAAAAAAATAGTGAAATGGAAAAAAAATTCTTTAGAGCAAAACAACTCATTTAAAAACTCAATTGGACATATACAAAAAGAAGTAAAAAAAGCTAATGAAGAAAATAACTCACTAAAAAACTGAACTGAATAAATAGAAATGACTGATTCATTGAGACAGGAAGAATCAGTCAAGCAAAACCAAAGAAATGAAAGAATGGAAAACAATGTCAAATATTTACTTGGAAAAGCAACAGACCTGGAAAATAGATCTAGGAGAGATAACCTGAGGATCATTGGACTACCCGAAAATTGTGATGACAAAAAGAGCCTAGATATTATTTTACAGGAAATCATCAAAGAGAACTGCCCAGAAGTAATAGAACCAGAAGGTAAAATAGGCGTTGAAAGAATCCATTGAACACCTTCTGGAAAAGACCCTAAAATAAAGACTCTGAGGAATATTGTGGCCAAATTTCAGAATTTTTAGACTAAAGAAAAAATTTTACAAGCAGCCAGGAAAAAACAGTTCAAATACCAAGGTGCCACAATAAGGGTCACACAAGATCTGGCTGCCTCAGCATTAAAGGATCAAAGGGCCTGGAATTTGATATTCCAAAAGGCAAAAGAACTTGGAATGCAGCCAAGAATAAACTACCAAGCTAAACTGAGCATTTTTTCCATGGAAGAAGATGGACATTTAATGAAACAGAGGAATTCCATCTGTTTCTAAGGAAAAAACCAGACTTAAACAAAAAATTTGATCTCCAACAACAGGACTCAAGAGAAGTAGAAAAAGATAAAAGGAACTCTTAAGAACTGTATTTCTGTTCCGGATATACATAAAAACTACATGTATAAATTGATTTTACTGATATGGCATAAAAAAGGGAAGTAGAAATGGAAAGGGGATAGTGTCAGAAAAAGGGAAAAGGAGAGATAAAAAGAGGGAAACTAAATCCCACGATGAGGCAAAGGAAACCTATCATATCTGAGGGAACTTAGAGAGGGGGAAGAACATAGTGCAACTCTTACTCTCATCAGAGTTGGCTCAAAGAGGAAATAATTGACATATTTGTTTTACAGAGAATCTTCTCTCACCTCATTAAAAAGTGGGAGAGGAAAAGGGAAAAGGAAAAAGAATAATAAGTGAAGGGTACAAGAAAGGGGAAGGAATTCAAAAGGAGGAGGGAGGGATACTAAAGAGGGAGAGTTGGATGACGCAAGTGAGAACATTAAGTTTAATACTACGGAAGGGGGGAAGGAGGGCAAGAAAAAGAAAAGCATAATCTGGGGATATTAGGATGATAGGAAATACAGAATTAGTCATTTTAACCATAAATGTGAATGGGATGAACTCTCCCATAAAGAGAAGGCAGATAGCAGACTGGCTCAAAAGTCAGAACCCTACAATATGTTGTTTACAGGAAACACATTTAAAACAGGGAGATACATACAGAGTAAAGGTAAAAGGCTGGAACAGAATCTATTATGCTTCAGATAAAGTCAAAAAAGCAGGGGAGGCATCCTGATCTCAGATCAAGCAAAAGCAAAAATTGATCTAATTAAAAGAGATAAGGAAGGAGACTATATCTTGCTAAAGGGTACTATAGACAATGAAGCAACATCAGTATTAAACATATATGCACCAAGTGGTATAGCATCTAACTTCCTAAAGGAAAAGTTCAGAGAGTTGCGAGAAGAAATAGATAGCAAAACTATAATAGGAGATCTTAATCTTGCCCTCTCAGATTTAGATAAATCAAATCACAAAACAAATAAGAAACCAATTAAAGAGGTAAATAGATTATTAGAAAAATTAGGTATGATAGATCTCTGGAGAAAAGTGAATGGTGATAGAAAGGAGTGTCCTTTCTTCTCAGCAGTTCATGGAACCTACACAAAAATTGACCATATATTAGGACATAAAGAGCTCAAAATTAAATGCAGGAAGGCAGAAATAGTAAATGCTTTCTTTGCAGATCACAATGCAATAAAAACTACATTCAACAAAAAGTTAGGTGTAAATAGACCAAAAAGTAATTGGAAACTAAATAATCACATCTTAAAGAATGATTGGATGAAACAGCAAATTATAGACACAATGATTTCACTCAAGATAATGACAACGGTGAGACATCATACCAAAATTTGTGGGATGCAGCCAAAGCAGTAATAAGGAGAAATTTTATATCTTTAGAGGTTTGCTTGAATAAAATAGAGAAAGAGAAAGTCAATGAATTGGGCTTGCAACTTAACACGCTAGAAAAAGACCAAATTAAAAACCCCCAATCAATTACCAAACTTGAAATTCTAAAATTAAAAGGAGAAATTAATAATATTGAAAGTAAAAAAAAAAACTATTGAACTAATAAATAAAACTAAGAGTTGGTTTTATGAAAAAAACAATAAAATTGATAAACCTTTGGTAAATATGATTAGAAAAAGGAGAGAAGAAAATCAAATTAGTAGTCTTAAAAATGAAAAGGGAGAACTTTCCACCAATGAAGAGGAAATTAAAGAAGTAATAAGGGGTTACTTTGCCCAACTTTATGCTAATAAATTTGATAACCTAAGCGAAATGGATGACTACTTCCAAAAATATTGGCTTCCCAGATTATCAGAACAGGAAGTAAATTGATTAAATAGTCCCATTTCAGAAAAAGAAATAGAACAAGCTATTAATCAACTCCCTAAAATAAAATCCCCAGGACCAGATGGATTTACATGTGAATTCTACCAAACATTCAAAGAACAATTAATCCCAATGCTTTGTAAACTATTTGAAAAAATAGGGAATGAAGGAGTCCTACCAAATTCTTTTTATGACACAAACATGGTACTGATACCTAAACCAAGTAGGTTGAAAACAGAGAAAGAAAATTATAGACCAATCCCCTAATGAATATTGATGCTAAAATCTTAAATAAAATATTAGGAAAAAGACTACCGAAAATCATCCCTAGGATAATACACCACAATCAAGTAGGATTTATACCAGGAATGCAGGGCTGGTTCAATATTAGGAAAACTATCAGTATAATTGGCCATATTAATAACCAAAGTAACAAAAACCATATGATCATCTCAATAGATGCAGAAAAAGCATTTGATAAAAATCCAACATCCATTCCTATTAAAAACACTTGAGCGTATAGGAATAAATGGATTTTTTCTTAAAATAATCAGTAGCATCTATTTAAAACCATCAGTAAGCATCATATGTAATGGGGACAAACTGCAACCATTCCCAATAAGATCAGGAGTGAAACAAGGTTGCCCGCTATCTCCGTTACTATTTAATATTGTATTAGAAATGCTACCTTTGGCAATAAGAGTTGAGAAAGAGATTAAAGGAATAAGAATAGGCAATGAGGAAACCAAATTATCACTCTTTGCTGATGATATGATGGTATATTTAGAGAACCCCAGAAATTCTACTAAAAAGTTATTAGAAATAATCCACAACTTTAGCAAAGTTGCTGTTATAAAATAAACCCACATAAGTCATCAGCATTCTTATATATCACTAACAAAATCCAACAGTCAGAGTTACAAAGAGAAATTCCATTTAAAGTAACTACTGATTGTGTAAAATATTTAGGAGTCTATCTGCCAAGGGAAAATCAGAAATTTTATGAGCAAAACTACAAAACACTTTCCACACAAATTAAGTCTGATCTAACCAACTGGAAAAATATTAAATGCTCTTGGATTGGGCAAGCAAATATAATAAAGATGGCAATACTACCTAAACTATTTATTTAGCGCTATACCAATCAGACTCTCCAAAAACTATTTTGATGACCTAGAAAAAATAACCACAAAGTTCATATGGAAAAACAAAAGGTCAAGAATTTCAAGGGAATTAGTGAAAAAAAAAATGTGGCCTAGCTGTACCACATCTAAAATTATATTATAAAGGAGTGGTTACTAAAACCATCTGATATTGGCTAAGAAATAGACTAATTGATCAATGGAATAGGTTAGGTTCAAAGGATCCAACAGCCAATAAATTTAATTATCTAGTGTTTGACAAACTCCAGTTTTTGGGATAAGACTGCATTATTTGACAAAAATTGCTAGGAAATTTGGAAATTAGTGTGGCAGAACCTAGGCATTAATCCACACTTCACACCGTACACCAGGATAAGGTCAAAATGGGTTCATGATCTAGGCATAAAGAATGAGATTATAAATAAATTGGAAGAGCATAGGATAGTTTACCTCTCAGACCTGTGGAAGAGGAAGGAATTTATGACTAAAGAAGAACTAGAGATCACTATTGACTACAAAATAGAAAATTTTGATTATATCAAATTGAAAAGTTTTTTTACAAACAAAACTAATGCAGGCAATATTAGAAGGAAAACAATAAACTGGGAAAACATTTTTACACTCAAAAGTTCTGATAAAGGCCTCATTTCCAAAATAAATGGTCAAAGGATATGAACAGGTGATTCTCAGAGAAAGAAATTAAAACTATTTCTAGCCATATCAAAATATGCTCCAAATCATTATTAATCAGAGAAAGGCAAATTAAGACAATTCTAGATACCACTACACACTTATCAGATTGGCTAGAATTACAGGGAAAGATAACATGGAATGTTGGAGGGGATGTGGGCAAACAGGGAGACTGATACATTGTTCATGGAATTGTGAACACATCCAGCCATTCTGGAGAGCAATTTGGAACTATGCCCCAAAAGTTATCAAACTGTGCATACGTTTTGATCCAGCAGTGTTTCTACTGGGCTTATACCCCAAAGAGGTACTAAAGAAGGGAAAGGGACCTGTATGTGCCAAAATGTTTGTGGCAGCCCTGTTTGTAGTGGCTAGAAACTGGAAAATGAATGGATGCCCATCAATTGGAGAATGGTTGAGTAAATTGTGGTATATGAATGTTATAGAATATTATTGTTCTGTAAGAAATGACCAACAGGATGAATACAAAGAGGATTGGCAAGACTTACATGAACTGATGCTAAGTGAAATGAGCAGAACCAGAAGATCATTATATAGATCTCAACAACAATACTGTATGAGGATGTAATCAGATGGAAGTGGATTTCTTCAACAAAGATAAGATCTATCTCAGTTCCAATTGATCAAGGATGGACAGAAGCAGCTACACCCAAAGAAAGAACACTAGGAAATGAATGTAAACTGCTTGCATTTTTGTTTTTCCTCCCGGGTTATTTATACCTTCTGAATCCAATTCTCTCCGAGAAACAAGAGAACTGTTCAGTTCTGCACACATATATTGTATCTAAGATATACTGTAACCTCTTTAACATGTATAGGACTGCTTGCCATCTGGGGGAGGGGCTGGAGGGAGGGAGGGGAAAAATCGGAACAGAAGTGAGTGCAAGGGATAATGTTGTAAAAAAAATTACCCTGGCATGGGTTTTGGCAATAAAAAGTTATTAAAAAAAAAAAAGAAGAAGAAGCCACAATGAATATACATCAAAAGACACAAAATCCAAAAAAGTAAAGGAAAAGGTAAGCAAATTTTGAAAGAATGAATGAAAATAAAATAATAAAGGACTTTTTAAAAGCTAGACAAATAGGATCTATTCAAACTTCACCCTCCTATACAAAAAAAAAGAAGAAAAGAAAAGATGGTTAAGGATTTAAGTGGAAATTTATAAATGGACTTGTCATTATTGGATAAAAATAGAAAAGAGCATGCATATTTCTCATCCATATATGACATTTTAGAAAAACTGACCATGCATCTAAGCATAAAAAATTAGAAAACAAATGTTAAAAAGAAAAATATTAGACATATCTTATCCTGATTGCAATGCAGCAAAACTTATAATCACTAAAGGAACTTCGAAGAAAAGATTGAAAATAATACGCTAAATGATTTAATTCTAAAGAACTGGTGGGTCAAGGACTATTTTCTCATTCTCCTCTTGCCTAGAGTAAATAACTTTATTTGCATGAGCAAATCTTAACCATCCAGTAACACATAGTAATCATTATTATGGGCCAGAACTTGAAACAAGGTGCTAAGTCACTGTAATTGATAGAGACAATGCTTCACATTTTCAAGAGAGTTCACACATTAGAGTTCATATCTTTAATAGAGTTCACAGCTTTCACACCTTTAGAGTTCACACCTTTAAGAGAGCATATAAGAAGAAGCCCACTAAAGGACAAGCCCACTAAGACTTTGGGAGATTCACAAGTCAGGATTCAGTGGGGAGATTCACAAGTCCAGTAGATTCACAAGTCAGAAGGACAAGCCCTAGAGGGGGATCCCACTGTTGGAAGCAAGACAGATTCATTCCAACTTCTACCTTTGTGCTAGCTGGAGACATTCGGGAGAAGAGAGGCTGAAGTCAGAAGCAAAGGACAAGTGGCAAGAGCTCTCAGAACCAAGGAGAGAGGCCTCTAAGAAAGTTAACCGGGCTATTGGAAGGAGACAATAAAGGATCTGAACTTTTAACAGCTGGCTGCATTTGAGGTGATTGTTACTTTGAATTGAATCCAAGACTGCTTCCAGAAGCCCCCCAAGAAACTGCTCACAGAGAACATTATATTTTAGAGAAGAAAACATTACAATTATCAATGGCAATATGCAGAGCACTTGAAATACAAAGATGAAAGACGTGGATTGGAAAAAAAAGTGGAGGCAGGAAGACCACTGTGGAGGCTATTGAAAACTTCAGATAGACATTGATGAGGGCTAGAATTTGGCTAGGGGAGTGGAAAGGAAGAGAGAGATAAGTTTACAGGGTTTAAAGTTAGATGAATGTTACAGATATCCCAAAATGAATGGGAAATTGATGTCCAGAGAAAAGAAGGAACTTGGTCAACATCCCACAGGTAGCAAATGTCAGGATCAGGATTTTAATCCAGGTCTCCAGAATTGAAACAGAGGTTTTTGTTGTTGTTTTTTTGTTTTGGTTTGTTTTACTCTAGTGCACTGCTTTTCAGATACAAATAGCGATTTCAGATCGAGATATGACAGAGTCTCTCCACATGGAATCAATGCAAATAACTCTACATTAGGGAAACTGTCACAGCAATTTGATTAGATGTGAGTTTTAAGGGAGGGAGAAGGTCAAAAATGTGTTTCATTGACTGGGTGATCGAAAAGTGGATGGTGACATCAACTAAAATAGAGAGAAGGGAAATTGGGACAACATGGAGAGAAAATCATGAAATTAGAGATTGCCTAGAATTTGATAGACTTGTCTAATATTCAGGTTCACAAATGTTTGTCACAGTCTATAATGTGTCAAAGGATACCCAAGGTCTGAAGAACAACAGTTGTTTGCTTTATCAATCAATAAACATTTATTAATAACATACAAAGTATCAGGCTCTGTGTACACAGGTGGAGATCCCTCAAAAACAATCATGGTTCCTCTTCTCTGTCCACAGCAAAACTAGGAGGAAGTTATGGGTCCTCACTCTTTGGAGGTGCTATCACTGGCATTGTGATTGGAGTACTGGCTGGAATAATTCTCATTGAGACCCTCATTTATATCCAGTTCTTCAGAAAGACTGAAAGGTAAAATGATGCTTCCTCTGGTTATGGTCCCTTACAGCTGATCTCTCTGAATGGGGAAGGGATATCAGCAGTCTTCTGCATGCTCTCCCCTCTTTTGGAACTGATCTACCTCCCTTTTCCAAACTTCTATGTTTCTATACAAATTCCTTTAGGTGGACTCCTTCTCTGGACTTTCATCCTATCCCATTCGTTCTGCTTGATTTCCTTTTCATAGGTATTCACTTCCACATTGGGAGGGAGACTAGAATTCTCTATTTTTCTTGGATCCTCAAAGAGACTGATTTCAAGAAAGAGAGAGAATGGAAGTGACTACACTGAGAGAGGAGATAGGTTATTCATCTCAACCTAGTGAGTAACTAAGTTAAAAAAAAAAAAGGCTAGTGAGGCAGATCCAGAGTGAATGGAGAAGCTGAGTAGGAGACTAATACTACCTATTTGGTAAAGAAAGTAACAATGAAGAGCTTTTATTTAGCGATAAGGCATGGAGCCTGAGAGTATACAAAGATAAGCCTTTATTCTGCTTCAAAGATCCCTTCTAGCTCAGGAAAATCTTTTACTTTTCTTGGGAATGACAATCCCACATGTCTATTCTTTCTGAAGGACCAGCAAATACCAGCTTTCAGAGAAGAACCATTCAGCACACAAACATGGTAAGTGAAAGCACTAAAAAATCAAAGCAGCACCTAATGATTCCTTTGGAGAAATGATTGCAACCATAATCTCCTTTTTTGTTCAGGGAGAATCTATTAGCTATCTTCTAATGAGGAACAACTCCTTTGCCTTTTCTTTGATCATGAAACCTCATACAATTCAATTCTGAAAATAGCTTTCCATTTGGTTCATCTTAAACAGTATTTATTAACTTGTACATTGACTAATTGCTATCAAAGTGCCTAATATTTGGAGGACTAAGACTTAAGTTGCTGTTTGTGCAGGGCCTAGTAATGGTGACTCTCCACATTCCCCTCCCTTTTCGATTACTCTGCTCACATTCTGGCTTCACACTTAACCCCTACATAACCCTGATGAAACATCCCTCTGCCATAATTTACTCACATGTAGAGAGAGGGATGGAGTAGCTGGCCTCCATAATCCCTTCCATCTATCTTTGCTTTTAAATCACTGCTTAAATGCAAACTCTTCTTTAGCACTATGTGACCTAGGGCTGCCAGGGCCAAAAACTCATTTCCAAATAGCCAAGCAACTGATAACAAACTCCTCCATACTAAGCAATAGAAATCTTCAAAAATGATCACTTCTAATCACTTCTAATAGCACAGCATTTAGGACCTCTGGGTCATCTCCTTGCTTTGATGAGTCAACAGACCCAGGCATTGTATCAATGTGCCACATTCCTTGCCCTCACTGAGCTTCTCTATTCTCTCTTCTAAGAGAGATTCAGAGATGAATTGAGGTGTTAAGATCAGCCCCATCTACACTCAGACTATGGAAGGATCTTTGTACCAAAGATCTGAGTGAGCCCATCACATCATAAAGTTTTAGAACCTCAAAACCATAGATGAGAGAGACCCTGGAATTTCTTCTTTAGCTAATTTTCCCAAATATGCCCCCCATATCTAGAAGATTCTCCTATATTCTCTTACCCTCCTGGCTCTGGGACTTCCATTGAGTGCCAGAGACTATTATTCCTTCCCCAAGAAGCCTTTCCTGATTCCCCTTCATTTTTGTCCTTTCCCACTGTTGACCATCTCTCCAATAACCAAGTCTACAATGTTGGTACACAGTTTACAAGTTGACTTAGCCTTTAGACTACAATCTCTTCAAGAGCACTGATTGCCTTCCACATTTCTTTGTATGCCCAATGCTTAGCACAAGACCAGCCGTGTGATGGGCACTCAAGGAATGCTTATTGACTGACTCTCTGTGAGGGAGATAGGAAAGAAGGAGTCCTCCTCTGTCCTCTTCATCTATTTCCTGGGTGAATAGGGATTGGAAAGAGGAAGATATAGTCCCTCATGGAATTCAGGCTCATTATACAGCAAGGAAATCTTTCTGTGTTTCTCCCCCTCTGGGTGAAGATAACACCCTATATGAAAACACTGTTCACCTACCAGGCTCAGCTCTGCCTGCACTGGTAGGACTTTGGGGTTGTCTATTAGGGAATGCAAAGGGGCCCCTTTGTGCATACCTGGAGATTCTTCCTGGCCTGCACTCTCAAGCTTTTAATGTGCCTGAGAGACTGCAGGATCACTAGAGCATCCTGATAGCAGGAGAGTGTCTGAAGGAAAGCAAAAAGATGGGTAAGCATTCCCAGCATTATGAGGAGATTTGCTTGGGGAACTGTCTAAAGAGAAGAAAAAGTTTGGAGGGGATGAATGAGGAGGGTAAATTGGGACTTGATCACATCTTTGGAGGCACAACATGTGAGGGAGAGACTAGATTTTCCTCCATGGGACCATAGGGCACAATAGGGAATAAGGAATGGGATTTGAGGATGTCAATTGAGTCTGGATGTGAAGAAATCTTCCCAGAAATAAGATGCCAAGTATTCTTTCTTCAAGACCCGAATCTCTTCTCTCCAACATGACAACACTTCAGTTCAAGACGTAATCAATTCAGCTATGGAGCACTATGGCAACTTCTTTGTTGTCCTAAGCCCTAAGGCGCAGGTTTACCCAAGTCCCTTTCTTCATCAAGAAGATTCAGTGACTCCCTATTGCCAGGCAAAGAGACAATAACCACCCTTTGTTTGTTTGGTTTCAGTTGCTGATTCATTGATTTGGGGTACTTTCATTCTTAATATTGATAGGCAGCTTATACTCTTGGACGTCTGCTAGGATGAACCCTAAAGGGATTTTATCAGGTTCTTAAGGCCAGTTTGTGTCAGAGGCCAGAACTGAAATCTGCTCTCTCTGACTTCCAGGCCAAGTCTTTCATCCACTTGCTTCTTGGATGGCTCCTAGCTCAGTGTTTCCAAATTATTTACATTTTCTTTTCCTTCTCAAACTCAAAAGTTTCATCTAATTAGTTCTTCTGTTGCTGTAAGGACACTATCTTCCATTTGTCCTCTCTGGGTTTCTGTTCGGGTTATGTTTCGTGCCTGGAAGATGCTCTCTCATCACTTACCTCTCAGGTAAGGGATTCTGCTCCTCCTGTCAACTTCATCTCAAATCCCAATCCCAACAAGAATTTATTCTGTTCCTTCCTCTTGCTTGTGCCTTCCCTCTGGTGCTGCTTCTTTATATGTTTGGTATCCAATCATCTCTTTGCCAATTGTTTATTCCTAAATGATTATTAGCTCCTTAATAGCAAGACTGTCTCATTCTTCTCAATTCATCCCATAAATAAAGGAATGAATAAGTAAATCATTCATTCAGTGAATGACTCATATTCAAATTATATTCAGTGCTATGTGAATAACACTCTGCTAAGTAAAGAATATACTAATACATGGAAAAGTGTTCATTGTCAACAATGAGATCATGTTTAAATTAAGGATTCCACATATCAAGAAATGGTGGCCACATTGGGGACATTTTGCTTTGGGAAATTTCAGAGATGGTAGATGGCATCAGAAGTCAGGCCAGAGTTGACTTGATTGTAGTTCCAGAACTGGAAAGCAGGAAAGAAGGGAGGGTGAAGGTGGAAATATTCAGTCTGACAGTTCCAGGAGTAAAAGGATCAAGTTCTGGAGGGCTTGTTTTGTGGATCAATCATGGCAGGTAGTGAAGAGCAGTCTAAGAAGGAAGTTACTAATGGCTGGAGTTCAACACTGGTGGGCATCGGCTGATATTACTACCAATAAAGTCAGAGGCGATTTTTACAGAAGGACTTCCAAGAAGGAAAAGCATGAGTCTTTCCAGGATTTGTGTACAATATCTAGTACAGAATATGTGCTAAATAAGTATTTGTTGAATAGATGGAGGTAAACTGGGCCACCTGGGACATGGCATCCTACTCTATATTCATAGTCTCCAGGAAAGACTAGACGATGACTTGTCATATGACTTTTAGAGGACTTTGGTGTTAGGGTCTGGGTCAGACTCGATTGTCTCGGAGATCCCTTCTAACTCAGGGGATTTTTGACTATGAAATTTCTAGGACCCTTCTGATTGTCACATGTCATAAGATTCCTTCTAAATCAAGCATTCTCTGTTCTATGTTCCTTTCCAACTTTGACTTTGGAGGCTGTTACTAATTATTGTTTCCATTTCCATAGGACTGGGCTCTTTCCCCATCTCTTCCTAAAGTCCCACATGAGAATCCCTATGAGGTATGTGCTCAAGTAGAGGTCAAGCCTCACTCCTGGTAACTAAGGTTAAACTTCTTGTTGATGGGACAGAGAACAGGAACAAGGCCAGAATGGAGGGTACTGAAGACATGGTTTGGAGGGGTAAAGGTCCTCCTAGTCAAAACTTCTATTCTGGGATTCCAGTGATATCTTTTCTCTCTATCTGCAGGCATTGGACATTTCCAGAGAGGACATTTATGAAAAGACTGCTCCCTGGAAGAAACCCAAAGCATAAGGAAGAGGGGAAAATCCCTAAGGATGTTGTGACAACCCTTCTGTCACCCTTCATTAAAGAGAGTTCAGAGACATCTCTCAGGGAAGAAAGCAGGGACATTGAGGTCAATGGGGAAAACCAAGTGGGAGAGAGAGAAAGAGGTCAGATTTGGGGAAAGGACAGACTTCCAGGAATCCAAGGGTCCTCAGATGTCCCAGAAAGGATCAAGAGGAATTAAAGGAGTTGGAGCTATTTGCCTGCACTGTCAAAAGGCAAGGCAGTCTGTGGAAGGACTTTGCTCTGTTTAAGGACATGCTCTATTGCTCCCCAAGTGGTTCAGTTTTTTGAACATCATCACATTTTCCTGTATTCTTTATCCCTTTATTCACATTAAAAACCCTTTTGGAACCTTCTACATGATTTCCTATTGAATCTGGAAATAGAAAATCCATTATATCTGCATTGTAATTACATGTGATTCTCAGCACCAAAGAGTTCATGGTCTCAGGCTTCTGAAGTCAACATGATCTCAAGGGTGGACCAAATCATCTGGTCCAGCAGAGGCAGAAATGATCCATGGGGAATTTCCTATACTGTATGAAGAAAGCCAGTCCCAGAAGGACAATGGCAGTTGCAGGGTATATGACTGCTCATGCCCCAAAGAAATGCCAGGATTGGACACTAATGACAGTGACTCTGAGGTGCCAGTGGTGAACTCTACTCATAAAGCACTTCCCAAAAGAAAAAAAGATCTCCAGAGGGAAGAAGACAGAGAGGGGGCTTATCATGAATTTCTCCTTAAGGACACTTTAACACATGGCTCCAAATCCCCTGTACACCAAAATCTTGTCCTAGTAGAATACCCCATTGAAACCTTGTACATAGAAGGAGCAGGGAGTTGTATCCTCTCCCAGACATACACATTACCTGTGTTATGTATGCCTAAGGTCTTTAGGACCAGATATACATTGGAATTCCTGCTTTTCGGTTTCCTCCTGTGTGACCCTGGTTAGATCACTGCTACCACTGTCCCTCAAAAGTCTTTCCAGAACCATAATTCAAAAGTGTTAGTTCTGCAGTGCTCTGTTTCCCTACAATCTAACTTAAACAGACATACATTGTCATTGGAAAAACCATATCTCTGAGTATAAGAATCTTTGTCAGCAAGGTGATAGCTTTGCTTTTTGATATGCTGTACAGATTTGCCATATCTTTTCTTCCAAGGAGGAAGTATCTTTTAATTTAATGGCTAAAGTCACTATCTGCAATGATCTTTGAGTCCAAGAATATAACATGTGAAGTGCTACTCTTTCTTCTTTCTCTAGTTGCCCGACATTTTACATTTTATACTTTGTATACAAGTTAAATAAGCAAGGTGACAATATGCAACTTTGAAACACTCTTTTAACCATCTTGAATCAATCATTCATTCCTTATTGAGTACTAAATTACATATAGGTTCCTCATTGACATTAATTAACTAAAAAATCTGAATCTTCTCCCCATTATAAACATTTTTTCAATTGGGGGAGGGAGGAATGACCTTGTACTCCCATATCTGAGGACTTGGCACAATTTCTTATGATCCATACTCAAAGACTTTAGTATAATCAATGAAGCAAAAGAAGAGGTTCTCTGGAACTCCCTCACTTTTTCAACAACTCAGCAAATGTTGGCAATATCACATCTAGTTCTTCTGCCTCTTCAAAACCAGCCTGCCCTCTGATAAATCTCAGGTCACACGCTATTGAAGCCCAGTTTGCACAATTTTAAGCATCTTTCCTCCTATATGAAATGAACACAATTTTTTGTTGGCAATTCAGAGGAAGACAGCTCTAGTTGACTTCATTTTTTTTTCCTTCATCCCAGCTATGTGGGATCCTCTCCGATGCCAAAATAAAACGCCTCAGTAAGGACACTGACATCTTGGATAATCATTCACAATCCCCCATGGGTGAATTAGGCACTCTGGATAGGCTGTAACTTCTGTAGTACCCGGTGAATGGGGAATCAGGACATAATTGATTCAGGGCAAACAAATTGGATGAGGGCCAGTGATGGCTGCTATCTTCCCCAATCCATGGGAGAAAGAAATTGTCCCTGATGAGGACAGTGCCATTAACTCCTGCTACAGCTCATAAAAACATAATTGTTTTAGAAACAATTATCTTTGAATTCACTCATGGATTTTGGTATTTTTTATAATAATAGCTAACAATATCTACTCTTTATATAGAACTAGAAAATTTGTGATGCTCCATACACACGTTCATTTGATATTGAATTGTAAGTGCCGCAGGGGACCCAAGAACCCATCTCTGTGACTGTGGTTGATTCTGTAGGTGTGACAGAAATTAGTCCTCTCTGTTACATTGGATTCCCTGCTTGGTGCTGCTGCAAGATGGACCTGGATCACCTTAGTGTCCTGTACCAAACAGAGCTCTTGGGCTGGCTCTAGAACACAATTGAAAATCTCAGGAAGGAATAGAACCAACCCCAGTCTTTCATGGATGAGAATTTGAGCTAACATCTGCGCAGTTGTGATCAGTCATGAATGAGACTGTCTTTGTTATGCTGGGTACCCAATTTCCATCTTTCAGCGCATCTCTCCTTGTGTCCTCCAGGAAGCATTAGTAAAATACAAAAGACTCTGTCTCCTATCATCTACTCAGTACTAATCCAGATAGAGATAGATGGAAACTCTCTTCCACATCAGACTCCTCTGGAGTACTTCTAAGGACAGCAGCTGATCTCCAGTAGGGCACCTGAACCTCTCTAAAGGAGAATATGAATAAAACCTGTGGAAAAGTGACCTTGGCTCTCTGGAAAGATCAGGGAATACCTAGAGAGCCTGTACTTGTTTTGTGTCTCCATGTTGTGCTTCTGTTTGCCTGTGGGGCACCTTGATTCAAAATAGGTTGAATTTTTCTTCAAAGTTAAACTTCCAAGTTACAGCCTCTGAACTTCTCTCCCTTGGAGAGGAATGTCCAGACTTGCTCCTTGAGATGGTATGTCCAATCCAGTCTCTCCGAAGAATGACAGGCTCTCTTAAACCTTCACCTTATGCCCCAGGGTCAGCCTCAGTTTTTCTCCAGATGGGTCCCTGCATCCTCAATCCCCAGAATCTTAAATTCTTCTGTGAGAAGTTCTGTGAGAACTCTGGTCTCTGTAGAAGGGTGTGATCTACCTCAACATGTCTTGGGAAAATCTAGGAAAATCCAATTTATACTTTACTTTTCCCCTTCCTTATGTTGAGGGGTGAGAGATACCCTAACAGTGATGGGGTCCCCAGGTTGGTGTCACAATTCCATAACACACACATATGTGTATATCATACATGTATGTGTTTACATACATATAAGATAGGTATTCTCTCTTCATAAGGCATTTGACAAAGAATAATAGCAAAATAATTTTGGGTAAGATCTAATAGGGCTGGGATGCAGAAAATTATTATCTCTTTAGACAAGAAAAAGGATGTTTAAATTGGTATAAAGGAAAGAATGTATCTTTGGCATAGGCATTGACAGGAGACAGGAGAAAACTGTTTCTTCTTTAACAATTAGCTAATCACTGTTTACAATATTCCTAATGAAGGTTTTTTTAAGAGTAGAGAAAGAGACGAGTTCCTGAAAATATTCAGAGCCTCAAGAATTTTCTTTTGTAACTGTAAAGTAATAAAGGGAGGTAGCATTAAACACTGACACAGCAGCATCATGAAGAAAGGAAAAGAACTGCAATAACAGGAAATAGAGGGTGAAATAAACACAATCCATTTTCCATAATGTACTGATCTCCAGCCCCTGACTCAAAGTACTAAGGCTCTCTTGTCTTGGGATCATATTTGCCAGTCCTATGATGTTGAAAAAATCCTTTGATCTCTCTCAATCTAATTTTTCTTTTACAAAATGAGGAAAAATAACTTCTGGTGATGTCACAAGTCTGTAAAAAGGACAACAATGCTTAAACTTGCTTGATTTTTAGCATGCCCAGCCTGCCAATAATCAAAATCCCACAAGTTGTCTATGATATGGGGTTTTGGCACCAAAAGTTGGGGTGTGATCACGTGAAAAATTTACAAAAGTCTTTGAGAAAAGGTAGGTTTATTTAGAGAAATAAGTTACAGACAAAAGGAAGGAATGCAATAGACACTGGGAATGGCAAATGTGAAGTAGACTAGGAGAACATGTAAAAAACAAGTTCCTCAGGGAAACTTTCAATGAACCAGTAGAAAGGGAGCTGGCCATGAGGTTGGAGCACACCCTTAGCTGGAAGGCTAGATGCTGGAAAGTTCTTAGCACCCTTAAGGAGTTAGTTAGCTGTACAAAGGAGAAGTGGGATCGGGAAGGATAGTGGAATTAGCAGAGGTAGCTCCAGAAAAAATTCAGAGACATGATCCTTTTCAATATTTAGGATATGAAGTATACCCTAAGGTGCTTACAGTACAAAAACTGTCCTTAAGAACAGAAAAGCAAACACCTTAAATGATTTTCAGAAATTGATAGGAGATATCCAATGGATACGACCAGTGTTAGGCTTGACTACCTATAATTTGCAACTGTTATATGATATTTTAAGGGGAGACAATGCTTTAAACTCACCATGCCAGCTTACAAAAAAAGTTCAAGAGGCTTTGAGAGAAGCTGAACTGGCTTTATCCAATGTGTTTGAAAGAATCACTCAAAAACCCTTGGAAATATCAGTTTTTGGCACACAAGAGGCACCTACAGCAGTCCTTCATCAAGGAGACAGTGTGATAGAGTAGGTGAACCTCCCGGCACAACCAGAACAAACCCTTACTCCTTATCCAGTGCTTGTGGCTAGAATTTTATTAAAGGCCATTGAGCAAGCAGCACAATTATCTGGGACAAGACCTGCAAAATATACACCTTTTATAACAATACACAAATTAATGTATGCTGTGAGACCATGCCAGAGTGGCAAATTTTATTAGCCAAGGCTCCAAATTTTACACATGGGTCTCCATTAAAGATAACCAGACTATTACATAATTGGCGATGGATTCTTGAAGAAAAAGTTTCTAAAGTTCCTCTTAAAGGACCAACAATCTTTACAGATGCATCCAAATGTAATATTTGTGCTGTATACTCTCATGACTTAACTATAAAGAGAGCAGTCAAAACTCCTTTTCAGTCCACTCAGCATAATGAATTATATGCAATCATTCTAGCTCTTACTTATTATCCAGGAGACATAAATATAATATCTGATTCAGCCTATTCAGTAGGTGTGGTAAAAAGAATTGCCACAGCCCAAATAAAATTTGCAGCCTCTAATGCATATCAGCTCTTTAAGAAACTTCAAGAGCAAGTGAGAAAGCATCCAGGAAAGATTTATATTACATGTCCACTCTCATAGTGGACATCGAGGTCCCATTTTTGATGGTAATTCAAAGGCAGATAGCCTTCTAACTATGTTGGTCAATACTCCTTTATTCCAAGAAGCCCAGAAATCTCATTCTAAATATCATCAGGCTGCTGGAGCTTTACTATTACAATTTGGAATAACAAGAGAGGAAGCTAGGAGCATAGTAAAAGCCTGTACGACTTGCCTTCCTTTCCACGCTCCTACACTGCCTCCAGGGAAGAACCCTTGTGGTTTGAGACCCAATGAAATCTGGCAAATGGATGTGACCCATTATAAATCCTTTGGTCATCTGTCTTTTATCCATGTTAGACACCTTTTCAGGATTCACTTTTGCAAAATCAGAAGCAAAAGAGACAGCCCAAGTGGTCACTGAATTCCTCACACAAGCATTTGCCATTATGGGTGTGCCATGAGCAATAAAAATAGACAATGGTCCTGCTTATACTTCCAAACATTTTGCACACTTTTGTGCAGTATAAGATTTTACACAACACTGGCATACCTTTTAATGCTCAAGGACAAGCAATAGTAGAGAGGAGAAACAGAGACATTAATACCCTCCTCCAAAAACAAAAGAAAGAGGGAGTGACAGGTAACCCTAGAGAACTTCTAAATCTAACCCTTTATACTATTAACTTCTTGATTTTTGACAAAGATGAACTGGCTCCGGCAGACAGGTTTTATAATCCACCAGAAGGGCAGTGCCCAGTGCAAGCAGCTCCACTATCTTTAGATAATCGCCAGGTGATGTGGAGAGACCCAGAAAGTGATGAATGGAAGGGACCAGATAGGTTAACTGCTTGGGGGAGAGGGTATGCTTGTATCTCTACAGGTGGAGAAGGAATCAGATGGGTGCCAATGAGACGTATTTGCCTTGTCCATCACAGAGAGATGGAACAGACCCTTGAAATGAAGGAGAAGACCCAAGAAATATTGGGTGGTTCTGTTGCTGATTGTGCTAACCAATGAAAGAGCATGGCAGTTATGGTGTTTGACTCATGGACATTGAAAATTGTTGGACTTCAAAACCCTCAGGAATCATTGGATTCTCTGAGACATGTTAAGATTGTTGTAGGACTTGAAAACCCTCAGGAATCATTGGATTGTCTGACAAAAAAAAGACTGACACAGGACTTCAAAATCTGCTGGAATGATTGGATTCTTTAACACATAAAGAGACTATTGCAGGACTTCAAAAACTTGGGGGAATCATTGGATTCCCTGACATGTGAAGCAATGGACAACAGATTGGTTTTGGACTATCTCTTGGCTGCTGAAGAAGGCGTATGTGTAACTGTTGTTTACATACCCTCCTTCTAGGACTTCTGGCAATCTTTTACAACACCATGTTGAGTTATATTGTTTGTTATACCGCCACTTGTGTGTACAATTCATGTTTGTTACACCACATTGAGCATGCACTGACTGAGGGGAGGGTCATCACTAATAGCCTCTGCATTATTGCTATGTGCTTGTGTAATACCTCCCATGCTGATGGGTTTTTGCATAATAAGACCCTTCAGCCCAGAAACCCACCAGCAACCCCCACTTCCCTTTGGTGTTTTAATCTCCATTCCTGAGATGTCAGGGAGGACGTGATCATCGCCTTTTCAGTGCTTTCACCTCCCTTCCTGAGAAGTCAAGGGAGTTGTGATCACCTGGTTTTCGGTGCTTTCACCTCCTTTCCTGAGAAGTCAGAGAAGGTGTGATCACCTCCCCTTGGGGGCTCTGACTTCCCTGAGGAGTCAGGGATGGCATGACCACCTGTGTTCTAAAACAAAAGAAAGTGGGAGATGTAATGGGCTGAAGCTGAAGATGATGCACTAAGATACCAAGGACATGAGGCTAAATAGTAATTGGACCATACACCATTAATATATATGCTTGGAGAAAGAATGGCCTCCAGCCACTCTTTGTGCAAGTCCTAATGTGTTGTATAGGAAATGACAATTTTGATGGGTGAAGGCAGAGGGACAGGAAGAGAGGCAGGGGGAGACTGCTGGCTGGCTTCTTGTCACAGCTGCTCACATTGCGATTGTGATCCTTCTTCACCTCCACTAAGAATAAAGATCAAAGATTTACCCCTAACCGGAATTCCTGACTCCAGCTGATTTTAAATACACGGTCATCACAAAGTTTCTTTTTCATATCATCATAATAAAATCAAATTATACGCACATTCTGTAAGGAAACCCATAACAGAAAAATAGTTCTCAAGAGTTCTATACTTTTTACCTTTGTATGTTTCTCTTGCTTCTCTTGAGTTCTGTGTTTGGAAAGCCAATTTTTTGTTCAGTTCTGGTCTTTCCATCAGAAATAGGTGAAATTCACCTTGATCATTGAATGTCCATCTTCTTCCCTAAAATATAATGTTCACTTTAGCTGGATAGCTTATTCTCGGCTGTAATCCCAGTTTTTGGGGGGTTTTTTTTGTTTTTTTTTTGTTTTTTTTTGCTTTTGGGAATATCAGATTCCAGCCCCTTTGATCCTTTAAAGTACAAGCTACTATGTCCTGGGTAATCCTAATTGTGGCTTTTCGGTATTTAAATTGTTTCTTCCTGGCTGCTTGCAATATCTTGCCCTTGGTATGCTAGTTCTGAAATTTAACCATGATATTCCTTGGGGATTTAATTTGGGGTTCTCTTTCATGAGATGATCATTGGATGCTTTCAATGGCTATTTTCCCTTTTGGTTCTAAAATATCAGAGGAGTTTTCTTTTATGATTTCCTGTAAGATAATGTCTAGGTTCTTTTTTTCATCATGGTTTTCAGGAAGCCCAGTAATCCTTAGATTGTCTCTCCTAGACTATTTTGCATGTCAGTAGTTTTTCCTAGGAGATATCTCATATTTTCTTCTAGTTTTTTATTTTTTTTTGTTTTTGTTTGACTGATTCTTGAAGTCTTATTGAGTCATTCACTTCCATTTGTTCAATTCTAATTTTTAGTGTACTGTTTTTTTCAGTTACTTTTTTTTAGCTCCTTTTGCAATTGCCTAATTAAATTTTATTTGTTCATTGCATTCTTTTTCCATTTTTTCCATTCCTTCTTGCAATAATCTCATTTCATTTCCCCATTTTCCTTCTAACTCTCTTTCAAGATCCTTTACGCAATTTTCAAAGAAAGTCTTGTGAAATGGAGACCAGCTCATGTCTCTCTTTGGGTCTTCTTCTAGAGCTGCTTTGCCTTTAGAAACATCAGAATTTTGAGATCTGTTTTTCTCTCTCTCCATAAAATCTGTCTATGGTGAGGATTCTTTTTGTTTTTTATTCATTTTTTTAAGTCTTAAGGTCTGTTCAATGCAAAATACTAACAGCTGCTTTAATTTGCCATGGGGCAGTTCTGCTGATTGATTTTCAGTGCAGGTAATGGCGGCTAGGTCCAGTTCTTCCAGGGCTCAGTGGTTTAAAATTTGTCTCTAACAAAAAGCAAATCTGTTAAACCACCTGCTTGCAACCAGGACAGAGTGGCCTGAGGCTCACAGAAGATTCTCAGGTGCACAGGAGTTACACCATTCTGACTCTCCACTCAAGTTTCTTGATCCTGAATTTCTATGCTGTGGTCTGAGTTCAGCAGACTGTCCCACTGCCTGATTGAAACAGAACTGTTCTGAATTTCTTCCAGAGATCATTATTGATCACAAAATATTTAATTTTGATTATATGAAGTTAAAAAGTTTTTGAACAAACAAAACTAATGCAGATAAGATTAGAAAGGATTCAATAAACTGGGAAAATAATTTTACATTCAAAGGTTCTGATAAATGCCTCATTTCTAAAATATATAGAGAATTAACTCAAATTTATAAGAATTCAAGCCAGTCTTCAATGGATAAATGGTCAAAGGATATAAACAGACAATTTTCAGATGAAGAAACTGAAACAATTTGTAGTCATGAAAATGTGCTCCAAATCACTATTGATCAGAGAAACACAAATTAAGACAACTTTGAGATACCACTACACACCTGTCAGATTGGCTAAGATGACAGGGGAAAAAATGACAAAATAGTCTTGTTATTGCCATGGATAATGATCTTTAATCAAAGAGAGGACAGGGTGGAGAAGACCTAAAACCCTATGTCCAAAATGCCACAAAGGCTTCCACTGGGCCTCAGAATGTAAATTGATCCAGGGAAATCCAGGGCCCAGCTCTAAGATACAAAAGACAGGTGGGGCATGATGGCAGCCAAGGTTACACCTTTAGAAATTGAAAACCCTGATGTGAATAATCAGCAAAAAAGCAATGAAAGAGGAAAAGGGATTACATGATCAATTACCAGAAAAGCAATCAGATGACAGAAAGCGATTACAATTGGGGAGAATACAGGCTTTTTTAACCCAAGAGCAGGGCAGTGTCCAGTGTGAGGAAATCCAATGTAATTGCTAGGTGATGAGAAGAGATTTAGAAAGTGGTAAATAGAAGGGACTAGATAGGTTAACTGCTTGGGAGAGAGGGTTTGCTTGTATTTTACAGATGGAGAAGGAATCAGATGGGTGCCAACTAGCACCTGGAGAAAGACAGAAAAAAAGAGAAAAACCTGGAAACAAAGGAGAAGACCTAAGAAACATCTGATACTGAAAGAGCATGGCTGATAATAAGACTGCTATAGTACTTCAGAAACAGCAAGAATCATTGGATTTCCTGAGTTAAAAAATTATTGATAAGACTGTTACAGAAGTTCAAAACTTGCAGGAATAATTAGATTTCTGGCATATTAAGTTATGGACAACAGATTCCTTTTGGACTATTTCTAGGACTTAAGGACATGGATAATTCCTCATGTTGATTCATGTTATTTGTTACTACTACTAGCCTGTGTTATTATGTGCTTAGGTAATTTGTATAATTATGTGTAATACCTCCCATACTGTTGCAGAATGAGAATTATTAAGTACTTCCTCCATCCCAAGCATTGTTCTCAGGACCCCAATTTTATGTGTGATTAATGGCTGCTTTGACATCCAACTCAATAGGAAATTTTCCTAGGAGGGCAGCTTCTCTAGGACTCCAGGTTATCAGGTTTTAGGAGAAACTGTTGAGGTTATGAAGTGCAGAATCTTCCCATAATAGGTCACTAGAATGAAAAATGGCCAGGTGACAGGGTGAGACCCCAAAATATATTGGCAATATCGGCCCCTGTCACAAATCATCCCAAAAGAAGCTGGAAACATAGACCAATAAATCAAGGGGTAAAGATTTTATTACATTGCTAAGAGCAGGTAAATCCATGATTGTCTTTGGCAAGGAAAGGGGTTTTAGTGGTTAACAAGGGAAAAGACAAGTTCCCCAGCGGGACTCACAATTAACTAGGAGAAAGACACCTTAAAGCAAAAATGCTGAGAGGTGGAAGCATATCATTGACTGATGGGCTAAAATTAATAGAGAAGTTTAGAAGACTAATCATTGACTGTTGAGTTAACTCTAGAAGGGACGTAGCACCCTAAAAAGAGTTAGCAAAGATCTACAGTAGGAGCAAATCTTTGAGAAGGGAAATCTAAACTTGGGCTTTTGACATCATAACTTAGTTTTTTGTTTAGATATAGTAAAGATGAAGTTTCAAAAAACTTTTACGAAGGGTAAGACTGTAGCAAAAGTCTACTTGCCACTTGAACTTCAATAGTCCTTTCAGTGCCCTTCCTTGCTTACCTCAGGGAGTATTATAATCCTATTGATGTAATATGATTTGTGATTTCACCTTATCTTGGGGGGGGGGAGGAGATGCCATTGCATCTGGCCTGTTGACCCACATTTCCTCTTCCTATCCCTCAGACCTCACAGATCCACAGCCCTTGGCTTAATGTTCTGAATCTCCCAAGCTGGTCCCCACTCGTTCCCTGTGTGGGCAGGAGCTAGTCACTCACCCACTCCTCTTCCACACTGGGAAATCTGGGCCGATCTTGCAGACTCACAAGATTGTATTTATTGTCTTTAGCAAAATGGGGTTTTTAATGAGTTTTTCTTCCCTTCTTAGACTACAAGCCACAAAGGGGGGAATGTGGAGATTCTGCCCTCCATGCCCCAGGAGAGAGCTCAGACAAGGTTTAGACTCAAGATTTGAGGGACACTACCAAACTGGGTCTGTAGCTCCTACTCTTCACTCCCAACTTGCTTCAAGTCTCCTCTACCTTTCCCTCCTTAATGCTGGGGCCTTCCCTCAGCTGTTCTCCAAATTATCCTCCATTGGTCTTATGGGTAGAGTCTTCTCCATTAGGAGGCAGGGACTTCTACATTTCTTTGTAACCCCAGGATTTAGACTGCCTGGAACTTAGTAGGTACTTACAAAGTGTTATTAACCAACCTCACCAAAGGCCCCTTGAGTTCTTAGAAATGTCCCCCTTTCCATAATTCCCAATCAACCCCATCCAGAGCTGTCTTGGCTCAAGTTTTTGTGCCGTCACCACTCCCTCCTCCCAAACGCTGGCTAGTGCTCCTCCTTCATTGAGCGAAGTGATTTCCAGATATTGTCTCATTTGATCCTCTCAGCAAGCTTGGATAAGGCATGCTAGTATCCATCATACAGTTGAGGAAACAGAGGCAGATAGTTGAATTTTTCTGAGGCTAGATTTGAATTCCCTTCTAATTGGGTCCAGACCAATCACTCTCTCAACTGAGAGAGGGAGAGGACTGCTGGGGATCCAGGAGATGATGGCCCTGATCTATTCACACTGGGGGGAAGCAGCTCTAGTCAGCATCATCCCTTATTCCGACTCCCCAGCCCTGTTGGATCCTCCCAGAAGCCACAGAAAACCCCTGAGGAAGGGCCAGGGCACTGGGCTGGCCTGACAGGGAAGGGAGGGGAGATAGGACCCAGAGGTCCTAAAGACCCCAAGTATATTCACTACCTCTGCCTCCATTCTCTGTGAATCTTTTGGGGTCTAAACACTGTCTACTCCAGGAGGGAAATAAAGGAACGGGGGTCAGGTATCAGTTCTACTAGACAGTAGGTAATTCTTACTGATCCATGTTCCCCTGGGGGAAAGAACCACTTCTCCATGGACAGTGGGGGGGGAATCTATGTGGGTGAGGGGCTTCCCAGGAGAGGCAGGAAACCACAGCAGCTGGGAGGGGAAGAAAGAGGAGGAGAGAGAAGGGAGGAAAGAATAGGGAGGAGGGAGGAGAAAGTGAGAGGCTAAGTCCCTGCCCTGTGGGCCCTTGTGATCCAGGCAGATTGAAGAGCTCCAGCATTGAGGAAAGACCTCAGTCTTCCAGAGAAGGAGGAGACCAAGCCACCTGGCTCCAGGCTGCCCCTCAGGGAAAGCCTTAACCTGGACAGCAGCAGGGACACGTCCAGGGTCTGCCCTTGAGCCTGTACAGGGAAGACACAGCTCAGGAAAGCAGAGAAATTCCTAGGAAGGAGACGGGGTGACACAGCCACAGTCCAGCCCCATGGAGAGCCCTTCAGAGCCTCAGAGCAGGGTGCTCAGCCCCTGGAGGGGGCTCCTGATAACAGGTGAGACACCAGCTCTTCAGGAGCCTGGGGGAGGGCAGAGGCAGCGGGTGGGATTCTGACCCAGATGGAGACAGGGATCAGGGGGAAGGGGACCAGTCCCAGGGTTCTGTCCTACACACGGTCTAAGAAGATTTGAGCAGGGGAGTCTTTCCTGACCAGGGGCAGAGGAGAAGTAGTGGCAGTTCAAAGCCATCCATCCCCATCCTGACATTCAGGGCAATGTCCAGTGCTGGAATGGAGCTACCTCTGAAGGGGGGAAGGGAAGCTTTACAGTCAGAGGAGACCTGAGTGTGGATCCCAGCTCTGATGTGTACTGGCTTCATGACCATGATCAGGTCCCCTAGACTCTTAGCTTGGGTTTACCTGGAACAACACTTTATTTTTTTTCCCTGAGGCATGAGGTTAAGTGACTTGCCCAGGGTCACACAGCCAGGAAGTGTTAAGTGTCTGAGACCAGATCTGAATTCATGTCCTTTTGACTTCAGGGCTGGTGCTATATCTAGCTGCCCTTGAACAGCACCTTCCTGCCAGTGATGTTTGGGAGCCAAAGTGTCAGCCTTAAAATACTCCCAGGGTTTAGTGAAAAGGCTCTTTGTGGGTCTGGGGCCAGGAGATCTGGGTTCAAGGCATTTCCTATTTTCCTTTTCCTATTTCATATCAGTCAAATGTCTCACCTTACCTGCACCTCAGTTTCTTTATTTGTAAATTGAGAGCACTGGCTTCAGGAATTTCTAAAGAATAGTTTTTGTCCTCAACCACAACACTTTGTTGCTTCATTTCTGCCTCCATTGCTTTGCCCGGCTCACTGGCAGATCTGTTCTGAAATAAGCCGGAGGAGGGAGCCAAAAATGTGTCACTTACCAAAGACTCCGATTGTCTTCATGTGATGTGCAGGCCCAGGAATCCCTCCAAATACCCCCACTGAGCTCCCAGCAGCCCCCGAGGCAGGCAGAGCAGCCCCCACCCTTCTGTCAGGGACAGCTCAGTGGCCTTCGTCTCTCAGGAGGGCAGAAGGACCCTGCTGACCTCTGCCTCCTTCTTCCCCTCTCAGCCTCCATCCTCAGCTGCTGGATCCAGCCAACGTCTGCTCAATTCTCTCTTCTTCCAAACCCTCTCTATGGGGAAGTGAACCGCAGCATCACCTTGGACATCCAGGGCTTCTCAGGCCAGGCTCTCATCTATATTTGGTACAGAAACTTTTCAGCATATTATAACAGGATCGCTCACTACACAGTTGAAACTGGAGAGCAGGAGCCTGCAGGCATCCGGCAAAAGGTGTTCCCCAATGGCTCCCTGCTCATCCCTGACCTCACCCTCAGTGACTCTGATAACTACATTGTAGCCATTTTTGATTCTGAAAACCCCATAAGAGGTGCAGAAGGCCATTTAACAGTGTATGGTAAGTGCTGCCCTTCCCCTGGGCCATGTCTCACTCCTATTCGCTCCCACAGTCTGGGGTGAGAAGCTCCCCTAAGGGAGCAGGGAGAATGCAGCACATGAGTCCCCTCCCCACCAAGTAATGTGGGCCAAGGAGGTGAGAGCCCCTCCAGCCCAGATCAATGTGATCATGGGTCACTGGGAGCACTGGAGAGGTCAGAGGTCTTTAGCTTCTGAGCCCTAAGCTGTTATTATGGGGGGGGGGGTAACTTCCTGCTTCTTCCCAGCTCTCCCAGACCATACTCTGAAACTAAGAAGAGCCCTGAGGGCTTGGAGGGGCTTCTGGCTCCTTCCAGTTGTGCCTGAACCAGGCAACTTGTTCCTAAAGTTCACCTTCCCTAAGACAGTTAAAAATCTGCTAGGCTCCCAGCCAGGCCCCCTAATTAAAGACAAGGTCACTGGGGAGGCCTCCCTGGCTGGGGGCTTGGCTCCCCTCCTCGGCACAGGACACTGGGGTAGTTGGGATCCAGGAAGGAACCTCAGTCCACTGATCACTGAAGAGCCTGGGCAGAAAGAGGGCAACAAGAGGGCCCGGTGATGAGCTGAGACAAGGAACTTGTGTGGGGCCAAGTCTGCCTCAGTTTCCCTGTAGAGTCTTCTCAGGCCTGGAAGAAACAAGGGATTGGCCCTTCACCAGACACAAGGTGACCTGGCTTCTCCCAGGGCTTCCAGATTCTGCTTAAGGAGAAGGGCCAAGGGAGCAAGAGAGTCCTAGACTCGGGATCAGGAGATCTGGATTCAGATCCCAGCTCCATCATTTACTGGGTGATTTCCAGGGAGTCACTATTGCCTCATCTGCAAAATGGTGGTGCTGCCTGGCATTCTCTGCTTCTCCAGCTGTTCTGAGGGTCACAAGGGATGGGAACTGGAGGCTCCATTACCTGCTCCTGTTCCCACCAGGTGCACAAAGGAATTGGGCAGCGAGGTGGCCCAGGGCAGGATAAAGGACTCTAAGATCCTTTGGGGAGGGGGCCATCACCAGGGGCAGGAGGCAGGAGGATAGGCTTCTTGGGGGAGGTAGAAGGAGAGCTGAGCCGGGCAGGAAGAGGGTCTCTGCAGGATTCTCCAGGGTGAATGCATGAAGGAAGAGAATGAGGTGACAACAAAAGGAACAATATGAACTAGGAAATCCCCTATCACTTATGGCTTGTCCTTTAGCATTTTGTGCTTGAAGTCAGGTTTGCTACAATATTAAGGCTCTAAACAAGGGTGGTGGAGGATGCAGACAGGAGGAGGCTGCGCCAACCTGAGCCCTCCAGGGAGTCAGAACACTCAGGAGGGCCCTGCTTCCGCCCCCAGCTTTCTGCAGGGATTCCCTGAGACCAAAAGGGGTCACATCAGAGCACTGGCTTCTGGGTTTGGCTTCTGGGCTGCTGTGTTGTCTTTCCCAAGGAGCACAAGGTCTTTGGGCTGGTGGGATTCTAGTCCTTCCTTGTTGCTGGTGGCTCTGACTGGCTTCTCACCCATGAGGAGATTGCTCTTATTCTGGCTTCTCCCTTCCCATTGGCCATCCCGTCTGATCCCTTCCTGTAGCTGGGGCATCTCATCCCCCAGAACTCATTCTTCTGAGCCAGCAGCACAGGCAGTGTCCATGAGGAGTGACCGTCCCGGGGCATCTCAGTCCATCAGCTGCCATCCCTCCCTTCACTGCCATGGCGCTCCCTTGGCCTGGTCAGTGTTGGTGCTTTGGCCAATGAGAGCAGCAGGGGATGGAAGGAGAAGGAGGGACAGTAGAGTTCGGTGTGAGTTACAGGGACTCTGGCTGTACTTTCGTCCATGAATATCGCTTGGATTCCACATCACCATTGCCAGGCAAAGGCACGTGGGAGAGGGAACAAACTCTGGGATCAGGACAGCGGGACCTGCCATCCAGACCCACTTCTGGGGCCATGGGCTAGTCAGGGAAGGTCTGTGCTTGGAGCATCTGCCAAAGAGGGAGAGAGGGTTGGCCTTAGAGTCTGGGGGCTCTGCTACTTACTGTCTGTTAGAGCAAAGACAAGCAACAATACAGGAGCTGAGTTTGTTCTGTACCAATAAGAGCGCTAACCTAGATCAGGGTTCTAAGATTTCAGGAGCCCAACAAACATGGATGGGAAAAAATTGCATCAGTTTTCACTAATGTGATTTTCTTTCCAACCCTGAGTGTTTCATTTCATGGATGTAAAACCATGACTCTGAGAAGGGCCCACAGGCTTCCTCAGGCTGACTGCCCAAGACCCGCAGGAGACACAGAAGGGGAGGAGCCAGGAATCCTGAAGACCCTGAGGTCCCTGCGAGCTCACTGTAACCCTCTGACCTGTGATCCTAGGCCAGCAGGGGCACGTCTCAGAGACAGATGGTCATGAAGGTTGGCCAGAGGATATGATGTGGGTGGGAAGGATTGAGATTGGGACAGATGGCTCCAGGAGTGCAGGGGTCTGAGGTGGTAGGTAATTGTGAGTTCTTGAATATTCTTGAGGAGAGGCATGATAGGACCAGATGCAGGCACACTTCTGAGTGTTTTCCTAATAGTGTGATATGTGGGTTGGAGAGACAAAAAAAAGGTAGAGACCTGCAGCCATGCAGGGGTGATGGAATCCTGATTTTTCCCTGGAAAAGGAGCTGAGGATCCTTTAGTACCATCCTCCCACTTTACAGAGGAAGAGACTGAGAGGCTAAAAAAAGGAAGAGACTTGGCTAAGATCACATAAGGAAGAAGGAGTTGAATCCAGGACTGTCTGACTCCAGACCTGGGCTATTTCCTCAGTGACCCATAGTGGGTAGTGAGCAGTGTCTTGCCTCCAAGTGGCCCATGTCCTGCTCCTCTCTTCCATGACCCTTCATCCATAGCTTCTGTCAGAATTGCTCAGAGTATTGAGCAGAAAGCACTTCTTGCAAGACTTGCTGTACTCCTTTGCCCCTCAATCCCAAGCCCCTATACTAGGACCTGCCTCTCTATAAACATGGAACAGCTCACCTCTGTGCAACACCTTACGCTTTACAAGGAGCTTTTACATAGATGGTCTTATTTGACCCCCAAATACTGTGAGGTGAGCACTATTATCCTATTTTACAGGAGACATAGGGGTCTTAAATGACTTGCTAATGAGTCACACAGTTAATAACTTGGACACAGTTTTAGCTCTAAGTCCAAAACTAGTGACTCTGCCACATCAGGCATAAGAACCTTAGGGGCTGCCAAGGCACCTTCCCAGACAGCGAGCTGTGGCCTTCCTTCCCAGGAGTGTTCTCACTGCCCAGGTTGTCCATGCTCACTGACCAGCATGTCTTCATTGCACCTCAGGTGACCGACCTCGGCCCTGTCAGATGCTTGGCCAATCCCCCATCGTCTTAATGGATACAAGGAAGAAGCTTTGTATGAAAGGAACTATATTCTCCCTCTAAACTTCTTAAAAGGCCCATCAGAGGGAGTGTAAATTCCACCAAAATGGAGCAGAAATGCCTGAAAACTCTAATATTTCTAACTAAGATCACTTGGGAAATTAATCCTTAGAGAGCTGAGGGAGGACGACCCAAGAGAGAGTCCCATGAACCTGCTGAAGTCGGCCCAGAACTTATTCTGGCACACACAGCTTTCTGAGTGGTAAGGCTGAAACTACAGAGAACCCAGGATATGGAAAGGTTCCTATCTGGGCCCTCCTTGGGCCATGAAGACTCAGGAAAGTCCGGCTCCCTTGCCTCAGCCTCAGCCTCCTAGCATAACAGCATCTCTAAGCTGGAGAGAATCTTGAAGATCACCTTCAACATTCTCAGATTTAGGACAGGAAACTGCTACGGGAAGGGGAGAGGCCAAAGGAGGAAATCAATGAAGGTTCTGTAAATTCTCTGTCTGATCTACTCCTGGGGACAAATTGCAGTCCAAGGCACAAGGGATGTGAGGATTGATTAAAGACTCTTGGACATGGGAGCCTCCTGACTCCCAGCCCAGGATTCTATGTTTTGCAAGCTGCTGCTTACTAATCTATTTCCAATCTCCTCCTTTTGCTTTGTTTTACTTTGGAGTTAAGGTAGCATCTCTCTCTCGCTCTGAGCACCAGGCCCCATGACCCTGTCTCTGGCCTGTGCTCTCTGACCTTCACCAATATCCCCATCAAGGTGTGGAGGTGATCCTGGATTCTTGAAGACCAGGCCAACAGAGGATAATTTTTCCAGATCCTGTCAAGTTAGAAAGGCCTCAAGGACAACCTGGACAAGGGACATGGGGATGTGTCACTCCCCAACCAGTCATTCTCAACCCACAAAGATTCTGCCCTGGGAACTTGGGCTCCAAGTGAATGTCTTTTTCAGTCCCAGTCATTCAGGAATGAACTTTCTCCTAAGGAGTGGATCTCCTGATCCACTTCAGAGAAAGCAGGGTCCATGCCAGTGCAATCTAGGTTCTTTGGCCAATGTTCCAGAGCCTCTGACCTTTCTGAAGTCTTACAGAGACTACTTCCATACCTGATACTTGGTTGGAAGAAAGCACCAAAGAAAATTGGACCAAATAGTCATTTTCTGTCTATTTTCTGCTCAGGGCCACTATCCAGACCTCTCATCAGCAGCACCAACATGGCCCCAGTGGAGAACAAGGACAATGTCTCCTTGACATGCCAGTCTGAAGGTCAAGAAGTCACATACCAATGGTTCATAAACCAAAGCTCCCCAGCTGGTGACAGGATAGTGCTATCCCCGGATCACAGGACACTCACCATAAACAAAGTCACAAGGGAAGACCAAGGACCCTATAAGTGTCAAATCCAGAAGCCAGTTAGTTTCAGTGAGAGTGAATTCACACTGAATATTACCCATGAGTAAATTTTCTTTCTGCATGGTGCATGTTCATAACCTGGCGGTGTGTTCCCAGAGGTCAAGCCCATCCCGTCACTGATCTTGAGTGCTAAAGATCAAATCCTTGGGCTGCCCATTGCTCTTCATTTTAGGGAGCCCAGACTGACCATATCATGCCTTTCCATCTGTGATAGAGTAGGGCCAGCCATGAGGAAGAGAAGGACTTAAGACTTTCCAAGTTTTGGGGCCTCAGGTCCAAACCTGAGTGAATGAGGAGCTGTGAAATTCCCAGCTCAGATGAGAGTCAGGGAGATATAATGGTCCCAGGTGATGGGTTACAGAATAGGAAAATCCCCTCCCTTCTGCCTTTATTTCAATATGGAATCATTCTCTTTGCTCCAGATGGTCGGGATATCCCCATGATTTTCCCCAGAGTCTCTCATTACCATGTAGGGGCAACTATTAAGTTGAATTGCTCTGCTGAGTCTAACCCACCTGCCCAATTCACTTGGCTTATCAATGGAATTCAGATGGCATCCACATCCAAGCTCTCTATTGCTAATGTGTCTCTGAATCACACTGAAATCTATAACTGTATGGCATTGAACTCTGTCACTGGCTTGTCTAGGAGCAAAGACATCAATATCACAGTCTCTGATGAGTACCTGCAGGCCCTCGACTTTGTGTCTGCCTTTTCTTGGCCTTCTCTAGCATGGACAATGCAAAGAGAAATGACGTTCTGCCCTCCTGGGTACCATGGCACTATTTGCTCTGGTGGAAGGGTCTCTGAACTCAGACTCAGGAAACTGGACCTAGAATCTTGACTCTGCTTTCCATCCCCTGTGCACCCTCAGGTGTCCCTCTTGCTTTCTGAGATTCAGATTCTGTTTCTGAACAATTGGACAATCTTTCACCTCCCATATCACAGAATTCTGTGTGGAAAAAGTTTTTTTTACATTTTAGGTTCAAAAAGAAGTGAGCTGTTGCTGTCGATGGTGGTGATGATGAGGCTGTTGTTCTGGACCATTTTTCTTCCAGTTTTTAGAGCCACAGTTTCATTGACTGCCCTTGGACCTGTAGTCTTGCCTTCAATCTATTTCACTCAATGCTATGAGGTCAAATAATGAATTAGAATGTAAGCTTTGAGAATGTGTTGGGACTGGCTCTGATCCCCTTTTGCAGAGAAATGCAGATGGTGAAGAGGAAAATTAATATTATCTCTGTTGATACCGAAAACTCACCTCCACATCCATGTGGTTCTTCCATGACAATGAAATAGCACACAGGTGCATGCCTGATGTCAGACTGAGCTCTGGTCCAGGTGGAGGTAGAATCGCCTCTGCATAATCTGGCTGACTCTGGCATATCATCCTTGCCTCAGTTCCCTTCTCTGTTAGCTCCTTAGCATTCCACACAATCTCTGTGGACAGTGGCTTGTGGCAGGATACTGTGTCTCAATCATGTGTACAAGATGGCAGACCTTTGCATTACTAGTCACACTGATGGGCAGTAGGACCTAGAAAGATCATCTGTGACTTCAGAGTTTCTTTTTCCTTCTCAGTCCTGTTAACAATTCACCAAATTCATAGAGTTTTTTTGTTATAAAACCACAATTTCTGTCCCAGACTCTGGGGGAGAGAATCCATTGAAAACCTGGAGAGAATGGTAAAACAGTGGGCTGAGAAAATGAGCTTGGGCAAGTCAAACTGCAGCAGTATACAGCATAGAGAGGAGATGACCTTTTCTTTGCCTAAATCTGAACATAAAGATCACTATGGTTCACATATTAATCTGATTTTTAAATGGAATATTATATTTGTGTTCTATTTTTATTGGTCTTGTTACATTATAACCTGGTTCAGATTGCACTCGAGTGTTGGAATTGTATATTTGATGCCTGTGGCCTAAATTACCTTTTTCTTAATTTAGTTTTTTCAATTAATCAAAATCCAATTTCTCTGCCTCCTCCTTCTTGCCCACACCGCTAAAGAAAAAGAAAATTCTTGTGACAAATACAGATAACCAAGCAAAACTTATTCCAATATTGGCTATACCAAAAAAAAATCCCTAGCAGTACATATCTTGAGTTCACCATCTTTGTGTAAGAAGTAATGGTCCTATTTCACTGAGTATTTTTGGGAACCCTGGTAGGTCAGTGCTTTGATTAGAATCTGAAGACTTTCCAAGAACTTTGTCTTTGCAGCATTATAATGATTGCATGAACTATCCTTTGCTTCTACTCACTCAATTCTGCATCAGTTCATACAAATTTTCTGAGTTTTCTCTTCTTGATCTACTCGTAGTAGAGGTTCTTATTAATGACTTGGGCTAAATGAGATTATATGTAAGGAACTTTGTAAATGCTAACTCTTACTCTAGTAATGATTCAGACTGAAAGCATAATTTGGAAACTTGAGAAAGAAAAGATAGAAGGAAAAAGCTTAAGAGGACAGTTACTATATGCAGGATAAATTAGGATCCAGAAGCATCTCAGCACGGTGGCTCTGTGAATGAAACAGGATCAGATGAAAATTGTTAGAATCAGGCAGGTCCTGCCTTTGGGTCCAAAAAGACCAAAGCATAGGTAAGCATGGGTCCAGATGGGGAAATTACTGATCACCAAATCATAAGAAAATCAGTTAAACTAAGTAAAGATGGTTGACTCAGAGAAGGGAATATTGAGGGCAGACACCCTTCTGATTTTTGAATACAAGGTTAGGTTGCCTAAAAAGAGAGCAAGCTCCCATGGATCATTACAGAAACTCAGACTCCAATGGTGAGACAGCAGTTCTTCTGAAGAAGACCAGTGGAATATGAGTGGATTGTAAGTTTAATACTTGAGTCAATGGGGCAACCAAACTACCCTGAAGCAATTACATTATTTTCACTTCAAAAAATAAGGAAATAACAGTCCTTCTGGACTATCCAATGGCACATGGAGTACTGTATTTGGATCTAGATTTCACAGTTTCCAAAAGACATTGATATACTGGAGAGCATCCACAAAAAGACAACCAGGTTGTGGAAAGTTCTCAGGGAACCGAGCCCCTGAGACCTCCAGTTTTCTTATCAAGGAAATAAGAGAATGCATTGGATGCTGGGGAAGGCGCTTCTAAATAGAGATCCAGGACCCTCTGATATCTGCAACTCTGAACATTCAGGAGCCTGGTCTGAGAAATGCATATAAGCAACTTTGAGCAACTAGGGAATGAGCTCAGGTGCTGGAATAGGGAATGGGAATACTTCTCCTTTTGTGCCAAAGAGCCCTGGGACAGTCAGGTGGTGGATTTCAGGGATCCCTTCTCACAAGGATGCTTTAAAATCCAGAAAATAAAAGCCATAGGACATCAAACGAAACTGTCCTACTTTAATAGTTACCAGAACATTTTTTAAAAGATCCCACATTAAGAATTCCTGGAATAGAATGAAATAATTGATGAAAGGAAGGAAGAAACCTCAGTGGACAAGGAAGGTACTGGACCTGGATTAAAAAAGAACTAGGGTTCAAATGTGGTGTTAACATTAGATCCTACCTCTCAAGGTTCTGGAGAGGATGAAATTAGGTAATACAGCATTTCACAGAGTGCTGGCCAATAACAATAATCATAAAAATGAGAATAATAACATTTATACAGCACATACCACATGCCAGGCATGTAAGAAGCACTTCATCGATGCTGTTCCCTCCTCCCATTTCCAACTTACTCATTACATGATGCATGTCCCAAAACCAGTCTCAGGGAGGGAATAACTCAGGAACCAGCATTCCCTAACCTGGGCTTCTTCCTCACCTTTCTTATTAGCATAACCACTAAACCAGGGGACATCACCTGGATGTCCTTAGCCATAGATCATCGCAGTACATCTATAATGCAAACGCTTGGGCTTTGGGTGGTTTTTTGTCATGAAGACATGACCTGGTGAAAACACAAGCCAATCACTCACATAGCTCTCTTTGTCTTTCTATAGAAAGAACAACTAAACCTAACCTCATGGTCAACAGAACCAACGTCATAGAGAATGACACTTTGGTCTTCACATGTGACCCAGAACAGGCAGGAGTGGACATTCTGTGGTTCTTCAATAACAAGACCCTGATTGTCAATGAGAGGATGAAGCTGTCCATGAATAACCAGACCCTTATCATCCAAGTTGTGAAGAGGGAGGATGCTGGGTTCTATGAATGCGAAATCCGGAATCCAATCAGTTCCAGCAGAAGTGACCCCATTACCCTGACTGTGAACTGTGAGTGACTCTGAGTATCCTCCCTCTCCAGTCCTTTCCCCAGCAGTGACTCACATCTCATCTCTTCTCTTCTCTTCTTTACACAGATGGATCAGACAACATTACGTTTGTACCAAACCCCAAGAAAGGAGAGATTGAGGTCAACTTCAATGACCCACTGATGTTAGAGTGCCATGTTGAGTCTTACCCACCTGCCCAATATATATGGCATTTCATTGGTACCAGGAACTCTTCCTTCTCTAATAATACCTATGTCATCAAAAATGCAACTTGGGAAGATTCAGGAAAGTATACATGTGTGGCAAAGAACAATGTGACCAACTTGTCGCTCTCTAAGAGTATCACAGTTAAGGTGGCTGGTAAGTGTTCTCTCCCTTCCCTCAAAGACAAAAGTTTTGCGGGCTGGTCAAAGATGGGGGCCAGGAATAGGTTCTCAGGCTTATTAAGGAAGGCACGTTTTCACAATGAATTGGCAGAAGATACATAAAGAAAGAACCTGATTCCAGGGAATGTGGTCAGCTTGGGCAAGGTGTGTCAGTTCATTTACAGCTATTTTTGCATTAATAAAAAGGAGACCAAGCTCCAAATTGTAATATACAATACAGGTTCATTCATCATTTGATACACATTTAGCCACAAACTTTCTACAGAGCACTATGCTAGGCCCAGAGGGAAATATAAAACAGTTATCTAAGACTCCATTACCAATTTCAGAAACCTTAAAATCTACTAGAAGGACCAGACCCTAAAGACAATATTACATGATATTCATACTTAGACTATGGCTACAAAATAAAATGTCATAGGAGAACTCAGAGGGGAAAGACCATTCCCGCTGGGGAACTGGTCAAAAATCAAGTTAGGTTTCATAAAAGAGCTATCACTTGATTTGTGTTTTAAAGAGTGTGGAGGAGTTCAACAAATCAAAGGGGGAAATATTCTATTTCCATGGAGAAATATCATGAGTCAAGGTTCAGAGGTAGGACCATACACTATGTGTCTGAGTGGTGAATGTAGAACAATGCAACCTGAGCAGATAATGCATGGCCAGAAGAATATTAAAGAGTTCTGCTGCCTTTTTGTGAAAAGTCTAGAATGCTAGACTAAGATCACCAAAGGTGACCTACTACTTGATAAGGAGTTCCTGAAGTCTAATTAATAGAGAAAAACAGGTGGTCAAACATATCTGGGTTGGTATGTCATTCACCAGCACTGGATAATTAATAAGACTGATTCAAAGGTGTGAGTTTTTTTAACGTGACCATTGTCATATATCTAGTTCATTTATGACTTTGTCCAAATAACCTGGATGTAAAATTCTGAGGAATCTAAAGTTCCTTTTTTAGCCCCTCAATTCCAGGCAACAGCTCCCAGTTAATGAAAATAATAAAAATAATGAAAAACAGATGAAAATAAAGGAAATAAAGCTGGTAGTGGGCAGGAATCATTATACAAACGCTTTTATAAAATACTTTGTCATTGAGAAAGCAGACAATGGAGCAAAATTCTAAATTTAACTCAGATTATTCATTCATAAAACACAAAAAGTAAGCAGGGTGATAGATTAGAAAGTAAAACTCAAATAATGTATTATCAACAAGTAATAAAATTGACCTATAGAAGATTCATGGAGATTAAAAAAAAAAACTTTCAGCAAAAAGTATCCTGCTTCAGCTGAAATCAGCCCCAAATTAATCATTATCTAAGGCAACTTAGCCATAAAAATGGACATGAATTTTAAAAAAAATAAAAGTTGGGAAGCTGTATTATGCATTAAAGTATTAGCTACAACACGTTACTTCACCAAAAGAAGCCACGGAGGCAGAGCCAAGATGGCGGAGAAGGCACACACGACTTTCTAAGCTCCTCTCATTCCCCTCATAACCAACTATTTAATTCAGCCTCAAAAATAGCTCTTCACTGCTTAAATTCATGAAGATCAGAAGCACTACAACTTTTTTTTTAAATAACTTTTTATTGACAGAACCTATGCCAGGGTAATTTTTTACAACATTATCCCTTGCACTCACTTCTGTTCCTATTTTTCCCCTCCCTCCCTCCGCCATCTCCCCAAAGATGGTAAGCAGTCCTATACATGTTAAATAGATTGCAGTAGATCTTGGATATAATATATGAGTGCAGAACCGAACAGTTTTCTTGTTCCTCAAGGAGAATTGGATTTAGAAGGTATAAATAACCTGGGAAGAAGAACAAAAATGCAAGCAGTTTACATTCATTTCCTAGTGTTCTTTCGTTGGGTGTAGCTCCTTCTGTCCCTCCTTGATCAATTGAAACTAAGTTAGATCTTGTCTTTATTGAAGAAATCCACTTCCATCAGAATACATCCTCATACAGTATCGCTGTTGAAGTATATAATTATTTCCTGGTTCTGCTCATTTCGCTCAGCATCAGTTCATGTAAATCTCGCCAATCCTCTCTGTATTTGTCCTGTTGGTCATTTCTTACAGAACAATAATATTCCATAATATTCATATACCACAGTTTACTCGACCATTCTCCAATTGATGGGCATCCATTCATTTTCCAGCTTCTGGCCACTACAAACAGAGCTGCCACAAACATTTTGGCACATAGAGGTCCCTTTCCCTTTTTTAGTATCTCTTTGGGTATACCCCAAAATATATAGAGACACTGCTGGATCAAAGGGTATGCACAGTTTGATAACTTTGTGGGCATAGTTCCAAATTGCTCTCCAGAATGGCTGGATGTATTCACAATTCCACCAACAATGTATCAGTGTCCCTGTTTTCCCACATCCCCTCCAACATTCTGCATTATCTTTCCCTGTCATTCTGGCCAATCTGACAGGTGTATAGTGCTATCTCAGAGTTGTCTTAATTTGCATTTCTCTGATCAATAGTGATTTGGAACACTCTTTCATATGAATAGTAATAGTTTTAATTTCATCATCTGAAAATTGTCTGTTCATATCCTTTGACCATTTATCAATTGGAGAATGGCTTGATTTCTTTTAAAATAGAGTCAATTCTCTATATATTTTGGAAATGAGGCCTTTATCAGAACTTTTGACTGTAAAAATGTTTTTCCAGTTTATTGTTTCCCTTCTAATGTTGCCTGCATTAGTTTTGTTTGTATAAAAACTTTTCAATTTGATATAGTCAAAATTTTCAATTTTGTAGTCAATAGTGATCTCTAGTTCTTCTTTGGTCATAAATTCCTTCCTCTTCCACGGGTCTGAGAGGTAAATTATCCTATGCTCTTCCAAATTATTTATGATCTCACTCTTTAGGCCTAGATCATGAACCCATTTTGACCTTATCTTGGTGTATGGTGTTAAGTGTGGGTCAATGCCTAGTTTCAGCCATACTAATTTCCAATTTTCCCAGCAATTTTTGTCAAATAATGCATTCTTATACCAAAAACTGGGGTCTTTGGGTTTGTCAAACACTAGATAATTAAGGTTATTGGCTGTTTTGTCCTTTGAACCTAACCTATTCCATTGATCAACTAGTCTATTTCTTAGCCAATACCAGATAGTTTTAGTAACTGCTGCTTTATAATATAATTTTAGATCTGGTACAGCTAGGCCACCTTCATTTGATTTTTTTTCATTAATTCCCTTGAAATTCTTGACCTTTTGTTTTTCCATATGAACTTTGTTGTTATTTTTTCTAGGTCATCAAAATAGTTTTGGGGAAGTCTGATTGGTATAATGCTAAATAAATAGATTAGTTTAGGTAGTATTGTCATCTTTATTATATTTGCTCGCCCTATCCAAGAGCATTTAATATTTTTCCAGTTGGTTAGATCAGACTTAATTTGTGTGGAAAGTGTTTTGTAGTTTTTCTCATAAAGTTTCTGATTTTCCCTTGGCAGATAGATTCCTAAATATTTTATACTATCAGTAGTTACTTTACATGGGATTTCTCTTTGTAACTCTGACTGTTGGATTTTGTTAGTGATATATAAGAATGCTGATGACTTATGTGGGTTTATTTTATAACCAGCAACTTTGCTAAAGTTGTGGATTATTTCTAATAACTTTTTAGTAGAATTTCTGGGGTTCTCTATGTATACCATCATATCATCAGGAAAGAGTGATAATTTGGTTTCCTCATTGCCTATTCTTATTCCTTTAATCTCTTTCTCAGCTCTTATTGCCATAGCTAGCATTTCTAATACAATATTAAATAGTAATGGTGATAGTGGGCAACCTTGTTTTACTCCTGATCTTATTGGGAATGGTTGCAGTTTGTCCCCATTACATATGATGTAGAAGCACTACAACTTACCAGCCTAACATAATCTGGAAGATCATCAGGAAAGGTTTGTCCTGAGGGACCAGGAACAGACTAGTGCAGACAGTGAGAGACTAGCGTCCTGAGCAGACCAGGGGTGGGGGTGATCTCTGTGGCTAGAAAAGTTATAGAGATGACTCTGCTATAGGCTAACTGCTCTGCCTTGGTTACAAAGCAATGTAAATTGGCAGAGAAATTAAAGCCTAAAACAGAGGGTACTCTAAAAAATGCCAGAACCTAACAAGATCTGGCTTTAACCACCCAAACCTGGAAGTGACTCAGGCAGACCATAATACAGCCCTGCAGCCACATCCGGCGGTTCGGGGCTTTTGTGGGGGCAGTTACAAACCCGCATGGCAGGGGGGCACAGCCTTGGCAGCCTTTAACCTGCACAGTGGGGGTCTTGGCCTGTGGCAAAAGAACTTCCCTAGCTGGACTGTGCTTCCCAGGGCAGAGACACTTCCAGTCCCTGCAAGCCATTGACTGCCCAATTGCTAAGACCCACAGCCCCAGTGCAAGATTTGGATTGGGGTAGTGAAACTCTTACTGCTCAGTGTCTAGCCCCAGGGCTAGTCATTATCTCACACAGCAGGGGTTCTTTGCAGGACACTTTCCCAGCTCTGCCCTGCAGGCCTGAGTTACTTCCAGGTCGGTAACTCTTTCCCAGAGCACTCCAGGACCTCGCTGCTTTTTGTAGCTGACTGACAAGACAGCTACCCATCCATAAACCTTTCACTGCTCTGCAGAGGAAGCTGGTAACGTCCTGGCCCTGAAAGCAAACCCTACAGACTTTAACAAAATGAGTAAAAAAATCAAAAGGACGATTTATAGTTTCTACTCAGAAAGAGAACAGCTTTTCAACCCTGAAGAGACTAATAGCAGACAGTCTCCAGACAATTGTTGGTCCCCAATACAAAAGGCTCTCCTAGAAGAAACTATTAAAAACCTTAAAAGAGAACTAGAAGAAAAATGGGGAAAGGAAAGAGAAGCTATGCAAGAGAGAACAGAAAAGACATATAACTCAATAAAAGAAAAATCTGATGAAGTGGAAAAAGAAAACAACTTCCTGAAATGTGAATTGGAAAAGGTTAAAAAAAACAAACCAAGAAGTGCAGGAAAACTCAGAAGTGAATTAGAAAAAGAAAATAACTCACTAAAAAATAGTGAAATGGAAAAAAATTCTATAGAGTAAAACAACTCATTTAAAAACTCAATTGGACATATACAAAAAGAAGTAAAAAAAGCTAATGAAGAAAATAACTCACTAAAAATCAGAACTGAATAAATAGAAATGACTGATTCATCGAGACAGGAAGAATCAGTCAAGCAAAACCAAAAAAAAAAATGAAAGAATGGAAAATAATGTCAAATATGTACTTGGAAAAGCAACAGACCTGGAAAATAGATCTAGAAGAGATAACCTGAGGATCATCGGACTACCCGAAAATTATGATGACAGAAAGAGCCTAGATATTGTTTTACAGGAAATCATCAAAGAGAACTGCCCAGAAGTAATACAACCAGAAGGTAAAATAGGCGTTGAAATAATCCATTGAACACCTTCTGAAAAAGACCCTAAAATAAAGACTCTGAGGAATATTGTGGCCAAACTTTAGAATTTTTAGACTAAAGAAAAAATTCTACAAGCAGCCAGGAAAAAACAGCTCAAATACCAAGGTGCCACAATTAGGGTCACACAAGATCTGGCTGCCTCAGCATTAAAGGATCAAAGGGCTTAAAATTTGATATTCCAGCAGACAAAAGAACTTAGAATGCAGCCAAAAATAAACTACCCAGCTAAGCTGAGCATTTTTTTCCATGGAAGAAGATGGACATTTAATGAAACAGAGGAATTCCATCTGTTTCTAAGGAAAAAACCAGACTTAAACAAAAAATTTGATCTCCAACAACAGGACTCAAGAGAAGTAGAAAAAGACAAAAGGAACTCTTGAGAACTGTATTTCTGTTCCGGATATACATAAAAACTACATGTATAAATTGATTTTACTGATATGGCATAAAAAAGGGAAGTAGAAATGGAAAGGGGATAGTGTCAGAAAAAGGGAAAAGGAGAGATAAAAAGAGGGAAACTAAATCCCACGATGAGGCAAAGGAAACCTATCATATCTGAGGGAACTTAGAGAGGGGGAGGAACATTGTGCAACTCTTACGCTCATCAGAGTTGGCTCAAAGAGGAAATAATTGACATATTTGTTTTACAGAGAATCGTCTCTCACTTCATTAAAAAGTGGGAGAGGAAAAGGGAAAAGGAAAAAGAATAATAAGTGAAAGGTACAAGAAAGGGGAAGGAATTTGAAGGGAGGAGGGAGAGATACTAAAGATGGAGAGTTGGATGATGCAAGTGGGAACAATAAGTTTAATACTAGGGAAGGGGGGAAGGAGGGCAAGAAAAAGAAAAGCATAATCTGGGGATATTAGGATGGCAGGAAATACAGAATTAGTCATTTTAACCATAAATGTGAATGGGATGAACTCTCCCATAAAGAAGAGGCAGATAGCAGACTGGATCAAAAGTCAGAACCCTACAATATGTTGTTTACAGGAAACACATTTAAAACAGGGAGATACATACTGAGTAAAGGTAAAAGGCTGGTGCAGAACCTATTATGCTTCAGGTGAAGTCAAAAAAGCAGGGGTAGCCATCCTGATCTCAGATTAAGCAAAAGCAAAAATTGTTCTAATTAAAAGAGATAAGGAAGGAGACTATATCTTGCTATAGGGTACTATAGACAGTGAAGCAACATTAGTATTAAACATATATGCACCAAGTGGTATAGCATCTAACTTCCTAAAGGAGAAGTTCAGAGAGTCGCAAGAAGAAATAGACAGCAAAACTATAATAGGAGATCTCAATCTTGCACTCTCAGATTTAGATAAATCAAATCACAAAACAAATAAGAAAGCAATTAAAGAGGTAAATAGAATATTAGAAAAATTAGTATGATAGATCTCTGGAGAAAACTGAATGGTGACAGAAAGGAGTATACTTTCTTCTCATCAGTTCATGTAACCTACACAAAAATTGACCATATATTAGGACATAAAGAGCTCAAAATTAAATGCAGGAAGGCAAAAATAGTAAATGCTTTCTTTTCAGATCACAATGCAATAAAAACTACATTCATCAAAAAGTTAGGTGTAAATAGACCAAAAAGTAATTGGAAACTAAATAATCACATCTTAAAGAATGATTGGGTGAAACAGCAAATTATAGACACAATTAATAATTTCACTCAAGATAATGACAATGGTGAGACATCATACCAAAATTTGTGGGATGCAGCCAAAGCAGTAATAAGGGGAAATTTTATATCTTTAGAGGCTTACTTGAGTAAAATAGAGAAAGAGAAGGTCAATGAATTGGGCTTGCAACTTAACAAGCTAGAAAAAGACCAAATTAAAAACCCCCAATCAATTACCAAACTTGAAATTCTAAAATTAAAAGGAGAAATTAATAATATTGAAAGTAAAAAAAACTATTGAACTAATAAAATAAAACTAAGAGTTCGTTTCATGAAAACACCAATAAAATTGATAAACCTTGGTAAATCTGATTAGAAAAAGGAGATAAGAAAATCAAATTAGTAGTCTTAAAAATGAAAAGGGAGAACTTTCTACCAATGAAGAGGAAATTAAAGAAGTAATAAGGGATTACTTTGACCAACTTTTGCTAATAAATTTGATAACCTAAGCGAAATGGATGACTACTTCCAAAAATATTGGCTCCCCAGATTATCAGAAGAGGAAGTAAATTGCTTAAATAGTCCCATTTCAGAAAAAAATAGAACAAGCTATTAATCAACTCCCTAAAAAAAAATCCACAGGGCCAGATGGATTTACATGGGAATTCTACCAAACATTCAAAAAACAATTAGTCCCAATGCTTTATAAACTATTTGAAAAAATAGGGAATGAAGGAGTCCTACCAAATTCCTTTTATGACACGGACATGGTACTGATACCTAAACCAGGTAGGTTAAAAACAGAGAAAGAAAATTATAGACCAATCCCCTAATGAATATTGATGCTAAAATCTTAAATAAAATATTAGGGAAAAGCCTACAGAAAATCATCCCCAGGATAATACATTACAATCAAGTAGGATTTATACCAGGAATGCAGGGCTGGTTCAATATTAGGAAAACTATCAGTATAATTGGCCATATTAATAGCCAAAGTAACAAAAACCATATGATCATCTCAATAGATGCAGAAAGCGCATTTGATAAAAATCCAACATCCATTCCTATTAAAAACACTTGAGCGTATAGGAATAAATGGATTTTTCCTTAAAATAATCAGTAGCATCTATTTAAAACCATCAGTAAGCATCATATGTAATGGGGACAAACTGCAACCATTCCCAATAAAATCAGGAGTGAAACAAGGTTGCCTGCTATCACCGTTACTATTTAATATTGTATTAGAATTGCTAGCTTTGGCAATAAGAGTTGAGAAAGAGAGTAAAGGAATAAGAATAGGCAATGAGGAAACCAAATTATCACTCTTTGCTGATGATATGATGGTATACTTAGAGAACCCCAGAAATTCTACTAAAAAGTTATTAGAAATAATCCACAACTTTAGCAAAGTTGCTGGTTATAAAATAAATCCACATAAGTCATCAGCATTCTAATATATCACTAACAAAATCCAACAGTCAGAGTTACAAAGAGAAATTCCATTTAAAGTAACTACTGATTGTGTAAAATATTTAGGAGTCTATCTGCCAAGGGAAAATCAGAAATTTTATGAGCAAAACTACAAAACACTTTCCACACAAATTAAGTCTGACCTAACCAACTGGAAAAATATTAAATGCTCTTGGATAGGGTGAGCAAATATAATAAAGATGACAATATTACCTAAACTAAACTGTTTATTTAGCGCTATACCAATCAGACTCCCAAAAAACTATTTTAATGACCTAGAAAAAATAACAACAAAATTCATATGGAAAAACAAAAGGTCAAGAATTTCAAGGGAATTAATGAAAAAAAAATCAAATGAAGGTGCCTTAGCTGTACCAGATCTAAAATTATATTATAGAGCAGCAGTTACAAAACCATTTGGTATTGGCTAAGGAATAGATTAGTTGATCAGTGGAATAGGTTAGGTTCAAGGAACAAAACAGTCAACAACTATAGCAACCTAGTCTTTGACAAACCCCAAAACCCCCAGGTTTTGGGATAAGAACTTACTGTTTAATAAAAATTGCTGGGAAAATTGGAAAATAATATGGCAGAAACTAGGCATTGATCCACACTTCACACCATACACCAAGATAAGGTCAAAATGGATTCATGACCTAGGCATAAAGAATGAAATTATTAATAAATTAGAGGAACACAGGATAGTTTACCTCTCAGACCTGTGGAAGGGGAAGGAATTTATGACCAAAGAAGAACTAAAATCACTATTGACTACAAAATAGAAAATTCTGATTATATCAAATTGAAAAGTTTTTGTACAAACAAAACTAATGCAGGCAATATTAGAAGGGAAACAATAAACTGGGAAAACATTTTTACACTCAAAAGTTCTGATAAAGGCCTCATTTCCAAAATATATAGAGAATTGATTCTAATTTATAAGAAATCAAGCCATTCTCCAATTGATAAATGGTCAAAGGATATGAACAAGCAATTCTCAGAGGAAGAAATTAAAACTATTTCTAGCCATATGAAAGTATGCTCCAAATCATTATTAATCAGAGAAATGCAAATTAAGACAACTCTAGATACCACTACACACCTATCAGAAGGAACTTGGTCAACATCCCACAGGCAGCAAATGGCAGGATCAGGATTTTAATCCAGGTCTCCAGAATTGAAACAGAGATTTTTGTTGTTGTTGTTGTTTTTGTTTTTGTTTGGTTTGTTTTACTCTAGTGCACTGTTTTTCAAATACAAATAGTGATTTCAGATCGAGATATGACAGAGTCTCTCCACATAGAATCAATGCAAATAACTCTACCATTAGGGAAACTGTCACAGCAATTTGATTAGATGTGAGTTTTAAGGGAGGGGGAAGGTCAAAAATGTGTTTCATTGACTGGGTGATCAAAAAGTGGATGGTGACATCAACTAAAATAGAGAAGGGAAATTGGGACAACATGGAGAGAAAATCATGAAATCAGAGATTGCCTAGAATTTAATAGACTTGTCTAATATTCAGGTTCACAAATTGTTTGTCACAGTCTATAATGTGTCAAAGGATACCCAAGGTCTCAAGAACAACAGTTGTTTGATTCATCAATCAATAAAAATTTATTAATAACATACAAAGTATCAGGCTCTGTGTACACAGGTGGAGATCCCTCAAAAACACTCACAGTTCCGTTTCTCTGTCCACAGCAAAACTAGGAAGAAGTTATGGCTCCTCACTCTTTGGAAGTGGTATCCCTGGCATTGTGATTGGAGTACTGGCTGGAATAATTCTCATTGGGACCCTCATCTATATCCAGTTCTTCAGAAAGACTGAAAGGTAAAATGATGCTTCCTCTGGTTTTGGTCCCTTACAGCTGATCTCTCTGAATGGGGAAGGGATGTCAGCATAGTCTTCTGCATGCTCTCCCCTCTTTTGGAACTGATCTACCTCCCTTTCCATACAGAAACTGTCCTTAAGAATAGAGAAGCTAAATACCTTAAATGATTTTCAGAAATTGATAGGAGATATCCAATGGATGCGACCAGTATTAGGCCTGACTACCTATCAATTGCAACCATTATATGATATTTTAAAGGGAGATAGTGCTTTAAACTCACCATGCCAGTTTACAAAAGAAGCTCAAGAGGCTTTGAGAGAAGTTGAACTGGCTTTATCCAATGTGGTTGAAAGAGTCACTCAAAAACCCTTGAAAATATCAGTTTTTGCCCACGAGTGGCACCCATAGCAGTCCTTCATCAAGGAGACAGTGTGATAGAGTGGGTGAAACTCCCAGCACAACCAGAACAAAGCCTGACTCCTTACTCAGTGTTTGTGGCTAGAATTTTATTAAAGGCCATTGCACGAGCAGTACAATTATCTGGGACAATACCTGACATACAACTTTTATACCAATACACAAATTAATGTATGCTGTGAGACCATGCCAGAGTGGCAAATTTTATTAGCCAAGGCTCCAAATTTTACACATGGGTCTCCATTAAAGATAACCAGACTATTACATAATTGATGATAGATTCTTGAAGAAAAAGTTTCTAAAGTTCCTCTTAAAGGACCAACGATCTTTACAGATGCATCCAAATGTAATATTTGTCTTGTATACTCTCATGACTTAATTGTAAAGAGAGTAGTCAAAACTCCTTTTCAGTCCACTCAGCAGAATGAATTGTATGTGATCATTCTAGCTCTTACTTATTATCCAAGAAACATAAATATAATATCTGATTCGGCCTATTCAGTAGGTATGGTAAAAAGAATTGCCATAGCCCAAATAAAATTTGTAGCCTCTCATACATATCAGCTCTTTAAGAAACTTCAAGAGCAAGTGATAAAGTATCCAGGAAAGATTTATATTACATGTCCACTCTTATAGTGGACCTCGAGGTCCCAGTTTTGATGGTAATTCAAAGGTAAATAGCTTTCTAACTATGTTGGTCAATACTCCTTTATTCCAAGAAGCCCAGAAATCTCATTCTAAATATCATCAGGCTGCTGGAGTTTTATATTTACAATTTGGAAAAACAAGAAAGGAAGCTAAGAGCATAGTAAAAACCTGTATGGCTTGCCTTCCTTTCCACGCTCCTACACTGCCTCCAGGGAAGAACCCTCATGGTTTGAGACCCAATGAAATCTGAAAAATGGATGTGACCCATTATAAATCTTTTGGTCGTCTGTCTTTTATCCACATTGTGGTAGACACCTTTTCTGGATTCACTTTTGCAATACTAGAAGCTAGAAGAAATGAGACAGCCCAAGTGGTCACTGAATTGCTAACACAAGTATTTGCCATTATGGGTGTGCCACAAGCAATAAAAACAGACAATGGTCCTGCATATACTTCCAAACATTTTGCACACTTTTGCCCACAGTATAATATTTTACACAACACAGGCATACCTTTTAATCCTCAAGGACAAGCAATAGTAGAGAGGAGAAACAGAGACATTAAGACACTCCTCCAAAAACACAAGAAAGGGGGAGCCACAGGTAACTCTAGAGAACTTCTAAATCTAACCCTTTATACTATTAACTTCTTGATTTTTGACAAAGATGCACTGGCTCTGGCAGACAGGTTTTATAACCCACAGGAAGGGCAGTGTCCAGTGCAAGCAGCTCCACTATCTTTAGATAATCGACAGGTGATGTGGAGAGACCCAGAAAGTGATGAATGGAAGGGACCAGATAGGTTAACTGCTTGGGGGAGAGGGTTTGCTTTTATCTCTACAGGTGGAGAAGGAATCAGATGGGTGCCAATGAGACATATTCACCTTGTCCATTGCAGAGAGATGGAACAGACCCTTGAAATGAAGGAGAAGACCCAAGAAATATTGGGTGGCTCTGTTGCTGATTGTGCTAACCAATGAAAGAGCATGGCAGTTATGGTGTTTGACTCATGGACATTGAAAATTGTTGGACTTCAAAACCCTCAGGAATCATTGGATTCTCTGAGACATGATAAGATTGTTGTAGGACTTGAAAAGTCTCAGGAATCATTGGATTCTCTGAGCCATAAGACTTGAAAGCCCTCAGGAATCATTGGATTGTCTGAGAAATGATAAGACTGTTACAGGACTTCAAAATCTGTTAGAATCATTGGATTCTTTAACACATAAAGAGACTGTTGCAGGACTTCAAAAACTTGGGGGGATCATTGGATTCCCTGACATGTGAAGCAATGGACAATAGATTGGTTTTGGACTATCTCTTGGTTGCTGAAGAAAGCATATGTGTAACTGTTGTTTACATACACTCCTTCCTAGGACTTCTGGCAATCTTTTACAACACCATGTTGATTTATATTGTTTGTTATACCGCTACTTGCGTGTACAATTCATGTTTGTTACACCACATCGAGCCTGCACTGGCTGAGGGGAGGGTCATCACTAATAGCCTCTGCATTATTGCTATGTGCTTGTGTAATACCTCCCATGCTGATGGCTTTGTGCATAATAAGACCCTTCAGTCCAGAAACCTGCTAGCAAGCCCCACTTCCCTTTGGTGCTTTAATCTCCCTTCCTGAGATGTCAGGGAGGGCATGATCATTGACTTTTTAGTGCTTTCACCTAACTTCCTGAGAAGTCAGGGGGGTCATGATCACCTGGTTTTCGGTGGTTTCATCTCCTTTCCTGAGAAGTCAGAGAAAGTGTGATCACTTCCCCTTGGGGGCTCTGACTTCCCTGAGGAGTCAGGGATGGCAAGACCACCTGTCTTCTAAAACAAAAGAAAGCAGGAGATGTAATGGGCTGAAGCTGGAGATGATGCACTGAGGTCCCAAGCACATGAGGCTAAATAGTAATTGGACCATACTCCATTAATATATATGCTTGGAGAAAGATTGATCCTGCCCACTCTTTGTGCAAGTCCTGATGTGTTGTTTAGGAAATGACAGTTTTGGTGGGTGAAGGCAGAGGGACAGGAAGAGAGGCGGGGGGTGAATGCTGGCTGGCTTCTTGTTGCAGCTCCTCACATTGTGATCCCGATCCTTCTTCACCTCCACTAAGAATAAAGATTAAAGATTTTCCCCTAACCTGAATTTCTGACTCCAGCTGATTTTAAATACATGGTCATCACAAGTTTCTTTTTATATTATCATAATAAAATCAAATTATGCCCACATTTTGTAAGGAAACCCATAACAGAAATGTAGTTCTCAAGAGTTCTTTTCTTTTTACCTTTTTATGTTTCTCTTGATTCTCTTGAGTTCTGTGTTTGGAAATCCAATTTTTTGTTCAGTTCTGGTCTTTTCATCAGAAATAGGTGAAATTACAAACTGATGCTGAGTGAAATGAGCAGTACCAGGAGAACATTATATACTCCAACAACAATACTATATGATGACCAGTTCTGATGGACCTGGCCATCCTCAGCAATGAGATCAACCAAATCATTGCCAATGGAGCAGTAATGAACTGAACCAGCTATGCCCAGAGAAAGAACTTTGGGAGATGACTAAAAACCATTACATTTAATTCCCAATCCCTATATTTATGCCCACCTGCATTTTTGATTTCCTTCACAAGCTAATTGTACAATATTTCGGAGTCTGATTCTTTTTATACAGCAAAATAATGTTTTTGTCATGTATACTTATTGTGTATCTAACTTATATTTTTAATGTATTTAACATCTACTGGTCATCCTGCCATCTAGGGGAGGGGGTGGGGGGTAAGAGGTGAAAAATTGGAACAAGAGATTTGGCAATTGTTAACGCTGTAAAGTTATCCATGCATATAACCTGTAAATAAAAGGCTATTAAATAAAAAAAATAAAAAATAAAAAAGTTAAAAAAAAAAGAAATAGGTGAAATTCACCTTGATCATTGAATGTCCATCTTCTTCCCTAAAATATAATGTTCACTTTAGCTGGATAGCTTATTCTCGGCTGTAATCCTAGGTTTTTTTTTTTGCTTTTGGGAATATCAGATTCCAGCCCCTTTGATCCTTTAAAGTTGAAGCTACCATGATGTCCTGGGTAATCCTAATTGTGGCTTTTCGGGATTTAAATTGTTTCTTTCTGGCTGCTTGCAATACTTTGTCCTTGGTATGCTAGTGCTGAAATTTAACCATGATATTCCTTGGGGATTTACTTTGGGCATCTCTTTCAGGAGATGATCATTGGATTCTTTCAATAGCTATTTTCCCTTTTGATTCTAAAATATCAGGGCAGTTTTCTTTTATGATTTCCTGTAAGATAATGTCTAGGTTCTTTTTTTCATCATGGCTTTCAGGAAGCTCAATAATCCTTAAATTGTCTCTCCTAGGCCTATTTTGCATGTCAGTAGTTTTTCCTAGGAGATATCGCATATTTTCTTCTATTTTTCCATTTTTTTTGTTTTTGTTTGACTGATTCTTGAAGTCTTATTGAGTCATTCACTTCCATTTGTTCAATTCTAATTTTCAGCGTATTGTTTTCTTCAGTTAGCTTTTTTTAGCTCCTTTTGCAATTCCCTAATTAAATTTTTTATTTGTTCATTGCATTCTTTTTCCATTTTTTCCATTCCTTCTTGCAATAATCTCATTTCATTTCCCCATTTTCCTTCTAACTCTCTTTCAAGATCCTTTACGCAATTTTCAAAGAAAGTCTTGTGAAATGGGGACCAGCTCATGTCTCTCTTTGGGGCTTCTTCTGGAGTTGCTTTGCTTTTAGAAACATCAGGATTTTGAGATCTCTTTTTCTCTCTCTCCATAAACGCTGTCTATGGTGAGGATTCTTTTTGTTTTTTATTCATTTTTTTAAGTCTTAAGGTCTGTTCAATGCAAAATAGCAACAGCTGCTTTAATTTGCCATGGGGCAGTTCTGCTGATTGATTTTCAGTGTAGGTAATGGTGGCTAGGTCCAGTTCTTCCAGGGCTCAGTGGTTTACAATTTGTCTTTAACAAAAAGTAAATCTGTTAAATCACCTGCTTCCAACCAGGACAGAATGGCCTGAGGCTCACAGAAGATTCTCAGTTACACAGGAGTTACACCATTCTGACTCTCCACTCAAGTTTCTTGCCCCTGACTCTCTATGCTGCAATCTGAGTTTAGCAGACTGTCCCCCTGCCCGATTGAAATAGACCTGTTCTGAATTTCTTCCAGAGATCATTATTGATCACAAAATATATAATTTTGATTATATGAAGTTAAAAAGTTTTTGAACAAACAAAACTAATGCAGATAAGATTAGAAAGGAAGCAATAAACTGGGAAAATAATTTTACTTTCAAAGGTTCTGATAAAGGCCTCATTTCTAATATATATAGAGAATCAACTCAAATTTATAAGAATTCAAGCCATTCTCCAATGGATAAATGGTCAAAGGATATGAACAATTTTCAGATGAAGGAACTGAAACAATTTCTAGTCATGAAAATGTGCTCCAAATCACTATTGATCAGAAAAATACAAATTAAGACAACTTTGAGATAGCACTACGAATCAGTCAGATTGGCTAAGATGACAGGAAAAAAATGACAAAATAATCTTGTTATTGCCATGGATAATGATCTTTGATCAAAGAGAGGACAGGATGAGAGAAGACCTAAAACCCTATGTTCAAAATGCCACAAGGGCTTTCACTGGGCCTCAGAATGTAAATTGATCCAGGGAAATTAGCAGCAGGGCCCAGCTCTAAGATACAAAAGACAGGTGGGGCATGATGGCAGCCAAGGTTCCACCTTTAGAAGTTGAAGACTCTGATGTGAATAATAAGCAAAAAAGCAATGAAAGAGGAGAAAGGGATTACATGATCAATTAGCAGAAAAGCAATCAGATGGCAGAAAGGGATTACAATTGGGGAAAATACATGCTTTTTTAACCCAAGAGCAGGGCAGTGTCCAGTGTGAGGAGATCCAATGTAATTGCTAGGTGATGAGAAGAGATTTAGAAAGTGGTAAATAGAAGGGACTAGATAGGTTAACTGCTTGGTAGAGAGGGTTTCTTGTATTTTACAGACGGAGAAGGAATCAGATGGGTGCCAATGAGCACCTGGAGAAAGACAGAAAAAAAAGAGAAAACAAAGGAGAAGACCTAAGAAACATCTGACACTGAAAGAGTATGGCTGATAATAAGACTGTTATAGAACTTGAGAAACAGCAGGAATCATTGGATCCTGAGATAAAAAATTATTGATAAGACTGTTGCAGAACTTCAAAACTTGCAGGAATTATTGGATTTCTGGCACATTAAGTTATGGACAACACATTCCTTTTGGACCATTTCTCAGACTTAAGGACATGGATAATTCTTCATGTTGATTCATGTTATTTGTTACATCACTACTAACCTTGTTATTATGTGCTTAAGTAATTTGTGTAATTATGTATAATACTTCCCATACTGATGCAGAATGAGAATTTATTAAGTACTTCCTCCATCCCAAGCATTGTTCTCAGGACCCCAATTTTATGCGTGATTAATGGCTGCTTTGTCATCCAACTCAATAGGAAATTTTCCTAGGAGGGCAGCTTCTCTAGGACTCCAGGTTATCAGGTTTTAGGAGAGACTGTTGAGGTTATGAAGTGCAGACTCTTCCCATAATAGGTCACTAGAATGAAAAATGGCCAAGTGACAGGGTGAGACCCCAAAATATATTGGCAATATGGGCCCCTGTCACAAATCATCCCAAAAGAAGCTATAAACATAGACCAATAAATCAAGAGGCAAAGATTTTATTACATTGCTAAGAGCAGGTAAATCCATGATAGTCTTTGGCAAGGAAAGGGCTTTTAGTGGTTAACAAGGGAAAAGACAAGTTCCCTAGTGGAGCTAACAATTAACTAGGAGAAAGACACCATTTAATGAAAAATGCTGAGAGGTGGAAGTATATCATTGACTGATGGGCTAAAATTAATAGAGAAGTTTAGAAGACTAATGATTGACTGTTGAGTTGACTCTAGAAGGGATTTACCACCCTAAAAAGAGTTAGCAAAGATCTACAGAATTTAATCTTGAGCTTTTGATATCATAACTTTGCTTTTTGTTTAGATATAATAAAGATGAAGTTTCAAAAAACCTCTACGTGGGGTAAGACTGTAGCAAAAGTCTACTTGCCACTTGAACTTCAATAGTCCCTTCAGTGCTCTTCCTTGCTTACCTCAGGGTGTATTATAATCCTATTGATGTAATATGATTTTGTGGTCCCCTGCTTTTAGCTGGCTTCTATTCTGATAATAAGTCAGTGCTTCCAGATTTTCTGTCTCAGGAAACACCCATTCGCAATCTGTCTGATTCTGATTATTTCTTAGATAGCTTTTGGCTTCAGGAAACTCCCACAGATCAAACTCATGAGACAATAGAGAATAAGACCATTCCTCAATTCATTGCTGACTGGGAATCTTGTCAGTGAGATCCAAATTTTGGAGACCATTCTTTCCTACCTATCAGCCACAGAATTAGCATAGCTGTGATAGAAACTGGATAAACATCTCTCTTCTTGCTTCTGTTTCTCTGATGAGTTCCCTTACAATTCAGCCCACTTTTGTAATGGTGTTCCAATTACTATTACAATAAAGCTTTGCCCCTTGACTAGAAGATGGGTTCAAGCCGGCAAATTCTTTTGAGACACATTGCAACACTGGTCTGTGAGCCCAAACTTTTGGGGTCCCCCTTTGTTATGAGCCAGAATTTGAAACAAGGTGATAATTCAACGGAATTGATGGAAACAATGCTTAAGTTAACACCTTTGAGAGTTCACACATTCGCTCACACATCAGTTCCCATTTTGGGGAGATTTCAGGATTCAGTACGAGATATCCAAATTCACACCTTCCATAATCCCACTCTCATAGGAGAAGTCAACCTTTGAGTTTACACCTCTAAAAGAGCAAGCTGGAGGGGATTGGCTGTTGGCTGACACAGGTAGTTGAAAACTGTCATTAGTAAGGATAGCCCTGACTTTCTCCAGGCAATAAAGAACACAAGGGCCTGCTCCAGGAAATCCCAGAGACTCATTTAGAGGAGACCTCAAGCAATGGCCTTAAAGTTGGCTGTCCATCCTGCCTGCAGACTCCCACTAATGATGGGAGATCCACTCCCTCCTGAGGTAGTAGCACAATTGAATGAAATCAATCTGATTGTCTCTCTCTCTCTCTCTTCTCTGGATTTGGGAATATTTAGGAGTCAAAATGAAGGTAAATTCTCATAATCTCTCCTAGGATGTCTGACAGCAAAGATAGCCAAAGCCAGGAAAGTGCCCATTCAATGGTCAGGAGCAAATCATGACCTGGGAGAATGGGCCCCTATGGTTCCTGCAGCCCCACAGTCCAAGAACAACTCATCTTTGTTGATTTAAGTGCCCCTGGGACTCAATTCTACTCTAGTATGGCCAGATGCTCTGGATTGGACAGGGTTCTTTGATTAGATCTAGAACACAGCTAATATCAGGTAGGCTCTAAATGATCTCAAAGCGCTGGTGGGTGAGGATAGGAGCCAATATCTGTATAAAAGTGATCAGACAAAATCATTTGTCCTGGGGACCCCAGCCTAGACATCTGTCTCTAGCTCTAGTTCTTTTTGTGCCTTCCAGGTGACACTAACAGAACACAAAGGCTCTGACCTGTTATTCCATAAACCAGCTCCCCACTAGAAGGGAGAGGAAGCCCCAGTCCTCTCCCAGAACTCTTAAAGGCCAGATGGTCCACAAGAGATCTAAGTGTACATGAGCCTCCCTAAAGCAATGGAAAGCCCTTAGGTAATAGACCTGAGCTCTCTGGAGTCCTCAGGAAAAACAAAGGGATTCAGGCTTAGGTCACAGAGAAGATGGAAAAGGAAAAAAGAGGGGCTGAACTCCATGTTGCCCTAAATGACCTGCCACCCAGAGCTCCAGAGGCCTGAGACCAAAGGTTCTGACCAAGCAGGACACCCTTAGAAGGCTTCTAAAGTGATGGAGCAGTAAAATGGGTTTTCCCCAGAGCTGGACATTTCAAGAATGCCCTGGGCTGGTCTGAGTCCCAGGAAGGCCCAAGGCTGGATTTGGGGGCAGAAGCCTTGCTTTTGTGTTCCCCCTGTGAGCCCGGGTAGGGCACCACCTCTTTGGGTCTCTTTCTGCCACTGTCAAATGCAATGATCTTGTGATTTCACCGGATCTTGTGGAGGGAGAAGATGCCATTGCATCTGGCCTCTTGACCCACACTTCCTCTTCCTGTCCCTCAGACCTCACAGATCCACCGCCCTTGGCTTAATGTTCTGAAACTTCCAAGCTGGTCCCCACTCAATCTCACCCGCTCCTCTTCCACACTGGAAAATCTGGGCCAATTTTGCAGACTCACAAGATTGTCTTTATCGTCTTTGGCAAAATGGGGTTTTTAATGAGTCTTTCTTCCCTTCTTAGACTACAAGCCACAAAGGGGGGAATGTGGAGATTCTGCCCAGGATAGAGCTCAGATAAGGTTTAGAGTCAAGATTTGAAGGACACTGCCAAACTGGGTCTGTAGCTCCTACTCTTCACTCCCAACTTGCTTCAAATCTCCTCTGCCCCTCCCTCCTTAATGCTGGGGCCTTCCCTCAGCTGTTCTACAAATTATCCTCCATTGGTCTTACTGGTAGAGTCTTCTCCATTAGGAAGCAGGGACTTCTACATTTCTTTGTAACCCCAGTATTTAGACTGCCTGGAACTTAGCAGGTGCTTACAAAGTGTTATTGACCAACCTCACCAAAGGCCCCTTGAGTTCTTAGACCTGTTCCCCTTTCCATACTCCCCATTCAGCTCCACCCAGAGCCATCTTAGCTCAAGTTCTTGTGCCCTCACCACGCCCTCCTCCCAAAGACTGGCTAGTGCTCCTCCTTCACTGAGCTAAGTGGTTTCCAGATATTGTCTCATTTGATCTTCTCAGCAAGCTTGGGTAAAACATCCTAGTACCCATCATACGGTTGAGGAAACAGAGGCAGATAGTTGAATTTGTCTGAGGCTAGATTTGAATTCCCTTCTAATTAGGTCCAGATCAAGCCCTCTCTCAACTGAGAGGGGGAGAGGATTGCTGGGGCTCCAGGAGATGATGGCCCTGATCTGTTCCCACTGGGGGGAAGCAGCTCTAGTCAGCATCATCCCTTATTCCCACTCCCCAGCCCTTTTGGATCCTCCCAGAAGCCACAGTAATCCCCCTGAGGAACTGTCAGGGCACTGTGGGCTGGCCTGACAGGGGAAGGGAGGGGAGACAGGACCCAGAGGTCCTAAAGACCCCAAGTATATTCACTGCCTCTGCCTCCATTCTCTGTGAATCTTTTGGGGTCTAAACACTGTCTACTCCAGGAGGGAAATAAAGGAACGGGGGTCAGGTATCAGTTGTACTGGACAGTAGGTAATTCTTACTGATCCATGTTCCCCTGGGGGAAAGAACCACTTCTCCATGGACAGTGGGGGGGATCTGTGTGGGTGAGGGGCTCCCCAGGAGAGGCAGGAAACCACAGCAGCTGGGAGGGGAAAAAAGAGGAGGAGAGAGAAGGGAGGAAAGAATAGGGAGGAGGGAGGAGAAAGTCAGAGGCTAAGTCCCTGCCCTGTGGGGTTTTTGTGATCCAGGTAGATAGAAGAGCTCCAGCTCTGAAGAGAGAGACCTCAGTCTTCCAGAGAAGGAGGAACCCAAGCCATCTGGCTCCAGGCTGCCCCCAGGGACAGCCTTAGCCTGGACAGCAGTAGGGAAACCTCCAGGGTCTGCCCTTGAGCCTGTACAAGGAAGACACAGCTCAGGAAAGCAGAGAGATTCCTGGGAAGAAGACGGGGTGACACAGCCACAGCCCAGCTCCATGGAGAGCCCTTCAGAGCCTCAGAGCAGGGTGCTCAGCCCCTGGAGGGGGCTCCTGATCACAGGTGAGACACCAGCTCAGCAGGAGCCCAGGGGACGGAGGGCAGAGGGATTCTGCCTGGTGGAATTCTGACCCATATGGAGACAGGGACCAGGGGGAAGGGGACCAATCCCAGGGTTCTGTCCTAGACACGGTCTAGGAAGATTTGACCAGGGGAGTCTTTCCTGACCATGGGCAGGGGGAGGTAACAGCAGTTCAAAGCCATCCATCCCCATCCTGACATTCAGGGCAATATCCCATGCTGGAACAGAGCTGCCTCTGAAGGGGGGAAGGGATGCTTTACAGTCAGAGGAGACCTGGGTGTGGATCCCAGCTCTGATGTGTACTGGTTGCGTGACCAGGGTCAGGTCCCCTAGACTCTTAGTTCAGGTTGACCTGGAACAACACTTTTTTTTTCCCCTGAGGCAGTTGGGATTAAGTGACTTGTCCAGTGTTACACAGCCAGGAAGTGTTAAGTGGCTGAGACCAGGTCTGAATTCAGGTCTTTTTGACTTCAGGGCTGATGCTATATCTAGCTGCCTCTGATGTTTGGGAGCCAAAGTGTGAGCCTTAAAATACACCCAGGATTTAGTGAAAAGGCCCTTCATGGGTCTGGGGCAGGGAGATCTGGGTTCAAGTCATTTCCTATTTTCCTTTTCCCATTTCATATCAGTCAGACGTCTCACCTTACCTGCACCTCAGTTTCTTTATTTGTAAATTCAGAGCACTGGCTTCAGGAATTTCTAAAGAATAGTTTTTGTCCTCAGCCACAACATTTGTTGCTTCATTTCTGCCTCCATTGCCTTGCCCCACACACTGGCAGATCTGTTCTGAAAAAATCACAGGGAGGGGGCCGAAAATGTGTTACATACCAAAGGCTCCGATTCTCTGCAGAGGCTGGGTCTTCATGTGATGTGCAGGCCCAGGATTCCCTGCAAACACCCCCACTGAACTCCCAGGCGCCCCCACCCTTATGTCAGGGACAGCTCAGTGGCCTTGGTCTCTCAGGAGGGCAGAAGGACCCTGCTGACCTCTGCCTCCTTCCTCCCCTCTCAGCCTCCATCCTCAGCTGCTGGATCCAGCCAACGTCCGCTCAATTCTCTCTTCTTCCAAACCCTCTCTATGGGGAAGTGAACCGCAGCATCACCTTGGACATCCAGGGCTTCTCAGGCCAGCCTCTCATCTATATTTGGTACAGAAACTTTTCAGCATATTACAACCGGGTCGCTCACTACACGGTTGCAACTGGCGTGCAGGAGCCTGCAGACATCCGGCAGAAGGTGTTCCCCAACGGCTCCCTGCTCATCCCTGACCTCACCCTCAGTGACACTGATAACTACATTGTAACCATTTTTGATTCTAAAAACCCCATAAGCGGTGCAGAAGGCCATTTAACAGTATATGGTAAGTGCTGCCCTTCCCCTGAGCCATGTCTCACTCCTATTCCCTCCCTCAGTCTGGGTGGGAGACTCCTCTAAGGGAGCAGGGAGAATGCAGAGCATGAGCCTCCCCCCCCCCATAATGTGGGCCAAAGAGGCGAGAGCCCCTCCAGCCCAGATCAGTGTGATCATGGGTCACTGGGAGCACAGGAGAGGTCAGGGGTCACTAGCTTCTGAGCCCTAAGCTGTTATTATTGGGGGTAACTTCCTGCTTCCTCCCAGCTTTTCCAGACCATAGTCTGAAACTAAGAAGGACACTGACGGCTTGAAGGGGCATCTAGCCCTTTCCAGTTGTGACTGAGCCAGGCAACTTGTTCCTGAAGTTCACCTTCCCTAAGACAGTTAAAAATCTGCTAGGTCTGGGGGGAGCATTGCTGGGTCTGGGGAATTCAGGGCCCAGGAGAGCCCATGTCCAGACTACCCACAGCCCAAGAGCCAGATGCCCAACGGCCTTGGTGCCCAGAACCTTCTGTCTTCTGAGGCTTCCAGAGCTGGGAGCCCGACCCCAGAGGAAGGAACCCCGTGTTACCTCCTAGAAAAACAGGCAAGATCAGGGGCTCCGGGCTTCTGGGAAGAGTCAGCCTGGGACAGAGGGTTCCAGCTCCCCTGAGCCCCATCCACATGAGGAGAAAACAATTCAGGGCCCAGGGGGAAACAAGAGGTCATTTGGGGCTCCAACAAAGAACAACGTTCCTGACAAGGAGAGCTTTCCTGCTGGGAAATAGGCTAACAAGGGCTGTCATTATGTGGAGCCAGAAGGTGTTTGGGGGCTCTGGGCATCATATTTCACCTGATTCTCACAAGGACCCTGGGACGGTGGTGCTGTGTTTGTAAGTGAGGAAAAGAAATAGAAAGTGAGTGATGTGGCCAGAGCTGGTCATAACTAAGGTAGGATTCTATTTCAGGGCTTCCTGAGCCCCACATCCAGCATTCTGTCTCCTGCACACCCTCACAGCCTCCTATCTGCAGGGTCACCACGGGAAGGAGGGACTTCTCCAGGACAGCCCATCTTCCAGCAGGGACTACCTGCCCATTTGACAGGGAAGCTTGACTGGGACGAGGGTCAGCCCAGGCCCCTTGGCACTTGCTTCCGTGGTGGGCAGGACTGGATGTTGACCTAGACGTATGTGTGGCAGGATGCCTTCAATGCCTACAAGTGAGAGGCAGGAGCCAAGATTGGGGGGCCCCTGACAGTCATTGCCAGTTGTCTTTTTGTCCCTGATCTGCCTGAGCAGAGAATACTGTGAGAGAATCTGGTGATCCTCAACCATTTATTAGACACCTACTACATCCAAAGGAACTGGCTGGGTGTGGGGCATGGCTGGCAAATAAATCAATCTCTCAAGGAGCATGAGTCCTGTTTAGGAAACATATAAACAAGAACGTGGAATAGACACGAGAAGCCTAGGAAGCAGTTCCAGACCAAGGAGATTATTCAGAATCAGGCAGGTCTTGCTCTTGGATCAAAAAAGTCCAAAGCATAAGTGAGCATGGGTCCATATGGGGAAATTACTGATCACCAAACCATAGGAAAAACAGTTAAACTAAATAAGGATGGTTGACTCAGAGAAGGGAAGATTGGGGGCAGACACTCTACCTGATTTTTGAATACAAGGTTAGGTTGCCTAAAAAGAAACCAAGCTCAGATGGAAGTGATATCATTACAGAAACCCAGAATCCAATGGTGAGGCAGCAGTTCTTCTGAAGAAGACCAATGGAGTGTGAGTGGACCAAGAAGTTAATATTTGAGTCAGTGGGGTGATAAGGGAACAAAAAGTCCTGAAGCAATTACAGTATTTTCACTTCAAAGAATAAGGAAATAACAGTCCTTCTGGACTATCCAATGGGACGTGCAGTACTATATTTGCGTCTATATTTCACAGTTTCCAAAGGACATTGATATACTGGAGAGCATCCACAAAAAGACAACCAGGTTGTGGAAAGTTCTGGGGGGCCATACGTTGTACTGCTCACCTGAGGGAACCCAGCCCCCTGGGATCTCCAATGTTGAGGCAGTCAGATCTTCTGTGACCCTTATTGTACCTCGGTATTTGAATTGTTTTTTCCTGGCTGCTTATAATATTTTTTCTTTAGTCTGAAAATTCTGAAATTTGGCCACAATATTCCTCAGAGTCTTTATTTTAGTGTCTTTTTCAGAAGGTGTTAGATGAATTCTTTCAATGCCTATTTTACCTTGCGGTTATATTACTTCTGGGCAGTTCTCTTTGATGATTTCCTGTAAAATAGTATCTAGGCTCTTTTTTTCATCATAATTTTTGGGTAATCCAATGATCCTCAAGTTATCTCTCCTAGATCTATTTTCCATGTCTGTTGTTTTTCCAAGTAAATATTTGACATTTTTTCCAATCTTTCATTTTTTTCATTTTACTTGACTGATTCTTGATGTCTCAATGAATCAGTCATTTCTATTTGTTCAATTCTGATTTTTAGTGAGTTATTTTCTTCATGAGCTTTTTTTTACTTCTTTTTGTATATGTCCAATTGGGTTTTTAAATGAGTTGTTTTGCTTTATGGAATTTTTTTCCATTTCACTAATTTTTTTTTTAGTGAGTTATTTTCTTTTTCCAATTAACAAATTCTGTTTCTGTGCACTTCTTGGAAGTTTTTTTTAACTTTTCCAATTCACATTTCAGAAAGTTGTTGCTCTCTTGCATAGGTTCTCTTTCCTTTCCCCATTTTTCTTTTAGTTCTCTTTTAAGGTTTTTAATAGTCTCTTCTAGGAGAGCCTTTTGTATTGGGGACCAACAATTGCCTGGAGACTGTCTGCTATTAGCCTCTTCAGGGTTGAAAAGCTGCTGTCTTTCTGTATAGAAACTAGCAATCATCTTTTTGATTTTTTTACTTATTTTGTTAAAGCCTGTAGGGTCTGCCTTCAGAGCCAGGAAGTTACCAACTTCCTCTGCAGAGCAGCTATAGGTGTATGGGTGGGTAGCTGTCTTGCTAGTCAGCTACAAAAAGCAGCGAGGTGCTAGAGTGCTCTGGGAAAAAGTTCCCCACCCAGAAGTAACTCAGGCCTGCAGGGTAGAGCTGGGAAAGTGCCCTGCAAAGAACCCTTGCTGTGTGGAATAATGACTGCCCTGGGGCTAGACTCTGAGCAGTGAGTATTTCACTACCCCAAGCCAAAGCCAGCCCTGGGGCTGTGGGTATTAGCAGCTAAGCACTGAATGGCCCTGCAGGGACCCGAAGTGTGTCTGGACCTGGAAGCACAGTCTGGTGGGAAAGTTCTATTGCTCCAGGCCGAGCCCCCCACAGTGCCAATTACAGGCTGCCCAGGCTGTGCCCCCCTGCTGTGCAGATTTGTAACTGTCCCCACAAAAGCCCGAACTGCAGGATGTGGCTGCAGGGCTGTATTATGGTCTGCCTGAGTCACTTCTGGGTTTGGGTGGTTAAAGCCAGATCTTGTTAGGTTCTGGCGTTTTATAGAGTACCCTCTGTTTTAGGCTTTAATTTCTCTGCCAGTTTACACTGCTTTGTAATCAAGGCAGAGCAGTTAGCCTATAACAGAGTCATCTCTATACCTTTTCTAGCCACAGAGATCACCCCCATCCCTGGTCTGCTCAGGGCGCTAGTCTCTCACTGCCTGCGCTAGTCTGTTCCTGGCCCCTCAGGACAAACCTTTCCTGGCGATCTTCCAGATTATCTTGGGCTGGTAAATTGTAGTGCTTCTAATCTTCATGAATTTAAGCAGTGAAGAGCTATTTTTGAGGCTGAATTTAATAGTTGGTTGTGAGAGGAATGAGAGGAGCTTAGAAAGCCACATGTGCCTTCCCAGCCATCTTGGTTCTGCCCCTCCAGTGCTAGATACTCTGAAATCCTTTGGTTATATCTCTGAGGTTTGTGTAGCTACCAAGAAGAAAAGGGATTTGTCTTGTTGGACTTGACCCCAGAGGAAAGAAGTAAATGCTGGGAATCTTGGGTGAAAGGGGAAAATTAGGCTAACTATCCCATGATTAGAGTGGTCCAAAAGAGGAATAGCAGAGAGAAGGCTTCTCTTCGGCAGAGGCCTCCAAACAAAGACTAGATTGGGTCAGATGCCATGACCCTCTCTTCCAAATCTGAGTTTCTGTGGAAGTCACTGAAAGCAAAAGTTGGGAAAGGAAGCCTGACAACAGTTGGTGTGGAAAAGATTCAGGCATTAGTGGACTGAAAGCTAACTTGAACTTGGGTTGCAGTAATAGCAGCATGCAACCTGCAGCCAGGGAAGCCCAGGTCCTTCTGTGTCCCAAGAGGTACAGGTCACCCCAGGAACAAAGGTTTTCTACAGTTCAGAACACTTTGTGTTTAATAAGAATGTGGACAGGACCCATTCATCGAGCTGACCTTCAACCTTTCATTGAGTCTGGAAGGCGACCCTTAGTTCTCCCATGCAAGATATGGCTGGAGAGACCCCATGAGGCCTCTGGGGCTATCATCAAAGGACCGGCCTTTGTAACTGAGGAGAGGCCCATAGCCCCAACTTGGCCAGACAGGAATGGACTTTTCAGGCTCAGAGCTTCATGGTGTCCATTTGCCAAAGGAGGAACTAGGGAAGACCTCCTACAAATCACAGTGGTTCCAAGTACTAGAGTATCCACCCCCAGGAATATGATGACTCAGTCATGGCTGGAGGGATGGGCCAAAGGGGGTAAGTCTCAGAAAGCAGTCTCAGAACCCTGAAGGGTCTTTGTGGAAGCAGGTCAGCATTGCTCTGTATGGCTCCCAAAGGGAGAACTAGGAGCAAAGTGGGAAGTCACAGGGAGGCCAATGGCACACAGTATAAAGGAGACCTCACAAGAGGAGCTGTTCACCAGGGGAAAGAGGCCTGATGACTGCTGAGGACACAGAGAAGCGGAGGCTGGGTGACTTTTGATCAGGCCTGACGTGGGAGCTTGGGCCAGATGCCCCCTGCCATCTCTGGTTCTCTACTGCTGAGACAGCAGAAAAGGGCTGGCCCTCTATGGGTCTCATCACAGCCAAGGCTACTGAGGGGGATGCTGCAGAACATCTCCAAAAAGAGAGCATCTGCTGACCTCTTTGTGACCCCACCTGGTCAGAGGTACAAAAGCTGGACTGGAGAAGGAGCAAGGGAATAAACATTTAGTGAGTGCCTATGGTGTGCCAGTCCCCCATGAACCTCTTTACCAATATCATCTCATTTCATCAGGAGCAGGACATAAGGCCAAAATCTGCAGACTCCCCAAGGGAGCACAAGCTCCTCTTGCCACAAGCAAAGCTTCTCAATGTCCTAGGTCTCCCCAGCAGATGTCATCTACCTGCCTCTCCCATGGGAGGTCTGTGGAAGGGAGCACTGCCCCACAATCCATATGGAGCCCAGCTTTGGGAAGGGGCTCTCACTTTGAAAAAAGGAAGGAGAAAGCAGAAGGGTGAAGCACCACAGGAGCCCTCACAGTACCCTGTGAAGGCACCTGAGGAAGTGGTACCCAAAGGAAAGTGGCTCTGAGCTCAGTGCTGTCCTTCTGCCAACCACTCCTGTGCCTGTCAGGAGAAAACATCCTGCAGGGAGAATCTGGGATGTGCTGAAGGGAGCCCAGCTTCTGAGCCAGGATACCTGGATTCCAACCCCAAGTCTACTGTTTCTTAGCCAACCGACCTTGTACAGGTCACCCGGCCCCTGGGGACCTCCATTTTTCTTGAGGTCCTGAGGGGACCTCAGGAAATAAGGAGTGCATTAGATGCTGGGGAAGGCCCTTCTGGATGGAGATCCAGGATCCTCTGATGTCTGCAGCTCTGAACATTCAGGAGCCTGGTCTGAGAAATGCACATAAGTAACTTTGAGCAACAAAGGAAAGAGCTAGGTGCTGGACTAGGGAGCAGGAATACTTCTCCTTTTGTGCCAGAGAGCCCCGGGACAGTCAGGTGGTGGATTCCAGGGATCCCTTCTCACAAGGATCCCTTTTAAATCCAAAAAATAAAAGCCATAGGACATCAAAGGAAATTGTTCTACTTTAATACTTATCAAAACATTTTTTAAAAGCTGCCACATTAAGAATTCCTGGAATAGAATGAAATAATTGATGAAAGAAAGGAAGAAACCTCAGTGAACAAGGAAGGCCCTGGGCCCGGATTAAGAAAGAACTAGGGTGCAAATGTGGTCTTTATAACAATAGCCCCTACCTCCCAAGGTTCTTGAGAGGATGAAATTAGGTAATACAGCATTTCACACAGTGCTGGTCAATAACAATAATCATAATAATGAGAATAATAACATTTATATAACACATACCACATGCCAAGCATGTAGGAGGCACTCCATCGATGCTGTTCCCTCCTCCCATTTCCAACTTAGTCATAAGATTATGCATGCCCCAAAACCTGTCTCAGAGGGGATAACTCAGGACCCAGCTCTCCCTCCCCTGGGCTTCCTCCTCACCTTCCTTATTAGCATAACCACTGAAGCAGGGGGCATCTCCTTACCCATGGACCATCCCTGAATGTCTATAATGCAAATACTTGGGCTTGGGCTTTGAGTGCTTTTTTGTCAAGAAGACAAGACCTGGTAAAGCCACAAGCCAATCACTCATATACCTCTCTTTTTCTCTCTATAGAAAGAACAACCAAACCTAACCTCACGGTCAATGGAACCAACATCATAGAGAATGACACTTTGGTCTTCATATGTGGCGCAGAACAAGCAGGAGTGGACATTCTGTGGTTCTTCAATAACAACTCCCTGATTCTCAATGAGAGGATGAAGCTGTCCATGAATAACCAGACCCTCACCATCCTGTCTGTGATGAGGGAGGACGTTGGGTTCTATGAATGTGAAATCCGGAATCCAATCAGTTCCAACAAAAGTGACCCCATTATCCTGACTGTGAACTGTGAGTGACTCTGAGTATCCTCCCTCTCCTGTCCTTTCCCCACCAGTGACCCACATTTCATCTCTTCTCTTCTCTTCTTTACATAGATGGACCAGACTACATCACGTTTGTTCCAAACTCCGAGAAAGAAGAGATTGAGGTCAAACTCAAAGGCTCACTGACGTTAGAGTGCCATGTTGCGTCTTACCCACCTGCCCAGTATAGATGGCAAGTCAATGGCATTGTGAACCCTGACTTCTCTAATAGTACCTATGTCATCAAAAATGCAACTTGGCAAGATTCAGGAAAGTATACATGTCAGGCAAAGAACAATGTCACCAACTTGTCGGTCTCTATGAGCATCACAATTAAGGTGGATGGTAAGTGTTCTCTCCCTTCCCTCAGAGAAAAAGGTTTTGGGGATAGGTCAAAGGTGGAGGCCAGGAGCAGGTGCTCAGGCTTATTAAGGGAGGCATGTCCCAAAACCTGTCTCATGGAGGGGATAACTCATGACCCAGCATTCCGTCCCCTGTGCTTCTTCCTCACCTTCCTTATTAACATAACCACTGAGTCAGGGGACATCTCCTTACTCATGGACCATTATTGTATGGCTATGATGCAAATGCTTGGGCTTGGGCTTTGCGTGAATTTTGGTTGGTGAAGACACAAGCCAATCACTCACACAGCTCTCTTTTTCTCTCTATAGAAAGAACAATCAAACCTAACCTCACAGTCAACAGAACCAGTGTCATAGAGAATGACACTTTGGACTTCACATGTGACACAGAACAGGCAGGAGTCGACATTCTGTGGTTCTTCAATAACATGTCCCTGATTCTCAATGAGAGGATGAAGCTGTCCATGAATAACCGGACCCTCACCATCCTGTCTGTGAAGAGGGAGGACATTGGGTTCTATGAATGCGAAATCCAGAATCCAGTCAGTTCCAACAGAAGTGACCCCATTACCCTGACTGTGAACTGTGAGTGACTCTGAGTATCCTGCCTCTCCTGTCCTTTCCCCAGCAGTGACTCACATCTCATCTCTTCTCTTCTCTTCTTTACACAGATGGACCAGACTACATCACATTTGTTCCAAACTCCGAGCAAGGAGAGATTGAGGTCAAATTCAAAGACTCACTGATATTAGAGTGCCGTGTTGAGTCTTACCCACCTGTCCAGTATAGCTGGCAAGTCAATGGCACTGTGAACCCTGACTTCTCTAATAGTACCTATGTCATCAAAAATGCAACTTGGGAAGATTCAGGAAAGTATACATGTCAGGCAAAGAACAATGTCACCAACTTGTCAGTCTCTAAGAGCATCACAGTTAAAGTGGTTGGTAAGTGTTCTCTTCCTTCCCTCAGAGAAAAAGGTTTTGGGAATTGGTCAAAGGTGGGGGCCAGGAGCAGGTGCTCAGGCTTATTAAGGAAGGCATGTCCCAAAACCTGTCTCATTGAGGGGAGAACTCAGGACCCAGCATTCCCTCCCCTGTGCTTCTTCCTCACCTTCCTTATTAGCATAACCACTGAGTCAGGGGACATCTCCTTACCCATGGACCATTCCTGTATGGCTATGATGCAAATGCTTGGGCCTGGGCTTTGGGTGGTTTTTGGTTGGTGAAGACACAAGCTCATCACTCACACAGCTCTCTTTTTCTCTCTATAGAAAGAACAACCAAACCTAACCTCACAGTCAATGGAACCAACATCATAGAGAATGACACTTTGGACTTCACATGTGGCACAAAACAAGCAGGAGGGAACATTCTGTGGTTCTTCAATAACAAGTCCCTGATTCTCAATGAGAGGATGAAGCTGTCCATGAACAACCGGACCCTCACCCTCCTGTCTGTGAAGAGGAAGGATGCTGGGTCCTATGAATGTGAAATCTGGAATCCAATCGATTTCAACAGAAGTGACCCCATTACCCTGACTGTGAACTGTGAGTGACTCTGAGTGTCCTCACTCTCCAGGCCTTTCTCCAGGACTGACTCACATCTCATCTCTTCTCTTCTCTTTTTTACACAGATGGACCAGACAACATCGTGTTTGTACCAAACCCCGAGAAAGGAAAGATTGAGGTCATATTCAATGACCCACTGACGTTAGAGTGCCATGTTGAGTCTTACCCACCTGCCCAGTACAGATGGCAAGTAAATGGAACCAAGATCCCTGACTTCTCTAATAATACCTATGTCATCAAAAATGCAACTTGGGAAGATTCAGGAAAGTATACATGTCAGGCAAAGAACAATGTCACCAACTTGTCGGTCTCTAAAAGCATTACAGTTCAAGTGTTTGGTAAGTGTTCTCTTCCTTCCCTCAGAAAAAAAGGTTTTGGGGATTGGTCAAAGGTGGGGGGCAGGAGCAGGTGTTCAGGCTTATTAAGGGAGGCATGCCCCAAAACCTGTCTCATGGAGGGGATAACGCAGGACCCAGCATTCCGTCCCCTGTGCTTCTTCCTCACCTTCCTTATTAGCATAACCACTGAGTCAGGGGACAACTCCTTACCGGTGGACCATTCCTGTATGGCTATGATGCAAATGCTTGGGCTTGGGCTTTGAGTGGTTTTTGGTTGGTGAAGACACAAGCTCATCACTCACACAGCTCTCTTTTCTCTCTATAGAAAGAACAACCAAACCTAACCTCACAGTCAACAGAACCAGTGTCATAGAGAATGACACTTTGGACTTCACATGTGACACAGAACAGGCGGGAGTGGACATTCTGTGGTTCCTCAATAACAAGTCCCTGATTCTCAATGAGAGGATGAAGCTGTCCATGAATAACCAGACCCTCACCCTCCTGTCTGTGAAGAGGGAGGACATTGGGTTCTATGAATGCGAAATCCAGAATCCAGTCAGTTCCAACAGAAGTGACCCCATTACTCTGACTGTGAACTGTGAGTGACTCTGAGTATCCTGCCTCTCCTGTCCTTTCCCCACCAGTGACCCACATTTCATCTCTTCTCTTCTCTTCTTTACACAGATGGACCAGACTACATCACATTTGTTCCAAACTCCGAGCAAGGAGAGATTGAGGTCAAATTCAAAGACTCACTGATATTAGAGTGCCGTGTTGAGTCTTACCCACCTGTCCAGTATAGCTGGCAAGTCAATGGCACTGTGAACCCTGACTTCTCTAATAGTACCTATGTCATCAAAAATGCAACTTGGGAAGATTCAGGAAAGTATACATGTCAGGCAAAGAACAATGTCACCAACTTGTCAGTCTCTAAGAGCATCACAGTTAAAGTGGTTGGTAAGTGTTCTCTTCCTTCCCTCAGAGAAAAAGGTTTTGGGAATTGGTCAAAGGTGGGGGCCAGGAGCAGGTGCTCAGGCTTATTAAGGGAGGCATGCCCCAAAACCTGTCTCATGGAGGGGATAACGCAGGACCCAGCATTCCCTCCCCTGTCCTTCTTCCTCACCTTCCTTATTAGCATAACCACTGAGTCAGGGGACATCTCCTTACCCATGGACCATTCCTGTATGGCTATGATGCAAATGCTTGGGCTTGGGCTTTGAGTGGTTTTTGGTTGGTGAAGACACAAGCTCATCACTCACACAGCTCTCTTTTTCTCTCTATAGAAAGAACAACCAAACCTAACCTCACAGTCAACAGAACCAGTGTCATAGAGAATGACACTTTGGACTTCACATGTGACACAGAACAGGCAGGAGTCGACATTCTGTGGTTCTTCAATAACATGTCCCTGATTCTCAATGAGAGGATGAAGTTGTCCATGAATAACCGGACCCTCACCATCCTGTCTGTGAAGAGGGAGGACATTGGGTTCTATGAATGCGAAATCCAGAATCCAATCAGTTCCAACAGAAGTGACCCCATTACCCTGACTGTGAACTGTGAGTGACTCTGAGTGTCCTCCCTCTCCTGTCCTTTCCCCAGCAGTGACTCACATCTCATCTCTTCTCTTCTCTTCTTTGCACAGATGGACCAGACTACATCACATTTGTTCCAAACTCTGAGCAAGGAGAGATTGAGGTCAAATTCAAAGACTCACTGACGTTAGAGTGCCGTGTTGAGTCTTACCCACCTGCCCAGTATAGATGGCAAGTCAATGGCACCAAGATCCCCAACTTCTCTAATAATACCTATGTCATCAAAAATGCAACTTGGGAAGATTCAGGAAAGTATACATGTCAGGCAAAGAACAATGTCACCAACTTGTCAGTCTCTAAGAGCATCACAGTTAAAGTGGTTGGTAAGTGTTCTCTTCCTTCCCTCAGAGAAAAAGGTTTTGGGGATTGGTCAAAGGTGGGGGCCAGGAGCAGGTGCTCAGGCTTATTAAGGGAGGCATGTCCCAAAACCTGTCTCATGGAGGGGAGAACTCAGGACCCAGCATTCCCTCCCCTGTGCTTCTTCCTGACCTTCCTTATTAGCATAACCACTGAGTCAGGGGACATCTCCTTACCCATGGACCATTTCTGTATGGCTATGATGCAAATGCTTGGGCTTGGGCTTTGAGTGGTTTTTGGTTGGTGAAGACACAAGCTCATCACTCACACAGCTCTCTTTTTCTCTCTATAGAAAGAACAACCAAACCTAATCTCACAGTCAACAGAACCAGCGTCATAGAGAATGACACTATGGACTTCACATGTGGCACAGAACAGGCAGGAGGGAACATTCTGTGGTTCTTCAATAACATATCCCTGATTCTCAATGAGAACATGAAGCTGTCCATGAATAACCAGACCCTCACCATCCTGTCTGTGAAGAGGAAGGGTGCTGGGTCCTATCAATGTGAAATCCGAAATTCAATCAGTTCCAACAGAAGTGACCCCATTATCCTGGTTGTGAACTGTGAGTGACTCTGAGTGTCCTCCCTTTCCAGGCCTTTCCCCAGCTGACTCACATCTTGAATTGCCCAGGCTCGAGAGAAAAACATGGTAGCCAAAATAATGAAGTTTTAAGAGTGTTTATTGCTAACTAGCAACTGAACACCAACACCAACACTGGAGGGGTCAATCATGAGGGGCCTCAGGGCCATATATTTATAGAAAGAAGAGAGAGACATCAAAATGTTTCTTGATACATTTGTCATAATAAAGGAATTTCTATTCTAAACAGGAGGCAAAAATGTTATCACTCTAAGGGGGTCATTCTCAGGCAGCAGCAGCAGCATTTCTTTCATGTTATCAAGTTGTCAAGGTCTCAAGACTCTCAGGACAGTACATCTGGATTGTTAAAAATACCATCTGCATTAGGGAGTGAAGAACTAGTAATGAACTTCTAACTACAAAGATTCAAGATTATATTTCTCACAATCCCTTTTGGGGGGCTTTTCCACTTCACTCCCCCCTTTTCTTGAGCTGTCAGAGACTAAACTCATCAGAGGCCAATAAGTGACCCTGGCAACAAACAACTTAAAAGCCTGGATCCTCTTCCTAATATACATGGTTAAACAATCAAATGAGGGGCAATCAGTTGATCCAGCAGAAATAGGTAAGGGGGCCTATCAGGGAGATCACAAGAGAGGTTACCTGGGGGTGGGGGGCAACTGAAAAGTGACTGGGACCAAGACATTGATTGGCATTGAACCTTCTCCCAGTCCTTGATCCGCTTTCTAATTGCAGAGAAGGACTCTCTTATTACCCCAGAGTTGTTAGCATAGAAACAGCAAGCTGTCCCGAGGGCCATACATACCCCTCCTTGCTTAAGATAGAGTAAATCTAGCCCCCGATGATTCTGTAAGACCACCTCTGCCAAGGAGTTTAGGGAGTTCTCCAAGAAGGATATTTAATTTCCCAGGTCCTTTAAATCCTGGTCCACCTGAGAACCCAGAGCCAACAGCTGCTGTCACCATGGATCACGGCAGCCGTCCCCACAGTTGTGGGGCCTGCTATCCCCAAACCCACTAGAAGGGGAACTAAAGTAGGAGCAGCCCTCCTTGCTCTATCTAATAGATTAAAATGACCTTCAGCCCTTCCTCAGAATATAAATAGACTTGAGAGAGCACATACACAAGCAGGCAAAGATTGGGGGATTCTTTCAAGGTTAAGTGAATTCACTGATACAAAGGGTTAATCCCATAGTGAATGCAAAATAGGACCCTGGGGGGGGGGGGAAGGCATATTAGACAGTTCATGGTATCTTTGTGTGGGGAAAGGGCAACAACTTCCACACAGGGCTTGTTGTATGGGGAGTGCTCCAGGTCCGAGCCCTCCGACTTGATGCACCGTGCTTCCCCCGCACCCCTCCCAAAGTTAACCTGGGAATGTGCACTCTGGGAGCAGGTTCTGGGCCAAGAGTGAAAGATTCAGGATGGAGGCGGCCTCTGTCCCTCAGGTGGCATTTAAGTCTATGCTCACAAAGTAGGGGCAGGTCCAGGCAGAGCCAGCAGCTTGTGGTGAGGGTGGGGCTGGTCAGGTTTATCATCCAGTATATCCCATCAAGGGCTGACATAAAGGTCCTATAGGAAGACAGTGGTCCTCCGGGGAGTGGAGGCTGAGGAGGTGTATTAGGGCCTATGGGGATGTTTTCCCTCAGGAGGGTCCTTCTCTGGGTTGTGAGCAGGGCTCCCAAATATCTTCCTGCCACATAAAACCTAATACCCTAGGGCCTCCCCAAGAGCTAACATAGGCCCAGATAGAACCATGGCTGCCCATAAGTCTCATTTTGGGCCTCCATCTCCTCCCAGTAGTTCTTATTAAGGTCCACACATATTTATGGGGAGAATAGTGGCCAGACTTCCCCAATAGGGCAGGGGAAGCAAGAGAGAGGATCAGGCCATAAAAGAGGATAAGATATAAAAACACCATCTTCCTGAGTTGGGTCCTGCAGGCAGGTCGGGAGCAGGGTAAGGCCTCACATGTGAACAATGGATCCATATCTTATGGTAGGCTACTTTCACTGCTGAGGGATTGGAGAGGATGACCTGATGAGGACCAGTCAAGAGGGGTTCCAATGCAGAGGCATGAGGAAATTTTCTGGTCAGGATCCAATCACCCGTTTGGAGGTTTGGTCCAGCAGCTGGGGTGGGGGAGACTGGGCAGAGGCGCAATAGAGAGTTCTGACCACTGCCTGGTGGTCCTGGGGAACCTGTAGGGCCTTGAAAAGGGAACCATTAGTAACATCATAAGAGCAATCCTGCCCCAAGTGGGGAAGGATGGGGATGGAGCACTAAAGAGGACCTCAAAGGGTAAGAGGGAGAGAAAGGAAGGACTAGGAGTACACCTGGCCCTAAAGAGGGCAAAGGGAAGGGGCCCTACCCAGGTCTCACCAGTGTCCAATCGGAGCTTAGAACTGTGCTCCTTAAGTATCCCATTCATCCTTTCTACCTGACCCGAACCCTGTGGACGATAAGCACAGTGAAGGTGCTTGAACCCAAGGGCTTTAGCCAGAGACTGAACAACTTTAGAAATGAAGGCTGGGCCATTGTCAGTCCCAAGGGAGAAGGGAGCCCAAACTGGGGAGTAATCTCAGTCACAAGTTTCTTGGCAAAGCAGATTTGGACCTCACAGGGAAGGCTTCAGGCCATCCTGAGAAGGTGTCAACAAATACCAAAAGAAAACAATGTCCTTGAACCCGAACTTCCATGTCCATGAAATCAATTTCCCAGTGTTCCCCAGGTATGAGCCCTCAGGGGCACAGGACAGGCACAATGTGGGGGGGAAGAGGGGAAGCAGGCGGGGTTCACCTTGGCAGGTTTGGTTCCAAATTGCTTTCCAGAATAACTGAATCAGTTCACAACTCCCACCAACAATGTGTTAGTGTCCCAGTTTTCCCACATCCCCTCCAACATTTGCCATTATCTTTTATTGTTCTTTTAGGCAGTCTGAGAGGAGTTTAGTGATATCTCAGGGTTGTCTGAATTTGCTTTTCTCTGAGCAATCATGACTTAGAGCATTTTTTCATATGACTAGAAATGGTTTTAATTTCTTCATCTGAAAATTGCCTGTTCATATCTTTTGACCATTTATCAATTACAGAATGGGTTGAATTCTTATAAATTAGAGTCAATTCTCTATATATTTTAGAAATGAGGCCTTTATCAGAACCCTTGAATGTCATTTTTTCTCCTTATTATTGCTTCTCTTTCAATTTTTTCTGCTTTAGTTTTGTTTGTACAAAAACTTTTTAACTTAATATAATCAAAATTATCTATTTTGCCTTCAATAATGTACTCACATTTTTCTTTATTTACAAATTCCTTCCTTCTCCAGAGATCTGAGAGGAAAATTATCCTTTTTACTTCTAATTTGCTTATAATATCACTCTTTATGTCTAAATTATGAGCCTATTTTGATCTTATCTTAGTATAGGGTGTTAGGTGTGGGTCAATACCTAGTTTCCACCATACTAATTTTCAATTTTCCCAGCAATTTTTGTCGAATAGTGAGTTCTTATCCCCAAAGCTAGGGTCTTTAGGTTTGTCAAACACTAGATTACTATAGTTATTTGTGCTGTTCTCTTCTTTTATATAATATATGATCATTCTCTGGGAGCAGGTTTCTTGGGGAAGTTTTCTGGAGGCAGCCTTTGGTTCAGTTCCAAGTAATAATCACTTCAAACGTAGCCAGGAGTTAAAATCCAGTCTTTTATTGTGTCCTTCAAAGTCTTGAGCTTCAGTCCCTAGCTCCCTCTGAATGTCTTCAGCTAGCACAAAGGTGAAATATGGAATGAATATGACTCTGCCTCTGAGAGTGAGCTTCTTTCCCTGGCCCTGAGAGCTTCTTGCTTATATGCTGAACACTGAGTACACACCAATCATTATATCACTGGGAAACCATTATTTATTGTAGGATTAAACCAGTTCTAAACTAGATTTAAAGATTGTCTCCTCAATTCCACTTAGTACTTTGTTTCAAGTTCTGGCCCATAACATCTCCTTGTAGGATCAGATCAACTATACTGAACCATGCTAAATTAGATAATTATTGTCTCTATCAATTCAAATGACTTAACACGTTGTAAGGATTCCAACATCTCCTGCTTTCTTTTGATTTAGAACATAAGGTGGTCATGACCTCCCTGACATCTCAAGGAGGTGAGAACCCCAAAAAGAAGGTGATCATGCCTTCCCTGACTGCTCAAAAAAGAAGTGAAAACACCATAAAAAGAAGGTCATCACACCCTCCCTGACATCTCAGGAAGTGAGATGAAAACACCAAAGGAAATGGGGAAATCAAATCAGATTACTGGGTTTCTGAAGGGGATCATTTGAAACAGGTATACATAAATCCATCAATATGGGAGGCATTGCACATAATTACATAAGCACAGAGCAATATAACACAAGCTAGAAGCAATGTAACATAAAACAAGAATCAACATGAGAATTTATACATGTCCATAAGTCCTAGAAATAGTCCAAAAGGTCTATTAGTTCATGTGCCAGGAATCCAATAATTCCTGTAAGCTTTGAAGGACTGCAATAGTCTCATCAACAATTTTTCATCTCAGGGAATCCAATGATTCCTGCTGGTTTTCAAGTCCTAGAAACAGTCTCATCTTGTGTTAGGGAATCCAATGATTGTGTCACCATTGAAAGAGTGTGGCAGTGATGGCATTTGACTCATGGACACTGAAAATTGTTAGACTTCAAAACCCTCAGGAATCATTGGATTCTCTGAGACATAAGATTGTTGTAGGACTTGAAAACCCTAAGGAATCACTGGATTCTCTGAGACATAAGACTTGAAAGCCCTCAGGAAGCATTGGATTTTCTGAGAAAAGTTTAGACTGTTACAGGACTTCAAAATCTGCTGTAATCATTGGATTCCCTAACACATAAAAAGACTTTTGCAAGACTTCAAAAACTTGGGGGGGATCATTGGATTCCCTGATGTGTGAAGCAATGGACAATAGCTTGGTTTTGGACTATCTCTTGGCTGCTGAAGAAGGCATATGTGTGACTGTTGTTTACATACCCTCCCTCCTAGGACTTCTGGCAATCTTTTACAACACCATGTTGATTTATATTGTTTGTTATACCGCTACTTGCGTGTACAATTCATGTTTGTTACTCCATATCGAGCCTGCACTGACTGAGGGGAGGGTCATCACTGTGTTATTGCTATTTGCTTGTGTAATATCTCCCATGCTGATGGCTTTGTGCATAATAAGATCCTCCAGCCCAGAAACCTGCTAGCAACTCCCACTTCCCTTTGGTGCTTTTCATCTCCCTTCCTGAGATGTCAGGGAGGGCATGCTCATTGCCTTTTTAGTGCTTTCACCTCCTTTCCTGAGAAGTCAGGGAAGGTGTGAGCACCTCCTCTTGGGGGCTCTGACCTCCCTGAGGAGTCAGGGATGGCATGACCACCATCTAAAACAAAAAAAAGTGGGAGATATAATGGGCTAGGCTTGAGTTGATGCACTGAGGTCCCAAGCATGTCAGGCTAAATAGTAATTGGACCATACTCTATTAATCTATGACCTTAGAGAAAGAATGGCCCCCACCCTCTCTGCACAAGTCCTGATGTGTTGTATAGGAAATGATGATTTTGGTGGGAAGGGGCAGAGGGGCAGAAAGAGAGGCAGGGAGGGACGGCTGGCGGCTGCTCACATTGCAATCGAGATCCTTCTTCACCTCCACTAAGTATAAAGATAGAAGACTTTCCCCTAACCTGAATTCCTGACTCTGGGTGATTTTAAAGACATGGTCATCACACTTATAATTCAGCTGACTGAGAAACATAGAAGACAATGTGTGCGTGATACACACATTCCTTAGAAGAGTGTCCTCTCTTTTATAGCTAGGTGACGCAGTGAATAGAGCACCAACCCTGAAGTCAGGAGGGCCTGAATTCAAATCTGGCCTCAAACACTTAACACTTTCTAGCTGGGTGACCCTAGGCAAGTCACTTAACTCCAATTTCCTTGGCAAAAAAAAAATTGTCTCCTCTTTCAAGACTCCAGTTCTTTGCTCCTTTTCCACTAGAGTTTTTTTGAAAAATCCCTGTAAGAGGTCATCTGTAAGAAATAAAATATCTTTCCATGAATTTCACTGACTTATTGATGAATGCAGAAAAGACTTCTATTACTTTCTTGGAAGAATTCTAAAGTTAGTAGACACGCTTTTGGAACTACAGAAACAGTGTTTTATTTTCTGTCCTGAAACACAAGTCCCTTCCCCAATTCTCCATTATCTGGGTGTTACAGAAATAACAATGTGAACCTTCACTTCTCATTATGCTGCCAGTGCTTGTCCCCAAAGAGCTTACATTCTTATGGGGGACATAAGGGTAAAAAAAGAAAATTCCAAAGTGTTCTTTCTAAAATTTGAGGCTTCCATCCCTGATTAAATAAGGCCATCTGGCCCCAAGGAGTTACATTTTTATTGACTTAGATAACCTGCCCAGTCAAAGTTCACAGGGCTACTGTTCAAATGGAAAAGCTCCACCCCTGATTACATTCTATTGTGAATTTCAATTTCCTATTTTAAGTTTCAGTTCTCCAATTTAATTTTCATAACTATGTAAAATAAATCCCCATCCATTTTTCACATTAGCAAAGATCCTGAAAAGTCTCACAGAAAATTTACATGGGAAGAGATATTGCCAGGCTAGCCTTGGTGGGATTTCTCCCAGGGAAGATAAAAACCACAGGACCCCAGAGTTGAAAGGGGACAGAATTTGTTCCAACCACCTCACTTTACAATGAAAGAAACCTAGGCTCAGAATTTAAGGGACTTTTTCCCTTCCTTTCCCCCATTCCCGCCCCCGGATGGCAGGTTGATCAACACACATTAAATATGTTAAAGTATAAATTAAATACAATATAAGTATACATGTCTTAACAGTTACTTTGCTGTACAGAAAGAATCCGATTTTGAAATAGCGTACTATTAGCCTGTGAAGGAAATCAAAAATGCAGGCAGACAAAAATAGAGGGATTGGGAATTTTATGTAATGGTTCATAGTCATCTCCCAGAGTTCTTTCATGGGGTGTGGCTGGTTCATTTCAATACTGCTCTATTGAAACTGATTTGGTTCATCTCATTGTTGAAGAGGGGCACGTCCATCAAAATTGATGATCATATAGTATTGTTGTTGAAGTATATAATGATCTCCTGGTCCTGCTCTTTTCACTCAGTATCAATTCATGTAAGTCTTTGCAGGCCTTTCTGAAATCATCACCAGGAAATTTATTGTGCAGCTCTTAGGCTACTCTTTCCTGGTTGCAAGTGAGTGGTTTAGCTGATTTGCTATAAAACACCCAAAAGCAAAAACAAAAGGCAAATTGCAAGCCATTGAGCTTGCATAGGACCTGGCCTTGATTTCCCAGCACTGGGAAATCAGTCAGCAGAACAGCCCCAGAGCAAATTAAAGAGGCTGTAGCCCTCTTGCCTTAAAGAGCAGACCTCAATCCTTTAAAAAAATGAGTAAAAAAGCAAAGAGAACTCTGACCATAAACAGTTCTAATGAAGAGAGAAAACATATGGTAAGCATGCTCCATGGAAAGCTTCTCTCAGTTATTTCAACAATTCACTTTCATGACACAATTTCACATCCCCTCCAATTCTGATCCCTTTCTCTAGGTAAGACCTCAGTCCTTCTTTAAGATGTGGAGCCCATAACTGGACATAGAACTTCACTAGGATATGGTCAGAACGGGAGCCATCCACAATCTCTCTCCCACCTGTGATGTCCCCATATGTAGCCTGAGATCCTCCATGAAGCCATAGAGTTGGTCTAGGGACTGCAGGCAGCAAAGCTGAACTCAGAAGGATCTAACAGATTGGAAAGGCTCAGATAATGGCTGGAGGGACAGTGCTGTGTGATGACAAGGGAGCTAAATCAAAGGTGCTTAACACAAATATAAAGGGATATCCTAGTCATAGTAATACTTAGACTGTTGGATAAGGAATAGAGAGAGAATTGGAAATTTCTATCCATAGAGAGATTTTCTATACTAAGGAAGTTATGGATCCATGAAATTTTGAAAAAAAGATTAGATTGTTATGGCTTCCTCCATCCCAAGCATTGTTCTCAGGACCCCAATTTACACTTGAATTGATACCTAACAGCCTCTTTATCATCCAACCCAATAGGAAAACTTTCCTAGGAAGGCAGCTCCTCTGGGGCTCCAGACTATCAGGTTTTAGGAGACACTGTTGAGATTATGAGGTTCAGTCAGACTGTTCCGATAGCCGGTCACTAGAATGATGAATAGCCACATGACAGGGTGAAATTCCAAAAATATATTGGCAATATGGGCCCCTGTCACAAGTCATCCCAGAAGAATTTGTAAGCATAGACCAATAAATCAAGGGGCAAAGATTTTATTACCCAGCTAAGATATGGATATATATATATATATATATATATATATATATATATATATATATATATATATATATAAAAGGGGAAATATAATCTTGGGCTTTTGACATCATAACTTGACTCTCTTATTGGATATAGTAAAAATGAAGTTTCTAAAGAAAGTCCTACTTGCCACTAAACTGCAATAGTCCCTTCAGTGCCCTTCCTTGCTTACCTCAGGAAATATTATAATCCTATTAGTGCTTCAGGCTTTCTCTGCTAATATTCATCTTGATACCACCATTTCATTAGTGCTATAAAAAACAGCTCAAGGAACTTGTAACTTTGCTTCCAAGACCCTTCAATTTAGCCATCAGCTTCCCAATTGGAGAGCTTGCCTGTTGGCTGACAGGTAGTTGAGAACTGTCATTAGTAAGGAGAGCCCTGACTTCCTCCAGGAAATAAAGAACACAAGGATCAACTCCAGGAAATCCCAGAGACTCAGTAAGAGGAGACCTCAAGCAATGGCCTTAAAGTTGGATGTCCCTCCTGCCTGCAGACTCCCAGTGGTGACTGAAAATCCATTCCCTCCTTGGATAGTAGCACAATTGAATTAACTCAGTCCAATTGCGTCTATTTATTGAGGTGTCAAACTGAAGGAAGTTTCTCAGAATCTCTCCCAGGATGAGTATCAGCAAGGACAACCTAAACTAGGAAAGTGCCCATCCAGCACTCAAGAGCAAATCATGACCTAGGAAGATAGGCCCTTGTGGATCCTGTAGCCCCACAGGCCAAGAATAACCCATCTTTGCTGACCTAGATGGTTCAGTTCTATTCTAATATGACCAGATGCTCTGGATTGGACAGGGTTCTTCCAATGGGTCTAGAGCACAGCCAAGAATATAAGGTAGACCCTAAATGATCTGAAAGTCTTCTTGCGTAGGCATGGGAGCTAATATCTGTCTAGAAGTGATCAGACAAAATCAACCTGGGGACTCCATCCTAGACATGTTTCTTTCTGTAGTTCTCATTGTGCCCACCAAGTGGCACCAGCAGAACACAAAAGCTCTGATCTGTTACTCCATAAACCAGCTCCCCAGTAGAAGGGGAAGGAAAGAGGTCCCTCAGTCCAGCCCCAATCCTCTCCCAGAAGTCTTGATGGTCAGCTGACCCACAATAGATCTAAGGGCACCTGAGCCTCCCTAGAGCAATGGACAAAGCCCTTGGGTAATAGACCTGAGCTCCCTGGAGAGCTCAAGAAATACAAAGGGATCCAGGCTTAGTGTCACAGGGAAAAGAAAAGAAGTGGGTATCAGCTTCATGTTTCCCTCAATGACCTGCCACTAAGAGCTCCAGAGGCCTGAGACCAAAGGTTCTGACCAAGCAGGACTACCCTTAGAAGCCTTATAACGGTGAAGCAGGGGACTGGGTTTTCCCCAGAGCTGGACAAGTCAAGAATGCCCTGGTCTGGTCAGAGGCTCAAGAAGGCCCAAGGCTGGATTTGGGGGCAGTAGTTTTGCATTTCCTTCCTCCCTCTGTGAGCCTGGGCAGAACCCCACCACTTTGGGTCTTTTTCTGACTCTTTCAGATGCAATGATCTTGTCATTTCACCTTATCTTTGTGGGGGGGGGGGGAGTTGCCATTGCATCTGGCCTCTTGACCCACATTACTTCTTCCTGTTCCCCAGAACTCAAAGATCCACAGCCCTTGGCTTAATGTACTGAAGCTTCTGAGCTGGTCCCCACTCATTCCCTGTGTGAACAGCAGATAGTCATTCACCCGCTCTTCTTCCACACTGGGAAATCTGGGCTGATCTTGCAGACTCACAAGATTGTCTTTATTGTCTTTAGCAAAATGGGGTTTTTTAAATGTTTTCTTCGCTTCTTATACTACAAGCCCCAAAAGTGGGGATGGTGGAGATTCGGCCCTCCATGCCCCAGAAGAGAGCTCAGACAATGTCTAGACTTAAGATTTGAGGCAGACCACCAAACTGAGTCTGTAGCATCTACTCTTCATTCCCAACTTGCTTCAAGTCTCCTCTGCCCCTCCCTCCTTAATGCTGGGACCTTCCCTCAGCTGTTCCCCAAGTTGTTCTCAGTTGGTCTTATTTGTGGAGTTCTCTCCATATTGTCTTCTCCATTAGGAGACAGGGCCTTCTACCTTTCTTGTATCCCCCCATACTTAGCTCAAGGCCTGGAATTTTAGCAGGTGCTTACAAAGTGTTACTGACCAACCTGATCAAAGGCCCCTTCAGTTCTTAGACCTGTTCCCCTCTCCATACTTCCCATTCAGCCCCATCTGGATCCATCTTGGCTCAAGTCCTTGTGCCCTCACCACGCCCTCCTCCCAAAGGCTGGCTAGTGCTCCTCCTTCACTGAGCTAAATGATTTCCAGATATTGTCTCATGTGATCCTCTCAGCAAGCCTGGGTAATACCTGCTAGTATTATCCTTCCCATTGCACAGTTGAGGAAACAGAGGCAGATATTGAATTTGTCTAAGGTTATAAAGCTACAAAGTGTCTAAGGCTAGATTTAAACTCCCTTCTAATTGGGTGCAGACCCAGCCCTCTCTACGCTGAGAGGGGGTAAGGATTGGGGAACTCCTGGAGGAGTGCAGGGAGAAGATGGCCCCGATCTGTTCCCACTGGGGGGAAGCAGCTCTAATCTGCATCATCCCCTATTCCCACTCCCAGCCCTATTCCATCCTCCCACAAGCCATAGTAAACCCCCTGAGGAAGGGCCAGGGCACTGTGGCCTGGCCTGACAGAGGAAGGGAGGGGAAAAGTCTGGGTCTAAAAGCCCCAAGCACATTCACTGCCTCTGCCTCCATTTTCTGTGTTTATTTTGGGGTCTAAACGGTGTCTACTCCAGGGGGGAAATGAAGTAACATGGGGTCAGGTATCAGTTCTATTGGTAAATAGTACTGAGTGAGCCATGTTCCCCTGGGGGACAGAACCACTTTTCCATGGACAGTGGGAGGGATCTGTGCAGGGGAGGGGCTCCCTGGGAGAGGCAGGAAACCACAGCAGCTGGGAGGAGAAAAAAAGAGGAGGAGGAGGGAAGAGGGAGGAGAAAGTCAGAGGCTAAGTCCCTGCCCTGTGGGACCTTGTGATCCAGGCAGATAGAAGAGCTCCAGCTCTGAAGAGAGAGACCTCAGGGTTCTAGAGAAGGAGGAAACTAAGAGACCCGGCTCTAGGGTACACCCAGGGACAGTCTTAGCCTGGACAACATCAGGACCCCTCCAGGGTCTGCCCTTGAGCCTGTACAGGGAAGACACAGCTCAGGAAAGCAGAGAGATTCCTGGGAAGGAGACGGGGTGACACAGCCACAGCCCAGCCCCATGGAGAGCCCTTCAGAGCCTCAGAACAAGGTGACCAGCCCCTGGAGGGGGCTCCTGATCACAGGTGAGACTCCAGCTCAGCAGGAGCCCAGGGGAGGGCAGAGGCAGCTGGTGGGATTCTGACCCAGATGGAAACAGGGACCAGGGGGAAGGGGACCAGTCCCAGGTTCTGTCCCACACACGGTCTAAGAAGATTTGACCAAGGGAATCTTTCCTGACCAGGGGCAGGGGAGAAGTAGTGGCAGCTCAAGGCTATCCATCCCCATCCTGACACTCAGGGCAATGTCCAATGCTGGAACGGAGCTACCTCTGAAGGGAGGAAGGGAAGCTTTACAGTCAGAGGAGACCTGGGTGTTGATCCCAGCTCTGATATGTACTGGCTGTGTGACCATGGTCAGGTCCCCTAGACTCTTAGCTTGGGTTTACTTGGAACAACACTTTTTTTCCTGAGGCAGTTGGGATTAAGTGACGTGACCCTGGGCAAGTTAGGAAGTATTAAGTGTCTGAGACCAGATCTGAATTCCAGTCCTTTTGACTTCAGGACTGGTGCTATATCTAGCTGCCCTTGAACACCACCTTCCTGCCACAGTGATGTTTGGGAGCCAAAGTGTCAGCCTTAAAATACACCCAGGGTTTAGTGAAAAGGCCCTTCTTGGGTCTGGGGCCAGGAGAGTTGGGTTCAAGCGCTGCCTTTGCCTTGTCCTATTTTGTATCAATCAGATGTCTCACCTTATCTGGGCCTCAGTTTCTTTGTTTGTAAATTGAGAGCACTGGGTTCAGGAATCTCTAAAGTCTGGTTTTTGTCCTCAGCCACAAGATGTTGTTGCTTCATTTCTGCCTCCATTGCCTTGCCCGGCACACTGGCAGATCTGAAACAAGCCCGGGGAGGGAGCCCGGAAATGTGTCACGTACCAAAGGCTTCGATTGTCTGCAGAGACTGGGGCTTCACAGGATGTGCAGGCCCAGAAATCCCTCCCCACCCACCCCACTGAGCTCCCAGCAGCCCCCGAGGCAGGCGGAGCAGCCCCCACCCTTATGTCAGGGACAGCTCAGCGGCCTTGGTCTCTCAGGAGGGCAGAGGGACCCTGCTGACCTCTGCCTCCTTCCTCCCCTCTCAGCCTCCATCCTCAGCTGCTGGATCCAGCCAACGTCTGCTCAGGTCACTGTTGTTCCAAACCCTCCCTATGGGGAAGTGAACCGCAGCATCACCTTGGACATCCGGGGCTTCTCAGGCCGGGCTCTCACTTATACTTGGTACAGAAAAGCAGTAGCAGATGCCAACGAGATCGCTCTGTACACGGTTGCAACTGGCATGCAGATCCCTGCAGGCATCCGGGAGAAGGTGCTCCCCAACGGCTCCCTGCTCATCCCCGACCTTACCCTCAGTGACACTGATAACTACCATGTAAGCATTGTTAATTCTGAAGTCCGCATAACAGTTGCACAAGGACATTTAACAGTGTATGGTAAGTGCCGCCCTTCCCCTGGGCCATGTCTCACTCCTATTCCCTCCCTCAGTCTGGGGTGAGAAGCTCCCCTAAGGGAGCAGGGAGAATGCAGAGCATGAGTCCCCCCCCCCATAATGTGGGCCAAAGAGGCGAGAGCCCCTCCAACCCATATCAGTGTGATCATGGGTCACTGGGAGCACTGGAGAGGTCAGAGGTCACTAGCTTCTGAGCCCTAAGCTGTTATTATGGTGGGTAACTTCCTGCTTCCTGCCAGCTCTCCCAGACCATACTCTGAAACCAAGAAGGGCCCTGAGGGCTTGGAAGGATGTCTGGCCTCTTGCAGTTGTGCCTCAGCCAGGCAACTTGTTCCTGAAGTTCACCTTCCCTAAGATAGTTAAAAATCTGCTGGGGGTAGGGGAGCATTGTTGGGTCTGGGGACCGCTGGGCCCAGGAGAGCTCATGTCCAGACTCCCACAGCCCAAGAGCAGACGCCCAACGGCCTTGGTGCCCAGGACCTTCTGTTCTTCTGAGGCTTCCAGAGCTGGGAGGGATTCCCCAGGGGAAGGACCCCTGTGTCACCTCCATTTCCTAGAGAAACAGGCAAGATCAGAGGCTCCGGGCTTCTGGGAAGGGTCAGCCTGGGACAGAGGGTTCCAGCTCCCCTGAGCCCCATCCGCATGAGGAGAAAACCAATTCAGGGCCCAGGGGGAACCAAGAAGTCATTTAGGGCTCCAAGGAAGGACAACGTTCCCCACAAGGAGAGCTTTCCTGCTGGGAAATAGGCTAACAAGGGCTGTCATTGTGTGGAGCCAGAAGGTGTTTGAGGGCTCTGGGCGTCATATTTCATCTGATTCTCACAAGGACCCTGGGACGGAGGTGCTGTGTTTGTAAGTGAGGAAAAGAAACAGAGAGGGAGTGACGTGGCCAGAGCTGGTCAGTAACTGAGGCAGGATTCGATTTCAGGGCTTCCTGAGCCCCACATCCAGCATTCTGTCTACTGCACACCCTGGCGGCCTCCTACCTGCAGGGTTACCTCAGGAGGGAGAGACTTCTCCAGGACGGCCCATCTTCCAGCAGGGACCAGCTGCCCATTCGACAGGGAAGCTTGACTGGGACGAGGGTCAGCCCAGGCCCCCTGGCACTTGCTTCCATGGTGGGCAGTGCTAGGAGCTGACCCAGAAGTCTGTGTGTGGCAGGATGCCTTCAGTGGCTACAGGTGAGAGGCAGGACTGGGGGGCCCCTGACAGTCATTGCCGGCTGTCTTTCTGTCCCTGAACTGGGGAGCAGAGAATACTGAGCAAGAAAGGAGCTAGGAGTCCTCCATCTGGTGATTCTCAGGCATTGCTTAGGCACCTACTGCATCCAAAGGAACTGGCCTGGGTATGGGGCATGGCAGGCCTTCCCTTGAGAAGCCCCAGTTCTGTTGAGGAATCACATAAACAGGAAGGTGGAAGGGACCTGAGAAGCCCCGGAAGCAGTTCCAGATGGAGGATTTGCCGGGTGGAGGCAATTCCTGGGGGAAACAACAATCTCCAAAGTGGGCCGGCCCCTGGGCCTCCAATCCTGGCATTCCTGAGGCCTCTTGGGCACCAAGTAGGGGCTGAGGGATGAGGCAGCTGGCCCAGCATTAAGCAGCTGGATGGGACCAAGCAGAACTAGCATCTGGACCTCTTGACTCCCGGGCAAGCCCACTAGTTAAAGACAAGGTCACTGGGGAGGCCTCCCTGGCTGGGGGCTTGGCTCCCCTCCTCGGCACAGGACATTGTGGTAGTTGGGATCCAGGAAGGAAACTCAGGCCACTGAACACTGAAGAGCCTGGGCAGAAAGAGGGCAACAAGAGGGCCCGGTGATGGGCTGAGACAAGGAACCTGTGTGGGGCCAAGTCTGCCTCAGTTCCCCTGTACAGTCTTCTCAGGCCTGGAAGAAACAAGGGATTGGCCCTTCACCAGACACAAGGTGACCTGGCTTCTCCCAGGGCTTCCAGATTCTGCTAAAGGAGAAGGGCCAAGGGAGCAAAAGAGTCCTAGACTTGGGATCAGGAGATCTAGATTCAGATCCCAGCTCCATCATTTACTGGGTGACTTCCAGGGAGTCACTATTCCCTCATCTGCAAAATGGTGGTGCTGCCTGGCATTCCCCGCTTCTCCAGCTGTTCTGAGGGTGACAAGGGATGGGAACTGGAGGCTCCATTACCTGCTCCTATTCCCACCAGGTGCACAAAGGAATTGGGCAGCGAGGTGGCCCAGGGCAGGATAAAGGACTCTAAGATCCTTTGGGGAGGGGGCCATCACCAGGGGCAGGAGGCAGGAGGATAGGCTTCTTGGGGGAGGTAGAAGGTGAGCTGAGCGGGGCAGGAAGAGGGTCTCTGCAGGATTCTCCAGGGGGAATGCATGAAGGGAGGGAATGAGGTCACAAAGAAAGGAAGAAAAGGTAAACTAGGAAATCCCCTATCACTTATGGCTTGTCCTTTTTCATTTTGTGCTTGAAGTCAGGTTTGCTACAATATTAAGGCTCTAAACAAGGGTGGTGGAGGATGCAGACAGGAGGAGGCTGCGCCAACCTGGGTCCTCCAGGGAGTCAGAACACTCAGGAGGGCCCTGCTTCCGCCCCCAGCTTTCTGCAGGGATTCCCTGAGACCAGGAGGGGTCATGTCGGAGCACTGGCTTCTGGGTTTGGCTTCTGGGTTTGGCTTCTGGGCTGCTGTGTTGTCTTTCCCAAGGAGCATGAGGTCTTTGGGCTGGTGGGATTCCCTTCCTTGCTTGCTGCTGGTGGCTCTGACTGGCTTCTCAGCCATGAGGAGGTTGCTCTTATTCTGGCTTCTCCCTTCTCATTGGCCATCCCTTCTGATCCCTTCCTTTAGCTGGGGCATCTCATCCCCCAGAATTCATTCTTCTGAGCCAGCAGCACAGGCAGTGTCCGTGAGGAGTGAGCATCCCAGGGCATCTCAGGACGTCAGCTGCCGTCCCTCCCTTCTCTGCCATGGAGCTCCCTTGGCCTGGTCAGTGCTGGTGCTTTGGCCAATGAGAACAGCAGGGGATGGAAGGAGAAGGAGGGACAGTAAAGTTCAGTGTGAGTTACAGGGACTCTGGCTATACTTTCTTCCATGAATATCTCTTGGATTCCATGTCACCATAGCCAGGCAAAGGCAGTGTGAGAGAGGGAACGAACTCTGGGATCAGGACAGCGGGACCTGCCATCCAGACCCACTTCTGGGGCCATGAGCTGGTCAGGGAAGATCTGAGCTTGGAGCATCTGCCAGAGAGGGAGAGAGGGTTGGCCTTAGAGTCTGGGGGCTTGGGTTCAAATCCAGCTCTGCTACTTACTGTCTGTTAGATCAAAGACAAGCGACAATACAGGAGCTCAGTTTGTTCTGTAGCAATGAAGGCGCTGACCTGGATCAGGGTTCTAAAATTTCAGGAGCTCCATAAACATGGATGGGAAAAAATTGCATCTCGGTTTTCACTAACGTGATTTTCTTTCCAGCCCTGAGTGTTTCATTTCATGGATATAAAACCATGACTCTAAGAAGGGCCCACAGGCTTCCTCAGGCTGACTGCCCAAGGCCCCCAGGAGACACAGAAGGGGAGGAGCCAGGAGTCCTGAAGACCCTGAGGTCCCTGCGAGCTCACTGTAACCCTCTGACCTGTGATCCTAGGCCAGCAGGGGCACGTCTCAGAGACAGATGGTCATGAAGGTTGGCCAGAGGATATGACATGGGTGGGAAGGAGTGCGATCGGGACAGATGGCTCCAGGAGTGCAGGGGTCTGAACATCAGTTGAAGGTCTCTGCTCCTGAGCTAGTAGGTAATTGTGAGTTCTTGAATATTCTTGAGGAGAGGCATGATACAACAAGATCCAGGCACACTTCTGAGTGTTTTCCTAATTGTGTGATGCGTGGGTTGGACAGACACAAAAAAGGTAGAGACCTGTGGCCATGCAGGGGTGATGGAATCCTGATTTTTCCCCAGAAAAGGAGCTGAGGATACTTTAGTGCCATCCTCCCACTTTACAGAGGAAGAGACTGAGAGGCTAAAAAAGGAAGGGACTTGGCTAAAATCATATAGGAAGGAAGGAGTTGAATCCAGGACTGTCTGACTCCAAACATGGGCTATTTCTTCCGTGACCCATAGTGGGAAATGAGCAATGTCTTGTCTCCAAGTGGCCCGTGTCCTGCTCCTCTCTCTCATGACCCTTCATCGATAGCTCTTGTCAGACCTGCTCGGAGCACTGAGCAGAAAGCACTTCTTCCAAGTCTTATTGTCCCCCTCTGCTCCTCAAGCCCAAGCCCCTATACTAGGACCTGCCTCTCTATAAACATGGAACAGCTCACCTCTGTGCAACACCTTACGCTTCACAAGGAGCTTTTACATAGATGGTCTTATTTGACCCCCAAATACTGTGAGGTGAGCACTATTATCCTATTTTACAGGTGAGGGGATTGAGGCACAGAGGCCTTAAATGACTTGCTAATGAGTCACACAGTTGTTAACGTGGACATGATTTTAGCTCTAAGTCCAACACTAGTGACTCTGCCACATCAGGCATAAGATCCTTAAGGGCTGCCAAGGCACCTTCCCAGGCAGCCAGCTGTGGCCTTCCTTCCCAGGAGCCTTCTCACTGCCCAGCATGTCTTCATTGCACCTCAGGTGGCCGACCTCGGCCCTGTCAGATGCTTGGCCAATCCCCTTGGCCTTACTGGATACAAAGAAGAAGCTTTGTATGAAAGGAAGTATGTTCTCCCTCTAAACTTCTCAAAAGGCCCATCAGAGGGAGTGTAAATTCCACCAAAATGGAGCAGAAAGGTCTGAAAACTCTAATATTTCTAACTTAGTTCTCTTGGGAAATTAATCCTTTGAGAGCTGAGGGAGGATGACCTAAGAGCGAGTTCCATGAACCTGCTGAAGTTGGCCCAGAACTTATTCTGGGACACACAGGTTTCTTAGTGGTAAGGCTGAAAGTACAGAGAACCCAGGATATGGAAAGGTTCCTATCTGGGCCCTCCTTGGGCCATGAAGGCTCAGCAAAGTCTGGCACCCTTGCCTCAGCCTCAGCCTCCTAGCATAACAGCATCTCTAAGCTGGAGAGGATCTTGAAGATCACCATCAACATTCTCAGATTTAGGACAGGAACCTGCTACGGGAAGGGGAGAGGCCACAGGAGGAAATAAATGAATGTTCTGCAAATTCTGTGTCTGATCTGCTCCTGGGGACAAATTGCAGTCCAAGGCACAGGGGATGTGAGGACTGATTAAAGACTCTTGGACATGGGAGACTCCTGACTCCCAGCCCAGGATTCTATCTTTTGCATGCTGCTGCTTACTAATCTATTTCCAATCTCTTCCTTTTGCTTTGTTTTACTTTGGAGTTAAGGTAGCATCTCTCTCTCTCTGAGCACCAGGCCCCATGACCCTGTCTCTGGCCTGTGCTCTCTGACCTTCACCAATATCCCCATCAAGGTGTGGAGGTGATCCTGGATTCTTGAAGACCAGGACAACAGAGGATAATTTTTCCAGATCCTTCCAAGCTAGAAAGGCCTCGAGGACAACCTGGACAATGGACCGGGGGATGTGTCACTCCCCAACCAGTCAGTCTCAACCCACAAAGATTCTGCCCTGGGAACTTGGGCTCCAAGTGAATGTCTTTTTCAGTCCTAGTCATTCAGGAATGAACTTTCACCTAAGGAGTGGAGAACCTGATCCACTTCAGAGAAAGCAGGGTCCATGCCAGTGCAATCATAGTTTCTTTGGTCAATGTTCCAGAGCCTATGACCTTTCTGAAGTCATACCGAGACTACTTCCATACCTGATACTTGGTTGGAAGAAAGCACCAAAGAAAATTGCACCAAATAGTCATTTTCTGTCTATTTTCTGCACAGGGCCACTATTCAAACCTCTCATCAGGAGCACCAACATGGCCCCAGTGGAGAACAAGGACAATGTCTCCCTGACATGCCACTCTGAAGTCAAGATGTCACATACCAATGGTTCATAAACCAAAGCTCCCCAGCTGGTGACAGGATAGTGCTGTCCCCGGATAACAGGACACTCACCATAATCAAAGTCACAAGGGAAGACCAAGGACCCTATAAGTGTCAAATCCGGAACCCAGTTAGTTTCAGTGAGAGTGAATTCACACTGAATATTACCTGTGAGTAAATTCTCTTTCTGCATGGTGCATGTTCGTAACCTGGTGGTGTGTTCCCAGAGGTCAAGCCCATCCAGTCAACTGATCTTGAGTGCTAAAGATCAAATCCTTGGGCTGCCCATTGCTCTTTGTTTTAGGGAGCCCAGATTGGCCATATCAAGCCTTTCCATCTATGATGGAGTAGGGCCGGCCATGGTGCTGAACAAGAGAAGGCCTTAAGACCTTCCAAGTTCAGGGACCTCAGGTCCAAACCTGAGTGAATGAGGAGCTGAATTTCCCAGCTGAGATGAGAGTCAGAGATATAATGGTCCCTGGTGATGGGTTATAGAATAGAAAAATCCCCTCCCCTCTGCCTTTATTTCAATATGGAATCATTCTCTTTGCTCCAGATGGCCCGGATACTCCCATGATTTTCCCCACAGCCCTGAATTATCCTGTAGGGGCAACTATTGAGTTGAATTGCTCTGCAGAGTCTAACCCACCTGCCCAAATCACTTGGCTTATCAATGGAATTCAGATGACATCCACATCCAAGCTCTCTATTGCTAATGTGTCTCTGAATCACACTGGAACCTATACCTGTAATGCATCTAACTCTGTCACTGGCTTGTCTAGCAGCAAAGACATCAATGTCACAATCTCTGGTGAGTAGCTGCAGGCCCTTGGCTTTGTGTCTGCCTTTTCTTGGCCTTCTCTAGCATGGACAGAGCAGAGAGAAGTGACGTTCTGCCCTCAAGGCACTATGTGTTGTGGTGGAAGGGGCTCTGAGCTCAGATTCAGGAAACTGGAGCTAGAATCTTGACTCTGCTTTCCATCCCCTGTGCACCCTCAGGTGTCCTTCTTGCTTTCTGAGATTCAGATTCTGCATCTGAACAACTGGACAATCTTTCACTTCCCATATCACAGAATTCTGTGTGGAGAAAATTCTTTTTACATTTTAGGTTCAAAAAGAAGTGAGATGTTGCTGTCGGTGGTGGTGATGATGAGGCTGTTGTTCTGTCCCATTTTTCTTCCATTTCTAGAGCCACAGCTTCATTGACAGCCCTTGGACCTGTAGTCTTGTCTTCAATCTATTTCACTCGATGCGATGAGGTCAAATAATGGATTAGAATGTAAGCTTTGAGAATGTGGTGGTACTAACTCTGATCCCCATTTGAAGGGAAATGCAGATGGTGAAGAGGAAAATTAATATTATCTCTATTGATACAGAAAAACTCACCTCTGCATCCATATGGTTCTTCTGTGACATGAAATAGCACACAGGTGCATGCCTAATGTCAGACTGGGCTCTGGTCCAGGTAAAGGTAGAATTAACTCTGCATCAGGTGGCCGACTCTGGCATGTCATCCTTGCCTCAGTTCCCTTGTCTGTTAGCTCCTTAGCACTCCACGCAATCTCTGTGGACAGTGGCTTCTGGCAGGATACTGTGTCTCAATCATGTGTACAAGATGGCAGACCTTTGCATTACTAGTCTCACTGATGGGCAGTAGGACCTAGAAAGATCATCTGTGTCTTCAGAGTTTCTTTTTCCTTTTCAATCCAGTTAACAACTCACAAAATTCATAGAGTTTTTTGGTTATAAAACCACAATTTCTGTTCCAGACACTGGGGGAGCAGATGCAATGAAAAGCAGGAGAGAGAGGGAACATGAGCTTGAGCAAGTCAGACTGCTGCAGTATACAGCATAGAGGGAGGATGACATTTTCTTGGCCTAAATCTGAACATAAAGATCACTATGGTCCACATAGTAATCTGATTTTTAAATGGAATATTATCTTTGTGTTCTTATATTTTTATTAGTCTTGTTACATTATAATCTGGTTCAGACTGCACTCGAGTATTGGAGTTGTATATTAAATTCCTGTGGCCTAAATTACCTTTTTCTTAATTTAGTTTTTTTCAATTAATCAAAATCCAATTTCTCTGCCTTCTCCTTCTTGCCCACACCACTAAAGAAAAAGAAAATTCTTGTGACAAATATGGATAAACAAGCAAAACTAATTCCTATATTGGCTATACCCAAAAAAAATCCCTACCAGTACATATCCTGAGTTCACCATCTTTGTGTAATTCTGGGAATCCTGGTAGGTCAGTGCTTTGATTAGAATCTGAAGACCTTCCAAGAACTTTGCCTCTGCAGTATTATAATGATTGCATGAACTATCCTTTGCTTCTACTCACTCAATTCTACATCAGTTCATACAAATCATCTGAGTTTTCTCTTCTTGATCTTGTCCTACTAGATGTTCTTATCAATGACTTGGGTCAAATGAGATTATATATAAGGAGCTATGTAAATGGTAACTCTTATTTTAGTAATCATTCAACTGCAAGCATAATTTGGAAAATAAGAAAGAAAAGATAGAAGGAAAAAAAGCTAAGAGGACAGTAACTATATGCAGGGTAAATTAGGATCCAGAAGCATCTCAGCCCGGTGGCTCTGTGAATGAAACGGGAGCAGATGAAAATTATTAGAATCAAGCAGGTCCTGCCCTTGAGTCCAAAAAGACCAAAGCATAGGTAAGCATGGGTCCGAATGGGGAATTACTGATCACCAAATAATAGGAAAAACAGTTAAACTAAGTAAGGATGGTTGACTCAGAGAAGGGAATATTGAAGGCAGATACCTACCTTATTTTTGAATACAATAGTAGGTTGCCTAAAAAGAGAAAAAGCTCCCATGGATTATTACAGAAACTCAGAATCCAATGGTCTTCTGAAGAAGACCAGTGAAGTATGAGTGAACTGTAATTTTAATATTTGAGTCAATACAGTGGTGAGGCAACCAAACACCCTGAAGCAATTACAGTATTTTCACTTCAAAGAATAAGGAAATAAGTCTTTCTGGATTATCCAATGGCACGTGGAGTACTGTATTTGGGTCTAGATTTCACAGTTTCCAAAGGATATTGATACACTGGAGAGCATCCACAAAAAGACAACCAGGTGGTGGAAAGTTCTGGGGGGCCATACAATGTATTGTTCACCTGAGGGAACCCAGTGCCTGGGTCCTCCAATTTTCTTATCAAGAAAATAAGAGAATGCATTAGATGCTGGGGAAGGCCCTTCTAAATAGAGATCCAGGATCCTCTGATGTTTGCAACCCAGAACATTCAGGAGCCTGGTCTGAGAAATGCACATAAGCAACTTTGAGTAACAAGGGAATAAACTCAGGTGCTGGAATAGGGAGCAGGAATATTTCTCCTTTTGTGCCAAAGAGCCCTGGGACGGTCAGGTGGTGGATTTCAGGGATCCCTTCTCACTAGGATGCTTTTAAATCCAGAAAATAAAAGCTATATGACATCAAAGAAAATTTTTCTACTTTAATACTTATCAAAACATTTTTTAAAGATCCCACATTAAGAATTCCTGGAATAGAATGAAATAATTGGTGAAAGGAAGGAAGAAGCCTCAGTGCACAAGGAAGGCACTGGGCCTGAATTAAGAAAGAACTAGGGTTCAAATGTGGTCTTAATAATAATAGCCCCTACCTCCCAAGGTTCTTGAGAGGATGAAATTAGATAATACAGCATTTCACAAAGTGCTGGCCAATAACAACAATCATAATAATGAGGATAATAACATTTATATAGCATATGCCACATGCCAGGCATGTAGCAGGCACTTCATTGATGCTGTTCCCTCCTCCCATTTCCAACTTGGTCATTAGATTATGCATGTCCCAAAACCAGTCTCAGGGAGGGGATAAATCAGGACCCAGCTCTCCCTCCCCTGGGGTTCCTCCTCACCTTCCTTATTAGCATAACCACTGAATCAGGAGGCATCTCCTTACCCATGGATCATCATTGTATGTCTCTAATGCAAATGCTTGGGCTTTAAGTGGTTTATTGTCATGAAACATGATCTGGTGAAGACACAAGCCAATCACTCACACAGCTCTCTTTGTCTCTCTATAGAAAGAACAACCAAACCTAACCTCACGGTCAATAAAACCAGCATCATAGAGAATGACACTTTGGTCTTCACATGTGGCACAGAACAGGCAGGAGTGGACATACTGTGGTTCTTCAATAACAAGTCCCTGGTTCTCAATGAGAGGATGAAGCTGTCCATGAATAACCAGACCCTCACCATCCTGTCTGTGAAGAGAGTGGATGTTGGGTTCTATGAATGCGAAATCCGGAATCCAATCAGTTCCAACAGAAGTGACCCCATTACCCTGACTGTGAACTGTGAGTGACTCTGAGTATCCTGCCTCTCCTGTCCTTTCCCCAGCAGTGATTCACATCTTATCTCTTCTCTTCTCTTCTTTACACAGATGGATCAGACAACATCATGTTTGTACCAAACCCTGAGAAAGGAGAGATTGAGGTCAAATTCAATGACCCACTGACATTAGAGTGCCATGTTGAGTCTTACCCACCTGCCCAGTATAGATGGCAAGTCAATGGTACCGTGAAGTCTGCCTTCTCTAATAATATCTATGTCATCAAAAATGCAACTTGGGAAGATTCAGGAAAGTATACATGTCAGGCAAAGAACAATGTGACCAACTTGTCAGTCTCTAAGAGTATCACAGTTAAGGTGGTTGGTAAGTGTTCTCTCTCTTCCCTCAGAGACAAAAGTTTTAGGGGCTGGTCAAAGATGGGGACAGGAATAGGTTCTCAGGCTTATTAAGGAAGGCAGGTTTTCCTTCCTTTCCTTCCTTAATAAGGTAGGTTTTCACAATGAATTGGCAAAAGATACATAAAAAAAGAATTTGATTCCAGGGAATGTGGTCAGCCTGGCAAGGTGTATCAGTTCATTTACAGCAATTTTGGCATTGATAAAAATGGAGACCAATCTCCAAATTGTAATATACAATAGAGGTTCATTCATCATTTGATCCACATTTAGCTACAAACTTTCTACAGAGCACTGTGCTAGGCCCAGAGGGAAATATAAAACAGTTATCTAAGACTCCATTACCAATTTCAGGAACCTTAAAATCTACTAGAAGGACCAGACCCTAAAGACAGGTAATTGATAGACAATATTACATGATATGCATACTTAGACTATGGTTACAAACTAAAGTGTTTTAGGAGAGCTCAGATAGGAAAGACCATTCCAGCTGGGGAACTGGTCATAAATCAAGTCAGGTTTCATAAAAGAGCTATCACTTGATTTGTGTTGGAGTGAGGAGCAGTTCAACAAATCAAAGGGGAAAATATATTCTATTTCCATGGAGAAATATCTTGAGTCAAGGTTCAGAGTTGGGACCGTACACTATGTGTCTGAGTGGTGAATGTAGAACACAATGCAACCTGAACAGATAATACATGGCCAGTAGAATATTAAAGAGTTCTGCTGCCTTTTTGTGAAAAGTCTTGAATGCTAGACTAAGACCACCAAAGGTGACCTAGTACTTAATAGGGAGTTCCTGAAGTCTAATTAACAGAGAAGAACAGGTGGTCAAACATATCTGGTTGGTATGTCATTCATCAGCACTGGATAGATTAGTAAAACTGATTCATAGGTGAGAGTTTTTTTTAATGTGACCATTGTCACATCTCTAGTTCATTTATGACTTTGTCCAAATAACCTGGATATAAAAATCTGAGGATTCTAAAGTTCCTTTTTCAGCCCCTCAGTTCCAGGCAACAACTCCCAGTTAATGAAAATAATGAAAAATAGATGAAAATAAAGGAAATAAAGCTGTTAGTGATCAGAAGTCATTATACAAATGCTTTTATAAAATACTTTGTCATTAAGAAATCAGACAATGGGACTCCCGGCCAAGATGGCAGAGAGGAGGCACACAGCTGTGTAAGCTCCACAGTTTCTCTCAGAATTCATTTCATGACAAGCCTCTGACTTAATGCTTGACTGAAAAAAAAACACAAATAATTACCATGAGAAGACATCCTTGAAATTCACCAGGAAAAGTCTGCTTGTGCTCGAGGGTAGGGATGGTTTTAGATCAGGGACAGGCTGAGGGCAGGCAGCAAGAGCAAGAGCACAGCAGGCAGCTCACAGCCTACCAGACTGGAGAGGAGTGAGGTGTGATCTCAACTGTCTCTGTGGGGAAAGCTTTGCTACAGGGATTGGATACTTTGCCCTGGCAGCAAACCGGCAGACAAGCAGAGAAGGTAAAAACACAGGGGGTGAGGAATACAACCCCGAATAACTGGAATCTCTCTGGGACCTGGCCACCCCTCCTCCACAGTGTCTCAGCATGCTCTCGGAGTCTCAAAGCCCAGGTGCAACACAGCCATCGCTGTCCTGTTAGGGCCTCCCTCCTGTTCCCTGCAGTCTGTAGAGGAAGCTCGGTAACACCACCCAGCCCAAAAAAGAAAGCAGATTCCTTTTGGGGGGGAGGGTTTTGGTTTTTTTCTCTGCTAGTTTGTCTTTTATTCTTCTCTGACGAAATGTGCAAAAAATTTAAGCGGACCTTAACCATTGACAGCTTCTATACAGATAGAGAACAGACTCTAAACCCTGAGGAGACTAAAAACAGACTGTCTCCAGGTGAACCCCAAAGGAGGAGATCATCTTTTCCCCAGAACAGATGAATCTCATACAAGAAATTAAAAAGGTTCTCACAAGAGAGCTAGAAGAAAAATGGGAAAAGGAAAGGGAGGCTTGGCAAGAGAGTCTGGAGAAGTCATCCCACTCATTTAAAGACAGAGTGGATAAAGAAATCAAATCCTTGAAAAATAGGATTAGTGAACTGGAAACAGAAAATAGCTCTCTAAAAAATAAAATTTATGAAATGGAAAAATATTCCATAGAACAAAACAACTCACTTAAAAACTCAATTGGACAATTAGAAAAAAGATATTTTTAAGAAGTGAGTGAAGAAAATACTTCATTGAAAATCATAATCGAACAAATGGAATTGAATGACTTGAGGAGACAACAAGAATCAGTCAAGCAAAACCAAAACAATCAAACAATGGAAAAAATGTGAAATATCCTCTTGGGAAAACAACAGTCCTGGAAAATAGATCCAGGAGAGACAATCTCAGAATTATTGGACTCCCAGAAAAATATGATGAAAAAAAGAGCCTGTACACTATTTTCCAGGAAATTATCAAAAAGAACTGCACAGATGTCATAGAAACAGAGGACAGAATAGACATTGAAAGAATTCATTGATCACCTACTAAAAGGGATTCTAAAATCAAAACACCAAGAAATATAGTGGCCAAATGACAGAACCCTCAGAGGAAGGAAAAAATACTACAAGCGGGTAGAAAAACCCAATTCAAATATAGAGGAGCCACAATAAGGATTACCCAGGATCTAGCAGCATCCACATTAAAAGATCAAAGGGCCTGGAATATGATATTCCATAAGGCTAAGGAACTCCGTATGCCACCAAAAATAACTTACCCAGTCAGAATGAGCATCTTTTTTCCAGGGAAGAAGATGGCCATTTAACGAAATAAGCGAATTTCACCTATTTTTGATGAAAAAACCAGAACTTAACAAAAAGTTTGATCTACAAATATAGAACTGAAGAGAAACCTAAAAAAAGTAAAAAGAAATCTTGGGAACTGCATTTCTGCTATAAAGATGTATAAAGAATACATGTATACCTTGTTCTAAAAACTAGAGGTGGAAAGGACATTGTACCAGAAAAAGGATAAAGTGGGGGTACTACATCTCATGAAGAGGCAAAGGAAACCTATTATATCTAAGATTAAGAATGGAGGGAGAGGAATATAGTGGGTATCTTACTGCCATCAGAATTGGCTTTAAGAGAAAAATTTTAGACATATTCAATTTATGGTGAAACTTCTCCCACCTCATTGAAAAGTGAGAAGGGAAAAGTAAAAAGGGAAGAAACAAGCTAAGCAGAAGGGAATACAGAAACTGTGAGGAAAAGGAGTAAGATAGGGGGAAGAACTCTAAGATGGGGGAAGGGATACTAAAAAGAGAGGGCTGAGAGAAGCAAGTGGTGCTCACAAGTTTAATACTAGGGAGGGCAGTAAGGAGGAAAGAAAGGAGAAAAGTATAAACAGGGGTTAACAAGATGGCAAGTAATACAGAACTGGTCATTTTAACCATAAATGCAAATGGGGTAAACTCCCCCATAAAGAGGAAGCAGTTAGCAGAATGGATTAAAAGCCAGAATCCTACAATATGTTGTTTACAGAAAACACATCTGAAGCAGGGAGATACATACAGGGTATGTATAAAGGCTGGTGCAGAATCTACTATGCTTCAGGTGAAGTCAAAAAAGCAGGGGTAGCCATCCTGATCTCAGATCAAGGAAAAGCAAAAATTGACCTAATTAAAAGAGATAAGGAAGGGCACTATATCTTGCTAAAGGATAGCATAGATAATGAAGCAATATCAATATTAAACATGTATGCACCAAGTGGTGTAGCATCTAAATTCTTAAAAGATAAATTAAGAGAGATGCAAGAAGAAATAGACAGCAAAACTGTAATAGTGGGAGATCTCAACCTTGCACTCTCAGAATTAGATAAATCAAATCACAAAATAAATAAGAAAGAAGTCAAAGAGGTAAATCGAATACTAGAAAAGTTAGATATGATAGATCTCTGGAGAAAACGAAATGGAGACAGGAGTACACTTTCTTTTCAGCAGTTCATGGAACTTATACAAAAATTGACCATATATTCGGACATAAAAACCTCAAACTCAAATGCAGTAAGGCAGAAATAGTAAATGCATCTTTTCAGATCACAATGCAATGGAAATTACATTCAACAAAAAGCCAGGGGAAAGTAGACCAAAAAATAATTGGAAACTAAATAATCTCATACTAAAGAATGATTGGGTGAAACAGCAAATCATAGACATAATTAATAACTTCACCCAAGAAAACAACAATAATGAGACGTTATACCAAAATGAGTGGGATGCAGCCAAAGCGGTAATAAGAGGAAATTTCATATCTCTAGATAATGCATAAAATAGAGAAAGAGAAGGTCAATGAATTGGGCTTGTAACTAAAAATGCTAGAAAAGGAACAAATTTTAAAAAACTCCAGTCAAACACTAAACTTGAAATTCTAAAAATAAAAGGAGAGATTAATAAAATTGAAAGTAAAAAAAAAACTCTTGAATTAATTAATAAAACTAAGAGTTGGTTCTATGAAAAAACCAACAAAATAGACAAACCCTTAGAAAATCGGATTTAAAAAAGGAAAGAGGAAAATCAAATTGTTAGTCTTAAAAATGAAAAGGGAGAACTCGCCACTAATGAAGAGGAAATTAGAGCAATAATTAGAAGTTACTTTGCCCAATTTTATGCCAATAAATTCGACAACTTCAAAAATATAGCTTGCCCAGATTAACAGAGGAAGAAGTAAATGTCCTAAACAGTCCCATCTTAGAAAAAAAATAGAACAAGCTATTAACCAACTCCCTAAGAAAAAGTCCCCAGGACCAGATGGATTTACATGTGAATTCTACCAAACATTTAAAAAACAATTAACTCCAATGCTATATGAACTATTTGAAAAAATAGGGATTGAAGGAGTCCTACCAAACTCTTTTTACGACACAGACATGGTACTGATACCTAAACAATGTAGGTTGAAAACAGAGAAAGAAAATTATAAACCAATCTCCCTAATGAATATTGATGCTAAAATCTTAAATAAAATATTAGCAAAAAGATTACAGAAAATCATCCCCAGGATAATACATTATGACCAAGTAGGATTTATACCAGGAATGCAGGGCTGGTTCAATATTATGAAAACTATTAGCATATCAATATATCAATCACCAAACTAACAAAAACCATATGATCATCTCAATAGATGCAGAAAAAGCATTTGATAAAATCCAACATCCATTCCTAATAAAAACACTTGCGAGTATAGGAATAAATGGACTTTTCCTTAAAATAGTCAGGAGCATATATTTAAAACCATCAGTAAGTATCATATGAAATGGGGAAAAACTGGAACCTTTCCCAGTAAGATCTGGAGTGAAGCAAGGTTGCCCACTATCACCACTGTTATTCAATATTGTATTAGAAACGCTAGCCTCAGCAATAAGAGTCGAGAAAGAGATTAAAGGAATTAGAATAGGCAATGAGGAAACCAAACTATCACTTTTTGCAGATGATATGATGGTATACTTAGAGAACCCCAGAGATTCTACTAAAAAGATATTAGAAATAATTCATAACTTTAGCAAAGTTGCAGGATACAAAATAAATCCCCATAAATCCTCAGCATTTTTATACATCATCAACAAAATTCAACAGCAAGAGATACAAAGAGAAATTCCATTCAAAATAACTGTTGACAGCATAAAATATTTGGGAATCTATCTACCAAAGGAAAGTCAGAAATTATATGAGCAAAATTACAAAAAACTTTCCATACAAATAAAATCAGAGTTAAATAATTGGAAAAATATTACGTGCTCTTGGATAGCCCAAGCGAATATAATACAGATGACAATGCTCCCTAAACTCATCTGTTTATTTAGTGCTATACCAATTAGACTTCCAAGAAAATATTTTAATGATCTAGAAAAATAACAACAAAATTCATATGGAAGAACAAAAGATCGAGAATCTCAAGGGAATTAATGAAAAAAAAAATCAAATGAAGGAGGCCTAGCTATACCTGATCTAAAACCAAATTATAAAGCAGCAGTCACCAAAACCATTTGGTATTGGCTAAGAAATAGATTAGTTGATCAGTGGAATAGGTTAGATTTACAAGACAAAATAGTCAACTATAGCAATTTAGTGTTTGACAAAGATCCTAACTGTTCGGATAAGAATTCATTATTTGACAAAAAGTGCTGGGATAACTGGAAATTAGTATGGCAGAAATTAAGCATGGGCCCACACTTAACACCGTATTCCAAGATAAGATCAAAATGGGTCTATGATTTAGGCATAAAGAACGAGATTATAAATAAATTAGAGGAACATAGGATAGTCTATCTCTCAGACTTGTGGAGGAGGAAGAAATTTGTGACCAAAGATGAACTAGAGACCATTACTGATCGCAAAATAAAAAATTTTGATTACATCAAATTAAAAAGCCTTTGTACAAACAAAACTAATGCAAACAAGATTAGAAGGGAAGCAACAAACTGGGAAAACATCTTCACACTTAAAGGTTCTGACAAAGGCCTCATTTCCAAACTATATAGAGAATTGACTCTCATTTATAAGAAATCAAGCCATTCTCCAATTGATAAATGGTCAAAGGATATGAACAGACAATTTTCAGATGATAAAATTGCCACTATTGCAAACTGTTACCACTCATATGAAATTGTTCCAAATCAGTATTGATCAGACAAATGCAAATGAAGACAACTCTGAGATGCCACTACACACCTGTCAGATTGGCTAAGATGACAGGAAAAAATAATGACGAATGTTGGAGGGGATGTGAGAGAACTGGGGCACTGATGCATTGTTGGTGGAGCTGTGAACGAATCCAGCCATTCTGGAGAGCAGTCTGGAATTATGCCCAAAAAGTTATCAAACTGAGCATAACCTTTGATCCAGCAGTGCTATTACTGGGCTTATACTGCAAAGAGATACTAAAGAAGGGAAAGGGACCTGTATGTGCCAAAGTGTTTGTGGTAGCCCTGTTTGTAGTGGCTAGAAACTGGAAAAATGAATGGATGCCCATCAATTGGAGAATGTTTGGGTAAACTGTGGTATATGAATGTTATGGAATATTATTGTTCTGTAAGAAATGACCAGCAGGATGAATACAGAGAGGCTTGGAGAGACTTACATGAACTGATACTAAGTGAAATGAGCAGAACCAGAAGATCATTATATACTTCAACAACGATAGTGTATGAGGATATATTCTGATAGAAATGGATTTCTTTGACAAAGAGATCAATTCCAACTGATCAATGATGGACAGAAGCAGCTACACTCAAAGAAAGAACACTGGGAAATGAATGCAAACTGTTTGCATTTTTATTTTTCTTCCCAGGTTATTTCTACCTTCTGAATCCGATTCTGCCTGTGCAACAAGAGAATTGTTCAGTTCTGCACACATATATCGTATCTAGGATATAATGCAACATATTTAACATATAGAGGACTGCTTGCCATCTGGGGGAAGGGGAAGGAGGAAGGGGAAAATCGGAACAGAAGTGAGTGCAAGGAATCATGTTGTAAAAAGTTACCCTGGCATGGGTTCTGTCAATAAAAAGTTATTTTTAAAAAAAGAAAAGAAAGAAAAGAAAAAAAGGAAATATAAAAGAAAAAAGAAATCAGACAATGGAGCAAAATTCTAAATTTAAATCAGATTATTCATTCATAAAAGATAAAAAGTAAGCAGGAATGATAGATTAGAAAGTAAAAGCCAAATAATGTATTATCAATAAGTAATAAAATTGACCTATAGAAGATTCATGGAAATAAAAAAAAACTTTCAGCAAAAAGTATCCTGCTTCAGCTGAAATCAAGCCCCAAACTAAACATTATCTGAGGCAAGTTAGCCACAAAAATGAACATGCATTTTATAAAAGTAAAAGTTGGGAAGCTGTATTATGGATTAAGGTATTATCAACAACAGTTACTGCACCAAAAGAAGCCACAATGAATATACATCAAAAGGCACAAAATCCAAAAAAGTAAAGATAAAGGTAAGCAGATTTTGAAAGAATGAATGAAAATAAAATAATAAGGGACTTTTTTAAAGGCTAGACAAATACGATCTATTCAAACTTCACCCTCCTATACAAACAAAAAGAAAGAAAAGAGAAGATGGCTAAGGATTTAAGTGGAAATTTATAAATGGATTTGTTGTAATTATTAGATAGGAATAGAAAAGAGCATGCATATTTATCAGCTATGTGTGACATTTTTAAAAAACTGACCATGCATCTAAGCATAAAAAATTACCAAAGAAATGTTAAAAAGAAAAGCATTAAACATATCTTATCCTGATTGCAATGCAGCAAAACTTATGATCACTAAAGGGACTTTGAAGAAAAGATTGAAAATAATACACTAACTGATTTGATTCTAAAGAACTGGTGAATGAAGAACTGTTTTGTCATTCTCCTCTTGTCTAGAGTAAATAACTTTATTTGCATGAGCAAATCTTAACCATCCAGTAGCACATAATAATCATTATTATAGGCCAGAACTTGAAAAAAAAAGTGCTAAGTCACTGCAATTGATAGAGACAATGCTTCACACCTTCAAGAGAGTTCACACATTAGTTCACACATTGGAGTTCACACCTTTAAAAGAGTTCACAGCTTTCACACCTTTAGAGTTCACAACTTTAACAGAGCATATAAGGAGGAGCCCACCAAAGAACTGGGTGATTCACAAGTCAGGATTCAGTCAGGAGATTCACAAGTCAGAAGGACAAGACCACTAAAGGACAAGCCCACTAGAGGAGGAGCCCACTCTTGGAGACAAGACAGATTCATTCTAACTTTGACCTTTGTGCCGGCTGGAGACATATCGGAGAAGAGAGGCTGAAGTTGGCAGTGGCAAAAGACAAGTGGCAAGAGCTCTCAGAACCAAGGAGAGAGATAGACCTCTAAGAAAGCTAACTGGGCTATTTGGAAGGAGACAATAAAGGATCTGAATTTTTAACAGCTGGCTGCATTTGAAGTGATTGTTACTTTGAAGTGAACCCTAGGCTGCCTCCAGAAGCCCCCAAGAAACCTGCTCACAGAGAACATTTTAGAGTAGAGAACATTACATATTGGCGCCCAAACACCATGTCTGGTGATAGACACAATCCTGATTCCAGTGCAAAAGCCTCCAATCCTGATTCCAGTGGAAAAGCCTCCGATCCTGATTCAGTGGAAAAATCTGCTCGATCTAGAAATTAGGGTGAGGACAACAAGGAAACTTTGTTAAAGGGCTAAAGTAATATTTCACTTGAAATGAGACAGATGTTTACAAAACAGCCTTCTGTTTCTCTTCAAGGAAAATGTGTAGAGAGGATTGTCAAGGTTATGGATAGCCAAGGTTTGATTATAATTTGGGAGCAGATCACTGAACTTTTAGAAACTGTATAGGACATATCTCCTTGGTTCTCTATGGAAAAAGAATTAGATTTAGACAGGTGGAAATTAGTAGGAGAACAACTTTGTCAATTCTACAATAAAAATGGACATGACAATTTCCAAAGACACACTTAATACATTATAATTTAATAGAACTGGTTTTAGGAAATTATATTAAGTTACAGAATATGGAAAAAGAACAAGGAGTAGGAAGGGGAGGTGCCAACTAAACTAGGTGAAAAGGATGAAGCATCAGATAAGAATTTACAGCAGGAGAAATTAGAGTATTCCCAATCCCCTGACATACTTCCCTCAATTAACCCTTCATGGGTGGAGGGAGAAGGAGGAAGGGGAGAGGCAGTAACACAATCAGCGCCTCCTATGAAGCAGCCTATGACAAGATTAGGAAAGGCATTGGTTAAGGCAAAAAATGAGGGACAGGATGTATATGATTTTATAAATGCATATCCTGTGATTGAAGAAATTGACTCTGCAGGTCAAAAAAGGAGAAGATACACTCCTTTTGATCTGGAAAAAATTAAGGATTTGAAAAAAGGTTTCACTTTTTATAGGGCTACATCATGTTATATTAAGATGTTAATATATAGTTTGGCTTATGAAATCTTAAACCCGAGTGATTGGAAATCCATAGCAAGGCCATATTTAAAACCTGGACAAAACTTGTTGTGGCTTTCAGAGTATCATCAATTATGTAGGATTCAAACCAGATGCAATAGGCAAACAGGAGGTAATGTATAAGTCACTTTTGACCAACTAGCAGGTGAAGGTCAGTATGGAGAGAATTTAGAACAGATTAATTATCCCATAAAAGGGTATGAACAAATTTCTAAGGCTGCAATAAAAGCTTGGGATTCCCACCCTGGACAGAAAAACGGAGGTAAAGCCTTCAAAAAATTGAGCAAGGTCCCAATGTACTTTTTGTGGATTTTTGTGGGACATTTGCAAACATCTGTCACAAGAAACATTAGAGAAAATGCAGCTACAGAAATAATGACCAGACATCTGGCTAAGGAACATGCTAATGAGGTTTGCAAAAGAATTATATGGGGACTGCACAAAGATGCTCCTTTAGAGGAGATCATAAGACGCTGTGCCACAGTGGGCACAAATGCTTACTATATCCAAACTATGATGAACATGGGAAGACAGGGTCCCTCTTGGCAAGGGACTTCTAGAGAAACTTGTCAATGATTTCAGTGTGGAAAAATAGGACATCTGAGAACCCAATGCAAATACAGAGATAAGAGTGAGAGGACAGGGTGAGAGAATAAAACCCAAAACCCCATGTCCAAAATGCAACTGAGGCTTCCACTGGGTCTCAGAATGTAGATTGACCCAGGGAAAAGAGAGGCAGGGCCCAGCCACAAGATATCATACAAAAGACAGGTGGGGCATGATGGCAGCTGAGTTTACACCCAGAGAGTCTTTAGAAGGTCAGGACTCTGATGTGATCAATCAGCCAAAAAGTAATCACATGCCACAAACGGATTACATGATCAGTCAGTCAAAAAGCAATCAGATAGCAGAAAGGGATTAAAATTGGGGAGAATACAGGCTTTTTAAACCAACAGGACAGTGTCCAGTGCAAATAGCTCCAATGTAATTTCCAGGTGATGAGGAGAGAACTAGACAGTGGTGAATAGAAGGGAATTAGGTTAACTGCTTGGGAGAGAGGGTTTGCTTGTATGCCTACAGATGCAGAAGAAAACAGATGGGTGGCAATGAGCACCTGGAGAGAGACAGAAAAAGAGAAAAATCTTGAAACAAAGAGAAATCCTAAAAACAAAATTTGAAGGAATCACTGGATTCCCTAATACAAGATGAGACTGTTGTAGGACTTCAAAACTTGCAGGAATTATTGGATTCCTGGCACATGAACTAATGGACAATAGATTGGTTTTGGACTACTTCTAGGACTTCTGGACATGTATAATTCCTCATGGTGATTCATGTTATTTGTTACATCTCTATTAGCCTGTGTTATGTTACTATGTGCTTATGTAATTTATGTACTTATGTGTAATACTTCCCAAATTGATGGATTTATGTATACCAGTTTTAAGTGATCCCCTTCAGAAACTCCCTAATCTGATCTGATTTTGCATTTCCTCTGGTGTTTTCATCTCCCTTTCTGAGATGTCAAGGAGGGCATGATCACCTCCTTCTTATGGTGTTTCACTTCTATTTTGAGCAGTCATGGAAGGCATGATCGCCTCCTTTTTTGGGGTTCTCCTCACCTTGAGAAATCAGGGAGGTCATGACCATTTTATGTTCTAAATCAAAAGAAAATGGGAAATGTTATGGGCCAGAACTTGAAACAAGGTGCTAAATCATTGTAATTGATAGAGACAATGCTTCACACCTTTAAGAGAGTTCACAGCTTTCACACCTTTAGAGCTCACACCTTTAAGAAAGCTATAAGGAGGAGCCCACTAAAGGACAAACCCACTAGGACTTCAGGAGATTTACAAATCAGGATTCAGTCCAGAGATTCACAAGTCAGAGGGATAAGCCCACTAAAGGAGGAGCCCACTCTTGGACGCAAGACAGATTCATTCCAATTTCGACCTTTGTGCTGGCTGGAGACACATAGGAGAAGAGAGGCTGAAATTGGCAGAGGCAAAGGACAAGTGGCAAGAGCTCTCAGAGCCAAGGAGAGAGATAGGCCTCTAAGAAAGCTAACCAGGCTATTTGGAAGGAGACAATAAAGGATCTGAATTTTTAACAGCTGGCTGCATTTGAGATGATTGTTACTTTGAACTGGACCCAAGGCTGTCTCCAGAAGCCCCCCAAGAAACCTGCTCAAAGAGAACATTATATTTTAGAGAAGAGAATATTACAATTATCAATGGTAATATGCAGAGCATTTGACATACAAAGATGAAAGATGTGGATTGGAAGAAAAAGTGGAGGCAGGAAGACCACTGTGGAGGCTATTGAAAACTTCAGATAGAAATTGATGAGGGCTGGAATTTGTCCAGGGGAGTTGGAAGGAAGAGAGAGATAAGTTTACAGAGTTTAAAGTTACATGAATGTTACAGATATCCCAAAATGAATGGGAAATTGATGTCCAGAGAAAAGAAGGAACTTGGACAACATCCCGCAGGTAGCAAATGTCAGAATCAGGATTTTAATCCAGGTCTTCAGAATGGAAACAGAGGTGTTTGTGGTTTTATTGTTTTGTTTTGTTTTGTTTTTCTAGTGCACTGCTTTTCAGATATAAATAGCAATTTCATATTGTGATGTGACAGGGTCTCTCCATATTGTATCAATGCAAATAACTCTACCATTAGGGAAACTGTCACAGCAATTTGATTAGATGTGAGTTTTAAAGGAGGGAGAAGGTAAAAAATGTATTTCGTTGACTGGATGATTAAAAAATGGATGATGATATCAACTAAAATAGAGAAGGGAAGTTGGGACAACATGGAGAGGAAATCATGAAATCAGAGATTGCCTAGAATTTGATAGACTTGTCTATTATTCAGGTTCACAAACTGTCACAGTCTGTAATGTGACAAAGGATAGCCAAGGTCTGAAGAGCAACAGTTGTTTGCTTCATCAATCAATAAACATTAATTAATAACATACAAAGTATCAGGCTCTGTGTACACAGGTGGAGATCCCTCAAAAACATTCACGGTTCCTTTTCTCTGTCCATAGCAAAACAGTCTATGGGAGGAAGTAATGGCTCCTCACTCTCTGGAGGTGCTATCACTGGCATTGTGATTGGAGTACTGGCTGGAATAATTCTCATTGGGACCCTCATCTATATCCAGTTCTTCAGAAAGACTGAAAGGTAAAATGATGCTTCCTCTGGTTGTCCTTCCTTACAGCTGATCTTTCTGAATGGGGAAGGGATATCAGCATAATCTTCTTTATGCTCTCTTCTCTTTTGAAATTGATCTATCTCCCTTTCCCAAACTCTATGTTTCTATACAAATTCCTTTAGGTGGACTCCTTCTCTGGACTTTCATCCTATCCCATTCCTTCTGCTTGATTTCCTTTTCACAGGTATTCACTTCCACATTGGGAGAGAGACTAGAATTCCCTATTTTTCTTGGATCCTCAAAGAGACTGATTTCAACAAAGAGAGAGAATGGAAGTGACTACACTGAGACAGGAGATAAATTATTACTCACAACCTAGTGTGTAACTAAGTCAAAAAAAAAAAAAGGCACATCCACAGTGCATGGAGAAGATGAGTAGGTGACTAATACAACCTATTTGGAAAAAGAAAGTAACAATGAGGAGCTTATATTTAGAGATAAGGCATGAAGCCTGAGGGTATACAAAAACAAGCCTTTATTCTGCTCCAAAGGTCCCTTCTAGCTCAGGAAAATCTTTTACTTTTCTTGAGAATGACAATCCCACATGTCTATTCTTTCTGAAGGACCAGCAAACACCAGCTTTCAGAGAACCATTCAGCACGCAAATATGGTAAGTGAAGGCACTAAAAAATCAAAGCAGCACCTAGTGATTCCTTGGGAGAAATGGTTCCAACCATAATCTTTTTTGTTCAGAGAGAATCTATTAGCTATCCTTTTAATGAGGAACAACTCCTTTGCTTTTTCTTTGATCATGAAACCTCATACAATTCAATTCTGAAAATAGCTCTCCATTTGATTCATCTTAAACAGTATTTATTAACTTGTACATTGATTCATTGCTATCAAAGTGCCTAATATTTGGAGGACTAAGAATTAAGTTGATGTTTGTGCAGGGCCTAGTAATGGTGACTCTCCACATTCCCCTCCCTTTGCTATTACTCTGCTCACCTTCTGGCTTCACACTTAACCACTGTATAACCCTGATGAAACATCCTTCTGCCATAATTTACTCACATGTAGAAAGAGGGATGGAGTAGCTGGCTTCCGTGTTCCCTTCCACCTATCTTTGCTTTTAAATCACTGCTCAAATGCAAACTCTTCTTTAGCACTAAATGACCTAGGGCTGCCAGGGCCAAAAACTCATTTCCAAATAGCCAAGCAACTGATAATGAAGTAACAGAAATCGTCAAAAATGATCACCTCTGGTAGCACAGCTTTTAGGACCTCTGGGTCATCTCCTTGCTTTGATGAGTCAACAGACCCGGGCATTTAACCAATGTGCCACATTCCTTGCCCTCACTGAGCTTCTCTGTTCTCATCTCTAAGAGAGATTCAGAGATGAGTTGAGGTGTTAAGATCAGCCCCATCTACACTCAGACTGTGGAAGGTCAGTGCTTTGAACCAAAGATCTGAGTGAGCCCATCCCATCATAAAGTTTTAGAACCTCAAAACCATAGATGAGAGAGACCCTGGAATTTCTTCTTTAGGCAATTTTCTCAAATATGTCCCCCATATCTGTAAGATTCTCCTAAATTCTCTTAAGCTCCTGGCTCTGGGATTTCTATTGAGTGCCAGCTACTATCACTCCTTCCCCAAGAAGCCTTTCCTGATTCCCCTTCATTCTTGTGCTTTCCCACTGTTGATCATCTCTCCAATAATCCAATCTACCATGTTGGTACACAGTTTACAAGTTGACTTAGCCTTTAGACTACAATCTCTTCAAGAGCACTGATTGCCTTCCACATTTCTTTGTATGCCCAATGCTTAGCACAAGACCAGCCGTGTGATGGGCACTAAAGGAATGCTTATTGACTGACTTTCTGTGAGGGAGATAGGAAAGAAGGAATCCTCCTCTGTCCTCTTCATCTATTTCCTGGGTGAATAGGGATTGGAAAGAGGAAGATATAGTCCCTCGTGGAATTCAGGCTCATTATACAGCAAGGAAATCTTTCTGTGTTTCTCTCCCTCCAGGTGAACATAACACCCTGTATGAAAACACTATTGATCTACCAGGGTCAGCTCTGCCTGCACAGGTAAGGACACAAGGTCTCCTTCAATCACTTCTAGGACTTTGGGTTGTCTATTAGGGAATGTAAAGGGGCCTCTTTGTGCATACATGGAGATTCTTCCTGGCCTGCACTCTTAAGCTTTTAATGTGCCTGAGAGACTGCAGGATCACTAGAGGATCCTGATGAGCAGGAGACTGTCTGAAGGAAAGCAAAAAGATGGGTAAGCATTCCTAGCATTGTGAGGAGATCTGCTTGGGGAACTGTCCGAAGAGAAGAAAAAGTTTGGAGGGGATGAATGAGGAGAGTAAATTGGGACTTGATCACGTCTTGAGAGGCACAACATGTGAGGGAGAGACCAGACTTGATTTTAGTTCCAGAACTGGAAAGCAGGAAAGAAGGAAGGGTTAAGGTGGGAATATTCAGTTTGGCAGTTCCAGAGTGACAGGATCAAGTTCTGGAGAGCTTATTTTGTGGATCAGTCATGGAAGGTAGTGAAGAGCAGTCTAGGAAGTTAGTTAATCATAGCTGGAGTCCAAGACTTTATTGATGAGCATCTGCTGATGTTACTACCAGTAAAGACAGAGAGGATTTTTACAGACGGACTTCCAAGAACAAAAAGCATGAATCTTTCTAGGATTTCTGTACAATATCTATTACAGAGTATTGCTAAATAAGTATTTGCTGAATACATGGAGGTGGACCGGGCCACCTGGGACATGGCACCCTACTCTACATTGAGAGTATCCAGGAAAGATTAGACAGTGGCTTGCCATATGATTTTTAGAGTACTTTGGTCTTAGGGTCTGAGTCAGACTAGATGATCTTGGAGATCCCTTCTAATTCAGGGAATCCATCACTGTGAAATTTCTAGGACCCCTTCTGATTGTCACATGTCATAAGATTCCTTCTAGATCAAGCATTGTCTGTTCTATGTTCCTTTCCAGCTATGACTTTGGAGGCTGTTACTAACAATTGTTTCCATTTCCACAGGGCTGGGCTCCTTCCCCATCTGTTCCTGAAGTCCCATATGACAGTCCCTATGAGGTATGTGCTCAAGTAGAGGTCAAGCCTCTCTCCTGGTAACTAAGGATAAACTTGCTGATGGGACAGAGAACAGGAACAAGGCCAGAATGGAGGGTACTGAAGACATGGTTTGGAGGGGTAAAGGTCCTCCTAGTCAAAACTTCTATTCTGGGATTCCAGTGATATCTTTTCTCTCTATCTGCAGGCATTGGGCATCTCCAGAGAGGGCACTTATGAGAAGACTCTTCCCTGGAAGAAACCTGAAGCATAAGGAAGAGGGAAAAATCCCTAGGGATGTTGTTACAACCCTTCTGTCACCCTTCATTAAAGAGAGTTCAGAGACATGTCTCAGAGAAGAAAGCAGGGACACTGTGGTCAATGGGGAAAACCAAGTGTGAGAGAGAGAAAGAGGTTGGATTTGGGGGAAAGAGAGACTTCCAGGAACCCAAGGCCCTCAGATGTCCCAGAAAGGATCAAGAGGAATGAAAAGAGTCGGAGCTATGTGCCTGCCATATCAAAAGGCAAGGCAGTCTGTGGAAGGAGTTTAAGGACATGCTCTATTGCTCCCCAAGTGGTTCAGTATTTTGAACATCAGCACATTTTCCCATATTCTTTAGCCCCTTTATTGACATTAAAAATCCTTTTGGAACGTTCTACATGATTTCCTATTGAATCTGGAAATAGAAAATCCATTATATCTGCATTGTAATTACATGTGATTCTCAGCACCAAAGAGTTCATGGTCTTAGGCTTCTGAGCTCAACATGATCTCAAGGTTGGACCAAATCATCTGGGTCCAGCAGAAGCAGAAATGGGTCGATGGGGAATTTCCTATACTGTATGAAGAAAGCCAGTCCCAGAAGGACAATGGCAGTTGCAAAGTATATGACTGCTCATGCCCCAAAGAATTGCCAGGATTGGACGCTAATGACAGTGACCCTAAGGGGCTGGTGGTGAACTCTACTCATGGAGTACTTCCAAAAACAAAAAAAAAAACTTCCAGAGGAAGGAAGACAGAGAGGAGGCTTATCATTAATTTCTCCTTAAGGACACTTTAACACATGGCTCCAAACCCCCTGTAGCCCAAAATCTTGTCCTACTAGGACACTCTTTGAAGACTTCTACATAGAAGGAGCAGGGAGTTGTATCCTCACCCAGACATACACTTTACCTGTATTATGTATGCCTAAGGTCTTTAGAACCAGATCTACACTTGAATCCCTGTTTTTCTGTTTCTTCCTCGGTGACCCTGGTTAGATCACTGCTACCATTGTCCCTCAAAAGTCTTTCCAGAACCATAATTCAAAAGTATCAGTTCTGCAGTGCTCTGTTTCCCTACAGTCTAACATTCACAGACATACATTGTCACTGGAAAAACCACATCTCTGAGTATAAGAACCTTTGTCAGCAAGGTGATAGCTTTGCTTTTTGGTTTACTGTACAGATTTGCCATATCTTTTCATCCAAGTAGGAAGTATCTTTTATTGTAATGGCTGAAGTCACTATCTGCAATGATCTTTGAACCCAAGAATATAACATGCAAAGTGCTACTCTTTCTTCTTACTCTATTTGCCTGACATTTTGCATTTTTATACTTTGTATACAAGTTAAATAAGCAAGGTGACAATATACAATTTTGTAACCCTCTGTTCAACATCTTGAATCAATCAGTTATTCCTTAGTTTTGACCCACAAATAGGTTCCTCATTGACATTAATTCATTTAAAAATCTGAATCCCCATTGTAAACATTTTTTCATGGGCGGAGGGGAAGAGCTCATACTCCCATAAATTTGAGGACTTGGCACAATTTCTTGTGATCCACACTCAAAGGCTTTGATATAATCAATGAAGCAAAAGTTTTCCTGAAACTCCCTTGCTTTTTCAACAACTCAGCAAATGTTGGCAAAATCCCATCTAGTTCTTCTGCCTCTTCAAAAACAAGCCTGCTCTTCTGATAAATCTTAGTTCACATGCTGTTGAAGCCCAGTTTGCACAATTTTAAGCATAACTTTCCTGCTGTATGAAATGAACACAATTTTTAGTTGACAATTCAGAGGAAGACAGCTTTAGTTGACTTCATTTTTTCCTGCATCTCAGCTATGTGGGATCCTCTCAGATGCCAAAATAAAATGCCTCAGTAAGGACACTGACATCTTGGATTAACATTCACAATCCCACTGTGAATTAGGCACTCTGGATAGGCTGTAACCTCTGTAGTAGCTGGTGAATGGGGAATCAGGACATGTTTATTGATTCCAATCATATCTACTATATAATACACCTGCTCTAGAAAGAGTGTAAAATAAAATCTTTTTCCTGGATTCATCAGTGAGTTGATGAATTTCTTGGTAAAACATTTTGGTTTTTTACTGCAGACAAAAGGAAGATAGATAAGGGAAATATTAGAAAGAGTGGAATAAGGTTTTGGATGTCATTGGTAAGGGAAGTGTGTTAATTGGGGTAGATTAAAACCTACTATATATTACCATTATTAAAATGCATGTCAGTAGATTAATTGTCAATAATGACTCCATAATATGAAATGCCTGAAATAAATATCCCTTGAGTCACTTGTGATAATGTAGTGCTTGGGCACAGAGCAAATATTATGTTAATGTTATCTTTTTTATTGTTTCTTTAATTAGATTTCATTGCTTTCTACTTGACAACTTTATAAGGCGTGGACTGACTTAAATGAACATTTTAAGAAAAATGTTGGCAACTGAATGGAAGCAACAATTGAGATCTAAAAATAGTGAATATCCCTTCTCGAGAATAAGATAGAGAGATCATCTCAATAGATGCAGAAAAAGCATTTGATAAAATCCAACATCCATTCCTATTAATAAAAACACTTGAGAGTATAGGAATAAATAGACTTTTCCTTAAAATAATCGGTAGCATTTATTTAAAACCATCAGTAAGCATCATATGTAATGGGGACAAACTGCAACCGTTCCCAGTAAGATCAAGAGTGAAATAAGGTTGCCCACTATCAACATTACTATTTAATATTGTATTAGAAATGTTATCTGTGGCAATAGGAGTAGAGAAAGTGATTAAAGGAATTAGTGTAAGTAATGAGGAAACCAAAATATCACTCTTTGATGATGATATGATGGTATACTTAGAGAACCCCAGAGATTCTACTAAAAAGTTATTAGAAATAATCCACACCTTTAGCAAAGTTGCAGGATACAAAATAAACCCACATAAGTCATCAGCATTCTAATATATCACTAACAAAATCCAACAGTTAGAGTTACAAAGAGAAATTCCATTTAAAGTGACTACTGATAGTATAAAATACTCAGGAATTTACCTACCAAGGAAAAATCAGAAACATTATGAGCAAAACTATAAAACACTTTCCACACGAATTAAGTCTAATATAACCAAGTGGAAAAATATTAAATGCTCTTGGATAGGGCAAGCAAATATAATAAAGATGACAATACTACCTAAAGTAATCTATTTATTTAGCGCTATACCAGTCAGACTCCCAAAAAACTATTTTAATGACCTAGAAAAAATAACAACAAAGTTCATGTGGAAAAACAAAAGTTCAAGAATTTCAAGGAAATTAATGAAAAAAAAATCAAATGAAGGTGGCCTAGTTGTACCAGATCTAAAATTATATTATAATGTAGCAGTTACCAAAACTATTTGGTATTGGCTAAGAAGTAGATTAGTTGATCAGTGGAATACGTTAGGTTCAAAAGACAAAATAGTCAATAATCTGAATACTCTAGTGTTTGACAAACCCAAAGACCCCAGCTTTTGGGATATGAACTCACTGTTTGACAAAAATTGCTGGGAAAATTGGAAACTAGTCTGGCAGAAACTAGGCATTGACCCACACTTAACACTGTACACCAAGATAAGGTCAAAATAGGTTCATGACCTAGGTATAAAGAATGAGATTATAAATAAATTAGAGGAACACAGGATAGTTTACCTCTCAGACCTGTGGAAGAGGAAGGAATTTAGGACCAAAGAAGAGCTAGAGATCATTACTGATCACAAAATAGAAAATTTTGATTATATCAAATTGAAAAGTTTTTGTACAAACACAACTAATGCAGACAAGATTAGAAGGGAAGCAATAAACTGGGAAAACATTTTTACAATCAAAAGTTCTGATAAAGGCCTCATTTCCAAAATATATAGATAATTGATTTTAATTTATAAGAAATCGAGCCATTCTCCAGTTGATAAATGGTCAAAGGATATGAACAGACATTCTCAGATGAAGAAATTGAAACTATTTCAAGCCATATGAGAAGATGCTCCAAGTCATTATTAATCAGAGAATTGCAAATTAAGACAACTCTGAGATACCACTACACACGTGTCAGAATGGCTAGAATGGCAGGGAAAGATAAGGTGGAATGTTGGAGGGGATGTGGGAAAACAGGGACACTAATACATTGTTGGTAGAATGGTGAATACATCCAGCCATTCTGGAGAGCAATCTGGAACTATGCTCAAAAAGTTATCAAACTGTGCAAACCCTTTGACCCAGCAGTGCTACTACTGGGCTTATAACTCAAAGAGATCTTAAAGAAGGGAAAGGGTCCTATATGTGCAAGAATGTTTGTGGCAGCCCTCTTTGTAGTGGCCAGAAATTGGAAACTGAGTAGATGCCTATCAATTGGAGAATGGCTGAATAAATTATGGTATATGAATATTATGAAATATTGTTGTTTGGTAAGAAATGACCGACAGGAGGATTTCAGAAAGGCCTGGAGAGACTTACATGAACTGATGCTGAGTGAAATGAGCAGAACCAGGAGATCATTATATACTTCAACAACAATACTATATGATGATCAATTCTGATGGACTGGGCCATCTTAAGCAATGAGATAAACCAAATCAGTTCCAATGGAGCAGTAATGAACTGAACCAGTACACCAAGCAAAAGAACTCTGGGAGATGACTAAGAACCATTACAATGAATTCCCAATCCCTCTATTTTTGCTTGCCTGCATTTTGGTTTTCATTCACAGGCTAATTGTACAATATTTCAGAGTCCGATTCTTTTTGTACAGCAAAATAACGGTTTGGTCATGTATACTTACTGTGTATCTAATTTACACATTAATGTATTTAACATCTACTGGTCATCCTGCCATCTGGGGAGGGGGTGGGGGAAGGAGGGGAAAAATTGGAACAAAAGTTTTGGCAATTGTCAATGCTGTAAAATTACCCATGCATATCACTTGTAAATAAAAAGCTATTAAAAATTTAAAAAAAGAATAAGATAGAGAGGTTGTCTTGGAAGAGCATATTAGATGTAATCAAGATATAATGTCAATGTTAATGAGATAAATGACTTTCTGTATAAGGTGATTTGGAAATACATTCATCTCAAATGAAGCTACCTCAGTTAGTCATGGTTTTGATTGGTAAAGGGCTTCTTTCAAGTTTCCAAAACTGATACTGTTTATGGTATTGTAGTGTATCTAAATTTTCTTATAATGCATATAATTTGAAGACTATCAGCTATGTTGATAGAAAAACAATTTCTCTTATAATCTACATTTCTCCTTAATCTAAATTAAGAATTTTATCTTAGGGGGCAGCTAGGTGGTGCAGTGAATAGAACACAAGCCCTTAATTCAGGAGGAGCTGAGTTCAAATCTGTCTCAGACACTTAACACTTCCTAGCTGTGTGACCCTGGGCAAATCACTTAACCCCAATTGACTGAACAAAAAAAAAGGAAAAAAAAGAATTTTATATTAAAAGAAGGTTAAAACGAACCCATTTTTTAACAGACAACTGTTGTTATTTTATCAGCCCTGCTGACTATGTGCTATAATATAATAGGTGTTTTCACTAAGAACTTAAACTTCAAATTATACCTATATTTAAGAGAAAGTTTCACCTATATTTATTTTGCTATCATTTATGAAAATTATAAGATCATTAGTTAAGTTATTGGAAGTCATTGTTATGTTCCCTTGGGGAAGTTATGTATATGCTGAACCAACTTAGTCTTACAACAAAGGCTTGCTTCCATTCAGCTGCTGACATTTTCCTTAAAGTGTTCCTTTAAGGTCACTTCAAGAACACCATAAACCTGAGAAGGAATCTCAAGAAATAAAATTCAGGGTCCCCAAAAAGTTTTCTCCTCAAACAATAGTCTGACTAATCACAGTAGATTTGGAGGTGATTGCTATCAGCACCATCAAGTTATTCAAACAGATTAGCTTACAGATAAAATAGAGTAGCTCTTCTTTTTTGTTTAAGAAGTGGACACCACACACACATAAACACACAAACACACACACATACAAGAGGTAGAGCAATTAATATAGTCATTGATCGTTGTCTCATAGGTATCTAAGCTATTCCAGGGATCCACCACTCTATTTCTTAACCAGTATCAAAGGATTTGATGACTGTTGCTTTAAAATACAGTTTTAGATCTGGTACTGTTAGGCATCATCCTTTGTAATTTTTTCCCATTAATTCCCCTGATATTCTTGACTTTTTTCTTCCAGATGAATTTTGTTATTTTTTCTACTTCTATAAAATAATGCTTTGGCAGTTTGATTGGTATGGCACTGAACAAGTAGACAAATTCAGGTAGAATTCTCATTTTTTTACATCACCTCAGCCTACTCCTGAGCAACTGATATTTTTCCAGTTGGTTAGATCAGACTTTCTTTGTGTGAGAAGTGTTTTGTATATTGGGTTGTCTTGGGAGGCAGAGGCCCAAATATTTTATTTTGCATACAGTTATGCTGCTGCATTTTGTCAGTAAATATATAAAAATGCTGACCATTATTTGGTTTTTTTGAATGAGAGTTTATTTTAAACATTCCTTTCTTTTAAACTTTGAGTTTCAGATGCTCTCCCATCTTTTAACCTCTCACCCATCTATCCAGAAAATAAACAATATAATATCAATTATACAGTACATGTGAAATCTTGCCAAACATATTTCTATACCAATCATTTTGCAAAACAAAGCAAGTAAGAAAATTATAGTTTAATTTGCACTTGGAGTTTTTCAGTTCTCTCTCTGATGATGGATAACACTTATGGAATAAGTCCTATGATATTACCATGGATCTCTATGTTGATCACAGTAACCAAGTCTGCCACAATTGATCATCATTACAACATTGACATTACTGTGGACAGTGATTTCCGGGTTCTTCTCACTTCACTTTTTATCAGTTCATTAAAGTCTTGTGATGTTTCTTTTTTCTAAAACTACAGCCTCTCATCTTTTTTACAGTGCAATAATACTGATTCTATCACAATCCTATATCTCAATTTCTTTAGCCATTCTGCAGTTCATGAGCATCTTGTGGGTTTATTTTACATCCTAGAACTTTGCTAAAGCTGTTTATTGTTTCAAGTAGATTTTGAATGATTCTTTAGAATTCTCTAAATATGCCAACATATCATCTGCAAAGACTGATAGTTTTATTTCCTCCTTTCCTATTTTAAACCCTTTATTTCATTTTTTTCTTTTCTTATTGCTAAAACCAACATGTCTAGTACAATATTGAATAACAGTGGTGATAAGGACCATCCTTGTTTCATTCTTGATCTTACTGGGATATGTCTCACTTCTCTCCATTACAAATAATCCTTGGTGATACTTTATATAGATGCTGCTTATCATTTTAAGGAAAACCCCCTTTATTTCTATGCTTTCTAGGGTTGTTAATAGAAGCAGGTGCTATATTTTGTCAAAAACTTTTTCTGCATGTATTGAGATTATCATATGATTTCTGTTAGTTTTGTTATTGACAGGATCAATTATGACAATAATTTTCCTTATATTGAACCAGCCCTTCATTCCATAAATCTCTCTTGGTCATAGTATATTATCCTGATGATAAACAGTTGTAATCTCTTTGCTAATATTTTATTTAAAATTTTTGCTTAATATTCATTAGGAAGATTGATCTGTAATTTTCTTTTTTTATTGTAGCTCCTCCTGGTTGAGGTATGACTACCATATTCGAGTCATAGAAGGATTTTGATAGGAGTCCTTCTTTACCTATTTTTCCAAATAGTTTACATAGTATTTGAATGAATTGTTCTTTAAATGTTTTGTAGAATTCACTTTTAAATCCATCTGGTCCTGGAAATTTTTTTAGGGAGTTTATTTGTTATCTGCTGGTCTTGGGCTTTCCAGAATCCAGACACCAGTACCTGGAATTGTTATCTCTTCTTGTGAATGGATGGTGATGATACAAGGAGACAGAGAGGCAGTTGATATTTTCTGACCTTCTCATCAAGAGGCTGTTACATTGTCTGACCTCTCTCTTCTTCCCTCTGCCTCCAATTTAATTCATTCCAAGTCCACAAGCAACACCTGTGTCAGTAAAGGCTGCCCCACAATTCCCTCCAGTGTCACAATCTACAGCTGTGGAGTCTTTCAGAGAATTGACCTGCCTTTTCACCCAGGCATGGTCCTTAACATTTGTTGATGGTTTATTCAATTTCTTTTCCTAAAATGAGGCTATTTAACTAATTTCCTTTCTCCTCGGTTAACTTGGGCAATTTACAATTTTGTAAATATTCGTACATTTCAATTAGAATGTCAAATTTGCTGGCATACATTTAGGTAAAATAGTTTCTACTTATTGCTTTCATTTCTTTTTCATTGGTAGCAAGTTAACCCTTTTTATTTTTGATGCTGGTAATTTGTTTTTTCTTTCTTCTAATCAAATTAAACAAAGTTTTATCTATTTGGGGGGGGGGTTTCCCATAAAACCAACTCTTACTTTTATAAATTAGTTGAACAGTATTCTTAGTTTCAATTTTATTGATCTCCTTTGAGTTTCAGAACTTCTAATTTGGTATTTAGTTGAGGGATTCTTATTTCTTCTTTTTCTATAGTTTTTTAATGGCATTCTCAATTCATTGATCTTTTTTATCTATTTTATACATAAAGCTACTGAGAGCTAAGAAATTTTCCCTAAGAACTGTATTGGCTGCATCTCATAGGTTTAGTATGTTGTCTCATTATTGTCATTCTCTTTGATGAAATTATCAGTTATTTCTATGATTTCTTGTTGACCCATTTGTTCTTTAGAATTAGAATGTTTAATTTATATTTTTTCTATCTTTCCCTGGGTCTTTATTGAATATAATATTTATTGAACCATGATCTGAAAAAGGAAGCATTTACTATTTCTGCCTTCCTGCATTTTTGAGGTTTTTTACATGAGATTTTTATGTCCTAATACATGGACAATTGTCATGTAGGTGCCATGTGCTGCTGGGAAAAAGGTGTATTCTTTTCTGTCCCTATTTAATTTTCTCCAGAGCTCTATCATGTCTAAGTATTCTAGGATTCTGTTAATCTCCCTAGCTTGTTTACTGTTTCATTCTGAGATAGAGAGGTTGAGACCCCCCACTTTCACAGTTTTACTGAATATTTCTTCTTGTAAGTAGCTTAACTTCTCTAAGAATCTGAATGCTCTACCATTTGGTGCATATACAATTAGTATTAATACTACTTCATTGTCTATGGTACAGTGTTAACAAAATGGAGTTTTTTCTTCCTTATCTCTTTTAATTAAATCTTAGATCAGAATTTCTATCCCTGATTTTCTTTCTTCTTTTTGCTTCAACTGATGCATAATAAACTCTGCTCCAGCCTGTTACCCTCACTTTGTATTTCTCTGTTTCAAATGTGTTTCTTGTAAACAACATATTGAAGGATTCTGTTTTTTAATTCACTCTGCTATTGGCTTCTGTTTTATATGAGACTTCATTCACACTTACAGTTACGATCACTAGTACTAGATTTCCCTACATCCCACTTTCTCCCTTGTATATATATTTTTAATTTTTTTTAAATTGTGAGATCCAAATTCTCTTCCTCCTCTCTCCCTTCCCCATCATTGAGAAGAAAAGCGATTTGATATAGGTAATATATAACATAAAGGTTAAAATCAAGAAATAAGCTGGAAAATGAGCAAATGACAAAAGGAAAAACTGCCTGTTTAACCAAGAATGTCCAAAGCTCAAATAGTAAAATTCAGTCATATGGGAATCAGTACTTAGATAATTGTGAGAAACAAATTTGTCCAGATGAAAGGTGGAAGGTGGGCAATGCAGGGGGCAGGACTTTGATTATTGGCAGCTGGGTGTGCTGAAACACCAGGTAAATTTAAGAATTGCTGTCTTCCCTACAGCCCTGTGACATCACCAGAAGTTATTTTTCCTCATTTTGTAGAAGGAAAAGGAGATTGAGAGAGACCAAAGAATTTTTTCAGGGTCAATACGACTGGCAAATATGGCCCCAAGGAGCAGAGAGCCTCAGTATTTTGAGTCAGAAGGTAGAGATCAGCATATTGTGGGAAATGGGTTGTGGGGAGAACATCACTGACTCTATTTCATCCTCTTTTTGTTGTTTTTGTAGTCCTTTCCCTTTCTGCATGATACTGCTATGTCAGTACTGAATGCTGCCTCCTTTTCCCCTTATTACTTTAAAATTACAGAAGAAAATTCTTGACACTCTGAAAACTATCAAGAATTCATCTCTTTCTCTTCTCTTAAAAAGCCTGCATTGAAAATATTGATTAACCAACTGATAAAGAAGGAACTGTTTTCTTTGCCCCCGTCAATGCCTGTGCTAAAGATACCTTCTTTCCTTTATACCAACTTAAACATCCTTTTTTTGCCTAAAGAGATGACATTTTCTGCATCCCAGCCTACTATATCTTACCCAAACTGTTATCCTGTGTAGCAAATGGGAAGAGAGGATGTACATTTTATGTGTGTGTGTGTGTGTGTGTGTGTGTGTGTGTATGTATATATGTATATATATATTTAAACATAGACCTATATAATGCACACATGTGTATGTGTGTGTGATCTGTGGAATTGTGAAACACACATATACATCATCTACTGTTTGTGTGTGAGTCACACTCTTGAATAGGTAAACTGCAGTTTTCCTATCTGTCTGTATCCTGTGCTGGCTTCTTTGGGCAGTAGTTAGTGTAAGAAAAAATACATCTTACCAAGAACTCCACTGATCACTGATGAATGCAGGGAAAATTTATTTTACATTCTTGCAAGAAACACACTTTTGGAACCATAAAGGCAGAGTTTTATTTTTTATCGTGAAGCACAAATCCCTTCTCTGATTCTCCATTAACTGGATTTTTACAGAAATTACTGAATGTGAATCTCCATCTCTCTTTACATAGCCAGTCCCCAGTCCCTGGTGCTTACTTTCTTATCTAGAAAGATAACTATGAAGATCAGGGCAAAATCCAAAGGATTTTTTTTTCAAATCTTAGATCACCACCCCTGTTTACATAAACCAGTCCCTGTCCCCAAGGAACTTGCATTATTATATGGGAAGATAACCTGAGGAGGCAAAGTTCAGAAGGCTCCTGTTCTTAAGGGTTCCTGAAAACTTTGCCCTTGATTATGGTTTTTGTGGGTTTCATTTCTTCAATTTAATTTCCATAACTTTGTGGAAACGAAATCCACATCCATTTCTCCTAATTTCCCCATTATTATTTGGTTTACATATCATTTTTTTTAATTCCTCAAATTTGGCTAATACTTTTTGCATCCTGCTTCCTAAAAATCATTTAACCTCTGCACAGATCTCCTTATACAGGATGGGATAATTAGTCCCTACATTCTCTGCTAATTTTTCTGACAGGGCTATACTAGGAGCAAGACTATCTCCACACGGTCCTCCTTTTTCTGCCAACAATCTGTACAGTCACCCTATTTTTCCATGCTATTCCACTAGTGGCATCTAATTGCTCTACCATTGCCTTCACTGCCTCTCTGGTATAATTTCTCCAATAATAGTTACCCAGCAGAATAGGAATGACCCAAATCCAGAACTAACTTGATTTCTAACCTTGAATTCACCAGGTTCTAACTTTGACTTAATTCTTCCTGATTTGGTCTAACTTTTGTCTTCAAATGCTAAAGGTAAAAGGAATAGTCAATTGGCTCAGGACACAGGCGCCCACTCAGTTCCTGGGCAATGCAGGTTTGAGAGCGCTACCTCAACAATATTGCCCAAGATTTGCTTGGAGTATGCTTATCTCTGGGGAACTGTCAGAGCTACCCTCAGTTATAATCCATACTCAGGTACATATTATACTGTCTATAGGTTTTGGAATCTTTCACCCTGCCATGAGAAACAAACTGAGGGATTACCAGAACTAGGATGAGGAGCTGGTATATCCTGGGTTATTTCCTCACAGAAGGGAATAGGTGGAACAACAAAGCGCTGCAATTCTCCTCAGGGGTACTATGTTGGGAGCAGAAGGATCACACATTTTAATTAACCCTCATGTTTTTCTATCCCCATGGGGAATGGCACTATCTGGAGTATGGGGCAAACAGTAGCACAGGCATAGAAATTGCTTTAATTCTGACTCTTTACAAAGTACTTTACCAATTCTACCAGGCATTGGTGTCTATCATTTGCCTTAAGTCCTTGACTTTCACCTGTGGCTTAAGAACCACAGGACATTTATACTTATTACATCTATTTCCAAACCATATGTTTGATTAACTCTTTGATCTTTGATCTTTGAGCATTTTCTAAACGTCATACCCTTGTAGAAACCAAACATTATTCCAAATTGGACAGGGAGTTCTATATAATACTTTCTCCATCAGGGCACAAATACTTATTGTAACTAACTGTTTGTGACTAACCAAGCCTCCACATTCTGTGGTTTAACAAGCATCAAACTGAATTGTTTGTGGGTTACCTTTTTCACTAATGTTAACCCAAATCTTAACCTCATGTCCCCCATCTTAAGTCCCAAATACCATTGCAGCAGAGGAGGAGCCTGAATAGTGTATAAGCTTCCCCCTTCATGGGGTCAATAAACTCCTTACTGGGAACCTACTCACACATTGAGTAGTTTGGATTCTATTCACCTACCGTACAAGTTCCTCCTCAAACCAATTTGATTGCCTGATCATTATATATATATCACCAATTGTTACATCACCATAATATCACCAACTGCCCCTATTCCTTTGAGGAAACAAAAGCAGGATTTTGGAGAAATGGTCTTTGGTATTTGTTCTACGAAAAGCTAGACAGCTTTTTAGATGTGAGGCATTCGTCAGCCTCATCTGCTCCTTGGCCCCAGTATGCCTCTGGTGGGGCTTCTAGTTACTGTCCCTAGTAACCTCCATAGTAACTCCATTTTTGTTTCTTTGTTTTTTTTTTTTATTTTGATCTTTGCATTTTTAATCTTCTTGTAAGAGCTGCTTCTTCCAGACCCCAAGCCATGAAATTTCAAGTATTTGGTCAACCTGAAATCACCTGGTACCTGATTCTGACATTCAGCACTCCCTGGATTCTGCTGATACCATCTACAAGTCACACGTCTCCCCTCCTCAGTCTGGACTCCGCTAAGCAGGGCTAGCTCTATGCCCCTTATCAGTCGGAAGCAGTTCCAGAAGATGAGACCTTTGTTCCTTTGTCCCAAATAAATTTGTCTCTGAATTTGGTCCAGACCTGAATTTGGGTCTGGCCTACTTAAGATGGGAATGATGGTATAATGGTCCCGAGGCCATCGGGCCTAGATATAGCTATAGTTCCATGGAAAACTGCCTTCCAGCTACCAATCTATTGGTCTGCAATGACAGGGTTTCCAAGACAAATGGTAAGAGTTGGATTCAGGATCTCTGATTCCTGCTCATTGCTTTAAGCAACATTATCCTATTATCTGCTTGCTTCCTTACATGATGCATTTAATGACTAGAATAGTTCAAGATTTTTTATCAAAAATGGTCTCAGCAAAAACTTCCACTGATGTGTGGGTGTTGGTTCTAAATGATAAAAGGTGAGTTCATACTGTAGAGAGAGACAAGTCTGAAGGCCTTGATAATGAGGATCTCCAAGTGGAAGAAATGTGTCAGGATTGGTGTGAGAAATCTTCAAAAGTATGAAATAAAGAGGAAGAAATAAATGGGACCAGGTGAAGATTTCTCAGAGGCTATAGGAGGTTAAGCTAAGTTTCAGGAAGCCATGCGATCCCTATTCTCAGAGGGCTATAGGGCAGAAAAGGTCAAACCTGAGGTCTACGCTTCAGGAAGTCATGTAACACAAAGGAAGTTGTTGACCATTGGTCAATGGTTATTTCCTTTTCAGTCCATCCAAGCAATTTAAAAATAGACAGGAAGGGGAGGTATATCCATGTCTTTTCTGTTTTATATAATCCATTTTCTGTTTCTTCAATGCACCAAACACCATGCTGGACTGTCCAATTGATGTGCTTGGACTATTTCTTGCAAGGAAAAAACCAAATGCTTTCTGTTTGTATCTAGAAATGCCTCCAAGCAGTCACTTGGGGTTGGGGTGATCTTGCACCCCATCCCACACAAGGGTCCTCAGAAATATTCCAAAAAAGCTTATCCTACAGCCTTCAGCTTGGCCAAAATTTGAGGCAGTTGAGTTAGAGAGTTCTGCTCACTCTTGTGAGTGAGCACTTTGAAATGGCAGTGCTAAAGAATAGCTTATAGGGAAACAGCAATGGGGATGTCACCTGAAATTAGGGTACTTTTGCTCTAACAATCTGATTTGATAATTTTATGGCCTCAGAATAGTCCTACAAACATTGCTGAGTATTAGATAATCTGCTAGTCAGAGATAACCAAATTCCTGAGACAATACTGAACAGACCACTCCTCCTTTCTAACTCTAGGCCATAAAATTAACATATCAGTGACAAGAAGAACTGGATAAATTTGTCTCCTTGCTCCTGGTTCTTTGCTAAATTCTTTTGACACTTAGCCCACTTCAGTTGGTGTTACACACACACACACCAGAGATGGTAGAATTACAGAATGGAAGGAGCCAAACCCTACTGAACATGCCTCCCCATTGCAGTGTTTGTCCAGGCTCTGCTTGAATACTTCCAGTGACAGGAAACTTACTACTTCATGAAGCAACGCAATCCAACCTGAACAGCCAATTGTTGGGAAGGTCATGCTGAGCTGAAATCATTAGAATTTCCTAGAACTGCATGCATGGTTTTCCCTTTGAGGCTTTCCTCTTCCCCAGGACAATTCTTCAGATATGTGCAGGTGGTGGCCATGCCCTCAAGATCTTTCTCCTCAGTCAAAAATTCACTTTCGTGACACAATTTCATACAACCTCCAGTTCTGGTCACTTCCTCTGGAAAAAGTCTCACTCTTTTTTTAAGATGTAAATCCCATAACTGGACACAGGACTCTAATAGGATATGAACAAAGCCCTTGGGAAATCGACATGAGCTCCCTGGAGTGCTTGTGAAATACACAGGGATCCAGGCTTAGCCTCACAGAGCAGATGGAAAAGGAAATATGAGGGGCTCAACCCCAAGTGACCCTCAGTGATCCTGCCCATACGGGGCTCCAGAGGCCTGAGACCAAAGGCCCTGATCGAGCAGGACGCTCTTAGAAACCTTCTATGGCGATGGAGCAGGGAACCAGGTTTCCCCCAAAAATAGACATTTCAAAAATTCCCTGGGCTAGTCTGAGGCCCAGGAAGGCCCAAGGCTGGATTTGGGGGCAGAAGCCTTGCTTTTATTTACTCCCTCTGTAAGCCCGGGCAGGGAACCACCTCTTTCTGTCTCTTTCTTCAGCTGTCAGATGCAAGGATCTTGTGATTTCACCTTATCTTTGTTGGGGGGAAGGGATGTTATTGCATGTGGCCCCTTAACCATCATTTCCTCTTCCTGTCCTCCAATCCTCACAAATCCACAGCCCTTGGCTTAATGTACTGAAGCTTCATACCTGGTTCCTAGTCACTCCCTTCGTGAGCTGGGCTGGTCACTGGCCCCCTCCTCCTCAACACTGGGAAATATGGGCTGACCTTGCAGTGTTAGAATACACAGGGGGCCCCTGCCAGTGGCTGCTGGAGATCCAATCCAGAATGGATCTCCTCCTGTGAGAGGATGATACAAGGAGACCGAGAGGCACTTGTTGTTCTCTGACCTCTCTGACTGAGAGACCGTTGCATTGTCTGACCTCCTTCCTCTTCCCTCTGCCTCCAACTTATCTCATTCCCAGTCCCCAACACCTGTGCCAGCAAAGGCTGCCCTGCAGCTCCTTCAGATGCTCTGATCCAATGTGGAGGCTCTCTGAACTAACCTGACCCTTAACATTGCAAACTCACAAGATTGTCTTTATCATCTTTAGAGAAACTGGCATTTGATGAGTCTTTCTTTGTCTTTTGGACCACAAGCTGCAGAAAGAGGTGTCTGTGGCAATTCTGCCCTCCATGCCCCAGGAACTAGCTCAAAGTCTTGACTTGGGATTTGAAGAAAAGGTCTCTAGCTCCTATTCTTCATCCCACCTTCCTTCAAGTCCCCTCCCCCCTTAAGGTTGGTGTCTTACCTCAGACATTCTCCAAGTTGTTCTCAGTTGGTCCTATTTGTGGAGTTTTCTCCATATTGTTTTCTCCATTAGGAGACAGGGACTTCTACCTTTCTTGTATCCCCAGTACTTAGCACAAGGCCTGGAACTTAGTAGGTGCTTACAAAGAGTTACTGACCAACCTGATCAAAGGCCCCTTGAGATCTTAGACATGTTCCCCTCTCCATACTTCCCATTCAGCCCCATCTGGATCCATCTTGGCTCAAGTCCTTGTGCCCTCACCAAACCCTCCTCCCAAAGGCTGGCTAGTGCTCCTCCTTCAGCTAAATGATTTCCAGATATTGTCTCATGTGATCCTCTCAGCAAGCCTGGGTAATACCTGCTAGTATTATCCTTCCCATTGCACAGTTCAGGAAACAGAGGCAAATATTGAATTTGTCTAAGGTTATAAAGCTACAAAGTATCTAAGGCTAGATTTTAAACTTCCTTCTAATTGGGTGCAGACCCAGCCCTCTCTACGCTGAGAGGGGGTAAGGATTGGGGAACTCCTGGAGGAGTGCAGGGAGAAGAAGATGGCCCCGATCTGTTCCCACTGGGGGGAAGCAGCTCTAGTCTCCATCATCCCCTATTCCCACTCCCAGCCCTGTTCCATCCTCCCACAAGCCACAGTAAAACCCTGAGGAAGGGCCAGGGCACTGTGGCCTGGCCTGACAGAGGAAGGGAGGGGAAAAGTCTGGGTCTAAAGGCCCCAAGCACATTCACTGCCTCTGCCTCCATGTTCTGTGCTCATTTTGGGGTCTAAACAGTGTCTACTCCACAAGGGAAATGAAGTAGCAGGGGGTCAGGTATCAGTTCTATTGGTAAATAGTACTGAGTGAGCCATGTTCCCCTGGAGGACAGAAGCACTTCTCTGTGGACAGTGGGAGGGATCTGTGCAGGGGAGGGGCTCCCCGGGAGAGGCAGGAAACTACAGCAGCTGGGAGGGGAAGAAAGAGAAGGAGGAGGGAAGAGGGAGGAGAAAGTCAGAGGCTAAGTCTCTGCCCTGTGGGACCCTGTGATCCAGGCAGATAGAAGAGCTCCAGCTCTGAAGAGAGACTCAGTGTTCCAGAGAAGGAGGAGACCAAGAGACCCGGCTCTGGGCTGCCCCCAGGATTAGCCTTAGCCTGGACAGCAGCAGGGACACCTCCAGGGTCTGCCCTTGAGCCTGTACAGCGGAAGACACAGCTCAGAACAGCAGAGAGATTCCTGGGAAGGAGACGGGGTGACACAGCCACAGCCCAGCCCCATGGAGAGCCCTTCAGAGCCTCAGTGCAGGATGCTCAGTCCCTGGAGGGGGCTGCTGATCACAGGTGAGACTCCAGCTCTTCCGGAGCCTGGGGGAGGGAAGAAGCAGCTGGTCAAATTCTGACCCAGATGGACCAGTCCCAGGGTTCTATCCTAGACACCGTCTAAGAAGGCTTGACCAGGGGGTCTTCCCTAACCATGGGCAGGGGGAGGTAACAGCAGTTCAAAGCTACCCATCCACATCCTGACACTCAGGGCAATGTCCAATGCTGGAACGGAGCATTGGACTGAAGGGGTGAAGAGAAGCTTTCCAGTCAGAGGAGACCTGGGTGTGGATCCCAGCTCTCATGTGTATTGGCTGCATGACCATGGTCAGGTTCCCTAGACTCTTAGCTTGGGTTTACCTGGAACACCACCGTCCTCCCAGTGATGTTTGGGAGCCAAAGTGTCAGCCTTAAAATGCACCCAAGGTTTAGTGAAAAGGCACGTCCTGGGTTTGGGGCCAAGAGATCTGGGTTCAAGTGCTGCCTTTGCCTTTTCCTATTTCAAATTAGTCAGATGTCTCACCTTATCTGGACCTCAGTTTTTTTTATTCGTAAATTGAGAGGACTGGGTTCAGGAATCTCTAAAGTCTTGTTTTTGTCCTCAGCCACAAGACGTTGTTGCTTCATTTCTGCCTCCATTGCCTTGCCTGGCACACTGGCAGATCCGTTTTGAAACAAGCCGAGGGAGGGAGCCGAAAATGTGTTGTGTACCAAAGGCTCCGATTCTCTGCAGAGGCTGGGCCTTCATGTGATGTGCAGGCCCAGGATTCCCTCCAAACACCCCCACTGAGCTCCCAGCTGCCCCACCCTTATGTCAGGGACAGCTCAGTGGCCTTGGTCTCTCAGGAGGGCAGAGGGACCCTGCTGACCTCTGCCTCCTTCCTCCCCTCTCAGCCTCCATCCTCAGCTGCTTGATCCAGCCAACGTCTGCTCAGGTCACTGTTGTTCCAAACCCTCCCTATGGGGAAGTGAACCGCAGCATCACCTTGGACATCCGGGGCTTCTCAGGCCAGGTTCTCTCCTATACTTGGTACAGAAAAGCAGTAGCAGATGCCAACGAGATCGCTCACTACAAGGTTGCAACTGGAGAGCAGGAGCCTGCAGGCATCCGGGAGAAGGTGCTCCCCAACGGCTCCCTGCTCATCCCTCACCTCACCCTCAGTGACACTGATGACTTCCTTGTAGGCATTGTTGATTCTGAAGGCTACATAATAGTTGGACAAGGACATTTAACAGTGTATGGTAAGTGCCGCCCTTCCCCTGGGCCATGTCTCACTCCTATTCCCTCCCTCAGTCTGGGGTGAGAAGCTCCCTTAAGGGAGCAGGGAGAATGCAGAGCCTGAGCCCTCCCCTCCCATAATGTGGGCCAAAGAGGAGAGAGCCCCTCCAGCCCAGATCTGTGTGATCCTGGGTCACTGGGAGCACTGGAGAGGTCAGAGGTCATTAGCTTCTGAGCCCTAAGCTGTTATTATTGGGGGGTAACTTTCCCCAATGCTCCCCCCAGACCATGGGGGCTCCTGCCAGCTTTCCTAGAACATACTCTGAAACTAAGAAGAGTCTTGAGGGTTTGGAGGGGCCTTTGGCCCCTCCCAGTTGTGCCTGAGTCAGGCAACTTGACTCTGAAATTCACCTTTCCTTAGTTAAAAATCTGCTAGGTCTGGGGGGAGCATTGTTGAGTCTGGGGACCGCTGGGCCCAGGAGAGCCCATGTCCAGACTACCCACAGCCCAAGAGCAGATGCCCAACCGCCTTGGTGCCCAGGACCTTCTGTCTTCTGAGGCTTCCAGAGCTGGGAGCCAGACCACAGAGGAAGGACCCCTGAGTCACCTCCATTTCCTAGAGAATCAGGCAAGATCAGGGGCTCCAGGCTTCTGGGAAGGGTCAGCCTGGGACAGAGGGTTCCAGCTCCCCTGAGCCCCATCCGCATGAGGAGAAAACCAATTCCGGGCCCAGGGGGGACCAAGAGGTCATTTGGGGCTCCAAGGAAGGACAACGTTCCCCACAAGGAGAGCTTTCCTGCTGGGAAATAGGCTAACAAGGGCTGTCATTATGTGGAGCCAGAAGGTGTTTGAGGGCTCTGGGCATCATGTTTCACTTGATTCTCACAAGGACCCTGGGATAGAGGTGCTGTGTATGTAAGTGAGGAAAAGAAACAGAGAGGGAGTGGTGTGGCCAGAGTGGTCAGTGGCTGAGGCAGGATTCGATTTCAGTGCTTCCTGAGCCCCACATCCAGCATTTTGTCTACTGCACACCCTGGCGGCCTCCTACCTGCAGGGTCACCTCAGGAGGGAGGGACTTCTCCACGACGGCAGGGACCAGCTGCCCATTTGACAGGGAAGCTTGACTGGGAGGAGGGTCAGCCCAGGCCCCCTGGCACTTGCTTCCATGGTGGGCAATGCAGGGAGTTGACCCAGAAGTCTGTGTGTGGCAGGATGCCGTCAATGGCTACAGGTGAGGACAGGAGTCAGGACTGGGGGGCCCTGACAGTCATTGCCGGCTGTCTTTCTGTCCCTGAACTGGAGAGCAGAGAATACTGCGCAAGAAAGGAGCTAGGAGTCCTCCATATGGTGATTCTCAAGCATTGCTTAGGCATCTACTGCATCCAAAGGAACTGGCCTGGGCATGGGGCATGGCAGGCAAAAAATAAATAAGTAAATCACTTCCCTCGAGAAGCCCGCTGTTGAGGAATCACATAAACAGGAAGGTGGAAGGGACCCGGGAAGCCCGGGAAGCAGTTCCAGACGAGGATTTGCCGGGTGGAGGCAATTTCTGGGGGAGGCAACAACCTCCACCAAAGTGGGCCAGTCCCTGGGCCTCCAATCTTGGTGTTCCTGACACCTCTTGGGCACCAAGTAGGGGCTGAGGGATGAGGCAGCTGGCCCAGCATTAAGTAGCTGGATGGGACCAAGCAGAACTAGGATCTGGACCTCTTGGCTCCCGGTCAGGCCCACTAGTTAAAGACAAGATCACTGGGGAGGCCTCCCTGGCTGGGGGCTTGGCTCCCCTCCTTGGCACAGGACACAGGGGTAGTTGGGATCCAGGAAGGAAACTCAGGCCACTGAACACTGAAGAGCCTGGGCAGAAAGAGGGCAAGAAGAGGGCCCGGTGATGAGCTGAGACAAGGAACCTGTGTGGGGCCAAGTCTGCCTCAGTCTTCTCAGGACTGGAAGAAACAAGGGATTGGCCCTTCACCAGACACAAGGTGACCTGGCTTCTCCCAGGGCTTCCAGATTCTGCTAAAGGAGAAGGGCCAAGGGAGCAAGAGAGTCCTAGACTTGGGATCAGGAGATCTAGATTCAGATCCCAGCTCCATCATTTACTGTCTGACTTCCAGGGAGTCACTATTGCCTCATCTGCAAAATGGCGGTGCTGCCTGGCATTCCCCGCTTCTCCAGCTGTTCTGAGGATCAAGGAATGGGAACTGGAGGCTCCATTACCTGCTCCTGTTCCCACCAGGTGCACAAAGGAATTGGGCAGCGAGGTGGCCCAGGGCAGGATAAAGGACTCTAAGATCCTTTGGGGAGGGGGCCATCACCGGGGGCAGGAGGCAGGAGGATAGGCTTCTTGGGGGAGGTAGAAGGTGAGCTGAGCCGGGCAGGAAGAGGGTCTCTGCAGGATTCTCCAGGGGGAATGCATGAAGGGAGGGAATGAGGTGACAACAAAAGGAACAATATGAACTAGGAAATCCCCTATCACTTATGGCTTGTCCTTTATCATTTTGTGCTTGAAGTCAGGTTTGCACAATATTAAGGCTCTAAACTAGGGTGGTGGAGGATGCAGACAGGAGGAGGCTGTGCCAACCTGGGCCCCCCAGGGAGTCAGAACACTCAGGAGGGCCCTGCTCCCCCCCCCCAGCTTTCTACAGGGATTTCCTGAGACCAGGAGGGGTCCTGTCAGAGCACTGGCTTTTGGGTTTGGCTTCTGGATTTGGCTTCTGGGCTGCTGTGTTGTCTTTCCCAAGGAGCACGAGGTCTTTGGGCTGGTGGGATTCCCTTCCTTCCTTGCTGCTGGTGGCTCTGAGTGGCTTCTCAGCCATGAGGAGGTTGCTCTTATTCTGGCTTCTCCCTTCCCATTGGCCATCCCTTCTGATCCCTTCCTGTAGCTCATCCCCCAGAATTCATTCTTCTGAGCCAGCAGGACAGGCAGTGTCCATGAGCAGTGACCGTCCCGGGCATCTCAGGACATCAGCTGCCGTCCTTCCACTTCTCTGCCATGGAGCTCCCTTGGCCTGGTCAGTGCTGGTGCTTTGGGCAATGAGAACAGCAGGGGATGGAAGGAGAAGGAGGGACAGTAGAGTTCGGTGTGAGTTACAGGGACTCTGGCTGTACTTTCTTCCATGAATATCGCTTGGACAGCACGTCACCATTGCCAGGCAAAGACAGTGTGGGAGAGGGAACGAACTCTGGGATCAGAACAGCGGGACCTGCCATCCAGACCCACTTCAGGGGCCATGGGCTGGTCAGGTAAGGTCTGTGCTTCAAGCATCTGCCAGAGAGGGAGAGAGGGTTGGCCTTAGAGTCCTGGGCTTGGGTTCAAATCCAGATCTGCTACTTACTGTCTGTTAGATCAAAGACAAACAACAATACAGGAGCTCAGTTTGGTCTGTACCGATGAGGGCGCTGACCTGGATCAGGGTTCTAAGATTTCAGGAGCCCCACAAACATGGATGGGAAAAAATTGCATCAGTTTTCACTAATGTGATTTTCTTTCCAACCCTGAGTGTTTCATTTCGTGGATATAAAACCATGACTCTGAGAAGGGCCCACAGGCTTCCTCAGGCTGACTGCCCAAGGCCCCCAGGAGACACAGAAGGGGAGGAGCCAGGAGTCCTGATGACCCTGAGGTCCCTGAGAGCTCACTGTAACCCTCTGACCTGGGATCCTAGGCCAGCAAGGGCATGTCTCAGAGACAGATGGTCATGAAGGTTGGCCAGAGGATATGACATGGGTGGGAAGGAGTGGGATCGGGACAAATGCTCAAGGAGTGCAGGGGTCTGAACATCAGTTGAAGGTCTCTTCTCATGAGGTGGTAGGTAATTGTGAGTTCTTAAATATTCTTTTTTTTTAATTTAATAGCCTTTTATTTACAGGTTATATGCATGGATAACTTTACAGCGTTAACAATTGCCAACTCTCTTGTTCCAATTTTTCACCTCCCACCCCCCTCCCCTTCCCCTAGATGGCAGGATGACCAGTAGATGTTAAATACATTAAAATATAAATTAGATACACAATAAGTATTCATGACCAAAACATTATTTTGCTGTATAAAAAGAATCAGACTCTAAAATATTATGCAATTAGCTTGTGGAGGAAATCAAATATGCAGGTGGGCATAAATATAGGGATTGGGAATTCCATGTATTGGTTTTTCGTCATCTCCCAAAGTTCTTTCTCTGGTCGTAGCTGGTTCAGTTCATTACTGCTCCATTGGAAATGATTAGGTTGATCTCGTTGCTGAGGATGGCCAGGTCCATCAGAACTGGTCATCATATAGTATTGTTGTTGAAGTATATAATGTTCTCCTGGTCCTGCTCATTTCACTCAGCATCAGTTCATGTAAGCCTCTCCAGGTCTTTCTGAAATCATCCTGTTGGTCATTTCTTACAGGAGTTCTTGAATATTCTTGAGGTGAGGCATGATAGGACCAGATCCAGGCACACTTCTGTTTTCCTAATAGTGTGATATGTGGGTTGGAGAGACACAAAAAAGGTAGAGACCTGGGGCGATGCAGGGGTGATGGAATCCTGATTTTTCCCTGGAAAAGAAGCTAAGGATCCTTTAGTGTCATCCTCTCACTTTACACAGGAAGAGACTGAGAGGCTAAAAAAGGAGGGGACTTGGCTCAAATCATATAGAGAGGAAGGAGTTGAATTCAAGATCCACTGACTCCAATCCTGGGCTATTTCCACCATGACCCATAGTGTGTAGTGAGCAGTGTCTTGTCTCCAAGTGGCCCGTGTCCTGCTCCTGTCTCCCATGATCCTTCATCCATAGCTCTTGTCAGACCTGCTCGGAGCACTGAGCAGAAAGCACTTCTTCCAAGTCTTATTGTCCCCCTCTGCCCCTCAAGCCCAAGCCCCTGTACTAGTACCTGCCGCTCTATAAACATGGAACAGCTCACCTCTGTGCAACACCTTACACTTCACAAGGAGCTTTTACATAGATGGTCTTATTTGACCCCCAAATACTGTGAGGTGAGCACTATTATCCTATTTCACAGGTGAGGAGATTGAGGCACAGAGGCCTTAAATGACTTGCTAATGAGTCACACAGTTGATAACTTGGACATGATTTTAGCTCTAAGTCCAAAACTAGTGACTCTGCCACATCAGGCATAAGATCCTTAGGGGCTACCAAGGCACCTTCCCTAACAGCCTGCTGTGGCCTTCCTTCCCAGGAGTGTTCTCACTGCCCAGGTTGTCCATGCTCACTGCCCAGCATGTCCTCACAGCACCTCAGGTGGCCGACCTCGGCCCTGTCAGATGCTTGGCCAATCCCCCTTGGTCTTACTGGATACAAGGAAGAAGCTTTGTATGAAAGGAAGTATGTTCTCCCTCTAAACTTCTCAAAAGGCCCATCAGAGGGAGTGTAAATTCCACCAAAATGGAACAGAAAGGTCTGAAAACGCTAATATTTCTAAGATCTCTTGGGAATTTAATCCTTAGAGAGCTGAGGGAGGATGATCCAAGAGAGAGTCCCATGAACCTGCTGAAGTTGGCCCAGAACTTATTCTGGGACACACAGGTTTCTGAGTGGTAAGGCTGAAGCTACAGAAAACCCAGGATATGGAAAGGTTCCTATCTGGGCCCTCCTTGGGCCATGAAGGCTCAGGAAAGTCTGTCCCCCTTACCTCAGCCTCCTGGCATAACAGCATCTCTAAGCTGGAGAGGGTCTTGAAGATTACCTTCAACATTCTCAGATTTAGGACAGGAACCTGCTACAGGAAGGGGAGAGGCCAAAGGAGGAAATAAATGAATGTTCTGTAAATTCTGTGTCTGATCTGCTCCTGGGGACAAGTTGTAGTCCTAGGCACAAGGGATGTGAGGACTGATTAAAGACTCTTGGACATGGGAGACTTCTGACTCCCAGCCAGGATTCTGTCTTTTGCAAGCTGTTGCTTACTAATCTATTTCCAATCTCTTCCTTTTGCTTTGTTTTACTTTGGAGTTAAGGTAGCATCTCTCTCTCTCTGAGCACCAGGACCCATGACCCTGTCTCTGGCCTGTGCTCTGGGACCTTCACCAATATCCCCATCAAGGTGTGGAGGTGATCCTGGATTCTTGAAGACCAGGCCAACAGAGCATAATTTTTCCAGATCCTGCCAAGCTAGAAAGGCCTCAAGGACAGCCTGGACAATGGACAGGGGGATGTGTCACTCCCCAACCAGTCAGTCTCAACCCACAAAGATTCTGCCCTGGGAGCTTGGGCTCAAATTGAAAGTCTTTTTCAGTCCCAGTCATTCATGAATGAACTTTCTCCTAATGAGTGGAGAACCTGATCCACTTCAGAGAAAGCAGGGTCCATGCCAGTGCAATCCAGGTTCTTTAGCCAATGTTCCAGAGCCTCTGACCTTTCTGAAGTCTTAGGGAGACAACTTCCATACCTGATACTTGGTTGGAAGAAAGCACCAAAGAAAATTGCACCAAATAGTCATTTTCTGTCTATTTTCTGCACAGGGCCACTATCCAAACCTCTCATCAGAAGCACCAACATGGCCCCAGTGGAGAACAAGGACAGTGTCTCCCTGACATGCCACTCTGAAGGTCAAGATGTCACATACCAATGGTTCATAAACCAAAGCTCCCCAGCTGGTGACAGGATAGTGCTGTCCCCGGATAACAAGACACTCACCATAATCAATGTCACAAGGGAAGACCAAGGACCCTATAAGTGTCAAATCCGGAACCCAGTTAGTTTCAATGAGAGTGAATTCACACTGAATATTACCTGTGAGTAAATTCTCTTTCTGCATGGTGCATGTTCTTAACCTGGTGGTGTGTTCCCAGAGGTCAAGCCCATCCAGTCAACTGATCTTGAGTCCTAAAGATCAAATCCTTGGGCTCCCCATTGATCTTTGTTTTAGGGAGCCCAGATTGGCCATATCAAGCCTTTCCATCTGTGATGGAGTAGGGCCGGCCATGGTGCTGAACAAGAGAAGGCCTTAAGACCTTCCAAGTTCAGGGACCTCAGGTCCAAACCTGAATGAATGAGGAGCTGTGAATTTCCCAGCTCAGATGAGAGTCCGGGAGATATAATGGTCCTTGGTGATGGATTACAGAATAGAAAAATCCCCTCCCTTCTGCCTTTATTTCAATATGGAACCATTCTCTTTGCTCCAGATGGCCCGGATACTCCCATGATTTTCCCCACAGCCCTGAATTATCCTGTAGGGGCAACTATTGAGTTAAATTGCTCTCCTGAGTCTAACCCACCTGCCCAAATCACTTGGCTTATCAATGGAATTCAGATGGCATCCACATCCAAGCTCTCTATTGCTAATGTGTCTCTGAATCACACTGGAACCTATACCTGTAATGCATCTAACTCTGTCACTGGCTTGTCTAGCAGCAAAGACATCAATATCACAATCTCTGATGAGTAGCTGCAGGCCCTCGGCTTTGTGTCTGCCTTTTCTTGGTCTTCTCTAGTATGAACAAAGCAAAGAGAAGTGATGTTCTGGCCGCCTGGGTACCAAGGCACTATGTGTTGTGCTGGAAGGGGCTCTGACCTCAGACTCAGGAAAGTGGAACTAGAATCTTGACTCTGCTTTCCATCCCCTGTGCACCCCTAGGTGTCCTTCTTGCTTCTGAGACTTAGATTCTGCATCTGAACAATTGGACAATCTTTCACTTCTCATGTCACAGAATTCTGTGTGGAGAAAGTTCTTTTTACATTTTAGGTTCAAAAAGAAGTGAGCTGTTGCTGTTGCTGCTGGTAGTGATGGTGATGATGAGGCTGTTGTTCTGTCCCTTTTGCCTTCCAGTTTCTAGAATCACAGCTGCCCTTGGGCCTGTAGTTTTGCCTTCAGTCCATCTCACTCAATGCTAGGAAGTCACATAATGGATTCTAGCCTTTGTTAGAATGTAAGCTATGAGAATGTTATTAGGGTTGGCTCTGATCCTCTTTTGCAGAGAAATGCAGACGGTGGAGAGGAAAATTAATGTTATCTCTGCTGATACAGAAAAACTCAGCTCTGTATCCATGTGGTTCTTCTGTGACATGAAATAGCGCACAAGAGCATGCCTGATGTCAGACTGGGCTCTGGTCCAGGTAAAGGTAGAATTTTCTCTGCATCAGTTGGCCGACTCTGGAATGTCACCCTTGCCTCAGTTCCCTTAGCTCCCTTAGCACTCCACCCAATCTCTGTAGACAGTGGCTTCTGGATGGATACTGTGTTTCAATCACGTGTACAAGATGGCAGACCTTTGCATTACTAGTCACACTGATGGGCAATAGGACCTAGACAGATCATCTGTGACTTCAGAGTTTCTTTTTCCTTCTCAGTCCTGTTAACAATTCACAAAATTCATATAGTTTTGGGGTTACAAAACCACAATTTCTGTCCCGGACACTGGAGGAGGAGGTGCAAGAGCAGGAGAGAGATAAAACAGTGGCCTGAGAACATGAGTTTGGGCAAGTCAGACTGCAGCAGTATACAGCAGAGAGGGGGGAATGACCCTTTCTTGGCCTAAATCTGAACATAAGGATCACTATGGTCTACATATTAATATGGTTTTTAAATGCAATATTATCTTTGTGTTGTTATATTTTTGTCGATCTTGTTACAGTATAACCTGGTTCAGACTGCACTCAAGAATGTTGGAGTTGTATATTTGATGCCAGTGGCCTAAATTATCTTTTTCTTAATTTAGTTTTTTTTCAATTAATCAAATTCTAATTTCTCTACCTCCTATTTCTTGCCCACACTGCTAAAGAAAAAGAAAATTCTTGTGACAAATATGGATAACCAAGCAAAACTAATTCTCATATTGGCTATACCCAAAAAAATCTCTACTGGTAAATACCTTGAGTTCATCATCTTTGTGTAAGAAGTAATGTTCTTATTTCACTGAGTATCTTTGGGAACCCTGGTAGGTCAGTGCTTTGATTAGAATCTGAAGACTTTCCAAGAACTTTGCCTCTGCAGCATTATAATGATTGCATGAACTATCCTTTGCTTCTATTCACTCAATTCTGCATCAGTTCATACAAATCTTCTGAGTTTTCTCTTCTTGATCTCATCCTAGTAGAGATTCTTATCAATGACGTGGGTCAAATGAGATTATATGTAAGGAGCTATGTAAATGGTAACTCTTTTTCTAATAATTATTCAGAATGAAAGCATAATTTTGAAACTTGAGAAAGAAAAGATAGAAGGAAAAAGCTAAGTGGACAGTTACTATCTTCATGGTAAATTAGGATCCAGAATCATCTCAGCACGGTGGCTCTGTGAATGGAATGGGATCAGATGAAAATTATTAGAATCAGACATGTCCTGCCCTTGGGTCCAAAAAAACCAAAGCATATTTAAGTATGGGTCCAGATGGGGAAACTACTGATCACCAAACAGTAGGAAAAAACAGTTAAACTAAGTAAGGATGATTGACTCAGAGAAGGGAAGATTGGGGGCAGACACTCTACCTGATTTTTGAATGCAAGGATAGGTTGCCTAAAAAGAGAACAAGCTCCCATGGAAGATGAGATCATTACAGAAACCCAGAATCCAGTGGTGAGGCAACAGTTCTTCTGAAGAAGACCAGTGGAGTATGAGTGGATTGTAAGTTTAATACTTGAGTCAATGGGGTGGTGAGGCAACCAAATACCCTGAAGCAATTACAGTATTTTCACTTCAAAGAATAAGGAAATAACAGGCACTTGGAATACCATATCTGGTTCTAGATTTTTAGTTTCCAAAGGACACTGATACACAGGAGAGCATCCAGAAAAAGACAAGCAGGTCATGGAAAGGGCTGGTGTTCATATGATCTGCGGGTCACCTGAGGGAACTCTTAATGTTGATCTTGTAGAAGAGAAGACATGGGGGCCACAATAATTTGCTGGACTTTTCCAGGGAAGGGCAATTAGCCATATCCCTTCAGGCCTCCGAACCAAGAACACAGAGACAAATGGAGACAAGGCTCAATGACCTCAAAGGTCCTATACAACTCTGTATTCTATGCTTCACTGCAAAACTCCCTAATAGTTAGACCTATCCAAAAGCAGAATGGGTGTCCTTGAGAGTTAGTAGGTTTAAGGGAGATCATATCTCTAAAACCCTTAGGACAATGCTGAGCACACAGTAGGCACTTAATGCTTGTTCCTTTTCTTCTCCATCCTTTCTTTCCTGAGTCTAGATGAGCCAGGTAGAATGTAGTAAAGATTCTGTCCCATGTGTGAATTGGACTTGTTCCACCGCAGTGCTAGCAACTCTGAAATCCCATGGTTATATCTCTGACGTTTGTGTAGCTATCAAGAAGAAAAGGGATTTGTCTTGTTGGACTTGACCCCAGAGGAAAGAAGTAAATGCTGGGAATCTTGGGTGAAAAGGGAAAATTAGGCTGACTCTCTCAAGATTAGAGTGGTCCAAAAGAGGAATGGCAGAGAGAAGGCTTCCCTTCGGCAGAGGCCTCCAAAGAAAGATTAGTTTGGGTCAGATGGCATGACCCTCTCTTCCAAATCTGAGTTTCTATGGAAGTCACTGAAAACAAAAGTTGGGAGAGGAAGCCTGGCAACAGTTGGTGTGGAAAAGATTCAGGGATTAGTGGACGAAAAGCTAACTTGAACTTGGGTTGCAGTAATAACAGCACCCGACCTGCAGCCAGGGAAGCCCAGGTCCTTCTGTGCCCCAAGGGGTACAGGCCACCCCAGGAACAAAGGCTTTCTACAGTTCAGAGCACCTTGTATTTAATAAGAATGTGGACAGGACCCATTCATCAAGCTGACCTTCAACCTTTCATTGAGTCTGGAAGGTGACCCTTGATTCTCCCATGCAAGATATGGCTGGAGAGACTCCCGGAGGCCTCTGGGTCTATCATCATCAAAGGACCGGCCTTTGTAAAGCGAGCAGAGGTCCATAGCCCCAAGCTTGGCCAGACAGGAATGGACTTTTCAGGCTCAGATCTTCATGGTGTCCATTTGCCAAAGGAGGAACTAGGGAAGACCTCCTACAAATCACAGTGGTTCCAAGTACTAGAGGATCCACCCCCAGGAATGGAGTGACTCAGTCATGGCTGGAGGGATGGGCCAGAGGGGGAAGTCTCAGAAAGCAGCCTCAGAGCCCTGAAGGGCCCTTGTGGAAGCAGGTCAGCATTGCTCTGTATGGCTCCCAAGGGGAGAGCTAGGAGCAAAGTGGGAAGTCACAGGGAGGCCAATGGCACATAGTATAAAGGAGACCTCACAAGGGTAGCTGTCCACCAGCGGAAAGAGGCCTGATGACTGCTGAGGACACAGAGAAGCAGAGGCTGGGTGACTTTTGAGCAGGCCTGACGTGGGAGCTTGGGCCAGATGCCCCCTGCCATCTCTGGTTCTCTGCTGCTGAGACAGTGGCAGAGGGTTGGCCCCCTACAGGTCTCATCACAGCCAAGGCTACTGAGGGGGATGCTGCGGAACATCTCCAAGCAGAGAGCATCTGCTGACCTCTTTGTGACCTCAGCTGATCAGAGGAACAAAAGCTGGACTGGAGAAGGAGCAAGGGAATAAACATTTAGTTAGTGCCTACAGTGTGCCAGTCCCCCATGAACCTCTTTACCAATATCATCTCATTTCATCAGGAACAGGACATAAGGCCAAAATCTGCAGACTCCCCATGGGAGCACAAGCTCCTCTTGCCACAAGCAAAACTTCTCGATGCCCTAGATCTATGAAGAAGATGCCATCTACCTGCCTCTCCCATGGGAGGTCTGTGGAAGGGAGCACAGCCCCACAATCCATATGGAGCCCAGCTTTGGGAAGGGGCTCTCACTTTGAAAAAAGGAAGGAGAAAGCCAAAGGGTGAAGCACCACAGGAGCCCCCACAGTACCCTGTGAAGGCACCTGAGGAAGTGGTACCCAAAGGAAAGTGGCTCTGAGCTCAGTGCTGTCCCTCCACCAACCACTCTTGTGCCTATCAGGAGAAAACATCCTGCAGGGAGAATCTGGGATGTGCTGAAGGGAGCCCAGCTTCTGAGCCAGGATACCTGGGTTCCAACCCAAGTCTACTGTTTCTTAGCCAACCGACCTTGTACAGGTCACCCAGCCCCGGGGGACCTCCATTTTTCTTATCCAGGAAATAAGGGAGTACATTAGATGCTGGGGAAGGCCCTTCTGGATGGAGATTCAGGATCCTCTGATGTCTGCAGCTCTGAACATTCAGGATCCTGGTCTCAGAAATGCACATAAGCAACTTTGAGCAAAGGAAAGAGCTCAGGGGCTGGAATAGGGAGCAGGAATGTGTCTCCTTTTGTGCCAGAGAGCCCCGGGAGAGTCAGGTGGTGGATTCCAGGGATCCCTTCTCACTAGGATGCTTTTAAATCCAGAAAACAAAAGCCATAGGACATCAAAGGAAATTGTTCTACTTTAATAGTTATCAAAACATTTTTTAAAAGATGCCAAATTAAGAATTCCTGGAATAGAATGAAATAATTGATGAAAGGAAAGACGAAACCTCAGTGCACAAGGAAGGCACCGGGCCTGGATTAAGAAAGAACTAGGCTTCAAATGTGGTCTTAACAATAATAGCCCCTACCTCCCAAGGTTCTTGAGAGGATGAAATTAGATAATACAGCATTTCACAGAGTGCTGGCCAATAACAATAATCATAATAATGAGAATAACAATATTTATATAGCACATATCACATGCCAGGCATGTAGGAGGCACTTCATTAATGCTGTTCCCTCCTCCCATTTCCAACTTAGTCATTAGATTATGCATGTCCCAAAACCGGTCTCAGGGAAGGGATAACTCAGGACCCAGCTCTCCCTCCCCTGTGCTTCTTCCTCACCTTCCTTATTAGCATAACCACTGAACCAGGGGGCATCTCCTTACCCATGGACCATCCCTGTATGTCTATCATGCAAATGCTTGGGCTTTGGGTGGTTTTTTGTCAGGAAGACATGACCTGGTGAAGCCACAAGCCAATCACTCACACAGCTCTCTTTTCTCTCTATAGAAAGAACAACCAAACCTAACCTCACGGCCAACAGAACCAACGTCATAGAGAATGACATTTTGGTCTTCACATGTGGCACAGAACAGGCAGGAGTGGACATTCTATGGTTCTTCCGTAACAAATCCCTGATTCTCAATGAGAGGATGAAGCTGTCCATGAATAACCAGACCCTCACCATCCTGTCTGTGAAGAGGGAGGACATTGGGTTCTATGAATGTGAAATCCAGAATCCAATCAGTTCCAACAGAAGTGACCCCATTACCCTGACTGTGAACTGTGAGTGACTCTGAGTATCCTACCTCTCCTGTCCTTTCCCCAGCAGTGACTCACATCTCATCTCTTCTCTTCTCTTCTTTACACAGATGGACCAGACTACATCACGTTTGTTCCAAACTCTGAGAAAGGAGAGATTGAGGTCAAACTCAAAGGCTCACTGACGTTAGAGTGCCATGTTGAGTCTTACCCACCTGCCCAGTATAGATGGCAAGTCAATGGTACCGTGAACTCTGCCTTCTCTAATAATACCTATGTCATCAAAAATGCAACTCGGGAAGATTCAGGAAAGTACACATGTCAGGCAAAGAACAATGTCACCAACTTGTCGGTCTCTAAAAGCATCACAGTTAAGGTGGTTGGTAAGTGTTCTCTTCCTTCCCTCAGAGAAAAAGGTTTTGGGGATTGGTCAAAGGTGGGGGCCAGGAGCAGGTGCTCAGGCTTATTAAGGAAGGCAGGTTTTGAATTGAATTGGCAAAGGACATGTAAAGGAAAAATCTGATTCCAGGGCATGTGGTCAGCCTGGGAGTGAGTCAGTTCATTTACTGTGATTTTGACCTTGGTAAATATGGACACCATTCTCCAAATTGTAATATACCATGCAGTTTCATTCATCATTTGATACACATTTAGCTACAAACTTTCTGCAGAACACTGTGCTAGGCACAGAGGGAAATACAAGGTTTTTCTAAGATTCCATTACCAATTTCAGGAACCTTCAAATCTAGTAGAAGGATCAGACCCCAAAGACATGTCATTGATACACAACATTACATGAAATGCATACTTAGACTGTGGCTACAAAATAAAATGTTGTAGGAGAGCAAAAATGGGAAAGGCCATTGAGCTGGGAGGCTGATCAAAAATCAAGTCAGGTTTCATAGAAGAGCTATCACTTGACTTGTGTTTTAACGTATATGGAGGAGTTCAGCAAATCAAAGGGGAGAATATTCTGTTTCCATGGAGAAGTATTCTAAGTCAAGGTTCACAGGTGGGATACTACAGTGTGTGTCTGAGTGGCAAATGTAGAACAATGCAACCTGAGCAGATATACATGGCCAGAAGAATATTAGAGAGTTCTGCTGCCATTTTGTAAAAAGTCTTGAATGCTAGGCTAAGACAACCAAAGGTTACCTAGTACTTAATAGGAAGTTTCTGAAGCCTAATTAGAAGAGAACAGGTGCTCTGTTTGATATGTCATTCATCAGCACTGAATGGATCAATAAGATTGACTCAAGGGTGAGAATTTTGTTTAACGTGACCACTGTCACATCTCTAGTTCATTTGTGACTTTGTCCAAATAACCTGGATGTGTAAAAATTTGGGGAATATTAAGTTTCTTTTCAGCCCCTCAATTCCAGGCAACAGCTCCCAGTTAATGGGATGAAAATAAAGAAAATAGAGCAAGAGTCATTATATATGCCTTTATAAAATCTTCGTCATTAAACCCAAAGACCCCAGCTTTGGGGATAAGAACTTACTGTTTGATAAAAATTGCTGGGAAAATTGGAAACTAATATGGCAGAAACTAGGCATTGATCCACACTTAACACCGTACACCAAGATAAGGTCAAAATGGGTTCATGACCTAAGCATAAAGAATGAAATTATTAATAAATTAGAGGAACACAGGATAGTTTACCTCTCAGACCTGTGAAAGGGGAAGGACTTTATGACCAAAGAAGAACTAGAGATCATTACTGATCACAAAATAGAAAATTTCAATTATACCAAACTGAAAAGTTTTTGTACAAACAAAACTAATGCAGACAAGATTAGAAGGGAAGCAATAAACTGGGAAAATAATTTTACAGTTAAAGGTTCTGATAAAGGACTCATTTCCAAAATATATAGAGAATTAACTCTAATTTATAAAAAATCAAGCCATTCTCCAATTGAAAAATGGTCAAAGGATATGAACAGACAATTCTCAGATGAAGAAATTGAAACTATTTCAATCATATGAAAAGATGCTCCAAGTCATTATTAATCAGAGAAATGCAAATTAAGACAACTCTAAGATACCACTACACACATGTCAGATTGGCTAAGATGACAGGAAAAAATAATGATGATCGTTGGAGGGAATGTGGGAAAACTGGGACATTGATGCATTGTTGGTGGAGTTGTGAACGAATCCGACCATTCTGGAGAGTAGTTTGGAACTATGCTCAAAAAGTTATCAAACTGTGCATACCCTTTCATCCAGCAGTGTTACTACTGGGCTTATATCCCAAAGAGATTATAAAGAAGGGAAAGGGTCCTGTATGTGTGCGAATGTTTGTGGCAGCCCTATTTGTAGTAGCTAGAAACTGGAAACTGAATGGATGCCCATCAGTTGGAGAATGGCTGAATAAATTGTGGTATATTAATATTATGGAATATTATTGTTCTGTAAGAAATGACCAACAGTTTGATTTCAGACAATCCTAGAGCGACTTACACGAACTGATGCTGAGTGAAATGAGCAGGACCAGGAGATCATTATATACTTCAACAACAATACTTTATGATGACCAGTTCTAATGGACCTGGCCATCCTCAGCAAGGAGATCAACCAAATCATTTCCAATGGAGCAGTAATGAACTGAACCAGCTACGCCCAGAGAAAGAACTCTGAGAGATGACTAAAAACCATTACATTGAATTCCCAATCCCTATATTTATGCCCACCTGCATTTTTGATTTCCTTCACAAGCTAATTGTACAATATTTCAGAGTCCTATTCTTTTTGTACAGCAAAATAACGATTTAGTCATGTATACTTATTGTGTATCTAATTTATATTTTAATATATTTAACATCTACTGGTCATCCTGCCATCTGGGGATGGGGTGGGGGGTAAGAGGTGAAAAACTGGAACAAGAGGTTTGGCAATTGTTAATGCTGTAAAGTTACCCATGCATATAACATGTAAATAAAAGGCTATTAAATAAATAAAAAAAGAAAAATAAATAAAATAAAATCTTCGTCATTAAGAGATCAGACAAGGGAATAGAAAGAAGATAAAGAAGCAGTTCTCCATCATAACCACTACAACAAAGGCAACAAATGACCAAAAGAAAAACTCAATGAGTCATTCTTCTGACCCATTTCAGGGGCCCAAATCTGGGCACATGGACTAATCAGGAAGGTGCCAATAAGACCAAAGAATAAATGAGGGCTCTAAAATGTGTATTGGGGAAGAAGTAATCAAGGATGCAGGAAACAGAGCCTTGTTCCCTCCGATCCAAAACAAAAGGATTCAGAGGGAAAATAGGACTGAGACAAACTAGATGGTTAGGAATCACACACACAAAAAAAATTTCTTTCAAAAAAGGAAAAGTATCTCCCTTAAAAACCAAACACTATTTAAAAATTGAGTGGGCTCCCTCAGTTCCCTGTTACTGAAGGTCTTCAGGGAAAGTTTGGAGAGTCACCACCTAGGAAGAGACATGGAGGGACTGCTCCATGCTCTAGGTACAAGGTAGACTAAGTGAGTCCTTCCCAGCTCTAAGTCTGTGGTTTTTAAAGACCATGAGTTGGAAGGACCCTGTGGAGAGGGTGATACCTTCCCCCTCTGTGTAATATACATTCCATTTAATCCACTCTATGCCTTGCAGAATGAGGAAGTATCCTATGCCTCCATGAACTTCGATGCCTAGAAACCAGCTGCCAAGGCTCAGTATCCAACATCCATGGACACTGTTTATTCTGAAATCAAAAAGTAATGAACTGGTCCTTTTTCTCTGCATTATGGACAGATGTATTTATTGTGATCTTCCTTCAACTTCTCAAGTCCTGAGACTCCAACCTTGTAAAGCCCAGCTCGACCACATTACCACCAAACTCAGGGAAGGAAGAGGAGAGCCCTCCCCTTCACTTCCTGGAGGCTGCCCAGGCAGACCCTTCCCTTTCATTGTCAACAGATGGCAGGGACATATTCGGTGCTTTTCTGAAGCTCCCCTTCCCTTCCTCCTCAAAAGTTGACACCATGAATCTAGGAGAGGGTGACTACCAAGACATGTCACCCCTGGTACTCTCTAGTCACACAGGTGGGCCCATTCTTCAGTCCTGGCACTAGTCCATAGAATTAGGCTAATGTGAACTGGGGCTGTTGCCCCGCCCTGACCAGAAATCAGCAGAGGAAGGAGCAGCTTTGGACTCAGGACTCAGGCTCTGCAGCCTACACCATTCTCCTGACTGGGAGACTTTCCTCCTTTCTGCCTCAGTTGCTTCCTCTGTATAATGAGGAATTTGGATTGATAATCTCTAAGGACTCTTACAGTTCTAGACTCTGTGACCCTGTGTCAGCATCTAACAGAATTTCTGGAAGATAAAAGAGTGGACCACACCATCAGCCCAGCCACAGGTTTCCATTCCCTACCTAGACTTGGCTGTCCCTGGCCTTCCCTCCCTGCCCCCAAGCCGGAGTGGGGCGGGAGCTCTGAGACCATGTTTAGCTGGCACTTTACTACCGAACACAAAGAGGGGAATGTTGCCAGTCCTTATGCCTCTCCCAGTTTCCTGAGCACTACCAGAAAGCTATTAGCCAGGCCCTAAGGGGATTTCCTAATGGAAAAGGTGAAAGTCCAGCCAGCTGAGCTTTCAAAGTTATTACCATCTCTGTTCAGGGAAGTTGTCCAGAGAGATTACAAGGGACCAGATTCTGGAATGAGTCAGCAGCCTCTTCCAGAAAAAAATGTAGTGAGGGCTGGGCAGAGGAATCCAGACTAGGCTCAGGCAGGATTGTTGGGACACAGCAAATGTCTTGTCCTTTCTCTGGATCTTTTCAGGCCCAGGGAGTTAGGAAGTGGGGCTGAGGGCACTCTGTTATTTTCTTTTAACTGTTTATCTGACCTGCCTGCTTCCAATCCATTCAATGTTCTTACCCCTGCTCCCTGGGGCTTCCCAGGGATTTCTTCAAGGTCTCTAAACAGGGATAAAAAGAGAGTATCATCTCTAAGGGCTCAGCAATCAGTTCCACTGTGCCCACAACTTCTCCTCCGCCAACACCCATGCACACCATCCACTGCCTCTCACCCCTGCATTCTCTCTCAGGAAACAATGGCCTCTAACTAAAGGATGTTGTGGGGGTGGGTTTAGGTCCCTGCAAGATTGGGAGCTCCCCCAGGGGCTGTGTTTACACTACCACTCACATGGGCAACACAAATAGCATGCTGTTGCTGAGGTCTCTTGGGGATGGTGAAGGATGCAAGCCACTACTTGCCTTGCCCAAGCATTGGGGATCTTTCTCTGGGAGCTTCATCTATCACAAGTAAATCTATAACACACACACACACACACACACACACACACACACACACACACACACACACACCACTTAGAATCACAGAATAATCATAGAATTGTGGGAGATCCCTAAAGTCCAATTCTAAGCAGAGAATCAAATCAGAGAGAGTAGAGAAGGATGAACTCAACTTCCTATCCAGCTTTCTACTGGGTTGCATAGGAAAGTTTTCCATCCAATACTTAATTTCACGCTAAATCCGAATGTACTCTATTCATAGAGAAAATTCACATAGTTGAAACACCTCTTCCCTGACTCACGGTGATCAAAAAACTGTACTCCCTCTCACCAGATCCAGCCTGTGGTATTTAATTTTACATGCCCCAAGAATGTTTCTCTCTGTGTATCTTTCTCCCCCTCCCTTCTCCACCCTATGTCTTTTTCTGCTGCTGTTGACTGTTTGTAAAATTGATTTGCTATCTATTTATAATAAAAAATTATACCATTCGAACATGAATGTGCTTCCTTGAGTCTTCTTTAATGGTTGGCCTTAGAGGAAAAGGAAATAGGATAGAAATTCCTCAAGATCTCTCAGAACGGACAAATGCTAACTTCTCATTTTATAGATATTTGTTTTCATTTTATAGATATTTGTCCTAGTAGCTAAAGGGCTGCCAGGTTTCATTTGCATTTCTGCTCTGAGAAGGTGTCTCCAAAAGCAACAGATCATATCTTCAACTCAACCATTTCTCCATTTCACTAGAATTTCTCAAATCCTTCTGGGAGGAAAGTTGTCTAAATGAAACTTCTCCTTGACGCACCATCCCCCCCAACATGGGTCAGTAGAGCTCCCCACAGTTGAACAGATGTAGTGATTCTGAAATCTATCATGGGGGTCTCCATAAAGCAAAACCATGACGATTCTCTTGATTGATCACAGACCATTTAAAGAAATACATTTTTCTGGTGCTCAAGGTTTTCAACCTCATCATACTTTCCTCTCAAGCCATTCTTGTGCTAAACCTTGGAACCATAGACTCTCAAAGTCCTGAAGTGATCTTAGAAGGGCTTTTGTCTGAACTCTGAAACCCCAATAGTCAGCTAGCCAGCCTCCGTGATACTAGGACCTATAAAATGTCTCCCAAGGACTTCTACCCATTAATCCAACTTTCTCTGACAGATGTAAAATCCTTGTATAACTAGATTATTTTATTGATTGCATTTATATGCCCCACACCTAATATAGTGTCTGACATATGGGAGCCACTTCATAAATAATTGTGGATTGATTGATCAAAAGATTTCTTTCTTCCAAGCTGTTCTCCATGACAGATAATCATTCAGAGAGAACTTTGTTGATATGTCTGTTAATAAAGAAGTCATTCCATGTCTAATACTCTGTTCCAACTGCTAAGTCTATCCACCAAGGAAGACTAAGGTAGGAAGAAAATCCCAATTAACATCATAGTCCTAACAGAAATTTTTTGTTATAGCAAAGAGCTGGGAACAATGGAAGTGGTAGCCACCGACCGTTAACTGCCTAGGAAACTAAATGACCTGGAGCAGAAGTGGCAAACCCAAAGACAAGGTACTGAGTGTGATAGGAAGCAAATTAAACCATAATTGGGAAATGTTCAACAACAACAACTCAATACACCTGAATTAAAACAAGCATTAATAATAGTCCCTCTTTCACAGAGATATAGTGAGGATATAATGAGATGATAGATAAAGAACTTTGCTAACCTTAAAGCACTGTATAAATGTTAGCTATTACTACTCAATAACTATTACACAAATGTAATAGAATATTGTGTCATAGAAAATGGTGAAAATGAAAACTTTGGAGACACATGACAAGGCTCATTCATCGATGAAGAGACCTGCAATAATGAAAATAGGAAACAAAAATGTGAAAATGAGCATTGTGTAATTATAATTACCAAAATTGGATATAGAGAAGACCAGTCCGTTAGTCCAAAGGTGTTAAGTGCCTACTATGTGCTTTGCACTTGGAAATTTTAAAAAAAAGGCTAAAAACAGTCCCTGCCCTCAAGAAGTTTTCGTTCTAATGCAAAGACAACAAGCAAACAATTATTTATGAACAGATTATAGACTGTTTTATATGAGACTTCATTCACACTTACAGTTATGATTACTAGTACTGGATTTCCCTACATCCCACTTTCTCCCTTGTATATATATTTTTAATTTTTTTTAATTGTGAGTTCCAAATTCTCTTCCTCCTCTCTCCCTTCCCCATCATTGAGAAGAAAAGCAATTTGATATAGGTAATATATAACATAAAGGTTAAAATCAAGAAATAGGCTGGAAAATGAGCAAATGACAAAAGAAAAAACTGCCTGTTTAACCAAGAATGTCCAAAGCTCAAATAGTAAAATTCAGTCATATGGGAATCAGTACTTGGATAATTGTGAGAAACAAATTTGGCCAGATGAAAGGTGGAAGGTGGGCAATGCAGGGGGCAGGACTTTGATTATTGGCAGCTGGGTGTGCTGAAACACCAGGTAAATTTAAGAACTGCTGTCTTCCCTACAGCCCTGTGACATCACCAGAAGTTATTTTTCCTCATTTTGTAGAAGGAAAAGGAGATCGAGAGAGACCAAAGAATTTTTTCAGGGTCATATGACTGGCAAATATGGCCCCAAGGAGCACAGAACAACAGTACTTTGAGTCAGAAGCTAGAGATCAGCATATTGTGGGAAATGGATTGTGGGGAGAACATCACTGACTCTATTTCATCCTCTTTTTGTTGTTTTTGTAGTCCTTTCCCTTTCTGCATGACTGCTATGTCAGTACTGAATGCTGCCTCCTTTTCCCCTTATTACTTTAAAATTACAAAAGAAAATTCTTGACACTCTGAAAACTGTCAGGAATCCATCTCTTTCTCTTCTCTTAAAAAGCCTGCATTGAAAATGTTAATTAACCGACTGATAAAGAAGAAGAGAATATTGATAAACCGACTGTTTTCTCTTGCCCCCTGTCAATGCCTGTGCTAAAGATACCTTCTTTCCTTTGTACCAACTTAAACAACTTGTGTGTGTGTGTATATATATATATATATATATATATATATATTTAAACGTGTACCTATATAATACACACATGTGTATGTGTGTGTGATCTGTGGAATTGTGAGACACACATGTTCATCATTTACTGTTTGTGTGTGAGTCATACTTTGGAACAGGTAAACTGCAGTTTTCACATCTGTCTGTATCCTGTGCTGGCTTCTTTGAGCAGTAGTTAGTGTAAGAAAAAATACATCTTACCAAGAACTCCACTGATCACTGATGAATGCAGGGAAAATTTATTTTACATTCTTGCAAGAAACACACTTTTGGAAGCATAAAGGCAGTGTTTTATTTTTTATGCTGAAGCACAAATCCCTTCTCTGATTCTCCATTAATTGGATTTTTACAGAAATTACAGAATGTGAATCTTCATCTCTCTTTACATAGCCAGTCCCCAGTCCCTGGTGCTTACTTTCTTATGTAGAAAGATAACTATAAGATCAGGGCAAAATCCAAAGGATTTTTTTTTCAAATCTTAGATCACCACCCCTGTTTACATAAACCAGTCTCTGTCCCCAAGGAACTTGCATTATTATATGGGAAGATAACCTGAGGAGGCAAAGTTCAGAAGGCTCCTGTTCTTAAGGGTTCCTGGAACCTTTACCCTTGATTATGGTTTTTGTGGATTTCATTTCTCCAATTTAATTTCCATAACTTTGTGGAAACTAAATGCACCCATCCACTTCTCATAATTCCCCATTATTATTTGGTTTCCATATCATTTTTCTAATCCCTCAAATTTGGCTAATACTTTTTGCATCCTACTTCCTAAAAATCGTTTAACCTCTGCACAGATCTCCTTATACAGGATGGGATAATTAGTCCCTACATTCTCTGCTAATTTTTCTGACAGGGCTATACTAGGAGCGAGACTATCTCCACACGGTCCTCCTTTTTCTGCCAACAATCTGTACAGTCGTCCTATTTTTCCATGCTATTCCACTAGTGGCATCTAATTGCTCTACCATTGCCTTCACTGCCTCTCTGGTATAATTTCTCCAATAATAGTTACTCAGCAGAATAGGAATGACCCAAATCCAGAACTAACTTGATTTCTAGCATTGAATTCACCAGGTTCTAACTTTGACTTAATTCTTCCTGATTTGGTCTAACTTTTGTCTTCGAATGGTAAAGGTAAAAGGAATAGCCAATTGTCTCAGGACACAGGTGCCCACTCAGTTCCTGGGCAAAGCAGGTGTGAGAGCGCTACCTCCACAATATTGCCCAAGGTTTGTTTGGAGTATGCTTATCTCTGGGGAACTGTCAGAGCTACCCTCAGTTATAATCCAGACTTGGGTACATACTACATTGTCTATAGGTTTGGAATCTTTTACCCTGCCATGAGAGACAAGCTGAGGGATTTCCAGAACTAGGATGAGGAGCTGGTATATCCTGGTTTATTTCCTCACAGAAGGGAATAGGTGGAACAACAAAGCGCTGCAATTCTCCTCAGGGGTACTATGTTGGGAGCAGGAGGATCAGGCATTTGAATTAACCCTCATGTTTTTCTGTCCCCATGGGGAATGGCACTATCTGGAATATGGGGCAAACAGTAGCACAGGCATAGAAATTGCTTTAGTTCTGACTCTTTACAGAGTACTCAATTCTAGCCAGGCATTGGTGTCTCTCATTTGCCTTAAGTCCTTGACTTTCACCTGTGGTTTAAGAACCACAGGACATCTATACTTATTACATCTATTTCCAAAACATATGTTTGATTAACTCTTTGATCTTTGATCTTTGAGCATTTTCTAAACGTCATACCCTTGTAGAAATCAAACATTATTCCAAATTGGACAGGGAGTTCTATATAATATTTTCTCCATCAGGGCACAAATATTTATTGTAACTATCTGTCTATGACTAACCAAGCCTCCACATTCTGTGGTTTAACAAGCATCAAACTGAATTGTTTGTGGGTTACCTTTTTCACTAATATTAACCCAAATCTTAACCTCATGTCCCCCATCTTAAGTCCCAAATATCATTGCAGCAGAGGAGGAGCATGAATAGTGTATAAGCTTCCCCCTTCATGGGGTCAATAAACTCCTTACTGGGAACCTACTCAGACATTGAGTCGTTTGGATTCTATTCACCTATCATACAAGTTCCTCCTCAAACCAATTTGATTGCCTGATCTACATATATATATATATATATATATATATATATATATATATATATCACCAATTGTTACTTCACCATAATATCACCAATTGTCCCTATTCCTTTGAGGAAACAAAAGCAGGATTTTGGAGAAATGGTCTTTGGTATTTATTCTAGGAAAAACTAGACAGCTTTTTAGATGTGAGGCATTCATCAGCCTCATCTGCTCCTCGGCCCCAGTATTCCTCTGGTGGGGCTTCTGGTTACTGTCCCTAGTAACCTCCATAGTAACTCCATTTTTTTTATTTTGATCATTGCATTGTTAATCTTCTTCTAGGGCTGTTTCTTCCAGACCCCAAGCCATGAAATTTCAAGTATTTGGTCAACCTGAAAACACCTGGTACCTGATTCTGACATTCAGCACTCCCTGGATTCTGCTGATACCATCTACAAGTCACACGTCTCCCCTCCTCAGTCTGGACCCTGCTAAGCAGGGCTAGCTCTATGCCCCTTATCAGTCGGAAGCAGTTCCAGAAGATGAGACCTTTGTTCCTTTGTCCCAAATGAATTTGTCTCTGAATTTGGTCCAGACCTGAATTTGGGTCTGGCCTACGTACCATGGGAATGATGGTATAATGGTCCCGAGGCCATCAGGCCTAGACATTGTTATAGTTCCATGGAAAACTGGCTTCCAGCTACCAATCTATTGGTCTGCAATGTCTTGGAAAATGGCTTTCCAAGACAAATGGTAAGAGTTGGATGCAGGATCTCTGATTCCTGCTCATTGCTTTAAGCAACATTATCCTATTATCTGCTTGCTTCCTTACATGATGCATTTAATGACTACAATAATTCAAGATTTTTTAGCAAAAATGGACCCACACTGATGTGTGGGTGTTGGTTCTAAATGATAAGAGGTAAGTTCATACTGTAGAGAGAGACCAGTCTGAAGGCCTTGATAATGAGTATTTCCTAGTGGAAGAAATGTGTCAGGATTGGTGTGAGAAATCTTCAAAGGTATGAAATAAAGAGGAAGAACTAAATGGGACCAGGTGAAGATTTCTCAGAGTCTATAGGAGGTTAAGCTAAGTTTCAGGAAGTTGTGCAATCCCTATTCTCAGAGGGTTATAGGGCAGAAAAGTTTAAACCTGAGGTCTAAGCTTCAGGAAGTCATGTAACACAAAGGAAGTTGTTGACCATTGGTCAATGGTTATTTCCTTTTCAGTCCATCCAAGCAATTTAAAAATAGACAGGAAGGGGAGGTATATCCATGTCTTTTCTGTTTTATATAATCCATTTTCTGTTTCTTCAATGGACCAAACACCATGCTAGACTGTCCAATTGATGTGCTTGGACTGTTTCTTGCAAGGAAAAAACCAAATGCTTTCTGTTTGTATCTAGAAATGCCTCCGAGCAGTCAGTTTGGGGTTGGGGGGGTCTTGCACCCCATCCCACACAAGGGTCCTCAGAAATATTCCAAAAAATCTTATCCTACAGCCTTCAGCTTGGCCAAAATTTGAGGCAGTTGAGTTAGAGTTCTGCTCATTCTTGTGAGTGAACACTTTGAAATGGCAGTGCTAGAGAATAGCTTATAGGGAAACAGCAATGGGGATGTCGCCTGAAATTAGGGTACTTTTGCTCTAACAATCTGATTCGATTATTTTATGGCCTCAGAATAGTCCTACACACATTACTGAGTATTAGATAATCTGCTAGTCAGTGATAACCAAATTCCTGAGACAATAGTGAACAGACCACTCCTCCTTTCTAACTCTAGGCCATAAAATTAACATATCAGTGACAAGAAGAACTGGATAAATTTGTCTCCTTGCTCCTGGTTCTTTGCTAAATTCTTTTGACACTTAGCCCACTTCCATTGGTGTTACAATTACAATAAACTTTGCCCCTTGACTAATGGGTTCAAGCCTGCAAATTCTTTTGAGACCCTTCATAACACTGATCTGAGACCGCCAACCTTTTTGGGTCCCTTCTGAACTACAACAGCAATAAACTATTTCATATGGAGACACTGGCCTCTGAGAGCAAAACAGTATTGACTCTGATACTACCCTCAGATGTTGTACTCTTCCTCAAACCCATGTAGATGGCTCATATTTTACTGCTAGTACATGGAAGGGGAAAAGTAAAGATTACAGTGGATTTTCATGGATTTTTCCTAAGTCATGTGGAGAGAGATCATATTCTTCTACAGAGAGCAGAGTCCTATGAAAAGAATTTTAGGTTCTGGGACTTGGGGATTCTCTAGATGGGGATGTAGAGAAAAACATCAGACTCTGGGACATACCATTTCAAGAGGCAACCCTAGACATTCCCTTTCAAGGGAGAGAGGTTTAGAAGCTGTGTTTATCTCTTGCAAGTTTAACTTTGTTTTGTTGTTGTTGTTGTTATTGTTGTTGTTATAGCTTTTTATTTACAAGATATATGCATGGGTAATTTTACAGCACTGACAATTGCAAGACCTTTTCTTCCAACTTTTCCCCTCCTTCCCCACACCCCCTCCCCCAGATGGCAGGTTGACCAATACATGTTAAGTATGTTAAAGCATATATGTCCCCAAAATTATTTTGCGGTACAAAAAGAATCATCAGCTAAAATAGAGTACTATTAGCCTGTGAAGGAAATCCAAAGTGCAGGTGGACAAAGATAGAGGGATTGGGAATTTTATGTAATGGTTCATAGTCATCTCCCAGAGTTCTTTTGCTGGGTGTAGCTGGTTCAGTTCATTACTGCTCCATTGTAACTGATTTGGTTCATCTCATTGTTGAGGATGGCCACAACCATCAGAATAGATCACGATATAGTATTATTGTTATAGTATATAATGATCTCCTGGTCCTGCTCATTTCACTTAGCATCAGTTCATGTAAGCCTCGCCAATCCTCTCTGTATTCATCCTGCTGGTCATTTCTTACCAAACAATAATATTCCATAACATTCATAGACCACAATTTATTCAGCCATTCTCCAGTTGATAGGCACTCAGTTTCCAGTTTCTGGCCACTACAAAGAGGCTGCCACAAACATTCATGCACATACAGGTCCCTTTCCCTTCTTTAAGATTTCTTTGGGATATAAGTCCAGTAGCGACACTGCTGGATCAAAGGGTATGCACAATTTGATAACTGTTTGAGCATAGTTCCAGACTTTTCTCCAGAATGGCTGGATGTATTCACAATTCCACCAACAATGTATTAGTGTCCCTGTTTTCCCACATCTCCTCTAACATTGTGCATTATTTTTCCCTGTTATTCTAGCCAATCTAACAGACGAGTAGTGGTATCTCAGAGTTGTCTTAATTTGCGTTTCTCTGATTAATAATGACTTGGAGCATCTTTTCATATGGCTAGAAATAGTTTCAATTTCCTCATCTGAGAATTGTCTGTTCATATCCTTTGACCATTTGTCAACTGGACAATGGGCAAGTTTAACTTTAAAGAAAAATTCAACTTAGTTGTAATTAAGATGCTTGACAGGCAGAGACAAAACACAGAAACAACAATGAGCACTTTTAAAATATTCAATGGCCAGATCTTCTCCTGTGTAATTCAACTGATAGAGAGAAACATAGAAGACAACGAGTGTGTGATACACACTTTCCTTAGAAGAGTGTCTTCTCTTTGGCAGCTAGGTAGCCCAGTAAATAGAGCACCAGCCCTGAAATCAGGAGCACCTGAGTTCAAATCTGGTCTCAAACACTTAACACTTTCTACCTGGGTGATCCTGAGCAAGTCACTTAACCCCAATTTCCTTTGGCAAAAAAAAAAAGTATCTCCTCTTTCAAGGCCCCAGTTCTTTGCTCCTTTTCCTCTAGAGTTTCTTGAAAAATCACTGTAAGATGTCATCTGTAAGAAACAAAATATCTTTCCAAAAATTTCATTGACTTACTGATGAATGCGGGAAAAATTTCTTTTACATTCTTGCAAGAATTCTAAAGGTAGTAGACACACTTTTGGAACTACAGAAACAGTGTTTTATTTTTGTCCTGAAACACAAGCCCCTCCCCCAATTCTCCATTATCTGGAGAATTCACAGAATGTGAATCTTCACCTCTCATTATGCTGCCAGTGCTTGTCCCCAAAGAGCTTACATTCTAGTGGGGGACATAAGGGTAAAACAAACAAACAAACAAACAAATTCCAAAGGGTTCTTTTTCAAATATGAGGCTTCTGTCCCTGATTAGATAAGGCCATCTTAGCCCAAGGAGTTACATTTTTATGGGCCTAGATTACCTGCCCAGGTAAAGTTCAGAGGGCTCCTGTTCAAGTGGAAAAGCTCCACCCCGATTATATTCCATTGTGAATTTCAATTTACTATTTTAAGTTTCATTTCTCCAATTTAATGTTCAGAACTATATAAAATAAATCCCCATCCATTTTTCACATTAGCAAAGATCCTGAAAAGTCTCACAGGAAATTTAAATGGGAAGCGATATTTCCAGACCAATAGCCTCCCAGGGTAGGTAAAAATCACAGGACCCCAGAGCTGAAAGGGAACTTACAAGCACTTGGTTCCAACCACTTCACTTTTCAGTGAAGGAAATCTAGGCTCAGAATTTAAGGGACTTGCTTAATGCTACACAGGGAATAAGTAGCAAAGATATAATTCAGAAAGAGATCATTTGAGTCCGATGGGATTCTGATCCTTGCCCACCCAGCCTAGAGGGCCACATAAATTATTAATCATGTGTCTCGCTAGAACAATGAGCAGCCACCATATTCTGTGATGACATTAATAGGGAACAGCTTCTAGGGGAAACATAGTAATGGAATATAGCTTCTAGGGAAGAGATAACAATAACTTTAAGGTACCCTGACCTTAGGGGGCTTCTGTTCTAATAATAAGTCAGTGATTCTAAGTCCTCAAGCTTTGGAATCTGACCCTGAGGCCCACACCCAACCATAGAATGGTTCAATAAACATTACTGTCTGTTAGTCAGTGATAACAAGTTCCAGAGACCACTCCTTGATCCTACCTCTGGGCCATAAAATTAACATGTCTGTGACATGAAGAACAAGATGAATGTGTCTCTTTTCTTCTGCATCTTTGCTAAATTCTCTTGGCTACAATTACAATCAACTTTGTCCCTTGACTTGGAGATGCGTTAGAACCTGTATACTCTTTTGAGACATCTTGCAATATGAGTCTGTGCACCCAACCTTTTGGGGTCCCTTCGCAACTTCAACAACAGCAGTCAGGAGGTCCCCTGATCTTAGAGGGCTCCTGTTCTAACAATCTGTAAATGATTTTACACTCTTCTTGTTGAGGTGCAGGAAAAAACCAGAAGGTTGGGGATCACATTTGGGTGTGATGAGGTATCTCAAAAAATGGGCAGACTTGAACCCATGTCCACATCAAGGGGCAAAGTTTATTGTAATTGTAACGCCAATTGTGTTGGGCTAAATTCCAAATAACAAAGAACCAAGGCAAAGAAGAGAAAGGTATCTACTTTGCTATGCTAGTTTTATGGCCAAGAGGTAGAACTGAAGAATGATCTATTCATTATTATCTCAAAAACCTGGTTATCACTTACCAGCAGATTATCTGTCTGTCAATCAGTAATGTGTGTAGGACTATTCTAAGACTAGAAGACTTTAGAATCATTGACAGAGAGATTGTTAGAACAATAGCACTCTAAGCTCAGAGGGCCTCAGGATCCCTAATATATCTTCCCTAAAGTCTAAGGGAAGAAATAGTATTATATTCCTAGGCTTGAAGATTTTTACAACCATCAGCAGACAGATTGTTACAACAGAAGAACTCTAAGGTCAGGAGACCTAAAAATTATTGCTATATTTCCCCTAGAAGCTATACCCTATCATTTGGGCTTTAGAATCAGTGATCCTGAGGTTCCACACTTCTTCTGCTTTGCTCAGAGGAGCAAAACCTGCCAAGTCACTCTCCAAAGACACTGTGTCTTCAGTTTTGAGTCTCTGCTAGTGTATATCTCTAGGGGATCCCTACTCCCTGACCAGTTGTGGAGAGGCTCTTAAGAGGTGGTTAGTCAGGTAAGGAGCGGGAGGGCTTTAGGGTGTTGCAGGGTCATTCAGGGATCACTATGAAGATCTAAACACACACACACACACACACACACACACACACACACACACACACACCCTCCTCTTATATCTCTCTAGTCTAAAAGGCTAAGGCAGGCTCTCTGGGTATTCCGTGATCATTCCAGAGAGCCAAGGTCACTTGCCCACAGGTTGTATTCATATTCTCCTTTAGAGAGGTTCAGGTGCCCTGGGCCCTACTGGAGAGCAGCTGCTGTCCTTAGAAATACTCCAGAGGGGTCTGATGTGGAAGAGAGTTTCCATCTGCCTTTATCTGAATTAGTACCAGTAGATGAGGGGAGACTGAGCCTTTTGTAGCCTGCTAGTGTCTCCTGGAGGGCACAAGGAGAGCTGCACCCAAAGATGGAAACGAGACCCAGCATGCCTGAGTCAGTCTCATTCATGTCTGATCACAACTGCACAGATGTCAGCTCCAGTTCTCATCCATGGCAGGTTGGGGCTAGTTCTGTGCGGCCTGAGATTCTCAGTTGTGTTGTAGAATCAGCCCAGGGATCCTATTCAGCATGAGACACTAAGGCTACCCAGGTTCATCTTGCAGCAGGAGCCAGCAGGGAACCCAGTCTAACAAAAAGGGATATTTTCTGGCCTACCTGCAGAATCAACCACAGCCTCAGAGATGGGTTCTTGGTCCCCTGCTGCACCTAAGACCCATTATCAAATGAATATGTCTAGGGAGCATTACAGATTTTAAAGCTCTACCTAAAGAGGAAATATTATTTTTGTTAGCTATTATTATAAAAATTCCCCAAATCCAAGAGTGAATTTAAGGGCAATTAAGTATTTCTAAAACAGTAATTAAGTGTTGCTAAAACATTTATGTTTCTATGAGCTGCACTAGGAGTTAATGGCATTGTCATCAGAGGAAATTTCCTTCTCCCATGATCTCAAGTTGGAGTTTGGGAAGGGGAGGGAGAAAGCCTCAGCCAGTGCTGGCCCCCTTCTCCAGAGTTTGTTTGTTCTGACCCCTTCTGGTGAGAGGAAGAACACCAAGGCAGGCTGCAACCTGCAGCAACCAATACTGGCTCTCAGTACCAACTGCCACGATCCCCAGACTTTCTTACCTCACTTTACCTTCTGGTGCTTCTCTGTGGTCTCTTTCCTACACAGATTATTATTCTGCCAAGATCTCTACTTCCACATTAAAAGCATTTGCAATATTTTGTGCTTTCTACCTTCACCACCGCTCTGGCATGCATCCCCTTTGTCCTTCTCACTAGCCAGGGCTCTAATTTGGATCGTCATCATCTCTCACCTGGGCTATTTCATTAGTCTTTTTAACCGATCTCTTTCTTCTCTCCAGTCCTCCTCCACACCCCCAAATCAGAAAGCGATTTCTAAAGTACATCTGGATGTGTCACCACCTCCCACTCAGAAAGATCTAGAGTTTCTTTCATTAGCTTTGGGATCCAGGATAAATCCCCCTCTAAATCGCTCTCAAGTTTTTCACAGCCTTACTCTTTCCTAGCCTCTTTTCTCATGAAGAATAATAAAAGTAGCAAATGTTTGCTTAGCATTTGAAGGTTTGCAACATATTGAGTATATATGACCTTATATAATCTCCAGCTACTGCATCAGGCTGTCCTGGTTCCAAAGGATTCTGGGTCCTTTCAATCCAACCACCCTCTCCTGACAAAAATGTTCTCTCACCTCAGATTTGCCCAAGTTTCATTGCAGGCTGACCTGAAGCCCTCTTCCACATCAGCCTCTCCCAGGCCTCTCAGCTTCCTGCCTTCCCATCCAAAGTTACACTGTGACTGCTTTGAATGAATTTTCGATGCAAATGTAGCCAGATGAGGGCCTTCAGTTTCTATAGGTAGAGAAAGTCTTTAGTCTGACTTTGACTTTGTGGGGGAAGTTATTTCAGAAAGACAACATTGTTTCCTCTCACCTAGAAGGGAAACAATCTCTCAGTAGGATTTGCCATGTCTGAGCCTCCCATTGACTAAATGAAATGGTTGTATAATATGACCTTAAATTCTCTTAACAATCCCCCTCATTCCATGACCCGACCCTATAAAATGTCTTGAAGGCCTTCAATGAAGTGGGATGCTGAAAGGAATCTTGGTTAGAGCCTTGCCCCAGTCAAGTGAGGCAAACTCAGGAAATCAGACAACAAAAGTCCTTTTTTGTTTTTCAAAGCTAGCACGTGCTTTACATCTTAGAGAATGTTTTTATTTTATTTTTCTCAATTAAATGCCAAAAACTATTGCTGAAATTAGTTTTTTAAAATAATTTTGGGGTTCTAAATTCCTTTCTCTCCGCCCTTCTCTGGCCCTTTCTTGAGAAAGCAGGCCCGCTGATATAAACTATCCTTGTGAAACCATGCAAAATGTATTTCCATATTAACCATGTTGCAAAAAAATTAAATACAAGAAGAAGAAAAAATAAAGTTTAAAAAAGTACGCTACAATCTGCATTCAGATTCCATCACTTCCTTCTCTGAAGGTAAATAGCATTTTCATTTTTTAAAAATCCTTCAGAATTGTCTTGTATCATATTGTTGAGAATCATAATCATACACCACAACTTATTCATTCCTCAACCGATGGGAAACTTCTGCATTTCCAATTTTTTGCCATTCCCCAAAAAAAGAGCTGTCATAATTTTCTCAAGTCCTTTTCTTTAAAAAAAAAACTCTCATTTTGGCATATAAAACTAATAGTAGTATTTCTGGGTCAAAGAATATGAAGTTTTATAGCCCTTAAGAAATAGAACCAAGTTTTTCTCCAGAATGGCTCCATCAGTTCACAACCATCAAAATTGTATTAGTGTCTCAGTTTTTTCCAGATTTCCTCTAACATTTGTCATTTTCCTTTTCGGTTTTACTAGCCTATCCCATAAGTGTGAGAAGGTGCCTCAAAGTTATTTAAGTTGCATTTTCTCTAATCAATAGTGATTTAGAGTATTTGTTAATATGAAAATAGTGAATTTACTATACTTTGTACTACACGTTTATATATGCTATAGGTTTATATATTACATATTTATAATGTGAAAATGCATTTTAATCATGACTAAAATGCAATTATTACTTCTTTTGAAAATTGTCTTCATATCTTTTGAGCATTTGCCAGTTGAGGAATGACTTAAATTCTTTTTTTTAATAACTTTTTATTGACAGAACCTATGTCTGGGTAATTTTTACAACATTATCCCTTGCACTCACTTCTGTTCCGATTTTTCCCCTCCCTCCCTCCACCCTCTCCCCAAGATGGCAAGCAGTCCTATACATGTTAAATAGATTACAGTAGATCTTGGATACAATATATGTGTGCAGAACCAAACCATTTTTTTTGTTGCTGCTCAGGGAGAATTGGAGTTAGAAGGTATAAATAACCTGGGAAAAAGAACAAAAATTCAAGCAATTAACATTTACTTCCTAGTATTCTTTCGTTGGGTGTAGCTGCTTCTGTCCATCCTTGATCAATTGAAATGGAGTTAGATCTTCTCTTTGTCTAAGAAATCCACTTCCATCAGAATACATCCTCATACAGTATCATTGTTGAGGTATATAATGAGCTCCTGGTTCTGCTCATTTCACTCAGCATCAGTTCTTGTAAGTCTCTCCAAGCCTCTCTGTATTCATCCTGCTGGTCATTTTTTACAGAACAATAATATTCCATAACATTCATATACCACAATTTACTCAACCATTCTCCAATTGATGGGCATCCATTCATTTTCTAGCTTCTAGCCACTACAAACAGGGCTGCCACAAACATTTTGGCACATAAAGGGAATGACTTATATTCTTACTGTGACTGAGTTTTCCATATATTTGTGAAATGAGGACTTTATCAGAGAAACTTGAGATACAATCCTTCTCTTCCAGTTTCCTACTTTCTTTCTAATCTTGACTTCTATTGCTTTTGTTTGTGCAAACCGTTTTTGATTTAATGTAATCAAAATTATTTAGTTGATATCTCACAATGTTCTCTATAAATTGTTGATCATAAATTTCTTCCCTTATCTATAGATCTGACAGGTAAGATATTTTCTGTTCTCTTAATTTGTTTATGACATCTCTTTTATGTCTAAATTATACTCATTTGAATCATATCTTGTTATATTTATTGTGTAAAATATCAGCCCATTCTTGATTTTGAGAATGAAAGAAGAGAAAGTTCTTGTCCAACACTCTAAGTCTTGAACAAAAGATTATGGAAAGATGGTAGAATGAGGTAGAAAATTATCCGACTCTCTGAAATCTCCCTCCAAATAACTTAAAACAACACCACCTCAAAATAAATTTTAAGGATGCAGAAAAAATCAAAAGTCAAAGTAAAGTACTCATCTAGGCTAAAACCACTCGGGAAGATTCTCTGCCAGGATGGTGGTCTGACTGGAGTAAATGCAGATAACTCATCATTAAAAAAACACCAAGACTTGGGAGCAGCTGTAGAATATCAAACACAGTTTCAAGATCTTTCACCTATACCCACCCCTGTTGTTGGGGTTACTGAGCAAGTGACTGATCAAAAAAAGTTTGTGGACATCCCTTTATGGACACTAAACTCCAGGCCCAAATAAATCAGCAGGTTGCAGCCCCAGGCAATGATTACAGGGTGGGGTAGCAAGCACTGAGGGATGAGGGGCCACAGAGAGACAGAGTCCTGCTCATCTATGACTGTGGTTATTCACAGGATACTGTATCGTTTCAACTCCAGAGAAGAGAAGTGAACTGACTTGAATGAGAAACAGTGATTCATCTCCAGAACATCAGAGAATTGGAGCATGTGTAGTGTCAGCAGTAAAAGTCGAACCTGGATAGAGCTCAAGGGTGAAGAAACGTCCTTGAGTCATTCATGAACCAAAGTTCAGCTTGAAACCTATTTCTTGTTACTTTTCTTGAGCTTGGGGAGTGTAATTCTCTGGACACTTGACTTCTAGAAGCCTAGAGAGTCCTCTCCAATCTGTTATCCAACAAAGGTCTGGGTGCCAGTTCTGGAGTTAAAATGGTGAGCTCACCCAGTGATAGCCATGCCAAAGACTGACCCTTTCATGGTTGCCATGATTGTTAAAAGAAATCTTAGTTCAGGTCTCCCTCTAATCAATTAAAGCAACATCAGATAAAGGAGTTTACTTAGCAAATCAAGGCAGCGTGGGGGTCAGCAGAATTTAAACTGTAATTTGCTTTTATGGACAAGAATAAAGCAATTTCCAAGTGAGAGTAAAACTACCCTGAGTAGTACACATGAAGAAATGGGGTTAGTGTCACCTCAGCTTTTCCACCATTATAGCATCTTTGGGAGATAGGATTAGTCTTCAGGAGACTGAAATAGTGTTGAGTGAACAGCCCTCTCCTGCAGGCTGGCTGAGCATCAAACCCAAAAGGTGAATCAAGGTTAAAACACTGGGGTCACTAAGACTAAATTCTGCCCCAGTGACTGACTTTGCACAACTCCAAGAAAGAAAGAAAAACCAACTAGAACACAAATTGGGATTTATTCATTATAATTAATTAATTATTAATTATATCACTAATTAGTCAAGAGAATCAATTATTTGATAATGGTTTCTTTCAATAACCAAGACAAAAGACAGAAGAGGGCATGAAAGCTTTAAATAAAAATTCTTGAAAGAAAATTTCATTAACAAGTGAAAATCAAACCTGAATGGTGGACATTTAATGAGGATGGGGCCTAGATTGAGTTCCTATGCCTGAGAAAGTGTCTTAATCATAAGACTTGGTCATCTCAACCAATGTGGATAAGGGAACTAAGTTCCATTCTTTGTCCTTTCATGAGATCGGGAATCTTAAACTCTAATGAAAAGCTACAAGGCCAGGGGCTCCTATTCCTGAGAGTGCTAATGTCTGAGCATAACAGGAGAGGCCTTTCAAAGGACATAACACCAGAGCTGGGTCCTGAAGTGAGCCGGGGATTCTGGAAGGCAAAAAGTTGACATAGAAGCCCATACAACATTGAGCAGACATTGAGGAGATACATAAAAATGCAGGTAAGAGGGACAGGGAATTCTGGGAAAGGGGGACTGGTTAGGGATGGGGAAGCAGCTTGACTTGTACAGAAGTGCTTGGGAAAAAGTACCACTAGAAAGGTGGCCAGCTACAAGATGATAGAGAGCATTCAGAAGGGGCTGAGGAGCTTACAAACGTTAGAATCTTCTGTAAATATTGGCCATTGTATTACTCCAAGATCAAGGGGGAGTAGCTGAGAGTCTTAACAGGTGATCTGAGAGGTCATTTTAGTAGAATGTGCACATTTTACTCATGAGGGAACTGTGTCCCAGAGGGATGAAACAATGAGCCCTAACGTTATCTGAGAAAGGCAGGACACTAGCCCAGATCCTCAATGCCCATGATCAGTGCTCAGAACTAGATCAGGAGTCCCCTCTAGGAACGGCTTTTTGTGGAGCCAACTTCCCCAAGGCAGCGGAAGGAGCACTCATGTTCAAGCTTGATTTTTGTAGAAACAGATTGTGCAAAAAGAGGCAGGCCTTTGCACACTGATGCCATATCCCGCTCCCAGAAAGGCTCAAACTCAGAAAAAATAAACCAGCACCTGCATGTGTTTGCTCACACAACCACAAGGGGGTGGCACAAACACACACACACCAGAGATGGTACTTACAGAATGAAAGGAGCCAAACCCTACTGAACATGCCTCCCCACTGCAGTGTTTGTCCAGGCTCTGCTTGAATACTTCCAGTGACAGGAAACTTACTACTTCATGAAGCAACGCAATCCAACCTGGACAGCCAATTGTTGGGAAGGTCATGCTGAGCTGAAATCATTAGAATTTCCTAGAACTGCAGGCATGGTTTTCCCTTTGAGGCTTTCCTCTTCCCCAGGACAATTCTTCAGATATGTGCAGGTGGGGGCCATGCCCTCGAGATCTTTCTCCTCAGTCAAAAATTCACTTTCATGACACAATTTCATACAACCTCCAGTTCTGGTCACTTCCTCTGGAAAAAGTCTCACTCTTTTTTTAAGATGTAAATCCCATAACTGGACACAGGACTCTAATAGGATATGAACAAAGCCCTTGGGAAATCAACATGAGCTCCCTGGAGTGCTTGGGAAATACACAGGGATCCAGGCTTAGCCTCACAGAGCAGATGGAAAAGGAAATATGAGGGGCTCAACCCCAAGTGACCCTCAGTGATCCTGCCCATACAGGGCTCCAGAGGCCTGAAACCAAAGGCCCTGACCGAGCAGAACGCTCTTAGAAACCTTCTATGGCGATGGAGCAGGGAAGCAGGTTTCCCCCAAAAATAGACATTTCAAAAATTCCCTGGGCTAGTCTGAGGCCCAGGAAGGCCCAAGGCTGGATTTGGGGGCAGAAGCCTTGCTTTTATTTACTCCCTCTGTAAGCCCGGGCAGGGAACCACCTCTTTCTGTCTCTTTCTTCAGCTGTCAGATGCAAGGATCTTGTGATTTCACCTTATCTTTGTTGGGGGGAAGGGATGTTATTGCATGTGGCCCCTTAACCATCATTTCCTCTTCCTGTCCTCCAATCCTCACAAATCCACAGCCCTTGGCTTAATGTACTGAAGCTTCATACCTGGTTCCTAGTCACTCCCTTCGTGAGCTGGGCTGGTCACTGGCCCCCTCCTCCTCAACACTGGGAAATATGGGCTGACCTTGCAGTGTTAGAATACACAGGGGGCCCCTGCCAGTGGCTGCTGGAGACCCAACCCAGAATGGATCTCCTCCTGTGAGAGGATGATACAAGGAGACCGAGAGGCCCTTGTTGTTCTCTGACCTCTCTGAGAGACCGTTGCATTGTCTGACCTCCTTCCTCTTCCCTCTGCCTCCAACTTATCTCATTCCCAGTCCCCAACACCTGTGCCAGCAAAGGCTGCCCTGCAGCTCCTTCAGATGCTCTGATCCAATGTGGAGGCTCTCTGAACTAACCTGACCCTTAACATTGCAAACTCACAAGATTGTCTTTATCATCTTTAGAGAAACTGGCATTTGATGAGTCTTTCTTTGTCTTTTGGACCACAAGCTGCAGAAAGAGGTGTCTGTGGCAATTCTGCCCTCCATGCCCCAGGAACTAGCTCAGATAAAGTCTTGGCTTGGGATTTGAAGAAAAGGTCTCTAGCTCCTATTCTTCATCCCACCTTCCTTCAAGTCCCCTCCCCCCTTAAGGTTGGTGTCTTAACTCAGACATTCTCCAAGTTGTTCTCAGTTGGTCCTATTTGTGGAGTTTTCTCCATATTGTTTTCTCCATTAGGAGACAGGGACTTCTACCTTTCTTGTATCCCCAGTACTTAGCACAAGGCCTGGAACTTAGTAGGTGCTTACAAAGAGTTACTGACCAACCTGATCAAAGGCCCCTTGAGTTCTTAGACCTGTCCCCCTCTCCTTACTTCCCATTCAGCCCCATCTGGATCCATCTTGGCTCAAGTCCTTGTGCCCTCACCAAGCCCTCCTCCCAAAGGCTGGCTAGTGCTCCTCCTTCAGCTAAATGATTTCCAGATATTGTCTCATGTGATCCTCTCAGCAAGCCTGGGTAATACCTGCTAGTATTATCCTTCCCATTGCACAGTTCAGGAAACAGAGGCAAATATTGAATTTGTCTAAGGTTATAAAGCTACAAAGTATCTAAGGCTAGATTTTAAACTTCCTTCTAATTGGGTGCAGACCCAGCCCTCTCTACGCTGAGAGGGGGTAAGGATTGGGGAACTCCTGGAGGAGTGCAGGGAGAAGAAGATGGCCCCGATCTGTTCCCACTGGGGGCAAGCAGCTCTAGTCTGCATCATCCCCTATTCCCACTCCCAGCCCTGTTCCATCCTCCCACAAGCCACAGTAAAACCCTGAGGAAGGGCCAGGGCACTGTGGCTTGTCCTGACAGAGGAAGGGAGGGGAAAAGTCTGGGTCTAAAGGCCCCAAGCACATTCACTGCCTCTGCCTCCATGTTCTGTGCTCATTTTGGGGTCTAAACAGTGTCTACTCCACAAGGGAAATGAAGTAGCAGGGGGTCAGGTATCAGTTCTATTGGTAAATGGTACTGAGTGAGCCATGTTCCCCTGGAGGACAGAAGCACTTCTCTGTGGACAGTGGGAGGGATCTGTGCAGGGGAGGGGCTCCCCGGGAGAGGCAGGAAACTACAGCAGCTGGGAGGGGAAGAAAGAGAAGGAGGAGGGAAGAGGGAGGAGAAAGTCAGAGGCTAAGTCTCTGCCCTGTGGGACCCTGTGATCCAGGCAGATAGAAGAGCTCCAGCTCTGAAGAGAGACTCAGTGTTCCAGAGAAGGAGGAGACCAAGAGACCCGGCTCTGGGCTGCCCCCAGGATTAGCCTTAGCCTGGACAGCAGCAGGGACACCTCCAGGGTCTGCCCTTGAGCCTGTACAGCGGAAGACACAGCTCAGAACAGCAGAGAGATTCCTGGGAAGGAGACGGGGTGACACAGCCACAGCCCAGCCCCATGGAGAGCCCTTCAGAGCCTCAGTGCAGGATGCTCAGTCCCTGGAGGGGGCTGCTGATCACAGGTGAGACTCCAGCTCTTCCGGAGCCTGGGGGAGGGAAGAAGCAGCTGGTCAAATTCTGATCCAGATGGACCAGTCCCAGGGTTCTATCCTAGACACCGTCTAAGAAGGCTTGACCAGGGGGTCTTCCCTAACCATGGGCAGGGGGAGGTAACAGCAGTTCAAAGCTACCCATCCACATCCTGACACTCAGGGCAATGTCCAATGCTGGAACGGAGCATTGGACTGAAGGGGTGAAGAGAAGCTTTCCAGTCAGAGGAGACCTGGGTGTGGATCCCAGCTCTCATGTGTATTGGCTGCATGACCATGGTCAGGTTCCCTAGACTCTTAGCTTGAGTTTACCTGGAACACCACCGTCCTCCCAGTGATGTTTGGGAGCCAAAGTGTCAGCCTTAAAATGCACCCAAGGTTTAGTGAAAAGGCACGTCCTGGGTTTGGGGCCAAGAGATCTGGGTTCAAGTGCTGCCTTTGCCTTTTCCTATTTCAAATTAGTCAGATGTCTCACCTTATCTGGACCTCAGTTTTTTTATTCGTAAATTGAGAGGACTGGGTTCAGGAATCTCTAAAGTCTTGTTTTTGTCCTCAGCCACAAGACGCTGTTGCTTCATTTCTGCCTCCATTGCCTTGCCTGGCACACTGGCAGATCCGTTTTGAAACAAGCCGAGGGAGGGAGCCGAAAATGTGTTGTGTACCAAAGGCTCCGATTCTCTGCAGAGGCTGGGCCTTCATGTGATGTGCAGGCCCAGGATTCCCTCCAAACACCCCCACTGAGCTCCCAGCTGCCCCACCCTTATGTCAGGGACAGCTCAGCGGCCTTGGTCTCTCAGGAGGGCAGAGGGACCCTGCTGACCTCTGCCTCCTTCCTCCCCTCTCAGCCTCCATCCTCAGCTGCTTGATCCAGCCAACGTCTGCTCAGGTCACTGTTGTTCCAAACCCTCCCTATGGGGAAGTGAACCGCAATGTCACCTTGGACATCCGGGGCTTCTCAGGCCAGGTTCTCTCCTATACTTGGTACAGAAAAGCAGTAGCAGATGCCAACGAGATCGCTCACTACAAGGTTGCAACTGGAGAGCAGGACCCTGCAGGCATCCGGGAGAAGGTGCTCCCCAACGGCTCCCTGCTCATCCCTCACCTCACCCTCAGTGACACTGATGACTTCCTTGTAGGCATTGTTGATTCTGAAGGCTACATAATAGTTGGACAAGGACATTTAACAGTGTATGGTAAGTGCCGCCCTTCCCCTGGGCCATGTCTCACTCCTATTCCCTCCCTCAGTCTGGGGTGAGAAGCTCCCTTAAGGGAACAGGGAGAATGCAGAGCCTGAGCCCTTCCCTCCCATAATGTGGGCCAAAGAGGAGAGAGCCCCTCAAGCCCAGATCTGTGTGATCCTGGGTCACTGGGAGCACTGGAGAGGTCAGAGGTCATTAGCTTCTGAGCCCTAAGCTGTTATTATTGGGGGGTAACTTTCCCCAATGCTCCCCCCAGACCATGGGGGCTCCTGCCAGCTTTCCTAGAACATACTCTGAAACTAAGAAGAGTCTTGAGGGTTTGGAGGGGCCTTTGGCCCCTCCCAGTTGTGCCTGAGTCAGGCAACTTGACTCTGAAATTCACCTTTCCTTAGTTAAAAATCTGCTAGGTCTGGGGGGAGCATTGTTGGGTCTGGGGACCGCTGGGCCCAGGAGAGCTCATGTCCAGACTACCCACAGCCCAAGAGCAGATGCCCAACGGCCTTGGTGCCCAGGACCTTCTGTCTTCTGAAGCTTCCAGAGCTGGGAGCCAGACCACAGAGGAAGGACCCCTGAGTCACCTCCATTTCCTAGAGAATCAGGCAAGATCAGGGGCTCCAGGCTTCTGGGAAGGGTCAGCCTGGGACAGAGGGTTGGGCCCTCCTTGGGCCATGAAGGCTCAGGAAAGTCTGTCCCCCTTACCTCAGCCTCCTGGCATAACAGCATCTCTAAGCTGGAGAGGGTCTTGAAGATTACCTTCAACATTCTCAGATTTAGGACAGGAAACTGCTACAGGAAGGGGAGAGGCCAAAGGAGGAAATAAATGAAGGTTCTGTAAATTCTGTGTCTGATCTGCTCCTGGGGACAAGTTGCAGTCCTAGGCACAAGGGATGTGAGGACTGATTAAAGACTCTTGGACATGGGAGACTTCTGACTCCCAGCCAGGATTCTGTCTTTTGCAAGCTGCTGCTTACTAATCTATTTCCAATCTCTTCCTTTTGCTTTGTTTTACTTTGGAGTTAAGGTAGCATCTCTCTCTCTCTGAGCACCAGGACCCATGACTGTCTCTGGCCTGTTCTCTCTGACCTTCACCAATATCCCCATCAAGGTGTGGAAGTGATCCTGGACTCTTGAAGACCAGGCCAACAGAGCATAATTTTTCAAGATCCTGCCAAGCTAGAAAGGCCTCAAGGACAGCCTGGACAATGGACAGGGGGATGTGTCACTCCCCAACCAGTCAGTCTCAACCCACAAAGATTCTGCCCTGGGAGCTTGGGCTCAAAGTGAAAGTCTTTTTCAGTCCCAGTCATTCATGAATGAACTTTCTCCTAAGGAGTGGAGAACCTGATCCACTTCAGAGAAAGCAGGGTCCATGCCAGTGCAATCCAGGTTCTTTAGCCAATGTTCCAGAGCCTCTGACCTTTCTGAAGTCTTAGGGAGACTACTTCCATACCTGATACTTGGTTGGAAGAAAGCACCAAAGAAAATTGCACCAAATAGTCATTTTCTGTCTATTTTCTGCACAGGGCCACTATCCAAACCTCTCATCAGAAGCACCAACATGGCCCCAGTGGAGAACAAGGACAGTGTCTCCCTGACATGCCACTCTGAAGGTCAAGATGTCACATACCAATGGTTCATAAACCAAAGCTCCCCAGCTGGTGACAGGATAGTGCTGTCCCCGGATAACAAGACACTCACCATAATCAAAGTCACAAGGGAAGACCAAGGACCCTATAAGTGTCAAATCCGGAACCCAGTTAGTTCCAGTGAGAGTGAATTCACACTGAATATTACCTGTGAGTAAATTCTCTTTCTGCATGGTGCATGTTCGTAACCTGGTGGTGTGTTCCCAGAGGTCAAGCCCATCCAGTCAACTGATCTTGAGTGCTAAAGTTCAAATCCTTGGGCTGCCCATTGCTCTTTGTTTTAGGGAGCCCAGATTGGCCATATCAAGCCTTTCCATCTGTGATGGAGTAGGGCCGGCCATGGTGCTGAACAAGAGAAGGCCTTAAGACCTTCCAAGTTCAGGGACCTCAGGTCCAAACCTGAATGAATGAGGAGCTGTGAATTTCCCAGCTCAGATGAGAGTCCGGGAGATATAAAGGTCGCTGGTGATGGGTTACAGAATAGAAAAATCCCCTCCCTTCTGCCTTTATTTCAATATGGAACCATTCTCTTTGCTCCAGATGGCCCGGATACTCCCATGATTTTCCCCACAGCCCTGAATTATCCTGTAGGGGCAACTATTGAGTTGAATTGCTCTGCAGAGTCTAACCCACCTGCCCAAATCACTTGGCTTATCAATGGAATTCAGATGGCATCAACATCCCAGCTCTCTATTGCTAATGTGTCTCTGAATCACACTGGAACCTATACCTGTAATGCATCTAACTCTGTCACTGGCTTGTCTAGCAGCAAAGACATCAATATCACAATCTCTGGTGAGTAGCTGCAGGCCCTCGGCTTTGTGTCTGCCTTTTCTTGGTCTTCTCTAGTATGAACAAAGCAAAGAGAAGTGACGTTCTGGCCGCCTGGGTACCAAGGCACTATGTGTTGTGCTGGAAGGGGCTCTGACCTCAGACTCAGGAAAGTGGAGCTAGAATCTTGACTCTGCTTTCCATCCCCTGTGCACCCCTAGGTGTCCTTCTTGCTTCTGAGACTTAGATTCTGCATCTGAACAATTGGACAATCTTTCACTTCTCATGTCACAGAATTCTGTGTGGAGAAAGTTCTTTTTACATTTTAGGTTCAAAAAGAAGTGAGCTGTTGCTGTTGCTGCTGGTAGTGATGGTGATGATGAGGCTGTTGTTCTGTCCCTTTTGCCTTCCAGTTTCTAGAATCACAGCTGCCCTTGGGCCTGTAGTTTTGCCTTCAGTCCATCTCACTCAATGCTATGAAGTCACATAATGGATTCTAGCCTTTGTTAGAATGTAAGCTATGAGAATGTTATTAGGGTTGGCTCTGATCCTCTTTTGCAGAGAAATGCAGACGGTGGAGAGGAAAATTAATATTATCTCTGCTGATACAGAAAAACTCAGCTCTGTATCCATGTGGTTCTTCTGTGACATGAAATAGCGCACAAGAGCATGCCTGATGTCAGACTGGGCTCTGGTCCAGGTAAAGGTAGAATTTTCTCTGCATCAGTTGGCCGACTCTGGAATGTCACCCTTGCCTCAGTTCCCTTAGCTCCCTTAGCACTCCACCCAATCTCTGTAGACAGTGGCTTCTGGATGGATACTGTGTTTCAATCACGTGTACAAGATGGCAGACCTTTGCATTACTAGTCACACTGATGGGCAATAGGACCTAGACAGATCATCTGTGACTTCAGAGTTTCTTTTTCCTTCTCAGTCCTGTTAACAATTCACAAAATTCATATAGTTTTGGGGTTACAAAACCACAATTTCTGTCCCGGACACTGGAGGAGGAGGTGCAAGAGCAGGAGAGAGATAAAACAGTGGCCTGAGAACATGAGTTTGGGCAAGTCAGACTGCAGCAGTATACAGCATAGAGGGGGGAATGACCCTTTCTTGGCCTAAATCTGAACATAAGGATCACTATGGTCTACATATTAATATGGTTTTTAAATACAATATTATCTTTGTGTTGTTATATTTTTGTCGATCTTGTTACAGTATAACCTGGTTCAGACTGCACCCAAGAATGTTGGAGTTGTATATTTGATGCCAGTGGCCTAAATTATCTTTTTCTTAATTTAGTTTTTTTTCAATTAATCAAATTCTAATTTCTCTACCTCCTATTTCTTGCCCACACTGCTAAAGAAAAAGAAAATTCTTGTGACAAATATGGATAACCAAGCAAAACTAATTCTCATATTGGCTATACCCAAAAAAATCTCTACTGGTAAATACCTTGAGTTCATCATCTTTGTGTAAGAAGTAATGTTCTTATTTCACTGAGTATCTTTGGGAACCCTGATAGGTCAGTGCTTTGATTAGAATCTGAAGACTTTCCAAGAACTTTGCCTCTGCAGCATTATAATGATTGCATGAACTATCCTTTGCTTCTATTCACTCAATTCTGCATCAGTTCATACAAATCTTCTGAGTTTTCTCTTCTTGATCTCATCCTAGTAGAGATTCTTATCAATGACGTGGGTCAAATGAGATTATATGTAAGGAGCTATGTAAATGGTCACTCTTTTTCTAATAATTATTCAGAATGAAAGCATAATTTTGAAACTTGAGAAAGAAAAGATAGAAGGAAAAAGCTAAGTGGACAGTTACTATCTTCGTGGTAAATTAGGATCCGGAATCATCTCAGCATGGTGGCTCTGTGAATGGAATGGGATCACATGAAAATTATTAGAATCAGACAGGTCCTGCCCTTGGGTCCAAAAAAACCAAAGCATATGTAAGTATGGGTCCAGATGGGGAAATTACTGATCACCAAACAGTAGGAAAAAACAGTTAAACTAAGTAAGGATGATTGACTCAGAGAAGGGAAGATTGGGGGCAGACACTCTACCTGATTTTTGAATGCAAGGATAGGTTGCCTAAAAAGAGAACAAGCTCCCATGGAAGATGAGATCATTACAGAAGCCCAGAATCCAATGGTGAGGCAGCAGTTCTTCTGAAGAAGACCAGTGGAGTATGAGTGGATTGTAAGTTTAATACTTGAGTCAGTGGGATGGTGAGGCAACCAAAGACCCTGAAGCAATTACAGTATTTTCACTTCAAAGAATAAGGAAATAACAGGCACTTGGAATACCATATCTGGTTCTAGATTTTTAGTTTCCAAAGGACACTGATACACAGGAGAGCATCCAGAAAAAGACAAGCAGGTCATGGAAAGGGCTGCTGTTCATATGATCTGCGGGTCACCTGAGGGTACTCGTAATGTTGATCTTATAGAAGAGAAGACATGGGGGCCACAATAATTTGCTGGACTTTTCCAGGGAAGGGCAATTAGCCATATCCCTTCAGGCCTCCGAACCAAGAACACAGAGACAAATGGAGACAAGGCTCAATGACCTCAAAGGTACTATACAACTCTGTATTCTATGCTTCACTGCAAAACTCCCTAATAGTTAGACCTATCCAAAAGCAGAATGGGTGTCCTTGAGAGTTAGTAGATTTAAGCGAGATCATATCTCTAAAACCCTTAGGACAATGCTGAGCACACAGTAGGCACTTAATGCTTGTTCCTTTTCTTCTCCATCCATTCTTTCCTGAGTCTAGATGAGCCAGGTAGAATGTAGTAAAGATTCTGTCCCATGTGTGAATTGGACTTGTTTCACCGCAGTGCTAGCAACTCTGAAATCCCATGGTTATATCTCTGACGTTTGTGTAGCTATCAAGAAGAAAAGGGATTTGTCTTGTTGGACTTGACCCCAGAGGAAAGAAGTAAATGCTGGGAATGTTGGGTGAAAAGGGAAAATTAGGCTGACTCTCTCAAGATTAGAGTGGTCCAAAAGAGGAATGGCAGAGAGAAGGCTTCCCTTCGGCAGAGGCCTCCAAACAAAGACTAGTTTGGGTCAGATGCCATGACCCTCTCTTCCAAATCTGAGTTTCTATGGAAGTCACTGAAAACAAAAGTTGGGAGAGGAAGCCTGACAACAGTTGGTGTGGAAAAGATTCAGGGATTAGTGGACGAAAAGCTAACTTGAACTTGGGTTGCAGTAATAACAGCACCCGACCTGCAGCCAGGGAAGCCCAGGTCCTTCTGTGCCCCAAGGGGTACAGGCCACCCCAGGAACAAAGGCTTTCTACAGTTCAGAGCACATTGTATTTAATAAGAATGTGGACAGGACCCATTCATCAAGCTGACCTTCAACCTTTCATTGAGTCTGGAAGGTGACCCTTAGTTCTCCCATGCAAGATATAGCTGGAGAGACTCCAGGAGGCCTCTGGGTCTATCATCATCAAAGGACCGGCCTTTGTAACTGAGCAGAGGCCCATAGCACCAAGTTTGGCCAGACAGGAATGGACTTTTCAGGCTCAGATCTTCATGGTGTCCATTTGCCAAAGGAGGAACTAGGGAAGACCTCCTACAAATCACAGTGGTTCCAAGTACTAGAGGATCCACCCACAGGAATGTGGTGACTCAGTCATGGCTGGAGGGATGGGCCAGAGAGGGAAGTCTCAGAAAGCAGCCTCAGAGCCCTGAAGGGCCCTTGTGGAAGCAGGTCAGCATTGCTCTGTATGGCTCCCAAGGGGAGAGCTAGGAGCAAAGTGGGAAGTCACAGGGAGGCCAATGGCACATAGTATAAAGGAGACCTCACAAGGGGAGCTGTCCACCAGCGGAAAGAGGCCTGATGACTGCTGAGGACACAGAGAAGTGGAGGCTGGGTGACTCTTGATCAGGCCTGACGTGGGAGCTTGGGCCAGATGCCCCCTGCCATCTCTGGTTCTCTGCTGCTGAGACAGTGGCAGAGGGTTGGCCCCCTACAGGTCTCATCACAGCCAAGGCTACTGAGGGGGATGCTGCAGAACATCTCCAACCAGAGAGCATCTGCTGACCTCTTTGTGACCTCAGCTGATCAGAGGAACAAAAGCTGGACTGGAGAAGGAGCAAGGGAATAAACATTTAGTGAGTGCCTACGGTGTGCCAGTCCCCCATGAACCTCTTTACCAATATCATCTCATTTCATCAGGAACAGGACATAAGGCCAAAATCTGCAGACTCCCCATGGGAGCACAAGCTCCTCTTGCCACAAGCAAAACTTCTCGATGCCCTAGATCTATGAAGAAGATGCCATCTACCTGCCTCTCCCATGGGAGGTCTGTGGAAGGGAGCACAGCCCCACAATCCATATGGAGCCCAGCTTTGGGAAGGGGCTCTCACTTTGAAAAAAGGAAGGAGAAAGCCAAAGGGTGAAGCACCACAGGAGCCCCCACAGTACCTTGTGAAGGCACCTGAGGAAGTGGTACCCAAAGGAAAGTGGCTCTGAGCTCAGTGCTGTCCCTCCACCAACCACTCCTGTGCCTGTCAGGAGAAAACATCCTGCAGGGAGAATCTGGGATGTGCTGAAGGGAGCCCAGCTTCTGAGCCAGGACACCTGTGTTCCAACCCCAAGTCTACTGTTTCTTAGCCAACCGATCTTGTACAGGTCACCCAGCCCCGGGGGACCTCCATTTTTCTTATCCAGGAAATAAGGGAGTGCATTAGATGCTGGGGAAGGCCCTTCTGGATGGAGATCCAGGATCCTCTGATGTCTGCAGCTCTGAACATTCATTGGATTATGCATGTCCCAAAACCTGTCTCAGGGAAGGGATAACTCAGGACCCAGCTCTCCCTCCCCTGTGCTTCTTCCTCACCTTCCTTATTAGCATAACCACTGAACCAGGGGGCATCTCCTTACCCATGGACCATCCCTGTATTTCTATAATGCAAATGCTTGGGCTTTGGGTGGTTTTTTGTCAGGAAGACATGATCTGGTGAAGCCACAAGCCAATCACTCACACAGCTCTCTTTTCTCTCTATAGAAAGAACAACCAAACCTAACCTCACGGTCAACAAAACCAACGCCATAGAGAATAACACTTTGGTCTTCACATGTGGCACAGAACAGGCAGGAGTGGACATTCTGTGGTTCTTCCGTAACAAGTCCCTGATTCTCAATGAGAGGATGAAGCTGTCCATGAATAACCAGACCCTCACCATCCTGTCTATGAAGAGGGAGGATGTTGGGTTCTATGAATGCGAAATCCGGAATCCAATCAGTTCCAACAGAAGTGACCCCATTACTCTGACTGTGAACTGTGAGTGACTCTGAGTATCCTGCCTCTCCTGTCCTTTCCCCAGCTGTGACTCACATCTCATCTCTTCTCTTCTCTTCTTTACACAGATGGACCAGACTACATCACGTTTGTTCCAAACTCCGAGAAAGGAGAGATTGAGGTCAAATTCAAAGACTCACTGACGTTAGAGTGCCGTGTTGAGTCTTACCCACCTGCCCAGTATAGATGGCAAGTCAATGGTACCGTGAACTCTGCCTTCTCTAATAATACCTATGTCATCAAAAATGCAACTCGGGAAGATTCAGGAAAGTACACATGTCAGGCAAAGAACAATGTCACCAACTTGTCGGTCTCTAAAAGCATCACAGTTAAGGTGATTGGTAAGTGTTCTCTCCCTTCCCTCAGAGCAAAAGGTTTTGGGGATTGGTCAAAGGTGGGGGCCAGGAGCAGGTGCTCAGGCTTATTAAGGAAGGCAGGTTTTGAATTGAATTGGCAGAGGACATGTAAAGGAAGAATCTGATTCCAGGGCATGTGGTCAGCCTGGGAGTGAGTCAGTTCATTTACTGTGATTTTGGCCTTGGTAAATATGGACACCATTCTCCAAATTGTAATATATCATGCAGTTTCATTCATCATTTGATACACATTTAGCTACAAACTTTCTGCAGAACACTGTGCTAGGCCCAGAGGGAAATACAAGGTTTTTCTAAGATTCCATTACCAATTTCAGGAACCTTCAAATCTAGTAGAAGGATCAGACCCCCAAAGATAGGTCATTGATACACAATATTACATGAAATGCATACTTAGACTATGGCTACAAAATAAAATGTTGTAGGAGAGCAAAGATGGGAAAGACCATTGCAGCTGGGAGGCTGATCAAAAATCAAGTCAGGTTTCATAGAAGAGCTATCACTTGACTTGTGTTTTAACGGATATGGAGGAGTTCAGCAAATCAAAGGGGAGAATATTCTGTTTCCATGGAGAAGTATTCTAAGTCAAGGTTCAGAGGTGGGATACTACAGTGTGTGTCTGAGTGGCAAATGTAGAAAAATGCAACCTGAGCAGGTAATACATGGCCAGAAGAATATTAGAGAGTTCTGCTGCCATTTTGTAAAAAGTCTTGAATGCTAGGCTAAGACCACCAAAAGTTACCTAGTACTTAATAGGAAGTTTCTGAAGCCTAATTAGAAGAGAACAGGTGGTCTGTTTGCTATGTCATTCATCAGCACTGAATGGATCAATAAGATTGACTCAAAGGTGAGAATTTTGTTTAACGTGACCACTGTCACATCTCTAGTTCATTTGTGACTTTGTCCAAATAACCTGGATGTATAAAAATCTGGGGAATATTAAGTTCCTTTTCAGCCCCTCAATTGCAGGCAACAGCTCCCAGTTAATGGGATGAAAATAAAGAAAATAGAGCAAGAGTCATTATATATGCCTTTATAAAATCTTCGTCATTAAACCCAAAGACCCCAGCTTTTGGGATAAGAACTTACTGTTTGATAAAAATTGCTGGGAAAATTGGAAACTAATATGGCTTAAACTAGGCATTGATCCACACTTAACACCGTACACCAAGATAAGGTCAAAATGGGTGCATGACCTAGGCATAAAGAATGAAATTATTAATAAATTAGAGGAACACAGGATAGTTTACCTCTCAAACCTGTGGAAGGGGAAGGACTTTATGACCAAAGAAGAACTAGAGATCATTACTGATCACAAAATAGAAAATTTCAATTATATCAAACTGAACAGTTTTTGTACAAACAAAACTAATGCAGACAAGATTAGAAGGGAAGCAATAAACTGGGAAAATAATTTTACAGTCAAAGGTTCTGATAAAGGCCTCATTTCCAAAATTTATAGAGAATTAACTCTAATTTATAAAAAATCAAGCCATTCTCCAATTGAAAAATCGTCAAAGGATATGAACAGACAATTCTCAGATGAAGAAATTGAAACTATTTCAATCATATGAAAAGATGCTCCAAGTCATTATTAATCAGAGAAATGCAAATTAAGACAACTCTAAGATACCACTACACACCTGTCAGATTGGCTAAGATGACAGGAAAAAATAATGATGATCGTTGGAGGGAATGTGGGAAAACTGGGACATTGATGCATTGTTGGTGGAGTTGTGAACGAATCCAACCATTCTGGAGAGTAGTTTGGAACTATGCTCAAAAAGTTATCAAACTGTGCATACCCTTTCATCCAGCAGTGTTACTACTGGGTTTATATCCCAAAGAGATTATAAAGAAGCGAAAGGGTCCTGTATGTGCGCGAAAGTTTGTGGCAGCCCTATTTATAGTGGCTAGAAACTGGAAACTGAATGGATGCCCATCAGTTGGAGAATGGCTGAATAAATTGTGGTATATGAATATTATGGAATATTATTGTTCTGTAAGAAATGACCAACAGTTTGATTTCAGACAGTCCTAGAGCGACTTACACGAACTGATGCTGAGTGAAATGAGCAGAACCAGGAGATCATTATATACTTCAACAACAATACTTTATGATGACCAGTTCTGATGGACCTGGCCATCCTCAGCAAGGAGATCAACCAAATCATTTCCAATGGAGCAGTAATGAACTGAGCCAGCTACGCCCAGAGAAAGAACTCTGAGAGATGACTAAAAACCATTACATTGAATTCCCAATCCCTATATTTATGCCCACCTGAATTTTTTATTTCCTTCACAAGCTAATTGTACAATATCTCAGAGTCCTATTCTTTTTGTACATCAAAATAAGGTTTAGTCATGTATACTTATTGTGTATCTAATTTATATTTTAATATATTTAACATCTACTGGTCATCCTGCCATCTGGGGATGGGGTGGGGGGTAAGAGGTGAAAAACTGGAACAAGAGGTTTGGCAATTGTTAATGCTGTAAAGTTACCCATGCATATAACATGTAAATAAAAGGCTATTAAATAAATAAAAAAAGAAAAATAAATAAAATAAAATAATAAAATCTTCGTCATTAAGAGATCAGACAAGGGAATAGAAAGAAGATAAAGAAGCAGTTCTCCATCATAACCACTACAACAAAGGCAACAAATGACCAAAAGAAAAACTCAATGAGTCATTCTTCTGACCCATTTCAGGGGCCCAAATCTGGGCACATGGACTAATCAGGAAGGTGCCAATAAGACCAAAGAATAAATGAGGGCTCTAAAATGTGTATTGGCGAAGAAGTAATCAAGGATGCAGGAAACAGAGCCTTGTTCCCTCCGATCCAAAACAAAAGGATTCAGAGGGAAAATAGGACTGAGACAAACTAGATGGTTAGGAATCACACACACAAAAAAAATTTCTTTCAAAAAAGGAAAAGTATCTCCCTTAAAAACCAAACACTATTTAAAAATTGAGTGGGCTCCCTCAGTTCCCTGTTACTGAAGGTCTTGAGGGAAAGTTTGGACAGTCACCAGCTAGGAAGAGACATGGAGGGACTGCTCCATGCTCTAGGTACAAGGTAGACTAAATGAGTCCTTCCCAGCTCTAAGTCTGTGGTTTTTAAAGACCATGAGTTGGAAGGACCCTGTGGAGAGGGTGATACCTTCCCCCTCTGTGTAATATACATTCCATTTAATCCACTCTATGCCTTGCAGAATGAGGAAGTATCCTATGCCTCCATGAACTTCGATGCCTAGAAACCAGCTGCCAAGGCTCAGTATCCAACATCCATGGACACTGTTTATTCTGAAATCAAAAAGTAATGAACTGGTCCTTTTTCTCTGCATTATGGACAGATGTATTTATTGTGATCTTCCTTCAACTTCTCAAGTCCTGAGACTCCAACCTTGTAAAGCCCAGCTCGACCACATTACCACCAAACTCAGGGAAGGAAGAGGAGAGCCCTCCCCTTCACTTCCTGGAGGCTGCCCAGGAGGACCCTTCCCTTTCATTGTCAACAGATGGCAGGGACATATTCGGTGCTTTTCTGAAGCTCCCCTTCCCTTCCTCCTCAAAAGTTGACACCATGAATCTAGGAGAGGGTGACTACCAAGACATGTCACCCCTGGTACTCTCTAGTCACACAGGTGGGCCCATTCTTCAGTCCTGGCACTAGTCCATAGAATTAGGCTAATGTGAACTGGGGCTGTTGCCCCGCCCTGACCAGAAATCAGCAGAGGAAGGAGCAGCTTTGGACTCAGGACTCAGGCTCTGCAGCCTACACCATTCTCCTGACTGGGAGACTTTCCTCCTTTCTGCCTCAGTTGCTTCCTCTGTATAATGAGGAATTTGGATTGATAATCTCTAAGGACTCTTACAGTTCTAGACTCTGTGACCTTGTGTCAGCATCTAACAGAATTTCTGGAAGATAAAAGAGTGGACCACACCATCAGCCCAGCCACAGGTTTCCATTCCCTACCTAGACTTGGCTGTCCCTGGCCTTCCCTCCCTGCCCCCAAGCCGGAGTGGGGCGGGAGCTCTGAGACCATGTTTAGCTGGCACTTTACTACCGAACACAAAGAGGGGAATGTTTCCAGTCCTTATGCCTCTCCCAGTTTCCTGAGCACTACCAGAAAGCTATTAGCCAGGCCCTAAGGGGATTTCCTAATGGAAAAGGTGAAAGTCCACCCAACTGAGCTTTCAAAGTTATTACCATCTCTGTTCAGGGAAGTTGTCCAGAGAGATTACAAGGGACCAGATTCTGGAATGAGTCAGCAGCCTCTTCCAGAAAAAAATGTAGTGAGGGCTGGGCAAAGGAATCCAGACTAGGCTCAGGCAGGATTGTTGGGACACAGCAAATGTCTTGTCCTTTCTCTGGATCTTTTCAGGCCCAGGGAGTTAGAAAGTGGGGCTGAGGGCACTCTGTTATTTTCTTTTAACTGCTTATCTGACCTGCCTACTTCCAATCCACTCAATGTTCTTACCCCTGCTCCCTGGGGCTTCCCAGGGATTTCTTCAAAGTCTCTAAACAGGGATAAAAAGAGTATCATCTCTAAGGGCTCATTAATCAGTTCCACTGTGCCCACAACTTCTCCTCCGCCAACACCCATGCACACCATCCACTGCCTCTCACCCCTGCATTCTCTCTCAGGAAACAATGGCCTCTAACTAAAGGATGTTGTGGGGGTGGGTTTAGGTCCCTGGAGGATTGGGAGCTCCCCCAGGGGCTGTGTTTACACTACCACTCACATGGGCAACACAAATAGCACGCTGTTGCTGAGGTCTCTTGGGGATGGTGAAGGATGCAAGCCACTACTTGCCTTGCCCAAGCATTGGGGATCTTTCTCTGGGAGCTTCATCTATCACAAGTAAATCTATAACACACACACATACACACACACACACACACACACACACACACACCACTTAGAATCACAGAATAATCATAGAATTGTGGGAGATCCCTAAAGTCCAATTCTAAGCAGAGAATCAAACCAGAGAGAGTAGAGAAGGATGAACTCAGCTTCCTATCCAGCTTTCTACAGGGTTGCATAGGAAAGTTTTCCATCCAATACTTAATTTCACGCTAAATCCAAATGTACTCTCTTCATAGAGAAAATTCATATAGTTGAAACACCTCTTCCCTGACTCACGGTGATCCAAAAACTGTACTCCCTCTCACCAGATCCAGCCTGTGGTATTTAATTTTACATGCCCCAAGAATGTTTCTCTCTGTGTATCTTTCTCCCCTTCCCTTCTCCACCCCTATGTCTTTCTCTGGTGCTGTTGACTGTAAAATTGATTTGCTATCTATTTATAATAAAAATTATACAATTCGAACATGAATGTGCTTCCTTGAGTCTCTGGATGTGCCTTCTTTAATGGTTGCCCTTAGAGGAAAAGGAAATAGGATAGAAATTCCTCAAGATCTCTCAGAGCGGACAAACGCTAACTTCTCATTTTATAGATATTTGTTCTCATTTTATAGATATTTGTCCTAGTAGCTAAAGGGCTGCCAGGTTTCATTTGCATTTCTACTCTGAGAAGGTGTCTCCAAAAGCAACAGATCGTATCTTCAACTCAACCATTTCTCTATTTCACTAGAATTTCTCAAATCCTTCTGGGAGGAAAGTTGTCTAAATGAAACTTCTCATTGACACACCATCCCCCCCAACATGGGTCAGTAGAGCTCCCCACAGTTGAACAGATGTAGTGATTCCGAAATCTGTCATGGGGGTCTCCATAAAGCAAAACCATGACGATTCTCTTGATTGATCACAGACCATTTAAAGAAATACATTTTTCTGGTGCTCAAGGTTTTCAACCTCATCATACTTTCCTCTCAAGCCATTCTTGTGCTAAACCTTGGAACCATAGACTCTCAAAGTCCTGAAGTGATCTTAGAAGGGCTTTTGTCTGAACTCTGAAACCCCAATAGTCAGCTAGCCAGCCTCCGTGATACTAGGACCTATAAAATGTCTCCCAAGGACTTCTACCCATTAATCCAACTTTCTCTGACAGATGTAAAATCCTTGTATAACTAGATTATTTTATTGATTGCATTTATATGCCCCACACCTAATATAGTGTCTGACATATGGGAGCCACTTCATAAATAATTGTGGATTGATTGATCAAAAGATTTCTTTCTTCCAAGCTGTTCTTCATGACAGATAATCATTCAGAGAGAACTTTGTTGATATGTCTGTTAATAAAGAAGTCATTCCATGTCTAATACTCTGTTCCAACTGCTAGGTCTATCCCCCAAGGAAGACTAAGGTAGGAAGAAAATCCCAATTAACATCATAGTCCTAACAGAAATTTTTTGTTATAGCAAAGAGCTGGGAACAATGGAAGTGGTAGCCACCAACCATTAACTGCCTAGGAAACTAAATGACCTGGAGCAGAAGTGGCAAACCCAAAGACAAGGTACTGAGTGTGATAGGAAGCAAATTAAACCATAATTGGGAAATGTTCAACAACAACAACTCAATACACCTGAATTAAAACAAGCATTAATAATAGTCCCTCTTTCACAGAGATATAGTGAGGATATAATGAGATGATAGATAAAGAACTTTGCTAACCTTAAAGCACTGTATAAATGTTAGCTATTACTACTCAATAACTATTACACAAATGTAATAGAATATTGTGTCATAGAAAATGGTGAAAATGAAAACTTTGGAGACATGACAAGGCTCATTCATCGACGAAGAGACCTGCAATAATGAAAATAGGAAACAAAAATGTGAAAATGAGCATTGTGTAATTATAATTACCAAAATTGGATATAGAGAAGACCAGTCCATTAGTCCAAAGGTGTTAAGTGCCTACTATGTGCTTTGCACTTGGAAATTTAAAAAAAAAGGCTAAAAACAGTCCCTGCCCTCAAGAAGTTTTCGTTCTAATGCAAAGACAACAAGCAAACAATTATTTATGAACAGATTATAGACTGTTTTATATAAGACTTCATTCACACTTACAGTTATGATTACTAGTACTGGATTTCCCTACATCCCACTTTCTCCCTTGTATATATATTTTTAATTTTTTTTTAAATTGTGAGATCCAAATTCTCTTCCTCCTCTCTCCCTTCCCCATCATTGAGAAGAAAAGCAATTTGATATAGGTAATATATAACATAAAGGTTAAAATCAAGAAATAGGCTGGAAAATGAGCAAATGACAAAAGAAAAAACTGCCTGTTTAACCAAGAATGTCCAAAGCTCAAATAGTAAAATTCAGTCATATGGGAATCAGTACTTGGATAATTGTGAGAAACAAATTTGGCCAGATGAAAGGTGGAAGGTGGGCAATGCAGGGGGCAGGACTTTGATTATTGGCAGCTGGGTGTGCTGAAACACCAGGTAAATTCAAGAATTGCTGTCTTCCCTACAGCCCTGTGACATCACCAGAAGTTATTTTTCCTCATTTTGTAGAAGGAAAAGGAGATCGAGAGAGACCAAAGAATTTTTTCAGGGTCATATGACTGGCAAATATGGCCCCAAGGAGCACAGAACAACAGTACTTTGAGTCAGAAGCTAGAGATCAGCATATTGTGGGAAATGGATTGTGGGGAGAACATCACTGACTCTATTTCATCCTCTTTTTGTTGTTTTTGTAGTCCTTTCCCTTTCTGCATGACTGCTATGTCAGTACTGAATGCTGCCTCCTTTTCCCCTTATTACTTTAAAATTACAAAAGAAAATTCTTGACACTCTGAAAACTGTCAGGAATCCATCTCTTTCTCTTCTCTTAAAAAGCCTGCATTGAAAATGTTGATTAACCGACTGATAAAGAAGAAGAAAATATTGATAAACCTACTGTTTTCTCTTGCCCCCTGTCAATGCCTGTGCTAAAGATACCTTCTTTCCTTTGTACCAACTTAAACAACTTGTGTGTGTATGTATATATATATATATATATATATATGTATATATATATATATATATATTTAAACGTGTACCTATATAATACACACATGTGTATGTGTGTGTGATCTGTGGAATTGTGAGACACACATATACATCATCTACTGTTTGTGTGTGAGTCATACTTTGGAACAGGTAAACTGCAGTTTTCACATCTGTCTGTATCCTGTGCTGGCTTCTCTGGGCAGTAGTTAGTGTAAGAAAAAATACATCTTACCAAGAACTCCACTGATCACTGATGAATGCAGGGAAAATTTATTTTACATTCTTGCAAGAAACACACTTTTGGAACCATAAAGGCAGAGTTTTATTTTTTATGCTGAAGCACAAATCCCTTCTCTGATTCTCCATTAATTGGATTTTTACAGAAATTACAGAATGTGAATCTTCATCTCTCTTTACATAGCCAGTCCCCAGTCCCTGGTGCTTACTTTCTTATGTAGAAAGATAACTATAAGATCAGGGCAAAATCCAAAGGATTTTTTTTTCAAATCTTCGATCACCACCCCTGTTTACATAAACCAGTCTCTGTCCCCAAGGAACTTGCATTATTATATGGGAAGATAACCTGAGGAGGCAAAGTTCAGAAGGCTCCTGTTCTTAAGGGTTCCTGCAACCTTTACCCTTGATTATGGTTTTTGTGGGTTTCATTTCTCCAATTTAATTTCCATAACTTTGTGGAAACTAAATGCACCCATCCACTTCTCATAATTCCCCGTTATTATTTGGTTTCCATATCATTTTTCTAATCCCTCAAATTTGGCTAATACTTTTTGCATCCTACTTCCTAAAAATCGTTTAACCTCTGCACAGATCTCCTTATACAGGATGGGATAATTAGTCCCTACATTCTCTGCTAATTTTTCTGATAGGGCTATACTAGGAGCGAGGCTATCTCCACACGGTCCTCCTTTTTCTGCCAACAATCTGTACAGTCATCCTATTTTCCCATGCTATTCCACTAGTGGCATCTAATTGCTCTACCATTGCCTTCACTGCCTCTCTGGTATAATTTCTCCAATAATAGTTACTCAGCAGAATAGGAATGACCCAAATCCAGAACTAACTTGATGTCTAACCTTGAATTCACCAGGTTCTAACTTTGACTTAATTCTTCCTGATTTGGTCTAACTTTTGTCTTCGAATGCTAAAGGTAAAAGGAATAGCCAATTGTCTCAGGACACAGGTGCCCACTCAGTTCCTGGGCAAAGCAGGTGTGAGAGCGCTACCTCCACAATATTGCCCAAGGTTTGTTTGGAGTATGCTTATCTCTGGGGAACTGTCAGAGCTACCCTCAGTTATAATCCAGACTTGGGTACATACTACATTGTCTATAGGTTTGGAATCATTTACCCTGCCATGAGAGACAAGCTGAGGGATTTCCAGAACTAGGATGAGGAGCTGGTATATCCTGGTTTATTTCCTCACAGAAGGGAATAGGTGGAACAACAAAGCGCTGCAATTCTCCTCAGGGGTACTATGTTGGGAGCAGGAGGATCAGGCATTTGAATTAACCCTCATGTTTTTCTGTCCCCATGGGGAATGGCACTATCTGGAATATGGGGCAAACAGTAGCACAGGCATAGAAATTGCTTTAGTTCTGACTCTTTACAGAGTACTCAATTCTACGGGCATTGGTGTCTCTCATTTGCCTTAAGTCCTTGACTTTCACCTGTGGTTTAAGAACCACAGGACATTTATACTTATTACATCTATTTCCAAAACATATGTTTGATTAACTCTTTGATCTTTGATCTTTGAGCATTTTCTAAACGTCATACCCTTGTAGAAATCAAACGTTATTCCAAATTGGACAGGGAGTTCTATATAATATTTTCTCCATCAGGGCACAAATATTTATTGTAACTATCTGTCTATGACTAACCAAGCCTCCACATTCTGTGGTTTAACAAGCATCAAACTGAATTGTTTGTGGGTTACCTTTTTCACTAATATTAACCCAAATCTTAACCTCATGTCCCCCATCTTAAGTCCCAAATATCATTGCAGCAGAGGAGGAGCCTGAATAGTGTATAAGCTGCCCCCTTCATGAGGTCAATAAACTCCTTACTGGGAACCTACTCAGACATTGAGTCGTTTGGATTCTATTCACCTACCATACAACTTCCTCCTCAAACCAATTTGATTGCCTGATCTATATATATATATATATATATATATATATATATATATATATATTTATATATATATATATATATATATATATATATATCACCAATTGTTACTTCACCATAATATCACCAATTGTCCCTATTCCTTTGAGGAAACAAAAGCAGGATTTTGGAGAAATGGTCTTTGGTATTTATTCTAGGAAAAACTAGACAGCTTTTTAGATGTGAGGCATTCATCAGCCTCATCTGCTCCTCGGCCCCAGTATTCCTCTGGTGGGGCTTCTGGTTACTGTCCCTAGTAACCTCCATAGTAACTCCATTTTTTTTTATTTTGATCATTGCATTGTTAATCTTCTTCTAGGGCTGTTTCTTCCAGACCCCGAGCCATGAAATTTCAAGTATTTGGTCAACCTGAAATCACCTGGTACCTGATTCTGACATTCAGCACTCCCTGGATTCTGCTGATACCATCTACAAGTCACATGTCTCCCCGCCTCAGTCTGGACCCTGCTAAGCAGGGCTAGCTCTATGCCCCTTATCAGTCAGAAGCAGTTCCAGAAGATGAGACCTTTGTTCCTTTGTCCCAAATGAATTTGTCTCTGAATTTGGTCCAGACCTGAATTTGGGTCTGGCCTACTTAAGATGGAAATGATGGTATAATGGTCCCGAGGCCATCGGGCCTAGACATTGCTATAGTTCCATGGATAACTGGCTTCCAGCTACCAATCTATTGGTCTGCAATGACAGGGTTTCCAAGACAAATGGTAAGAATTGGATGCAGGATCTCTGATTCCTGCTCATTGCTTTAAGCAACATTATCCTATTATCTGCTTGCTTCCTTACATGATGCATTTAATGACTAGAATAGTTCAAGATTTTTTATCAAAAATGGTCTCAGCAAAAACTACCACTGATGTGTGGGTATTGGTTCTAAATGATAAAAGGTGAGTTCATACTGTAGAGAGAGACCAGTCTGAAGGCCTTGATAATGAGGATCTCCTAGTGGAAGAAATGTGTCAGGATTGGTGTGAGAAATCTTCAAAAGTATGAAATAAAGAGGAAGAAATAAATGGGACCAGGTGAAGATTTCTCAGAGGCTATAGGAGGTTAAGCTAAGTTTCAGGAAGCCGTGCGATCCCTATTCTCAGAGGGCTATAGGGCAGAAAAGGTCAAACCTGAGGTCTACGCTTCAGGAAGTCATGTAACCCACAGGAAGTTGTTGACCATTGGTCAATGGTTATTTCCTTTTCAGTCCATCCAAGGAATTTAAAAATAGACAGGAAGGGGAGGTATATCCATGTCTTTTCTGTTTTATATAATCCATTTTCTGTTTCTTCAATGGACCAAACACCATGCTGGACTGTCCAATTGATGTGCTTGGACTATTTCTTGCAAGGAAAAAACCAAATGCTTTCTGTTTGTATCTAGAAATGCCTCCAAGCAGTCACTTGGGGTTGGGTCTTGCAGCCCATCCCACACAAGGGTCCTCAGAGATATTCCAAAAAAGCTTATCCTACAGCCTTCAGCTTTGGCCAAAATTTGAGGCAGTTGAGTTAGAGAGTTCTGCTCACTCTTGTGAGTGAACACTTTGAAATGGCAGTGCTAGAGAATAGCTTATAGGGAAACAGCAATGGGGATGTCACCTGAAATTAGGGTACTTTTGCTCTAACAATCTGATTTGATAATTTTATGGCCTCAGAATAGTCCTACAAACATTGCTGAGTATCAGATAGATAATCTCCTGGTCAGTGATAGCCAAATTCCTGAGACAATAGTGAGCAGACCACTCCTCCTTTCTAACTCTAGGCCATAAAATTAACATATCAGTGACAAGAAGAACTGGATAAATTTGTCTCCTTGCTCCTGGTTCTTTGCTAAATTCTTTTGACACTTAGCCCACTTCAGTTGGTGTTACAATTACAATAAACTTTGCCCCTTGACTTGGAGATGGGTTCAAGCCTGCAAATTCTTTTGAGACCCTTCATAACACTGATCTGAGACCCCCAACCTTTTGGGGTCCCTTCTGAACTACAACAGCAATAAACTATTTCATATGGAGACACTGGCCCTTGAAAGCAAAATAGCATTGACTCTGATACTCCCCCCCAGATATTGTACTCTTCCCCAAACCCATGTAGATGGCTCATATTTTACTACTGGTATAGGGAAGGGGAAAAATAAAGATTACAGTGAATTTTCATGGATTTTTGCTAAGTCATGTGGAGAGAGATCATACTCTTCTACAGAGAGCAGAGTCCTATGAGAAGAATTTTAGGATTCTGGGACTTGAGGATTCTCTAGATGGGGATGTAGAGAAAAAAAGCGGACTCTGGGACATACCATTTCAAGAGGCAACCCTAGATGTTCCCTTTCAAGGGAAAGTGGTTAAGAAGCTGTGTTTATCTCTTGCAAGTTTGACTTTATTATTATTATTATTATTATTGTAGCTTTTTATTTACAAGATATATGCATGGGTAATTTTACAGCACTGACAATTGCAAGACCTTTTATTCCAACTTTTCCCCTACACCCCCTCCCCCAGATGGCAGGTTGACCAATACATGTTAAGTATGTTAAAACATATATGTCCCAGTAGTTATTTTGATGTACAAAAAGAATCAGACTCTGAAATAGTGTACTATTAGCCTGTGAAGGAAATCAAAAAGGCAGGCGGGCAAAAATAGAGGGATTGGGAATCGTATGTAGTGCTTCATAGTCATCTCCCAGAGTTCTTTCGCTGTGTAGCTGGTTCAGTTCATTACTTCTCTATTGAAACTGATTTGGTTCATCTCATTGCTGAGGATGGCCAGGTCCATCACAACTGGTCGTCATATAGTATTGTTGTTGAAGTATATAATGTTCTCCTGGTTCTGCTCATTTCACTCAGCATCAGTTCATGTCAGTCTCTCCAATCCTCTCTGTATTCATCCTGCTGGTCATTTCTTATAGAACAATAACATTCCATAACATTCATATACAACAATTTATTCAGCCATTCTCCAATTGATGGGCATCCACTCAGTTTCCTGTTTCTGGCCACTACAAACAGGGCTGCCGCACACATTTTGGCACATACAGGTCTCTTTCCCTTCTTTAAGATTTCTTTGGGTATAAGCCCAGTAGTAGAACTGTGCAAAGGGTATTCTCAGTTTGATAACTTTTTGAGCATAGTTCCAAATTGCTCTCCCGAATGGCTGGATGTATTCACAATTCCACCAACAATGCATCAGTGTCCCTGTTTTCCCACATCCCCTCCAACATTCCGCATTATCTTTCCCTGTCATTCTAGCCAGTCTGACAGGTATGTAGTGGTGTCTCAGAGTTGTCTTAATTTTCATTTCTCTGATTAATAATGACTTGGAGCATCTTTTCATATGGTTAGAAATATTTTCAATTTCTTCATCTGAGATTTGTCTGTTCCCTCCCCCAATTCTTCATTATCTGGAGAATTCACAGAATGTGAATCTTCACCCCTCATTACACTGCCAGTGCTTCTCCCCAAAGAGCTTACATTCTTATGGGGGACATAAGGGTAAAAAAAATTCCAAAGGGTTCTTTTTCAAATTTGAGGCTTCTTTCCCTGATTAGATAAGGCCATCCGGGCCCCAAGGAGTTACATTTTTATGGGCCTAGATTACTTGCCCAGGCAAAGTTCAGGGGGCTCCAGTACAAGTCGAAAAGCTCCAACCCTGATTATATTCCATTGTGAATTTCAATTTCCTATTTTATGTTTCATTTCTCCAATTTAATGTTCAGAACTATATAAAATAAATCCCCATCCATTTTTCACATTAGCAAAGATCCAGAGAAGTCTCACAGGAAATTTAAATGGGAAGCGATATTTCCAGACCAATAGCCTCCCAGGGAAGGTAAAACTCACAGGACCCCAGAGCTGAAAAGGAACTTACAGGCACTTTGTTCCAAGCACTTCACTTTACAGTGAAGGAAATCTAGGCTCCGAATTTAAGGGACTTGCTTAATGCTACACAGGGAATAAGTAGCAAAGGTTTAACTCAGAAAGAGATCATTTGACTCTGATGGGATTCTGATCATTGCCCCCCCCCCCCCACAGCCCAGAGGGCCACAGAAATTATTAATCATGTATCTCGCTAGAACAATGAGCAGCCACCAAATTCTGTGATGACATTGATAGGGAGCAGCTTCCAGGGGAAACATAGTAATGGAATATAACTTCTAGGGAAGAGGCAGCAATAACTTTAAGGTACCCTGACCTTAGGGGGCTTCTGTTCTAACAATAAGTCAGTGATTCTAAGTCCTCTAGCTTTGGAATCTGTCCCTGAGGCCCACACCCAACCATAGAATAGTTCAATAAACATTACTGTCTGTTAGTCAGTGATAACCAAGTTCCAGAGACCACTCCTTGATCCTACCTCTGGGCCATAAAATTACCATGTCTGTGACATGAAGAACAAGATGAATGTGTCTCTTTTCTTCTATTTCTTTGCTAAATTCTCTTAGCTACAATTACAATCAACTTTGTCCCTTGACTTGGAGATGCATTAGAACCTTTTATACTCTTTTGAGACATCTTGCAATATGAGTCTGTGCCCCCAACCTTTTGGGGTCCCTTCGCAACTTCAACAACAGCAGTCAGGAGGTCCCCTGATCCTAGAGTGCTCCTGTTCTAACAATCTGTCAATGATTCTAAAGTCTTCTTGTTGAGGTGCAGGAAAAAACCAGAAGGTTGGGGGTCACATTTGGATGTGACGAGGTATCTCAAAAAATGGTCAGACTTGAACCCATGTCCACATCAAGGGGCAAAGTTTATTGTAATTGTAACGCCAATTGTGTTGGGCTAAATTCCAAATAACAAAGAACCAAGGCAAAGAAGACAAAGGTATCTACTTTGCTATGCTAGTTTTATGGCCCAGAGGTAGAACTGAAGAGTGATCTATTCATTATTATCTTAAAAACCTGGTTATCACTTACCAGCAGATTATCTGTCTGTCAATCAGTAATGTGTCAATCAGTAATGTGTGTAGGACTATTCTAAGGCTAGAAGACTTCAGAATCATTGACAGAGAGATTGTTAGAACAATAGCACTCTAAGCTCAGAGGGCCTCAGGATCCCTAATATATCTTCCCTAAGGTCGAAGGGAAGAAATAGTATTAGGCCTGAAGGCCTGAAGATTTTTACAATCATCAGCAGACAGATTGTTACAACAGAAGAACTCTAAGGTCAGGAGACCTAAAAATTATTGCTATATTTTCCCTAGAAGCTATACCCTATCATTTGGGCTTTGGAATCAGTGATCCTGAGGTCCCACACTTCCTCTGCTTTGCTCAGAGGAGCAAAACCTGCCAAGACACTCTCCAAAGACACTGTGTCTTCAGTTTTGAGTCTCTGCTAGTGTATATATCTAGGGGATCCCTACTCCCTGACCAGTTGTAGAGAGGCTCTTAAGAGGGGGTTAGTCAGGTAAGGAGCGGGAGGGCTTTAGGGTGTTGCAGGGTCATTCAGGGATCACTATGAAGATCTAAACACACACACACACACACACACACACACACACACACACACACACACACCCTCCTCTTATATCTCTCTAGTCTAAAATGCTAAGGCAGGCTCTCTAGGTATTCCGTGATCATTCCAGAGAGCCAAGGTCACATTCCCACAGGTTGTATTCATATTCTCCTTTAGAGAGGTTCAGGTGCCCTGGGCCCTACTGGAGATCAGCTGCTGTCCTTAGAAATACTCCAGAGGGGTCTGATGTGGAAGAGAGTTTCCATCTGCCTCTGTCTGAATTAGTACCAGTAGATGAGGGGAGACAGAGCCTTTTGTAGCCTGCTAGTGTCTCCTGGAGGGCACAAGGAGAGCTGCACCCAAAGATGGAAACGAGACCCAGCATGCCTGAGTCAGTCTCATTCATGTCTGATCACAACTGGACCGATGTCAGCTCCAGTTCTCATCCATGGCAGGTTGGGGCTAGTTCTGTGCGGCCTGAGATTCTCAGTTGTGTTGTAGAATCAGCCCAGGGATCCTATTCAGCATGAGACACGAAGGCTACCCAGGTCCATCTTGCAGCAGGAGCCAGCAGGGGACCCAGTCTAACAAAAAGGGATAATTTCTGGCCTACCTGCAGAATCCACCACAGCCTCAGAGATGGGTTCTTGGGTCCCCTGCTGCACCTAAGACTCATTATCAAATGAATATGTCTAGGGAGCATCACAAATTTTAAAGCTCTACGTAAAGAGTAAATATTATTTTTGTTAGCTATTATTATAAAAATTCCCCAAATCCAAGAGTGAATTTAAGGCAATTAAGTATTTCTAAAACAGTAATTAAGTGTTGCTAAAACATTTATGTTTCTACGAGCTGCACCAGGAGTTAATGGCATTGTCATCAGAGACAATTTCCTTCTCCCATGATCTCAAGTTGGAGTTTGGGAAGGGGAGGGAGAAAACCCATTGCTGGTCCCCTTCTCCAGAGTTTGTTTGTTCTGACCCCTTCTGGTGAGAGGAAGAACACCAAGGCAGGCAGCAATGCAGCAACCAATACTGGCTCTCAGTACCAAGTGCCACGATCCCCAGACTGTCTTACCTCACTTTACCTTCTGGTGCTTCTCTGTGGTCTCTTTCCTACACAGATTATTCTTCTGCCAAGATCTCTACTTCCACATTAAAAGCATTTGCAAAATCTTGTCCTTTCTACCTTCACCGCGACTCTGGCATGTATCCCCTTTGTCCTTCTCACTAGCCAGGGCTCTAATTTGGATCGTCATCATCTCTCACCTGGGCTATTTCATTAGTCTTTTTAACCCATCTCTTTCTTCTCTCCAGTCCTCCTCCACACCCCCAAATCAGAAAGCGATTTCTAAAGTACATCTGGATGTGTCACCACCTCACACTCAGAAAGATCTTGAGCTTCCCTCATTAGCTTTGGAATCCAGGATAAATCCCCCTCTAAATCGCTCTCAAGTTTTTCACAGCCTTACTCTTTCCTAGCCTCTTTTCTCATGAAGAATAATAAAAGCAGCAAATGTTTGCTTAGCATTTGAAGGTTTGCAAAATATTGAGTATATATGACCTTATATAAGCTCCAGCTACTGCATCAGGCTGTCCTGGTTCCAAAGGACTCTGGTCCTTTCAATCCTTTCAATCCAACCACCCTCTCCTGACAAAAATGTTCTCTCACCTCGGGTTTTCCCAAGTGTCATTGCAGGCTGACCTGAAGCCCTCTTCCACATCAGCCTCTCCCAGGCCTCTCAGATCCCTGCCTTCCCATCCAAAGTTACACTGTGACTGCTTTGAATGAATTTTCAATGCAAATGTAGCCAGATGAGGGCCTTCGGTTTCTATAGGCAGAGAAAGTCTTTAGTCTGATTTTGTGGGGGAAGTCGTTTCAGAAAGACAACATTGTTTCCCCTCACCTAGAAGAGAAACAATCTCTCAGTAGGATTTCCCATGTCTGAGCCTCCCATTGACTAAATGAAATGGTTGTATAATATGACCTTAAATTCTCTTAACGATCCCCCTCATTCCATGACCCCGACCCTATAAAATGTCTTGAAGGCTTCTATGAAGTGGGATGTTGAAAGGAATCTTGGTTAGAGCCTCGCCCCAGTCAAGTGAGGCAAACTCAGGAAATCAGACAACAAAAGTCCTTTTTTGTTTTTCAAAACTAGCACGTGCTTTACATCTTAGAGAAAGTTTTTATTTTATTTTTCTCAATTAAATGCCAAAAACTATTGCTGACATTCGTTTTTTTAAATAATTTTGGAGTTCCAAATTCCTTTATCTCTTCCCTTCCCTGGCCCTTTCTTGAGAAAGCAGGCCCGCTGATATAAACTATCCTTGTGAAACCATGCAAAATGTATTTCCATATTAACCATGTTGCAAAAAAAGAAAATACAAGAAGAAGAAAAATTAAAGTTTAAAAAAGTATGCTACAATCTGCATACAGATTCCATCACTTCTTTCTCTGAAGGTAAATAGCATTTTCATTTTTAAAAAATCCTTCAGAATTGTCTTGTATCATATTGTTGAGAATCATAATCCTACACCACAACTTATTCATTCCTCAAGCGATGGGAAACTCCTGCATTTCCAATTTTTGTCACCCCCCAAAAAAGAGCTGTCATAATTTTCTCAATTCCTTTTCTTTAAAAAAAATCTCATTTTGGCATATAAAACTAATAGTAGTATTTCTGGGTCAAAGAATATGAAGTTTTATAGCTCTTAAGAAATAGAACCAAGTTTTTCTCCAGAATGGCTCCATCAGTTCACAACCATCAAAATTGTATTAATGTTTCACTTTTTTCCACTTTTCCTTCCACATTTGTCATTTTCCTTTTTGGTTTTACTAGTCTATGCCATAGGTATGAGATGGTGCCTCAAAATTATTTTAAGTTGCATTTTCTCTAATCAATAGTAATTTAGAGCATTTGTTAATATGAAAACAACAAATTGACTATACTTTGTACTACACGTTTATATACTATAGATTTATATATTACATATTTATAATGTGAAAAGTGCATTTTAATCATGACTAAAATGCAATTATTACTTCTTTGGAAAATTGTCTTCATATCTTTTGAGCATTTGCCAGGTGAGGAATGACATATTCTTACTGTGACTGAGTTTTCTATATATTTGTGAAATGAGGACTTTATCAGAGAAGCTTGAGATACAATCCTTCTCTTCCAGTTTCCTGCTTTCTTTCTAATCTTGACTTCTATTGCTTTTGTTTAGGCAAACTCTTTTTAATTTAATTTAATCAAAATTATTTAGTTGATATCTCACAATGTTCTCTATAAATTTTTGGTCATAAATTTCTTCCCTTATCTATAGATCTGACAGGTAAGATATTTTCTGTTTTCTTAACTTGTTTATGACATCTCTTTTATGTCTAAATTACACCATTTGAATCATGTCTTGTTATATTTATTGTGTAAAATATCAGCCCATTCTTGATTTTGAGAATGAAAGAAGAGAAAGTTCTTGCCCAACACTTTAAGTCTTGAGCAAAAGATTATGGAAAGATGGTAGAATGAGGTAGAAAATTATCCGACTCTCTGAAATCTCCCTCCAAATAACTTAAAACAACACCACCTCAAAATAAATTTTCAGGATGCAGAAAAAATCAAAAGTCAAAGTAAAGTAGTCATCCAGGCTTAGGAAGCCTTAGGAACAACTTAGGAAGATTCTCTGCCAGGATGGTGGTCTGACTGGGGAGTAAAGTACAGATACCTCCTCATCAACAAACACCAAGACTTGGGAGCAGCTGTAGAATAGCAAACACAGTTTCAAGAACTTTCACCTATATCCACCCCTGTTGTTGGGGCACTGAGCAAGTGACTGATCAAAAGAAGGTTGTGGACATCCCTTGATGGACACTAAACTCCAGGCCCAAATGCATCAGCAGGTTGCAGTCCCAGGCAATGACTACAGGGAGGGGTAGCAAGCACTGAGGGATGAGTGGCCACAGACAGAGTTCTGCTCATCTATGACTGTGGTTATTCACAGGAGGACAGAATCTGTAGTTTCAACTCCAGAGAAGAGAGGTGAACTGACTTGAATGAGAAACAGTCGTTCATCAGAGAGTGAGAGCATGTGTAGTGTCAGCAGTATAAGTCTAACCTGGATAGAGATCAAGGGGGAAGAAACATCCTTGAGTCATTCATGAACCAAAGTTCAGCTTGAAACCTATTTCTTGTTACTTTTCTTGAGTTTGGGGAGTGTAATTCTCTGGACACTTTACTTCTAGAAGTGTAGAGCATCCTCTCCAATCTGTTATCCAACAAAGGTCTGGGTGCCAGTTCTGGAGTTAAGATGGTGAGCTCACCCAGTGATAGCCATGCCAAAGACTGACCCTTTCATGGTTGCCATGATTGTTAAAAGAAATCTTGGTTCAGGTCTCGCTCTAATCAATTAAAGCAACGTCAGAAAAAAGGAGTTTACTTAGCAAATCAAGGCAACATGGGAGTCAGCAGAATTCAAACGTAATTTGCTTTTATGGCCAAGAATAAAGCAATTTCCATGTGAAAGTAAAACTACCCTGAGTAGTACACATGAAGAAATGGGGTTAGTGTCACCTCAGCTTTTCCACCATTATAGCATCTTTGGGAGATAGGATTAGTCTTCAGAAGATTGAATTAGTCTTGAGTGAACAGCCCTCTCCTGCAGGCTGGCTGAGCATCAAACCCAAAAGGTGAATCAAGGTTAAAACACTGGGGTCACTATGACTAAATTCTGCCCCAGTGACTGACTTTGCACAACTCCAAGAAAGAAAGAAAAACCAACTAGAACACAAATTGGGATTTATTCATTATAATTAATTAATTATTAATTATATCACTAATTAGTCAAGAGAATCAATTATTTGATAATGGTTTCTTTCAATAACCAAGACAAAAGACAGAAGAGGGCATGAAAGCTTTAAATAAAAATTCTTGAAAGAAAATTTCATTAACAAGTGAAAATCAAACCTGAATGGTGGACATTTAATGAGGATGGGGCCTAGATTGAGTTCCTATGCCTGAGAAAGTGTCTTAATCATAAGACTTGGTCATCTCAACCAATGTGGATAAGGGAACTAAGTTCCATTCTTTGTCCTTTCATGAGATCGGGAATCTTAAACTCTAATGAAAAGCTACAAGGCCAGGGGCTCCTATTCCTGAGAGTGCTAATGTCTGAGCATAACAGGAGAGGCCTTTCAAAGGACATAACACCAGAGCTGGGTCCTGAAGTGACCCAGAGATTCTGGAAGGCAAAAAGTTGACGAAGAAGCCCATACAACATTGAGCAGACATTGAGGAGATCCATACAAACCCAGGTAAGTGGGACGGGGAATTCTGGGAAAGGGGGACTGGTTAGGGATGGGGAAGCAGCTTGACTTGTACAGAAGTGCTTGGGAAAAAGTACCACTAGAAAGGTGGCCAGCTACAAGATGATAGAGAGCATTCAGAAGGGGCTGAGGAGCTTACAAACGTTAGAATCTTCTGTAAATATTGGCCATTGTATTACTCCAAGATCAAGGGGGAGTAGCTGAGAGTCTTAACAGGTGATATGAGAGGTCAATTTAGTAGAATGTGCACATTTTATTGATGAGGGAACTGTGTCCCAGAGGGATGAAACAATGAGCCCTAAAGTTATCTGAGAAAGGCAGGACACTAGCCCAGATCCTCAATGCCCATGATCAGTGCTCAGAACTAGATCAGCCAGTCCCCTCTAGGAACAGCTTTTTGTGGAGCCAACTTCCCCAAGGCAGCGGAAGGAGCACTCATGTTCAAGCTTGATTTTTGTAGAAACGGATTGTGCAAAAAGAGGCAGGCCTTTGCACACTGATGCCATATCCCGCTCCCAGAAAGGCTCAAACTCAGAAAAAATAAACCAGCACCTGCATGTGTTTGCTCACACAACCACAAGGGGGTGGCACAAACACACACACACCAGAGATGGTACTTACAGAATGAAAGGAGCCAAACCCTACTGAACATGCCTCCCCACTGCAGTGTTTGTCCAGGCTCTGCTTGAATACTTCCAGTGACAGGAAACTTACTACTTCATGAAGCAACACAATCCAACCTGGACAGCCAATTGTTGAGAAGGTCATGCTGAGCTGAAATCATTAGAATTTCCTAGAACTGCGTGCATGGTTTTCCCTTTGAGGCTTTCCTCTTCCCCAAGACAATTCTTCAGATATGTGCAGGTGGGGGCCATGCCCTCGAGATCTTTCTCCTCAGTCAAAAATTCACTTTCATGACACAATTTCATACAACCTCCAGTTCTGGTCACTTCCTCTGGAAAAAGTCTCACTCTTTTTTTAAGATGTAAATCCCATAACTGGACACAGGACTCTAATAGGATATGAACAAAGCCCTTGGGAAATCAACATGAGCTCCCTGGAGTGCTTGGGAAATACACAGGGATCCAGGCTTAGCCTCACAGAGCAGATGGAAAAGGAAATATGAGGGGCTCAACCCCAAGTGACCCTCAGTGATGCTGCCCATACGGGGCTCCAGAGGCCTGAGACCAAAGGCCCTGACCGAGCAGAACGCTCTTAGAAACCTTCTATGGAGATGGAGCAGGGAAGCAGGTTTCCCCCAAAAATAGACATTTCAAAAATTCCCTGGGCTAGTCTGAGGCCCAGGAAGGCCCAAGGCTGGATTTGGGGGCCGAAGCCTTGCTTTTATTTACTCCCTCTGTAAGCCCGGGCAGGGAACCACCTCTTTCTGTCTCTTTCTTCAGCTGTCAGATGCAAGGATCTTGTGATTTCACCTTATCTTTGTTGGGGGGAAGGGATGTTATTGCATGTGGCCCCTTAACCATCATTTCCTCTTCCTGTCCTCCAATCCTCACAAATCCACAGCCCTTGGCTTAATGTACTGAAGCTTCATACCTGGTTCCTAGTCACTCCCTTCGTGAGCTGGGCTGGTCACTGGCCCCCTCCTCCTCAACACTGGGAAATATGGGCTGACCTTGCAGTGTTAGAATACACAGGGGGCCCCTGCCAGTGGCTGCTGGAGATCCAACCCAGAATGGATCTCCTCCTGTGAGAGGATGATACAAGGAGACCGAGAGGCCCTTGTTGTTCTCTGACCTCTCTGACTGAGAGACCGTTGCATTGTCTGACCTCCTTCCTCTTCCCTCTGCCTCCAACTTATCTCATTCCCAGTCCCCAACACCTGTGCCAGCAAAGGCTGCCCTGCAGCTCCTTCAGATGCTCTGATCCAATGTGGAGGCTCTCGGAACTAACCTGACCCTTAACATTGCAAACTCACAAGATTGTCTTTATCATCTTTAGAGAAACTGGCATTTGATGAGTCTTTCTTTGTCTTTTGGACCACAAGCTGCAGAAAGAGGTGTCTGTGGCAATTCTGCCCTCCATGGCCCAGGAACTAGCTCAGATAAAGTCTTGGCTTGGGATTTGAAGAAAAGGTCTCTAGCTCCTATTCTTCATCCCACCTTCCTTCAAGTCCCCTCCCCCCTTAAGGTAGGTGTCTTAACTCAGACATTCTCCAAGTTGTTCTCAGTTGGTCCTATTTGTGGAGTTTTCTCCATAATGTTTTCTCCATTAGGAGACAGGGACTTCTACCTTTCTTGTATCCCCAGTACTTAGCACAAGGCCTGGGAGTTAGTAGGTGCTTACAAAGAGTTACTGACCAACCTGATCAAAGGCCCCTTCAGTTCTTAGACCTGTCCCCCTCTCCTTACTTCCCATTCAGCCCCATCTGGATCCATCTTGGCTCAAGTCCTTGTGCCCTCACCAAGCCCTCCTCCCAAAGGCTGGCTAGTGCTCCTCCTTCAGCTAAATGATTTCCAGATATAGTCTCATGTGATCCTCTCAGCAAGCCTGGGTAATACCCGCTAGTATTATCCTTCCCATTGCACAGTTCAGGAAACAGAGGCAAATATTGAATTTGTCTAAGGTTATAAAGCTACAAAGTATCTAAGGCTAGATTTTAAACTTCCTTCTAATTGGGTGCAGACCCAGCCCTCTCTACGCTGAGAGGGGGTATGGATTGGGGGCCTCCTAGAGGAGTGCAGGGAGAAGAAGATGGCCCCGATCTGTTCCCACTGGGGGCAAGCAGCTCTAGTCTGCATCATCCCCTATTCCCACTCCCAGCCCTGTTCCATCCTCCCACAAGCCACAGTAAAACCCTGAGGAAGGGCCAGGGCACTGTGGCCTGTCCTGACAGAGGAAGGGAGGGGAAAAGTCTGGGTCTAAAGGCCCCAAGCACATTCACTGCCTCTGCCTCCATGTTCTGTGCTCATTTTGGGGTCTAAACAGTGTCTACTCCACAAGGGAAATGAAGTAGCAGGGGGTCAGGTATCAGTTCTATTGGTAAATGGTACTGAGTGAGCCATGTTCCCCTGGGGGACAGAACCACTTTTCCATGGACAGTGGGAGGGATCTGTGCAGGGGAGGGGCTCCCCGGGAGAGGCAGGAAACTACAGCAGCTGGAAGGGGAAGAAAGAGGAGGAGGAGGGAAGAGGGAGGAGAAAGTCAGAGGCTAAGTCCCTGCCCTGTGGGACCTTGTGATCCAGGCAGATAGAAGAGCTCCAGCTCTGAAGAGAGACTCAGTGTTCCAGAGAAGGAGGAGACCAAGAGACCCGGCTCTGGGCTGCCCCCAGGATTAGCCTTAGCCTGGACAGCAGCAGGGACACCTCCAGGGTCTGCCCTTGAGCCTGTACAGCGGAAGACACAGCTCAGAACAGCAGCGAGATTCCTGGGAAGGAGACGGGGTGACACAGCCACAGCCCAGCCCCATGGAGAGCCCTTCAGAGCCTCAGTGCAGGATGCTCAGTCCCTGGAGGGGGCTGCTGATCACAGGTGAGACTCCAGCTCTTCCGGAGCCTGGGGGAGGGAAGAAGCAGCTGGTCAAATTCTGACCCAGATGGACCAGTCCCAGGGTTCTATCCTAGACACCGTCTAAGAAGGCTTGACCAGGGGGTCTTCCCTAACCATGGGCAGGGGGAGGTAACAGCAGTTCAAAGCTACCCATCCACATCCTGACACTCAGGGCAATGTCCAATGCTGGAACGGAGCATTGGACTGAAGGGGTGAAGAGAAGCTTTCCAGTCAGAGGAGACCTGGGTGTGGATCCCAGCTCTCATGTGTATTGGCTGCATGACCATGGTCAGGTTCCCTAGACTCTTAGCTTGGGTTTACCTGGAACACCACCGTCCTCCCAGTGATGTTTGGGAGCCAAAGTGTCAGCCTTAAAATGCACCCAAGGTTTAGTGAAAAGGCACGTCCTGGGTTTGGGGCCAAGAGATCTGGGTTCAAGTGCTGCCTTTGCCTTTTCCTATTTCAAATTAGTCAGATGTCTCACCTTATCTGGACCTCAGTTTTTTTATTCGTAAATTGAGAGGACTGGGTTCAGGAATCTCTAAAGTCTTGTTTTTGTCCTCAGCCACAAGACGTTGTTGCTTCATTTCTGCCTCCATTGCCTTGCCTGGCACACTGGCAGATCCGTTTTGAAACAAGCCGAGGGAGGGAGCCGAAAATGTGTTGTGTACCAAAGGCTCCGATTCTCTGCAGAGGCTGGGCCTTCATGTGATGTGCAGGCCCAGGATTCCCTCCAAACACCCCCACTGAGCTCCCAGCTGCCCCACCCTTATGTCAGGGACAGCTCAGCGGCCTTGGTCTCTCAGGAGGGCAGAGGGACCCTGCTGACCTCTGCCTCCTTCCTCCCCTCTCAGCCTCCATCCTCAGCTGCTTGATCCAGCCAACGTCTGCTCAGGTCACTGTTGTTCCAAACCCTCCCTATGGGGAAGTGAAGCGCAATGTCACCTTGGACATCCGGGGCTTCTCAGGCCAGGTTCTCTCCTATACTTGGTACAGAAAAGCAGTAGCAGATGCCAACGAGATCGCTCACTACAAGGTTGCAACTGGAGAGCAGGACCCTGCAGGCATCCGGGAGAAGGTGCTCCCCAACGGCTCCCTGCTAATCCCTCACCTCACCCTCAGTGACACTGATGACTTCCTTGTAGGCATTGTTGATTCTGAAGGCTACATAATAGTTGGACAAGGACATTTAACAGTGTATGGTAAGTGCCGCCCTTCCCCTGGGCCATGTCTCACTCCTATTCCCTCCCTCAGTCTGGGGTGAGAAGCTCCCTTAAGGGAGCAGGGAGAATGCAGAGCCTGAGCCCTCCCCTCCCATAATGTGGGCCAAAGAGGAGAGAGCCCCTCCAGCCCAGATCTGTGTGATCCTGGGTCACTGGGAGCACTGGAGAGGTCAGAGGTCACTAGCTTCTGAGCCCTAAGCTGTTATTATTGGGGGGTAACTTTCCCCAATGCTCCCCCCAGACCATGGGGGCTCCTGCCAGCTTTCCTAGAACATACTCTGAAACTAAGAAGAGTCTTGAGGGTTTGGAGGGGCCTTTGGCCCCTCCCAGTTGTGCCTGAGTCAGGCAACTTGACTCTGAAATTCACCTTTCCTTAGTTAAAAATCTTCTAGGCCCAGGGGGAGCATTGCTGGGTCTGGGGACCGCTGGGCCCAGGAGAGCTCATGTCCAGACTACCCACAGCCCAAGAGCAGATGCCCAACGGCCTTGGTGCCCAGGACCTTCTGTCTTCTGAGGCTTCCAGAGCTGGGAGCCAGACCACAGAGGAAGGACCCCTGAGTCACCTCCATTTCCTAGAGAATCAGGCAAGATCAGGGGCTCCAGGCTTCTGGGAAGGGTCAGCCTGGGACAGAGGGTTCCAGCTCCCCTGAGCCCCATCCGCATGAGGAGAAAACCAATTCAGGGCCCAGGGGGGACCAAGAGGTCATTTGGGGCTCCAAGGAAGGACAACATTCCCAACAAGGAGAGCTTTCCTGCTGGGAAATAGGCTAACAAGGGCTGTCATTATGTGGAGCCAGAAGGTGTTTGAGGGCTCTGGGCATCATGTTTCACTTGATTCTCACAAGGACCCTGGGATAGAGGTGCTGTGTATGTAAGTGAGGAAAAGAAACAGAGAGGGAGTGGTGTGGCCAGAGTGGTCAGTGGCTGAGGCAGGATTCGATTTCAGTGCTTCCTGAGCCCCACATCCAGCATTTTGTCTACTGCACACCCTGGCGGCCTCCTACCTGCAGGGTCACCTCAGGAGGGAGGGACTTCTCCACGACGGCCCATCTTCCAGCAGGGACCAGCTGCCCATTCGACAGGGAAGCTTGACTGGGAGGAGGGTCAGCCCAGGCCCCCTGGCACTTGCTTCCATGGTGGGCAATGCAGGGAGTTGACCCAGAAGTCTGTGTGTGGCAGGATGCCTTCAGTGGCTACAGGTGAGGACAGGAGTCAGGACTGGGGGGCCCTGACAGTCATTGCCGGCTGTCTTTCTGTCCCTGAACTGGAGAGCAGAGAATACTGCGCAAGAAAGGAGCTAGGAGTCCTCCATATGGTGATTCTCAAGCATTGCTTAGGCATCTACTGCATCCAAAGGAAATGGCCTGGGCATGGGGCATGGCAGGCAAAAAATAAGTAAATCACTTCCCTCGAGAAGCCCGCTGTTGAGGAATCACATAAACAGGAAGGTGGAAGGGACCCGGGAAGCCCGGGAAGCAGTTCCAGACGAGGATTTGCCGGGTGGAGGCAATTTCTGGGGGAGGCAACAGCCTCCACCAAAGTGGGCCAGTCCCTGGGCCTCCAATCTTGGTGTTCCTGACACCTCTTGGGCACCAAGTAGGGGCTGAGGGATGAGGCAGCTGGCCCAGCATTAAGCAGCTGGATGGGACCAAGCAGAACTAGCATCTGGACCTCTTGGCTCCCGGTCAGGCCCACTACTTAAAGACAAGATCACTGGGGAGGCCTCCCTGGCTGGGGGCTTGGCTCCCCTCCTTGGCACAGGACACAGGGGTAGTTGGGATCCAGGAAGGAAACTCAGGCCACTGAACACTGAAGAGCCTGGGCAGAAAGAGGGCAACAAGAGGGCCCGGTGATGAGCTGAGACAAGGAACCTGTGTGGGGCCAAGTCTGCCTCAGTCTTCTCAGGACTGGAAGAAACAAGGGATTGGCCCTTCACCAGACACAAGGTGACCTGGCTTCTCCCAGGGCTTCCAGATTCTGCTAAAGGAGAAGGGCCAAGGGAGCAAGAGAGTCCTAGACTTGGGATCAGGAGATCTGGATTCAGATCCCAGCTCCATCATTTACTGGGTGACTTCCAGGGAGTCACTATTGCCTCATCTGCAAAATGGCGGTGCTGCCTAGCATTCCCCGCTTCTCCAGCTGTTCTGAGGATCAAGGAATGGGAACTGGAGGCTCCATTACCTGCTCCTGTTCCCACCAGGTGCACAAAGGAATTGGGCAGCGAGGTGGCCCAGGGCAGGATAAAGGACTCTAAGATCCTTTGGGGAGGGGGCCATCACCGGGGGCAGGAGGCAGGAGGATAGGCTTCTTGGGGGAGGTAGAAGGTGAGCTGAGCCGGGCAGGAAGAGGGTCTCTGCAGGATTCTCCAGGGGGAATGCATGAAGGGAGGGAATGAGGTGACAACAAAAGGAACAATATGAACTAGGAAATCCCCTATCACTTATGGCTTGTCCTTTATCATTTTGTGCTTGAAGTCAGGTTTGCACAATATTAAGGCTCTAAACAAGGGTGGTAGAGGATGCAGACAGGAGGAGGCTGTGCCAACCTGGGCCCCCCAGGGAGTCAGAACACTCAGGAGGGCCCTGCTCCCCCCCCCCAGCTTTCTACAGGGATTTCCTGAGACCAGGAGGGGTCCTGTCAGAGCACTGGCTTTTGGGTTTGGCTTCTGGATTTGGCTTCTGGGCTGCTGTGTTGTCTTTCCCAAGGAGCACGAGGTCTTTGGGCTGGTGGGATTCCCTTCCTTCCTTGCAGCTGGTGGCTCTGACTGGCTTCTCAGCCATGAGGAGGTTGCTCTTATTCTGGCTTCTCCCTTCCCATTGGCCATCCCTTCTGATCCCTTCCTGTAGCTCATCCCTCAGAATTCATTCTTCTGAGCCAGCAGGACAGGCAGTGTCCATGAGCAGTGACCGTCCCGGGCATCTCAGGACATCAGCTGCCGTCCTTCCACTTCTCTGCCATGGAGCTCCCTTCGCCTGGTCAGTGCTGGTGCTTTGGGCAATGAGAACAGCAGGGAATGGAAGGAGAAGGAGGGACAGTAGAGTTTGGTGTGAGTTACAGGGACTCTGGCTGTACTTTCTTCCATGAATATCGCTTGGACAGCACATCACCATTGCCAGGCAAAGACAGTGTGGGAGAGGGAACGAACTCTGGGATCAGAACAGCGGGACCTGCCATCCAGACCCACTTCAGGGGCCATGGGCTGGTCAGGTAAGGTCTGTGCTTCAAGCATCTGCCAGAGAGGGAGAGAGGGTTGGCCTTAGAGTCCTGGGCTTGGGTTCAAATCCAGGTCTGCTACTTACTGTCTGTTAGATCAAAGACAAACAACAATACAGGAGCTCAGTTTGGTCTGTACCGATGAGGGCGCTGACCTGGATCAGGGTTCTAAGATTTCAGGAGCCCCACAAACATGGATGGGAAAAAATTGCATCAGTTTTCACTAATGTGATTTTCTTTCCAACCCTGAGTGTTTCATTTCATGTACATAAAACCATGACTCTGAGAAGGGCCCACAGGCTTCCTCAGGCTGACTGCCCAAGGCCCCCAGGAGACACAGAAGGGGAGGAGCCAGGAGTCCTGATGACCCTGAGGTCCCTGAGAGCTCACTGTAACCCTCTGACCTGTGATCCTAGGCCAGCAAGGGCATGTCTCAGAGACAGATGGTCATGAAGGTTGGCCAGAGGATATGACATGGGTGGGAAGGAGTGGGATCGGGACAAATGCTCAAGGAGTGCAGGGGTCTGAACATCAGTTGAAGGTCTCTTCTCATGAGGTGGTAGGTAATTGTGAGTTCTTAAATATTCTTTTTTTTTAATTTAATAGCCTTTTATTTACAGGTTATATGCATGGATAACTTTACAGCGTTAACAATTGCCAACTCTCTTGTTCCAATTTTTCACCTCCCACCCCCCTCCCCTTCCCCTAGATGGCAGGATGACCAGTAGATGTTAAATACATTAAAATATAAATTAGATACACAATAAGTATTCATGACCAAAACATTATTTTGCTGTATAAAAAGAATCAGACTCTAAAATATTATGCAATTAGCTTGTGGAGGAAATCAAATATGCAGGTGGGCATAAATATAGGGATTGGGAATTCCATGTATTGGTTTTTCGTCATCTCCCAAAGTTCTTTCTCTGGTCGTAGCTGGTTCAGTTCATTACTGCTCCATTGGAAATGGTTAGGTTGATCTCGTTGCTGAGGATGGCCAGGTCCATCAGAACTGGTCATCATATAGTATTGTTGTTGAAGTATATAATGTTCTCCTGGTCCTGCTCATTTCACTCAGCATCAGTTCATGTAAGTCTCTCCAGGCCTTTCTGAAATCATCCTGTTGGTCATTTCTTACAGGAGTTCTTGAATATTCTTGAGGTGAGGCATGATAGGACCAGATCCAGGCACACTTCTGTTTTCCTAATAGTGTGATATGTGGGTTGGAGAGACACAAAAAAGGTAGAGACCTGGGGCGATGCAGGGGTGATGGAATCCTGATTTTTCCCTGGAAAAGAAGCTAAGGATCCTTTAGTGTCATCCTCTCACTTTACACAGGAAGAGACTGAGAGGCTAAAAAAGGAGGGGACTTGGCTCAAATCATATAGAGAGGAAGGAGTTGAATTCAAGATCCACTGACTCCAATCCTGGGCTATTTCCACCATGACCCATAGTGTGTAGTGAGCAGTGTCTTGTCTCCAAGTGGCCCGTGTCCTGCTCCTGTCTCCCATGATCCTTCATCCATAGCTCTTGTCAGACCTGCTCGGAGCACTGAGCAGAAAGCACTTCTTCCAAGTCTTATTGTCCCCCTCTGCCCCTCAAGCCCAAGCCCCTGTACTAGTACCTGCCGCTCTATAAACATGGAACAGCTCACCTCTGTGCAACACCTTACGCTTCACAAGGAGCTTTTACATAGATGGTCTTATTTGACCCCCAAATACTGTGAGGTGAGCACTATTATCCTATTTCACAGGTGAGGAGATTGAGGCACAGAGGCCTTAAATGACTTGCTAATGAGTCACACAGTTGATAACTTGGACATGATTTTAGCTCTAAGTCCAAAACTAGTGACTCTGCCACATCAGGCATAAGATCCTTAGGGGCTACCAAGGCACCTTCCCTAACAGCCTGCTGTGGCCTTCCTTCCCAGGAGTGTTCTCACTGCCCAGGTTGTCCATGCTCACTGCCCAGCATGTCCTCACAGCACCTCAGGTGGCCGACCTCGGCCCTGTCAGATGCTTGGCCAATCCCCCTTGGTCTTACTGGATACAAGGAAGAAGCTTTGTATGAAAGGAAGTATGTTCTCCCTCTAAACTTCTCAAAAGGCCCATCAGAGGGAGTGTAAATTCCACCAAAATGGAACAGAAAGGTCTGAAAACGCTAATATTTCTAAGATCTCTTGGGAATTTAATCCTTAGAGAGCTGAGGGAGGATGATCCAAGAGAGAGTCCCATGAACCTGCTGAAGTTGGCCCAGAACTTATTCTGGGACACACAGCTTTCTGAGTGGTAAGGCTGAAGCTACAGAAAACCCAGGATATGGAAAGGTTCCTATCTGGGCCCTCCTTGGGCCATGAAGGCTCAGGAAAGTCTGTCCCCCTTACCTCAGCCTCAGCCTCCTAGCATAACAGCATCTCTAAGCTGGAGAGGGTCTTGAAGATTACCTTCAACATTCTCAGATTTAGGACAGGAACCTGCTACAGGAAGGGGAGGGGCCAAAGGAGGAAATAAATGAATGTTCTGTAAATTCTGTGTCTGATCTGCTCCTGGGGACAAGTTGCAGTCCTAGGCACAAGGGATGTGAGGACTGATTAAAGACTCTTGGACATGGGAGACTTCTGACTCCCAGCCAGGATTCTGTCTTTTGCAAGCTGCTGCTTACTAATCTATTTCCAATCTCTTCCTTTTGCTTTGTTTTACTTTGGAGTTAAGGTAGCATCTCTCTCTCTCTGAGCACCAGGACCCATGACCCTGTCTCTGGCCTGTGCTCTGGGACCTTCACCAATATCCCCATCAAGGTGTGGAGGTGATCCTGGATTCTTGAAGACCAGGCCAACAGAGCATAATTTTTCCAGATCCTGCCAAGCTAGAAAGGCCTCAAGGACAGCCTGGACAATGGACAGGGGGATGTGTCACTCCCCAACCAGTCAGTCTCAACCCACAAAGATTCTGCCCTGGGAGCTTGGGCTCAAATTGAAAGTCTTTTTCAGTCCCAGTCATTCATGAATGAACTTTCTCCTAATGAGTGGAGAACCTGATCCACTTCAGAGAAAGCAGGGTCCATGCCAGTGCAATCCAGGTTCTTTAGCCAATGTTCCAGAGCCTCTGACCTTTCTGAAGTCTTAGGGAGACAACTTCCATACCTGATACTTGGTTGGAAGAAAGCACCAAAGAAAATTGCACCAAATAGTCATTTTCTGTCTATTTTCTGCACAGGGCCACTATCCAAACCTCTCATCAGAAGCACCAACATGGCCCCAGTGGAGAACAAGGACAGTGTCTCCCTGACATGCCACTCTGAAGGTCAAGATGTCACATACCAATGGTTCATAAACCAAAGCTCCCCAGCTGGTGACAGGATAGTGCTGTCCCCGGATAACAAGACACTCACCATAATCAATGTCACAAGGGAAGACCAAGGACCCTATAAGTGTCAAATCCGGAACCCAGTTAGTTTCAATGAGAGTGAATTCACACTGAATATTACCTGTGAGTAAATTCTCTTTCTGCATGGTGCATGTTCTTAACCTGGTGGTGTGTTCCCAGAGGTCAAGCCCATCCAGTCAACTGATCTTGAGTCCTAAAGATCAAATCCTTGGGCTCCCCATTGATCTTTGTTTTAGGGAGCCCAGATTGGCCATATCAAGCCTTTCCATCTGTGATGGAGTAGGGCCGGCCATGGTGCTGAACAAGAGAAGGCCTTAAGACCTTCCAAGTTCAGGGACCTCAGGTCCAAACCTGAATGAATGAGGAGCTGTGAATTTCCCAGCTCAGATGAGAGTCCGGGAGATATAATGGTCCTTGGTGATGGATTACAGAATAGAAAAATCCCCTCCCTTCTGCCTTTATTTCAATATGGAACCATTCTCTTTGCTCCAGATGGCCCGGATACTCCCATGATTTTCCCCACAGCCCTGAATTATCCTGTAGGGGCAACTATTGAGTTAAATTGCTCTCCTGAGTCTAACCCACCTGCCCAAATCACTTGGCTTATCAATGGAATTCAGATGGCATCCACATCCAAGCTCTCTATTGCTAATGTGTCTCTGAATCACACTGGAACCTATACCTGTAATGCATCTAACTCTGTCACTGGCTTGTCTAGCAGCAAAGACATCAATATCACAATCTCTGATGAGTAGCTGCAGGCCCTCGGCTTTGTGTCTGCCTTTTCTTGGTCTTCTCTAGTATGAACAAAGCAAAGAGAAGTGATGTTCTGGCCGCCTGGGTACCAAGGCACTATGTGTTGTGCTGGAAGGGGCTCTGACCTCAGACTCAGGAAAGTGGAACTAGAATCTTGACTCTGCTTTCCATCCCCTGTGCACCCCTAGGTGTCCTTCTTGCTTCTGAGACTTAGATTCTGCATCTGAACAATTGGACAATCTTTCACTTCTCATGTCACAGAATTCTGTGTGGAGAAAGTTCTTTTTACATTTTAGGTTCAAAAAGAAGTGAGCTGTTGCTGTTGCTGCTGGTAGTGATGGTGATGATGAGGCTGTTGTTCTGTCCCTTTTGCCTTCCAGTTTCTAGAATCACAGCTGCCCTTGGGCCTGTAGTTTTGCCTTCAGTCCATCTCACTCAATGCTAGGAAGTCACATAATGGATTCTAGCCTTTGTTAGAATGTAAGCTATGAGAATGTTATTAGGGTTGGCTCTGATCCTCTTTTGCAGAGAAATGCAGACGGTGGAGAGGAAAATTAATATTATCTCTGCTGATACAGAAAAACTCAGCTCTGTATCCATGTGGTTCTTCTGTGACATGAAATAGCGCACAAGAGCATGCCTGATGTCAGACTGGGCTCTGGTCCAGGTAAAGGTAGAATTTTCTCTGCATCAGTTGGCCGACTCTGGAATGTCACCCTTGCCTCAGTTCCCTTAGCTCCCTTAGCACTCCACCCAATCTCTGTAGACAGTGGCTTCTGGATGGATACTGTGTTTCAATCATGTGTACAAGATGGCAGACCTTTGCATTACTAGTCACACTGATGGGCAATAGGACCTAGACAGATCATCTGTGACTTCAGAGTTTCTTTTTCCTTCTCAGTCCTGTTAACAATTCACAAAATTCATATAGTTTTGGGGTTACAAAACCACAATTTCTGTCCCGGACACTGGAGGAGGAGGTGCAAGAGCAGGAGAGAGATAAAACAGTGGCCTGAGAACATGAGTTTGGGCAAGTCAGACTGCAGCAGTATACAGCAGAGAGGGGGGAATGACCCTTTCTTGGCCTAAATCTGAACATAAGGATCACTATGGTCTACATATTAATATGGTTTTTAAATGCAATATTATCTTTGTGTTGTTATATTTTTGTCGATCTTGTTACAGTATAACCTGGTTCAGACTGCACTCAAGAATGTTGGAGTTGTATATTTGATGCCAGTGGCCTAAATTATCTTTTTCTTAATTTAGTTTTTTTTCAATTAATCAAATTCTAATTTCTCTACCTCCTATTTCTTGCCCACACTGCTAAAGAAAAAGAAAATTCTTGTGACAAATATGGATAACCAAGCAAAACTAATTCTCATATTGGCTATACCCAAAAAAATCTCTACTGGTAAATACCTTGAGTTCATCATCTTTGTGTAAGAAGTAATGTTCTTATTTCACTGAGTATCTTTGGGAACCCTGGTAGGTCAGTGCTTTGATTAGAATCTGAAGACTTTCCAAGAACTTTGCCTCTGCAGCATTATAATGATTGCATGAACTATCCTTTGCTTCTATTCACTCAATTCTGCATCAGTTCATACAAATCTTCTGAGTTTTCTCTTCTTGATCTCGTCCTAGTAGAGATTCTTATCAATGACGTGGGTCAAATGAGATTATATGTAAGGAGCTATGTAAATGGTAACTCTTTTTCTAATAATTATTCAGAATGAAAGCATAATTTTGAAACTTGAGAAAGAAAAGATAGAAGGAAAAAGCTAAGTGGACAGTTACTATCTTCATGGTAAATTAGGATCCAGAATCATCTCAGCACGGTGGCTCTGTGAATGGAATGGGATCAGATGAAAATTATTAGAATCAGACATGTCCTGCCCTTGGGTCCAAAAAAACCAAAGCATATTTAAGTATGGGTCCAGATGGGGAAACTACTGATCACCAAACAGTAGGAAAAAACAGTTAAACTAAGTAAGGATGATTGACTCAGAGAAGGGAAGATTGGGGGCAGACACTCTACCTGATTTTTGAATGCAAGGATAGGTTGCCTAAAAAGAGAACAAGCTCCCATGGAAGATGAGATCATTACAGAAACCCAGAATCCAGTGGTGAGGCAACAGTTCTTCTGAAGAAGACCAGTGGAGTATGAGTGGATTGTAAGTTTAATACTTGAGTCAATGGGGTGGTGAGGCAACCAAATACCCTGAAGCAATTACAGTATTTTCACTTCAAAGAATAAGGAAATAACAGGCACTTGGAATACCATATCTGGTTCTAGATTTTTAGTTTCCAAAGGACACTGATACACAGGAGAGCATCCAGAAAAAGACAAGCAGGTCATGGAAAGGGCTGGTGTTCATATGATCTGCGGGTCACCTGAGGGAACTCTTAATGTTGATCTTGTAGAAGAGAAGACATGGGGGCCACAATAATTTGCTGGACTTTTCCAGGGAAGGGCAATTAGCCATATCCCTTCAGGCCTCCGAACCAAGAACACAGAGACAAATGGAGACAAGGCTCAATGACCTCAAAGGTCCTATACAACTCTGTATTCTATGCTTCACTGCAAAACTCCCTAATAGTTAGACCTATCCAAAAGCAGAATGGGTGTCCTTGAGAGTTAGTAGGTTTAAGGGAGATCATATCTCTAAAACCCTTAGGACAATGCTGAGCACACAGTAGGCACTTAATGCTTGTTCCTTTTCTTCTCCATCCTTTCTTTCCTGAGTCTAGATGAGCCAGGTAGAATGTAGTAAAGATTCTGTCCCATGTGTGAATTGGACTTGTTCCACCGCAGTGCTAGCAACTCTGAAATCCCATGGTTATATCTCTGACGTTTGTGTAGCTATCAAGAAGAAAAGGGATTTGTCTTGTTGGACTTGACCCCAGAGGAAAGAAGTAAATGCTGGGAATCTTGGGTGAAAAGGGAAAATTAGGCTGACTCTCTCAAGATTAGAATGGTCCAAAAGAGGAATGGCAGAGAGAAGGCTTCCCTTCGGCAGAGGCCTCCAAAGAAAGATTAGTTTGGGTCAGATGGCATGACCCTCTCTTCCAAATCTGAGTTTCTATGGAAGTCACTGAAAACAAAAGTTGGGAGAGGAAGCCTGGCAACAGTTGGTGTGGAAAAGATTCAGGGATTAGTGGACGAAAAGCTAACTTGAACTTGGGTTGCAGTAATAACAGCACCCGACCTGCAGCCAGGGAAGCCCAGGTCCTTCTGTGCCCCAAGGGGTACAGGCCACCCCAGGAACAAAGGCTTTCTACAGTTCAGAACACCTTGTATTTAATAAGAATGTGGACAGGACCCATTCATCAAGCTGACCTTCAACCTTTCATTGAGTCTGGAAGGTGACCCTTGATTCTCCCATGCAAGATATGGCTGGAGAGACTCCCGGAGGCCTCTGGGTCTATCATCATCAAAGGACCGGCCTTTGTAACTGAGCAGAGGTCCATAGCCCCAAGCTTGGCCAGACAGGAATGGACTTTTCAGGCTCAGATCTTCATGGTGTCCATTTGCCAAAGGAGGAACTAGGGAAGACCTCCTACAAATCACAGTGGTTCCAAGTACTAGAGGATCCACCCCCAGGAATGGAGTGACTCAGTCATGGCTGGAGGGATGGGCCAGAGGGGGAAGTCTCAGAAAGCAGCCTCAGAGCCCTGAAGGGCCCTTGTGGAAGCAGGTCAGCATTGCTCTGTATGGCTCCCAAGGGGAGAGCTAGGAGCAAAGTGGGAAGTCACAGGGAGGCCAATGGCACATAGTATAAAGGAGACCTCACAAGGGGAGCTGTCCACCAGCGGAAAGAGGCCTGATGACTGCTGAGGACACAGAGAAGCAGAGGCTGGGTGACTTTTGAGCAGGCCTGACGTGGGAGCTTGGGCCAGATGCCCCCTGCCATCTCTGGTTCTCTGCTGCTGAGACAGTGGCAGAGGGTTGGCCCCCTACAGTTCTCATCACAGCCAAGGCTACTGAGGGGGATGCTGCGGAACATCTCCAAGCAGAGAGCATCTGCTGACCTCTTTGTGACCTCAGCTGATCAGAGGAACAAAAGCTGGACTGGAGAAGGAGCAAGGGAATAAACATTTAGTGAGTGCCTACAGTGTGCCAGTCCCCCATGAACCTCTTTACCAATATCATCTCATTTCATCAGGAACAGGACATAAGGCCAAAATCTGCAGACTCCCCATGGGAGCACAAGCTCCTCTTGCCACAAGCAAAACTTCTCGATGCCCTAGATCTATGAAGAAGATGCCATCTACCTGCCTCTCCCATGGGAGGTCTGTGGAAGGGAGCACAGCCCCACAATCCATATGGAGCCCAGCTTTGGGAAGGGGCTCTCACTTTGAAAAAAGGAAGGAGAAAGCCAAAGGGTGAAGCACCACAGGAGCCCCCACAGTACCCTGTGAAGGCACCTGAGGAAGTGGTACCCAAAGGAAAGTGGCTCTGAGCTCAGTGCTGTCCCTCCACCAACCACTCTTGTGCCTATCAGGAGAAAACATCCTGCAGGGAGAATCTGGGATGTGCTGAAGGGAGCCCAGCTTCTGAGCCAGGACACCTGTGTTCCAACCCCAAGTCTACTGTTTCTTAGCCAACCGACCTTGTACAGGTCACCCAGCCCCGGGGGACCTCCATTTTTCTTATCCAGGAAATAAGGGAGTACATTAGATGCTGGGGAAGGCCCTTCTGGATGGAGATTCAGGATCCTCTGATGTCTGCAGCTCTGAACATTCAGGATCCTGGTCTCAGAAATGCACATAAGCAACTTTGAGCAAAGGAAAGAGCTCAGGGGCTGGAATAGGGAGCAGGAATGTGTCACCTTTTGTGCCAGAGAGCCCCGGGAGAGTCAGGTGGTGGATTCCAGGGATCCCTTCTCACTAGGATGCTTTTAAATCCAGAAAACAAAAGCCATAGGACATCAAAGGAAATTGTTCTACTTTAATAGTTATCAAAACATTTTTTAAAAGATGCCAAATTAAGAATTCCTGGAATAGAATGAAATAATTGATGAAAGGAAAGACGAAACCTCAGTGCACAAGGAAGGCACCGGGCCTGGATTAAGAAAGAACTAGGCTTCAAATGTGGTCTTAACAATAATAGCCCCACCTCCCAAGGTTCTTGAGAGGATGAAATTAGATAATACAGCATTTCACAGAGTGCTGGCCAATAACAATAATCATAATAATGAGAATAACAATATTTATATAGCACATATCACATGCCAGGCATGTAGGAGGCACTTCATTAATGCTGTTCCCTCCTCCCATTTCCAACTTAGTCATTAGATTATGCATGTCCCAAAACCGGTCTCAGGGAAGGGATAACTCAGGACCCAGCTCTCCCTCCCCTGTGCTTCTTCCTCACCTTCCTTATTAGCATAACCACTGAACCAGGGGGCATCTCCTTACCCATGGACCATCCCTGTATGTCTATCATGCAAATGATTGGGCTTTGGGTGGTTTTTTGTCAGGAAGACATGACCTGGTGAAGCCACAAGCCAATCACTCACACAGCTCTCTTTTCTCTCTATAGAAAGAACAACCAAACCTAACCTCACGGCCAACAGAACCAACGTCATAGAGAATGACATTTTGGTCTTCACATGTGGCACAGAACAGGCAGGAGTGGACATTCTATGGTTCTTCCGTAACAAATCCCTGATTCTCAATGAGAGGATGAAGCTGTCCATGAATAACCAGACCCTCACCATCCTGTCTGTGAAGAGGGAGGACATTGGGTTCTATGAATGTGAAATCCAGAATCCAATCAGTTCCAACAGAAGTGACCCCATTACCCTGACTGTGAACTGTGAGTGACTCTGAGTATCCTACCTCTCCTGTCCTTTCCCCAGCAGTGACTCACATCTCATCTCTTCTCTTCTCTTCTTTACACAGATGGACCAGACTACATCACGTTTGTTCCAAACTCTGAGAAAGGAGAGATTGAGGTCAAACTCAAAGGCTCACTGACGTTAGAGTGCCGTGTTGAGTCTTACCCACCTGCCCAGTATAGATGGCAAGTCAATGGTACCGTGAACTCTGCCTTCTCTAATAATACCTATGTCATCAAAAATGCAACTCGGGAAGATTCAGGAAAGTACACATGTCAGGCAAAGAACAATGTCACCAACTTGTCGGTCTCTAAAAGCATCACAGTTAAGGTGGTTGGTAAGTGTTCTCTTCCTTCCCTCAGAGAAAAAGGTTTTGGGGATTGGTCAAAGGTGGGGGCCAGGAGCAGGTGCTCAGGCTTATTAAGGAAGGCAGGTTTTGAATTGAATTGGCAAAGGACATGTAAAGGAAAAATCTGATTCCAGGGCATGTGGTCAGCCTGGGAGTGAGTCAGTTCATTTACTGTGATTTTGACCTTGGTAAATATGGACACCATTCTCCAAATTGTAATATACCATGCAGTTTCATTCATCATTTGATACACATTTAGCTACAAACTTTCTGCAGAACACTGTGCTAGGCACAGAGGGAAATACAAGGTTTTTCTAAGATTCCATTACCAATTTCAGGAACCTTCAAATCTAGTAGAAGGATCAGACCCCAAAGACATGTCATTGATACACAACATTACATGAAATGCATACTTAGACTGTGGCTACAAAATAAAATGTTGTAGGAGAGCAAAAATGGGAAAGGCCATTGAGCTGGGAGGCTGATCAAAAATCAAGTCAGGTTTCATAGAAGAGCTATCACTTGACTTGTGTTTTAACGTATATGGAGGAGTTCAGCAAATCAAAGGGGAGAATATTCTGTTTCCAGGAGAAGTATTCTAAGTCAAGGTTCACAGGTGGGATACTACAGTGTGTGTCTGAGTGGCAAATGTAGAACAATGCAACCTGAGCAGATATACATGGCCAGAAGAATATTAGAGAGTTCTGCTGCCATTTTGTAAAAAGTCTTGAATGCTAGGCTAAGACAACCAAAGGTTACCTAGTACTTAATAGGAAGTTTCTGAAGCCTAATTAGAAGAGAACAGGTGCTCTGTTTGATATGTCATTCATCAGCACTGAATGGATCAATAAGATTGACTCAAGGGTGAGAATTTTGTTTAACGTGACCACTGTCACATCTCTAGTTCATTTGTGACTTTGTCCAAATAACCTGGATGTGTAAAAATTTGGGGAATATTAAGTTCCTTTTCAGCCCCTCAATTCCAGGCAACAGCTCCCAGTTAATGGGATGAAAATAAAGAAAATAGAGCAAGAGTCATTATATATGCCTTTATAAAATCTTCGTCATTAAACCCAAAGACCCCAGCTTTGGGGATAAGAACTTACTGTTTGATAAAAATTGCTGGGAAAATTGGAAACTAATATGGCAGAAACTAGGCATTGATCCACACTTAACACCGTACACCAAGATAAGGTCAAAATGGGTTCATGACCTAAGCATAAAGAATGAAATTATTAATAAATTAGAGGAACACAGGATAGTTTACCTCTCAGACCTGTGAAAGGGGAAGGACTTTATGACCAAAGAAGAACTAGAGATCATTACTGATCACAAAATAGAAAATTTCAATTATACCAAACTGAAAAGTTTTTGTACAAACAAAACTAATGCAGACAAGATTAGAAGGGAAGCAATAAACTGGGAAAATAATTTTACAGTTAAAGGTTCTGATAAAGGACTCATTTCCAAAATATATAGAGAATTAACTCTAATTTATAAAAAATCAAGCCATTCTCCAATTGAAAAATGGTCAAAGGATATGAACAGACAATTCTCAGATGAAGAAATTGAAACTATTTCAATCATATGAAAAGATGCTCCAAGTCATTATTAATCAGAGAAATGCAAATTAAGACAACTCTAAGATACCACTACACACATGTCAGATTGGCTAAGATGACAGGAAAAAATAATGATGATCGTTGGAGGGAATGTGGGAAAACTGGGACATTGATGCATTGTTGGTGGAGTTGTGAACGAATCCGACCATTCTGGAGAGTAGTTTGGAACTATGCTCAAAAAGTTATCAAACTGTGCATACCCTTTCATCCAGCAGTGTTACTACTGGGCTTATATCCCAAAGAGATTATAAAGAAGGGAAAGGGTCCTGTATGTGTGCGAATGTTTGTGGCAGCCCTATTTGTAGTAGCTAGAAACTGGAAACTGAATGGATGCCCATCAGTTGGAGAATGGCTGAATAAATTGTGGTATATTAATATTATGGAATATTATTGTTCTGTAAGAAATGACCAACAGTTTGATTTCAGACAATCCTAGAGCGACTTACACGAACTGATGCTGAGTGAAATGAGCAGGACCAGGAGATCATTATATACTTCAACAACAATACTTTATGATGACCAGTTCTAATGGACCTGGCCATCCTCAGCAAGGAGATCAACCAAATCATTTCCAATGGAGCAGTAATGAACTGAACCAGCTACGCCCAGAGAAAGAACTCTGAGAGATGACTAAAAACCATTACATTGAATTCCCAATCCCTATATTTATGCCCACCTGCATTTTTGATTTCCTTCACAAGCTAATTGTACAATATTTCAGAGTCCTATTCTTTTTGTACAGCAAAATAACGATTTAGTCATGTATACTTATTGTGTATCTAATTTATATTTTAATATATTTAACATCTACTGGTCATCCTGCCATCTGGGGATGGGGTGGGGGGTAAGAGGTGAAAAACTGGAACAAGAGGTTTGGCAATTGTTAATGCTGTAAAGTTACCCATGCATATAACATGTAAATAAAAGGCTATTAAATAAATAAAAAAAGAAAAATAAATAAAATAAAATCTTCGTCATTAAGAGATCAGACAAGGGAATAGAAAGAAGATAAAGAAGCAGTTCTCCATCATAACCACTACAACAAAGGCAACAAATGACCAAAAGAAAAACTCAATGAGTCATTCTTCTGACCCATTTCAGGGGCCCAAATCTGGGCACATGGACTAATCAGGAAGGTGCCAATAAGACCAAAGAATAAATGAGGGCTCTAAAATGTGTATTGGGGAAGAAGTAATCAAGGATGCAGGAAACAGAGCCTTGTTCCCTCCGATCCAAAACAAAAGGATTCAGAGGGAAAATAGGACTGAGACAAACTAGATGGTTAGGAATCACACACACAAAAAAAATTTCTTTCAAAAAAGGAAAAGTATCTCCCTTAAAAACCAAACACTATTTAAAAATTGAGTGGGCTCCCTCAGTTCCCTGTTACTGAAGGTCTTCAGGGAAAGTTTGGAGAGTCACCACCTAGGAAGAGACATGGAGGGACTGCTCCATGCTCTAGGTACAAGGTAGACTAAGTGAGTCCTTCCCAGCTCTAAGTCTGTGGTTTTTAAAGACCATGAGTTGGAAGGACCCTGTGGAGAGGGTGATACCTTCCCCCTCTGTGTAATATACATTCCATTTAATCCACTCTATGCCTTGCAGAATGAGGAAGTATCCTATGCCTCCATGAACTTCGATGCCTAGAAACCAGCTGCCAAGGCTCAGTATCCAACATCCATGGACACTGTTTATTCTGAAATCAAAAAGTAATGAAAATGAACTGGTCCTTTTTCTCTGCATTATGGACAGATGTATTTATTGTGATCTTCCTTCAACTTCTCAAGTCCTGAGACTCCAACCTTGTAAAGCCCAGCTCGACCACATTACCACCAAACTCAGGGAAGGAAGAGGAGAGCCCTCCCCTTCACTTCCTGGAGGCTGCCCAGGCAGACCCTTCCCTTTCATTGTCAACAGATGGCAGGGACATATTCGGTGCTTTTCTGAAGCTCCCCTTCCCTTCCTCCTCAAAAGTTGACACCATGAATCTAGGAGAGGGTGACTACCAAGACATGTCACCCCTGGTACTCTCTAGTCACACAGGTGGGCCCATTCTTCAGTCCTGGCACTAGTCCATAGAATTAGGCTAATGTGAACTGGGGCTGTTGCCCCGCCCTGACCAGAAATCAGCAGAGGAAGGAGCAGCTTTGGACTCAGGACTCAGGCTCTGCAGCCTACACCATTCTCCTGACTGGGAGACTTTCCTCCTTTCTGCCTCAGTTGCTTCCTCTGTATAATGAGGAATTTGGATTGATAATCTCTAAGGACTCTTACAGTTCTAGACTCTGTGACCCTGTGTCAGCATCTAACAGAATTTCTGGAAGATAAAAGAGTGGACCACACCATCAGCCCAGCCACAGGTTTCCATTCCCTACCTAGACTTGGCTGTCCCTGGCCTTCCCTCCCTGCCCCCAAGCCGGAGTGGGGCGGGAGCTCTGAGACCATGTTTAGCTGGCACTTTACTACCGAACACAAAGAGGGGAATGTTTCCAGTCCTTATGCCTCTCCCAGTTTCCTGAGCACTACCAGAAAGCTATTAGCCAGGCCCTAAGGGGATTTCCTAATAGAAAAGGTGAAAGTCCAGCCAGCTGAGCTTTCAAAGTTATTACCATCTCTGTTCAGGGAAGTTGTCCAGAGAGATTACAAGGGACCAGATTCTGGAATGAGTCAGCAGCCTCTTCCAGAAAAAAATGCAGTGGGGGCTGGGCAGAGGAATCCAGACTAGGCTCAGGCAGGATTGTTGGGACACAGCAAATGTCTTGTCCTTTCTCTGGATCTTTTCAGGCCCAGGGAGTTAGGAAGTGGGGCTGAGGGCACTCTGTTATTTTCTTTTAACTGTTTATCTGACCTGCCTGCTTCCAATCCATTCAATGTTCTTACCCCTGCTCCCTGGGGCTTCCCAGGGATTTCTTCAAGGTCTCTAAACAGGGATAAAAAGAGAGTATCATCTCTAAGGGCTCAGCAATCAGTTCCACTGTGCCCACAACTTCTCCTCCGCCAACACCCATGCACACCATCCACTGCCTCTCACCCCTGCATTCTCTCTCAGGAAACAATGGCCTCTAACTAAAGGATGTTGTGGGGGTGGGTTTAGGTCCCTGGAAGATTGGGAGCTCCCCCAGGGGCTGTGTTTACACTACCACTCACATGGGCAACACAAATAGCATGCTGTTGCTGAGGTCTCTTGGGGATGGTGAAGGATGCAAGCCACTACTTGCCTTGCCCAAGCATTGGGGATCTTTCTCTGGGAGCTTCATCTATCACAAGTAAATCTATAACACACACACACACACACACACACACACACACACACACACACACACACACCACTTAGAATCACAGAATAATCATAGAATTGTGGGAGATCCCTAAAGTCCAATTCTAAGCAGAGAATCAAATCAGAGAGAGTAGAGAAGGATGAACTCAACTTCCTATCCAGCTTTCTACTGGGTTGCATAGGAAAGTTTTCCATCCAATAGTTAATTTCACGCTAAATCCGAATGTACTCTATTCATAGAGAAAATTCACATAGTTGAAACACCTCTTCCCTGACTCACGGTGATCAAAAAACTGTACTCCCTCTCTCCAGATCCAGCTTGTGGTATTTAATTTTACATGCCCCAAGAATGTTTCTCTCTGTGTATCTTTCTCCCCCTCCCTTCTCCACCCTATGTCTTTTTCTGCTGCTGTTGACTGTTTGTAAAATTGATTTGCTATCTATTTATAATAAAAAATTATACCATTCGAACATGAATGTGCTTCCTTGAGTCTTCTTTAATGGTTGGCCTTAGAGGAAAAGGAAATAGGATAGAAATTCCTCAAGATCTCTCAGAACGGACAAATGCTAACTTCTCATTTTATAGATATTTGTTTTCATTTTATAGATATTTGTCCTAGTAGCTAAAGGGCTGCCAGGTTTCATTTGCATTTCTGCTCTGAGAAGGTGTCTCCAAAAGCAACAGATCATATCTTCAACTCAACCATTTCTCCATTTCACTAGAATTTCTCAAATCCTTCTGGGAGGAAAGTTGTCTAAATGAAACTTCTCCTTGACGCACCATCCCCCCCAACATGGGTCAGTAGAGCTCCCCACAGTTGAACAGATGTAGTGATTCTGAAATCTATCATGGGGGTCTCCATAAAGCAAAACCATGACGATTCTCTTGATTGATCACAGACCATTTAAAGAAATACATTTTTCTGGTGCTCAAGGTTTTCAACCTCATCATACTTTCCTCTCAAGCCATTCTTGTGCTAAACCTTGGAACCATAGACTCTCAAAGTCCTGAAGTGATCTTAGAAGGGCTTTTGTCTGAACTCTGAAACCCCAATAGTCAGCTAGCCAGCCTCCGTGATACTAGGACCTATAAAATGTCTCCCAAGGACTTCTACCCATTAATCCAACTTTCTCTGACAGATGTAAAATCCTTGTATAACTAGATTATTTTATTGATTGCATTTATATGCCCCACACCTAATATAGTGTCTGACATATGGGAGCCACTTCATAAATAATTGTGGATTGATTGATCAAAAGATTTCTTTCTTCCAAGCTGTTCTCCATGACAGATAATCATTCAGAGAGAACTTTGTTGATATGTCTGTTAATAAAGAAGTCATTCCATGTCTAATACTCTGTTCCAACTGCTAAGTCTATCCACCAAGGAAGACTAAGGTAGGAAGAAAATCCCAATTAACATCATAGTCCTATTTTTTGTTATAGCAAAGAGCTGGGAACAATGGAAGTGGTAGCCACCGACCGTTAACTGCCTAGGAAACTAAATGACCTGGAGCAGAAGTGGCAAACCCAAAGACAAGGTACTGAGTGTGATAGGAAGCAAATTAAACCATAATTGGGAAATGTTCAACAACAACAACTCAATACACCTGAATTAAAACAAGCATTAATAATAGTCCCTCTTTCACAGAGATATAGTGAGGTTATAATGAGATGATAGATAAAGAACTTTGCTAACCTTAAAGCACTGTATAAATGTTAGCTATTACTACTCAATAACTATTACACAAATGTAATAGAATATTGTGTCATAGAAAATGGTGAAAATGAAAACTTTGGAGACACATGACAAGGCTCATTCATCGATGAAGAGACCTGCAATAATGAAAATAGGAAACAAAAATGTGAAAATGAGCATTGTGTAATTATAATTACCAAAATTGGATATAGAGAAGACCAGTCCGTTAGTCCAAAGGTGTTAAGTGCCTACTATGTGCTTTGCACTTGGAAATTTTAAAAAAAAGGCTAAAAACAGTCCCTGCCCTCAAGAAGTTTTCGTTCTAATGCAAAGACAACAAGCAAACAATTATTTATGAACAGATTATAGACTGTTTTATATGAGACTTCATTCACACTTACAGTTATGATTACTAGTACTGGATTTCCCTACATCCCACTTTCTCCCTTGTATATATATTTTTAATTTTTTTTAATTGTGAGTTCCAAATTCTCTTCCTCCTCTCTCCCTTCCCCATCATTGAGAAGAAAAGCAATTTGATATAGGTAATATATAACATAAAAGTTAAAATCAAGAAATAGGCTGGAAAATGAGCAAATGACAAAAGAAAAAACTGCCTGTTTAACCAAGAATGTCCAAAGCTCAAATAGTAAAATTCAGTCATATGGGAATCAGTACTTGGATAATTGTGAGAAACAAATTTGGCCAGATGAAAGGTGGAAGGTGGGCAATGCAGGGGGCAGGACTTTGATTATTGGCAGCTGGGTGTGCTGAAACACCAGGTAAATTCAAGAACTGCTGTCTTCCCTACAGCCCTGTGACATCACCAGAAGTTATTTTTCCTCATTTTGTAGAAGGAAAAGGAGATCGAGAGAGACCAAAGAATTTTTTCAGGGTCATATGACTGGCAAATATGGCCCCAAGGAGCACAGAACAACAGTACTTTGAGTCAGAAGCTAGAGATCAGCATATTGTGGGAAATGGATTGTGGGGAGAACATCACTGACTCTATTTCATCCTCTTTTTGTTGTTTTTGTAGTCCTTTCCCTTTCTGCATGACTGCTATGTCAGTACTGAATGCTGCCTCCTTTTCCCCTTATTACTTTAAAATTACAAAAGAAAATTCTTGACACTCTGAAAACTGTCAGGAATCCATCTCTTTCTCTTCTCTTAAAAAGCCTGCATTGAAAATGTTAATTAACCGACTGATAAAGAAGAAGAGAATATTGATAAACCTACTGTTTTCTCTCGCCCCCTGTCAATGCCTGTGCTAAAGATACCTTCTTTCCTTTGTACCAACTTAAACAACTTGTGTGTGTGTGTATATATATATATATATATATATATATATATATATATATATATATATATATATTTAAACGTGTACCTATATAATACACACATGTGTATGTGTGTGTGATCTGTGGAATTGTGAGACACACATGTTCATCATTTACTGTTTGTGTGTGAGTCATACTTTGGAACAGGTAAACTGCAGTTTTCACATCTGTCTGTATCCTGTGCTGGCTTCTTTGAGCAGTAGTTAGTGTAAGAAAAAATACATCTTACCAAGAACTCCACTGATCACTGATGAATGCAGGGAAAATTTATTTTACATTCTTGCAAGAAACACACTTTTGGAAGCATAAAGGCAGTGTTTTATTTTTTATGCTGAAGCACAAATCCCTTCTCTGATTCTCCATTAATTGGATTTTTACAGAAATTACAGAATGTGAATCTTCATCTCTCTTTACATAGCCAGTCCCCAGTCCCTGGTGCTTACTTTCTTATGTAGAAAGATAACTATAAGATCAGGGCAAAATCCAAAGGATTTTTTTTTCAAATCTTAGATCACCACCCCTGTTTACATAAACCAGTCTCTGTCCCCAAGGAACTTGCATTATTATATGGGAAGATAACCTGAGGAGGCAAAGTTCAGAAGGCTCCTGTTCTTAAGGGTTCCTGGAACCTTTACCCTTGATTATGGTTTTTGTGGATTTCATTTCTCCAATTTAATTTCCATAACTTTGTGGAAACTAAATGCACCCATCCACTTCTCATAATTCCCCGTTATTATTTGGTTTCCATATCATTTTTCTAATCCCTCAAATTTGGCTAATACTTTTTGCATCCTACTTCCTAAAAATCGTTTAACCTCTGCACAGATCTCCTTATACAGGATGGGATAATTAGTCCCTACATTCTCTGCTAATTTTTCTGATAGGGCTATACTAGGAGCGAGGCTATCTCCACACGGTCCTCCTTTTTCTGCCAACAATCTGTACAGTCATCCTATTTTTCCATGCTATTCCACTAGTGGCATCTAATTGCTCTACCATTGCCTTCACTGCCTCTCTGGTATAATTTCTCCAATAATAGTTACTCAGCAGAATAGGAATGACCCAAATCCAGAACTAACTTGATTTCTAGCATTGAATTCACCAGGTTCTAACTTTGACTTAATTCTTCCTGATTTGGTCTAACTTTTGTCTTCGAATGGTAAAGGTAAAAGGAATAGCCAATTGTCTCAGGACACAGGTGCCCACTCAGTTCCTGGGCAAAGCAGGTGTGAGAGCGCTACCTCCACAATATTGCCCAAGGTTTGTTTGGAGTATGCTTATCTCTGGGGAACTGTCAGAGCTACCCTCAGTTATAATCCAGACTTGGGTACATACTACATTGTCTATAGGTTTGGAATCTTTTACCCTGCCATGAGAGACAAGCTGAGGGATTTCCAGAACTAGGATGAGGAGCTGGTATATCCTGGTTTATTTCCTCACAGAAGGGAATAGGTGGAACAACAAAGCGCTGCAATTCTCCTCAGGGGTACTATGTTGGGAGCAGGAGGATCAGGCATTTGAATTAACCCTCATGTTTTTCTGTCCCCATGGGGAATGGCACTATCTGGAATATGGGGCAAACAGTAGCACAGGCAGAGAAATTGCTTTAGTTCTGACTCTTTACAGAGTACTCAATTCTACCCAGGCATTGGTGTCTCTCATTTGCCTTAAGTCCTTGACTTTCACCTGTGGTTTAAGAACCACAGGACATCTATACTTATTACATCTATTTCCAAAACATATGTTTGATTAACTCTTTGATCTTTGATCTTTGAGCATTTTCTAAACGTCATACCCTTGTAGAAATCAAACATTATTCCAAATTGGACAGGGAGTTCTATATAATATTTTCTCCATCAGGGCACAAATATTTATTGTAACTATCTGTCTATGACTAACCAAGCCTCCACATTCTGTGGTTTAACAAGCATCAAACTGAATTGTTTGTGGGTTACCTTTTTCACTAATATTAACCCAAATCTTAACCTCATGTCCCCCATCTTAAGTCCCAAATATCATTGCAGCAGAGGAGGAGCATGAATAGTGTATAAGCTTCCCCCTTCATGGGGTCAATAAACTCCTTACTGGGAACCTACTCAGACATTGAGTCGTTTGGATTCTATTCACCTACCATACAAGTTCCTCCTCAAACCAATTTGATTGCCTGATCTACATATATATATATATATATATATATATATATATATATATATATATATATCACCAATTGTTACTTCACCATAATATCACCAATTGTCCCTATTCCTTTGAGGAAACAAAAGCAGGATTTTGGAGAAATGGTCTTTGGTATTTATTCTAGGAAAAACTAGACAGCTTTTTAGATGTGAGGCATTCATCAGCCTCATCTGCTCCTCGGCCCCAGTATTCCTCTGGTGGGGCTTCTGGTTACTGTCCCTAGTAACCTCCATAGTAACTCCATTTTTTTTATTTTGATCATTGCATTGTTAATCTTCTTCTAGGGCTGTTTCTTCCAGACCCCAAGCCATGAAATTTCAAGTATTTGGTCAACCTGAAAACACCTGGTACCTGATTCTGACATTCAGCACTCCCTGGATTCTGCTGATACCATCTACAAGTCACATGTCTCCCCGCCTCAGTCTGGACCCTGCTAAGCAGGGCTAGCTCTATGCCCCTTATCAGTCGGAAGCAGTTCCAGAAGATGAGACCTTTGTTCCTTTGTCCCAAATGAATTTGTCTCTGAATTTGGTCCAGACCTGAATTTGGGTCTGGCCTACGTACCATGGGAATGATGGTATAATGGTCCCGAGGCCATCAGGCCTAGACATTGTTATAGTTCCATGGAAAACTGGCTTCCAGCTACCAATCTATTGGTCTGCAATGTCTTGGAAAATGGCTTTCCAAGACAAATGGTAAGAGTTGGATGCAGGATCTCTGATTCCTGCTCATTGCTTTAAGCAACATTATCCTATTATCTGCTTGCTTCCTTACATGATGCATTTAATGACTACAATAATTCAAGATTTTTTAGCAAAAATGGACCCACACTGATGTGTGGGTGTTGGTTCTAAATGATAAGAGGTAAGTTCATACTGTAGAGAGAGACCAGTCTGAAGGCCTTGATAATGAGTATTTCCTAGTGGAAGAAATGTGTCAGGATTGGTGTGAGAAATCTTCAAAGGTATGAAATAAAGAGGAAGAACTAAATGGGACCAGGTGAAGATTTCTCAGAGTCTATAGGAGGTTAAGCTAAGTTTCAGGAAGTTGTGCAATCCCTATTCTCAGAGGGTTATAGGGCAGAAAAGTTTAAACCTGAGGTCTAAGCTTCAGGAAGTCATGTAACACAAAGGAAGTTGTTGACCATTGGTCAATGGTTATTTCCTTTTCAGTCCATCCAAGCAATTTAAAAATAGACAGGAAGGGGAGGTATATCCATGTCTTTTCTGTTTTATATAATCCATTTTCTGTTTCTTCAATGGACCAAACACCATGCTAGACTGTCCAATTGATGTGCTTGGACTGTTTCTTGCAAGGAAAAAACCAAATGCTTTCTGTTTGTATCTAGAAATGCCTCCGAGCAGTCAGTTTGGGGTTGGGGGGGTCTTGCACCCCATCCCACACAAGGGTCCTCAGAAATATTCCAAAAAATCTTATCCTACAGCCTTCAGCTTGGCCAAAATTTGAGGCAGTTGAGTTAGAGTTCTGCTCATTCTTGTGAGTGAACACTTTGAAATGGCAGTGCTAGAGAATAGCTTATAGGGAAACAGCAATGGGGATGTCGCCTGAAATTAGGGTACTTTTGCTCTAACAATCTGATTCGATTATTTTATGGCCTCAGAATAGTCCTACACACATTACTGAGTATTAGATAATCTGCTAGTCAGTGATAACCAAATTCCTGAGACAATAGTGAACAGACCACTCCTCCTTTCTAACTCTAGGCCATAAAATTAACATATCAGTGACAAGAAGAACTGGATAAATTTGTCTCCTTGCTCCTGGTTCTTTGCTAAATTCTTTTGACACTTAGCCCACTTCCATTGGTGTTACAATTACAATAAACTTTGCCCCTTGACTAATGGGTTCAAGCCTGCAAATTCTTTTGAGACCCTTCATAACACTGATCTGAGACCGCCAACCTTTTTGGGTCCCTTCTGAACTACAACAGCAATAAACTATTTCATATGGAGACACTGGCCTCTGAGAGCAAAACAGTATTGACTCTGATACTACCCTCAGATGTTGTACTCTTCCTCAAACCCATGTAGATGGCTCATATTTTACTGCTAGTACATGGAAGGGGAAAAGTAAAGATTACAGTGGATTTTCATGGATTTTTCCTAAGTCATGTGGAGAGAGATCATATTCTTCTACAGAGAGCAGAGTCCTATGAAAAGAATTTTAGGTTCTGGGACTTGGGGATTCTCTAGATGGGGATGTAGAGAAAAACATCAGACTCTGGGACATACCATTTCAAGAGGCAACCCTAGACATTCCCTTTCAAGGGAGAGAGGTTTAGAAGCTGTGTTTATCTCTTGCAAGTTTAACTTTGTTTTGTTGTTGTTGTTGTTATTGTTGTTGTTATAGCTTTTTATTTACAAGATATATGCATGGGTAATTTTACAGCACTGACAATTGCAAGACCTTTTCTTCCAACTTTTCCCCTCCTTCCCCACACCCCCTCCCCCAGATGGCAGGTTGACCAATACATGTTAAGTATGTTAAAGCATATATGTCCCCAAAATTATTTTGCGGTACAAAAAGAATCATCAGCTAAAATAGAGTACTATTAGCCTGTGAAGGAAATCCAAAGTGCAGGTGGACAAAGATAGAGGGATTGGGAATTTTATGTAATGGTTCATAGTCATCTCCCAGAGTTCTTTTGCTGGGTGTAGCTGGTTCAGTTCATTACTGCTCCATTGTAACTGATTTGGTTCATCTCATTGTTGAGGATGGCCACAACCATCAGAATAGATCACGATATAGTATTATTGTTATAGTATATAATGATCTCCTGGTCCTGCTCATTTCACTTAGCATCAGTTCATGTAAGCCTCGCCAATCCTCTCTGTATTCATCCTGCTGGTCATTTCTTACCAAACAATAATATTCCATAACATTCATAGACCACAATTTATTCAGCCATTCTCCAGTTGATAGGCACTCAGTTTCCAGTTTCTGGCCACTACAAAGAGGCTGCCACAAACATTCATGCACATACAGGTCCCTTTCCCTTCTTTAAGATTTCTTTGGGATATAAGTCCAGTAGCGACACTGCTGGATCAAAGGGTATGCACAATTTGATAACTGTTTGAGCATAGTTCCAGACTTTTCTCCAGAATGGCTGGATGTATTCACAATTCCACCAACAATGTATTAGTGTCCCTGTTTTCCCACATCTCCTCTAACATTGTGCATTATTTTTCCCTGTTATTCTAGCCAATCTAACAGACGAGTAGTGGTATCTCAGAGTTGTCTTAATTTGCGTTTCTCTGATTAATAATGACTTGGAGCATCTTTTCATATGGCTAGAAATAGTTTCAATTTCCTCATCTGAGAATTGTCTGTTCATATCCTTTGACCATTTGTCAACTGGACAATGGGCAAGTTTAACTTTAAAGAAAAATTCAACTTAGTTGTAATTAAGATGCTTGACAGGCAGAGACAAAACACAGAAACAACAATGAGCACTTTTAAAATATTCAATGGCCAGATCTTCTCCTGTGTAATTCAACTGATAGAGAGAAACATAGAAGACAACGAGTGTGTGATACACACTTTCCTTAGAAGAGTGTCTTCTCTTTGGCAGCTAGGTAGCCCAGTAAATAGAGCACCAGCCCTGAAATCAGGAGCACCTGAGTTCAAATCTGGTCTCAAACACTTAACACTTTCTACCTGGGTGATCCTGAGCAAGTCACTTAACCCCAATTTCCTTTGGCAAAAAAAAAAAGTATCTCCTCTTTCAAGGCCCCAGTTCTTTGCTCCTTTTCCTCTAGAGTTTCTTGAAAAATCACTGTAAGATGTCATCTGTAAGAAACAAAATATCTTTCCAAAAATTTCATTGACTTACTGATGAATGCGGGAAAAATTTCTTTTACATTCTTGCAAGAATTCTAAAGGTAGTAGACACACTTTTGGAACTACAGAAACAGTGTTTTATTTTTGTCCTGAAACACAAGCCCCTCCCCCAATTCTCCATTATCTGGAGAATTCACAGAATGTGAATCTTCACCTCTCATTATGCTGCCAGTGCTTGTCCCCAAAGAGCTTACATTCTAGTGGGGGACATAAGGGTAAAACAAACAAACAAACAAACAAATTCCAAAGGGTTCTTTTTCAAATATGAGGCTTCTGTCCCTGATTAGATAAGGCCATCTTAGCCCAAGGAGTTACATTTTTATGGGCCTAGATTACCTGCCCAGGTAAAGTTCAGAGGGCTCCTGTTCAAGTGGAAAAGCTCCACCCCGATTATATTCCATTGTGAATTTCAATTTACTATTTTAAGTTTCATTTCTCCAATTTAATGTTCAGAACTATATAAAATAAATCCCCATCCATTTTTCACATTAGCAAAGATCCTGAAAAGTCTCACAGGAAATTTAAATGGGAAGCGATATTTCCAGACCAATAGCCTCCCAGGGTAGGTAAAAATCACAGGACCCCAGAGCTGAAAGGGAACTTACAAGCACTTGGTTCCAACCACTTCACTTTTCAGTGAAGGAAATCTAGGCTCAGAATTTAAGGGACTTGCTTAATGCTACACAGGGAATAAGTAGCAAAGATATAATTCAGAAAGAGATCATTTGAGTCCGATGGGATTCTGATCCTTGCCCACCCAGCCTAGAGGGCCACATAAATTATTAATCATGTGTCTCGCTAGAACAATGAGCAGCCACCATATTCTGTGATGACATTAATAGGGAACAGCTTCTAGGGGAAACATAGTAATGGAATATAGCTTCTAGGGAAGAGATAACAATAACTTTAAGGTACCCTGACCTTAGGGGGCTTCTGTTCTAATAATAAGTCAGTGATTCTAAGTCCTCAAGCTTTGGAATCTGACCCTGAGGCCCACACCCAACCATAGAATAGTTCAATAAACATTACTGTCTGTTAGTCAGTGATAACAAGTTCCAGAGACCACTCCTTGATCCTACCTCTGGGCCATAAAATTAACATGTCTGTGACATGAAGAACAAGATGAATGTGTCTCTTTTCTTCTGCATCTTTGCTAAATTCTCTTGGCTACAATTACAATCAACTTTGTCCCTTGACTTGGAGATGCATTAGAACCTGTATACTCTTTTGAGACATCTTGCAATATGAGTCTGTGCACCCAACCTTTTGGGGTCCCTTCGCAACTTCAACAACAGCAGTCAGGAGGTCCCCTGATCTTAGAGGGCTCCTGTTCTAACAATCTGTAAATGATTTTAAACTCTTCTTGTTGAGGTGCAGGAAAAAACCAGAAGGTTGGGGATCACATTTGGGTGTGATGAGGTATCTCAAAAAATGGGCAGACTTGAACCCATGTCCACATCAAAGGGCAAAGTTTATTGTAATTGTAACGCCAATTGTGTTGGGCTAAATTCCAAATAACAAAGAACCAAGGCAAAGAAGAGAAAGGTATCTACTTTGCTATGCTAGTTTTATGGCCAAGAGGTAGAACTGAAGAATGATCTATTCATTATTATCTCAAAAACCTGGTTATCACTTACCAGCAGATTATCTGTCTGTCAATCAGTAATGTGTGTAGGACTATTCTAAGACTAGAAGACTTTAGAATCATTGACAGAGAGATTGTTAGAACAATAGCACTCTAAGCTCAGAGGGCCTCAGGATCCCTAATATATCTTCCCTAAAGTCTAAGGGAAGAAATAGTATTATATTCCTAGGCTTGAAGATTTTTACAATCATCAGCAGACAGATTGTTACAACAGAAGAACTCTAAGGTCAGGAGACCTAAAAATTATTGCTATATTTCCCCTAGAAGCTATACCCTATCATTTGGGCTTTAGAATCAGTGATCCTGAGGTCCCACACTTCTTCTGCTTTGCTCAGAGGAGCAAAACCTGCCAAGACACTCTCCAAAGACACTGTGTCTTCAGTTTTGAGTCTCTGCTAGTGTATATCTCTAGGGGATCCCTACTCCCTGACCAGTTGTGGAGAGGCTCTTAAGAGGTGGTTAGTCAGGTAAGGAGCGGGAGGGCTTTAGGGTGTTGCAGGGTCATTCAGGGATCACTATGAAGATCTAAACACACACACACACACACACACACACACACACACACACACACACACACCCTCCTCTTACCTCTCTCTAGTCTAAAAGGCTAAGACAGGCTCTCTGGGTATTCCGTGATCATTCCAGAGAGCCTAGGTCACTTGCCCACAGGTTGTATTCATATTCTCCTTTAGAGAGGTTCAGGTGCCCTGGGCCCTACTGGAGATCAGCTGCTGTCCTTAGAAATACTCCAGAGGGGTCTGATGTGGAAGAGAGTTTCCATCTGCCTCTATCTGAATTAGTACCAGTAGATGAGGGGAGACAGAGCCTTTTGTAGCCTGCTAGTGTCTCCTGGAGGGCACAAGGAGAGCTGCACCCAAAGATGGAAACGAGACCCAGCATGCCTGAGTCAGTCTCATTCATGTCTGATCACAACTGGACCGATGTCAGCTCCAGTTCTCATCCATGGCAGGTTGGGGCTAGTTTATATGCTATATATATACGTTTATATACTATAGGTTTATATGTTACATATTTATAATGTGAAAAACACATTTTAATCATGACTAAAATGCAATTATTACTTCTTTTGAAAATTGTCTTCATATCTTTTGAGTATTTGCCAGTTGAGGAATGACTTATATTCTTTTTTTTAAATAACTTTTTATTGACAGAACCTATGCCTGGGTAATTTTTTTACAACATTGTCCCTTGCACTCACTTCTGTTCCGATTTTTCCCCTCCCTCCCTCCACCCTTTCCCCCAGGTGGCAAGCAGTCCTATACATGTTAAAGAGGTTACAGTAGATCTTAGATACAATATACGTATGCAGAACCGAACAGTTCTCTTGTTGCTCAGGGAGAATTGGAGTTAGAAGGTATAAATAACCTGGGAAGAAGAACAAAAATTCAAGCAGTTTACATTTATTTCCTAGTATTCTTTCTTTGGGTGTAGCTGCTTCTGTCCATCCTTGATCAATTGAAATTGAGTTAGATCTTCTCTTTGTCGAAGAAATCCACTTCCATCAGAATACATCCTCATACAGTATCATTGTTGAGGTATATAATGAGCTCCTGGTTCTGCTCATTTCACTCAGCATCAGTTCATGTAAGTCTCTCCAAGCCTCTCTGTATTCATCCTGCTGGTCATTTCTTACAGAACAATAATATTCCATAACATTCATATACCACAATTTACTCAACCATTCTCCAATTGATGGGCATCCATTCATTTTCTAGCTTCTAGCCACTACAAACAGGGCTGCCACAAACATTTTGGCACATACAGGGAATGACTTATATTCTTACTGTGACTGAGTTTTCCATATATTTGTGAAATGAGGACTTTATCAGAGAAGCTTGAGATACAATCCTTCTCTTCCAGTTTCCTGCTTTCTTTCTAATCTGGACTTCTATTGCTTTTGTTTGTGCAAACCGTTTTTAATTTAATGTAATCAAAATTATTTAGTTGATAATCTCATAATGCTCTCTATAAATTTTTGATCATAAATTTCTTCCCTTATCTATAGATCTGACAGGTAAGATATTTTCTGTTCTCTTAATTTTTTATGACATCTCTTTTATGTCTAAATTATACCCATTTGAATCATACCTTGTTATATTTATTGTGTAAAATATCAGCCCATTCTTGATTTTGAGAATGAAAGAAGAGAAAGTTCTTGTCCAACACTCTAAGTCTTGAACAAAAGATTATGGAAAGATGGTAGAATGAGGTAGAAAATTATCCGACTCTCTGAAATCTCCCTCCAAATAACTTAAAACAACACCACCTCAAAATAAATTTTCAGGATGCAGAAAAAAAACAAAAGTCAAAGTAAAGTAGTCATCCAGGCTAAGACAACTTAGGAAGATTCTCTGCCAGGATGGTGGTCTGACTGGGGAGTAAAGTACAGATACCTCCTCATCAACAAACACCAAGACTTGGGAGCAGCTGTAGAATATCAAACACAGTTTCAAGAACTTTCACCTATACCCACCCCTGTTGTTGGGGGCACTGAGCAAGTGTCTGATCAAAAGAAAGTTGTGGACATCCCTTTATGGACACTAAACTCCAGGCCCAAATGCATCAGCAGGTTGCAGCCCCAGGCAATGACTACAGGGAGGGGTAGCAAGCACTGAGGGATAAGTGGCCACAGACAGACAGAGTCCTGCTCATCTATGACTGTGGTTATTCACAGGAGGACAGAATCTGTAGTTTCAACTCCAGAGAAGAGAGGTGAACTGACTTGAATGAGAAACAGTGGTTCATCTCCAGAACATCAGAGAGTGAGAGCATGTGTAGTGTCAGCAGCATAAGTCTAACCTTGATAGAGATCAAGGGGGAAGAAGCATCCTTGAGTCATTCATGAACCAAAGTTCAGCTTGAAACCTATTTCTTTATACTTTTCTTGAGTTTGGGGAGTATAATTCTCTGGATACTTTGCTTCTAGAAGGTTAGAGAGTCCTCTCCAATGGACTATCCAACAAAGAAAGGTCTGGGTGCCAGTTCTGGAATTAAGATTGTGAAATCACCCAGTGATAGCCATGCCAAAGACTGACCCTTTCATGGTTGCCATGATTGTTAAAAGAAATCTTGGTTCAGGTCTCGCTCTAATCAATTAAAGCAACGTCAGAAAAAAAGGAGTTTACTTAGCAAATCAAGGCAGCGTGGGGGTCAGCAGAATTCAAACTGTGATTTGCTTTTATGGACAAGAATAAAGCAATTCCCATACGAGAGTAAAAGTACCCTGAGTAGTACACATGAAGAAATGGGGTTGGTGTCACCTCAGCTTTTCCACCATTATAGCATCTTTGGGAGACAGGATTAGTCTTCAGGAGATTGAATTAGTCTTGAGTGAACAGCCCTCTCCTGCAGGCTGGCTGAGCATCAAACCTAAAAAGTGAATCAAGGTTAAAACACTGGGGTCACTAAGACTAAATTCTGCCCCAGTGACTGACTTTGCACAACTCCAAGAAAGAAAGAAAAATCAACTAGAACACAAGTTGGGATTTATTTGTTATTATGAATCATAATTATTAATTGGATTATTAATTAGGCAAGAGAATAATCAATAATTTGATAATGGTTTTTTCAATAACCAAGACAAAGACATAAAACGGAATAAAAGCTTTAAATAAAAATTCTTGAAAGAAATTTCATTAACAAGTGAAAATCAAACCTGAATAGTGGACATTTAATGAGGATGGGGCCTAGATTGAGTTCCTATGCCTGAGAAAGTGTCTGAATCATGAGACTTGGTCATTGCAACCAATGTGGATAAGGGAACTAAGTTCCATTCTTTTTTCTTTCATGAGATCGGAAATCTTAAAATCTAATGAAGAGCTACAAGGCCAGGGGCTCCTATTCCTGAGAGAGAGTGCTAATGTCTGAGCATAACAGGAGAGGCCTTTCAGAGGACATAACACCAGAGCTGGGTCCTGAAGTGACCCAGAGATTCTGGAAGGCAAAAAGCTGACGAAGAAGCCCATACAATATTGAGCAGACATTGAGGAGATCCATACAAATGCGGGTAAGAGGGACAGGGAATTCTAGGAAAGGGGGACGTGTTAGGGGTGGGGAAGGAGCTTGACTTGTATGGAAGTGCTTGGGAAAAGTAATACAAAACACAACTAGAAAGGTGGCCAGCTGCAAGATGATAGAGAGCATTCAGAAGGGGCTGAGGAGCTTGCAAACGTTAGAATCCTCTGTAAATATTGGCCATTAGTATTATTCCAAGATCAAGGGGGAGTAGCTGAGGGTCTTAACAGGTGATATGAGAGATCATTTTAGTAGAATGTGCACATTTTACTCATGAAGGAACTGTGTCCCAGAGGGATGAAACAATGAGCCCTAAAGTTATCTAAGAAAGGCAGGACACTAGCCCAGATCCTCAATGCCCATGATCAGTGCTCAGAACTAGATCAGCCAGCCCTCTCTAGGAAAGACCCTTTTGTGGAGCCAACTTCCCCAAGGCAGCGGAAGGAGCACTCATTTTCAAGCTTGATTTTTGTAGAAACGGATTGTGCAAAAAGAGGCAGGCCTTTGCACACTGGTGCCATATCCCGTCTTGAGAAAGACTCAAACTCAGAAAAAATAAACCAGCACCTGCGTGTGTTTGCTCACACAACCACAAGGGGGTGGCACGAACACACACACACCAGAGATGGTAGAATTACAGAATGGAAGGAGCCAAACCCTACTGAACATGCCTCCCCGTTGTAGTGTTTGTCCAGGCTCTGCTTGAATACTTCCAGTGACAGGGAGCCTACTACTTCATGAAGCAACACAATCCAACCTGGACAGCCAATTGTTGGGAAGGTCATGCTGAGCTGAAATCATTAGAATTTCCTAGAACTGCAGGCATGGTGTTCCCTTTTATGCTTTCCTCTTCCCCAGGACAATTCTTCAGCTATCTGCAGGTGATGGCCATGCCCTGGAGATCTTTCTCCTCAATTATGTCAAAAATTCACTTTCGTGACACAATTTCATACAACCTCGAGTTCTGGTCACTTCCTCTGGGAAAGTCTCACTCTTTCATTAAGATGTAAAGCCCATAACTGGACACAGGACTCCAATAGGATATGAACAAAGCCCTTGGGAAATCGACATGAGCTCCCTGGGGTGCCTGGGAAATACACAGGGATCCAGGCTTAGCCTCACAGAGCAGATGGAAAAGGAAATATGAGGGGCTCAACCCCAAGTGACCCTCAGTGATGCTGCCCATACGGGGCTCCAGAGGCCTGAGACCAAAGACCCTGACTGAGCAGGACGCTCTTAGAAACCTTCAATGGCAATGGAGCAGGGAAGCAGGTTTCCCCCAAAAATAGACATTTCAAGAATTCCCTGGGCTAGTCTGAGGCCCAGGAAGGCCCAAGGCTGGATTGGGGGGCAGAAGCCTTGCTTTTATTTACTCCCTCTGTAAGCCCAGGCAGGGCACCACATCTTTGGATCTCTTTCTTCAACCACCAGACGCAAGGATCTTGTGATTTCAACTTATCTTTGTGGGGGGAGGGGATGTTATTGCATGTGGCCCCTTGACCAACATTTCCTCTTCCTGTCCTCTAATCCTCACAAATCCACAGCCCTTGGCTTAATGTACTGAAGCTTCATACCTGGTTCCTAGTCACTCCCTTCCTGAGCTGGGCTAGTCATTGGCCCCCTCCTCCTCAACACTGGGAAATATGGGCTGACCTTGCAGTGTTAGAATACACGGGGGCCCCTGCCAGTGGCTGCTGGAGATCCAACCCAGAAGGGATCTCCTCCTGTGAGAGGATGATGCAAGGATACTGAGAGGCAGTTGCTCCTCTTCCTTCTGCCACAATTTACTCTTGTAAAGAGAAAGGGCTGGAGTAGTTGGTCTCTGTAGTCCCTTCCACCTCAATATCTTTGTTTTTAAATCACTGCTCAAATACAAACTCTTCTTAAGCACTAAATGAGAGTCATTTTTCTTTTGACCTTGGGCTTCCAGGGCCAAAGAATTCATCCCCAAAAGATCAATCAGTTGAGGAGGGTCTCTCCACACTTACTCAGAATGACAAGAATGACCACCGCACTAGCACAGCCTTTAGAACCTCTGGATCACTTTCTTGCATTGATGAGTCAACAGAGCTGAATATTGGCAGAGCCAAGATGGCAGAGAGTAGACACATCTCTATCTGACCTTTTCTGACCTTCTCTCAAACCAACAGCAGATCAGGCTCTAAACTGGTTTTGGAGTGACAAAACCCACAAATATTTGGAGTACAAAATATTTCCAGAAGAAAATACTTTGGAAGAACTTCAGAACATGTCTGCTTCAATTGGGAAGAGTAACAGTCTGCCAAGCTCAGACTACAAGCTAAGGACCCTGGGGCAAGGAGCTTAGCTGGGGGTTGCAGTGTTCTACACCAGGAACTTTATTTTAATTTTTTATAGCTTTTTATTTTCAAGTTATATGCATGGGTAATTTTATAGCATTGACAATTGCCAAACCTTTTTTTTTCACTTTTTCCCTTCCTTCCCCCCATTCACTCCCCAGATAGCAGGTTGATCAATACACATTAAATATGTTAAAGTAAAAATTAAATACAATATAAGTATACATGTCTTAACAGTTACTTTGCTGGACAGAAAGAATCAGACTTTGAAATAGTGTACTATTAGACTGTGAAGGAAATCAAAAATGCAGGTGGACAAAAATAGAGGGACTGGGAATCCTATGTAATGGTTCATAGTCATCTCCCAGAGTTCTTTTATGGGGTGTATCTGGTTCAGATCATTACTACTCTATTGAAACTGATTTGGTTCATCTCATTATTGGAGAGTGGCACGTCCATCAAAATTGATGATCATCAACCAAATCATTTCCAATGGAGCAGTAATGAATTGAACCAGCTATGCCCAGAGAAAGAACTCTGGGAGATGACTAAAAGCCATTACATTGAATTCCCAATCCCTATATTTATGCCCACCTGCATTTTTTATTCCCTTCACAAGCTAATTGTAGAATATTTCAGAGTCTGATTCTTTTTGTACAGCAAAATAACGGTTTGGTCATGTATGCATATTGTGTATCTAATTTATATTTTAATATATTTAACATCTACTGGTCATCCTGCCATCTGGGGGAGGGAGTACGGGGTAAGTGGTGAAAAATTGGAACAAGAGGTTTGGCAATTGTTAATGCTATAAAGTTACCCATACATATAACTTGTAAATAAAAGGCTATTAAATTTAAAAAATGATGATCATATAGTACTGTTATTGAAGTATATAATGATCTCCTGGTCCTGCTCATTTCACTCAGCATCAATTCATATAAGTCTTTGCAGGCCTTTCTGAAATCATGACCAGGAAATTTATTGTGCAGCGCTTAGGCTACCCTGTCCTGGTTGCAAATGAGTGGTTTAGCTGATTTGCTGTAAAACACCCAAAAACAAAAGCAAAAGGCAAATTGCAAGTCATTTAGCTTGCATAGAACCTGACCTTGATTTCCCAGCACTGGGAAATCAGTCAGCAGAACAGCCCCAGGGCAAATTAAAGAGGCTGTAGCCCTCTTGCCTTAAAGAGCAGATCTCAATCCTTTAAAAAAAATGAGTAAAAAGACAAAAAGAACTCTGATCGTAAACAGTTCTAATGAAGAGAGAAAACATTTGGTAAGCATGCTCCATGGAAAGCTTCTCTCAGTTATTTCAACAATTCACTTTCATGACACAATTTCACATCCCCTCCAATTCTGATCCCTTTCTCTAGATAAGATCTCAATCTTTCTTTAAGATATGGAGCCCATGACTGGACATAGAACTCCACTAGGATATGATCAGAACTGGAGCCATCCACATCCTCTCTCCCACCTGTGATATCCCCATATGTAGCCTGAGATCCTCCATGAAGCCATGGAGTTGGTCCAGGGACTGCAGGCAGCAGGATCTAACAGACTGGAAAGGCTCAGATCATGGCATGGTTGTGTGATGACAAGGGAGATAAATCAGAGGTGTTTAACACAAGTATAAAGGCATATCCTAGTCATAGCAGTACTCACACTTTCTGATAAGGAATACAGAGAGAATTGGAAATCTCTATCAGTGGAGAGATTTTCTATACTAAGGAAGTTATGGATCCATAAAATTTTGAAAAAAAGATTGGATTGTTATGGCTTCCTCCTTCACAAGCATTGGTTTCAGGACCCCAATTTACACTTGAATTGATACCTAACAGCCTCTTTATCAGCCATCCCAATAGGAAACCTTTCCTAGGAAGGCAGCTCCTCTGGGGCTCCAGACTATCAGGTTTTAGGAGACACTGTTGAGATTATGAGGTGCAGTCAGACTCTTTCTGTACCAGGTCACTAGAATGATGAATGACCACATGACAGGGTAAAATTACAAAAATATATTAGCAATATGGGCCCCTGTCACAAGTCATCCCAAAAAAATTTGTAAGCATAGACCAATAAATCAAGGGGCAAAGACTTTATTACCCAGCTAAGAGATGGAAATATATTATAGGGGAAATATAATCTTGGGCTTTTGACATCATAACTTGACTTTCTGATTGGCTATAGTAAAAATCAAGTTTCTAAAGAAAGTCCTACTTGCCACTTAAACTGCAATAGTCCCTTCAGTGCCCTTCCTTGCTTACCTCAGGAAATAGTATAATCCTATTAGTGCTTCAGGCTTTCTCTGCTAATGTCCATTTTGATACCAGCATCTCATTAGTACTATAAAAAGCAGCTCAAGGAACTTGTAACTTTGCTTCCAAGACCCTTCAACATAGCCATCAGCTTCCCAGTTGGAGAGCTTGCCTGTTGGCTGACAGGTAGTTGAGAACTGTCATTAGTAAGGAGAGCCCTGACTTCCTCCAGGCAAGAAAGAACACAAGGGTCAGCTCCAGGAAATCCCAGAGACTCAGTAAGAGGAGACCTCAAGCAATGGCCTTAAAGTTGGATGTCCCTCCTGTCTGCAGACTCCCAATGGTGACTGAAAATCCATTCCCTCCTTGGATAGTAGCACGATTGAATTAAATCAGTACAATTGTGTCTATTTATTGAGGTGTCAAACTGAAGGTAGTTTCTCAGAATCTCTCCCAGGATGAGTATCAGCAATAACAACCTAAACTAGGAAAGTGGCCATCCAGCACTCAGGAGTAAATCATGACCTAGGAAGATGGGCCCTGGTGGATCCTGTAGCACCACCGGCCAAGAATAACCCATCTTTGCTGACCTAGATGGTTCAGTTCTATTCTAGAATGACCAGATGCTCTGGATTGGACAGGGTTCTTCAAATGGGTCTAGAGCACAGCCAAGAATATAAGGTAGACCCTAAATGATCTGAAAGTCTTGTTGTGTAGGCATGGAAGCTAATATCTGTCTAGAAGTGATCAGACAAATTCAACCTGGGGACTCTATCCTAGACATGTCTCTTTCTGTAGTTCTCATTGTGCCCGCCAAGTGGCACTAGCAGAACACAAAAGCTCTGATCTGTTGCTCCATAAACCAGCTCCCCAGTAGAAGGGGAAGGAAGGAGGTCCCTCAGTCCAGCCCCAATTCCCTCCCAGAAGTCTTGATGGTCAGCTGACCCACAATAGATCTAAGGGCACCTGAGGCTCCCTAGAGCAATGGACAAAGCCTTTGGGTAATAGACCTGAGCTCCCTGGGGAGCTCAAGAAATACAAAGGGATCCAGGCTTAGCATCACAGGGAAGATGGAAAAGAAAAAAAGGGGTCTTCAGCCTCATGTTTCCCTCAATGACCAGCCACCCAGAGCTCCAGAGGCCTGAGACCAAAGGTTCTGACCAAGCAGGACACACTTAGAAGCCTTATAACAGTGAAGCAGGAGACTGGGTTTTCCCCAGAGCTGGACAAGTCAAGAATGCCCCGGTCTGGTCAGAGGCTCAAGAGGCCCAAGGCTGGATTTGGGGGCAGAAGTTTTGCATTTGCTTCCTCCCTCTGTGAGCCTGGGCAGAACCCCGCCACTTTGGGTCTTTTTCTGACTCTTTCAGATGCAATGATCTTGTCATTTCACCTTATCTTTGTGGGGGGGGGGAGAGATGCCATTGCATCTGGCCTCTTGACCCACATTTCTTCTTCCTGTTCCCCAGAACTCACAGATCCACAGCCCTTGGCTTAATGTACTAAAGCTTCCTAGCTGGTCCCCACTCATTCCCTGTGTGAGCAGCAGCTAGTCACTCACCCGCTCTTCTTCCACACTGGGAAATCTGGGCTGATTTTGCAGACTCAGAAGATTGTCTTTATCGTCTTTAGCAAAAAGGGATTTTTTAATACTTTCTTCACTTCTTAGACTACAAGTCTCAAAAGGGGGGATGGTGAAGATTCTGCCCTCCATGCCCCAGGAGAGAGCTCAGACAGGGTTTAGACTTAAGATTTGAGGAAGAGAGCCAAGTGGGTCTGAAGCTCCTACTCTTCACCCACACCTTCCACCAAGTCTCCTCTGCCCCTCCCTCCTTAATGTTGGGGTCTTGCCTCAGCTGTTCTCCAAGTTGTTCTCAGTTGGTCTTATTTGTGGAGTCCTCTCCATATTGGCTTCTCCATTAGGAGACAGGGACTTCCCCCATGCTTAGCACACAGCCTGGAACTTAGTAGGTGCTTACAAAGTGTTACTGACCAATCTCACCAAAGGCCCCTTGAGTTCTTAGACCTGTCCCCCTCTCCTTACTTCCCATTCATCCCCATCCAGAGCCGTCTTGGCTCAAGTCCTTGTGCCCTCACCACGCCCTCCTCCCAAAGGCTGGCTAGTGCTCCTCCTTCACTGAGCTAAATGATTTCCAGATATTGTCTCATGTGATCCTCTCAGCAAGCCTGGGTAATACCTGCTACTATTATCCTTCCCATTGCACAGTTGAGGAAACAGAGGCAGATATTGAATTTGTCTAAGATTATAAAGCAACAAAGTGTCTAAGGCTAGATTTAAACTCCCTTCGAATTGGGTGCAGCCCTCTCTAGGCTAAGAGGGGGTAAGGATTGGGGGACTCCTGGAGGAGTGCAGGGAGAAGAAGATGGCCCCGATCTGTTCCCACTGGAGGGAAGCAGCTCTCGTCTGCATCATCCCCTATTCCCACTTCCCAGCCCTTTTGGATCCTCCCACAAGCCACAGTAAACCCCCGAGGAAGGGCCAGGGCACTGTTGCTTGTCCTGACAGAGGAAGGGAGGGGAAAAGTCTGGGTCTAAAAGCCCCAAGCACATTCACTGCCTCTGCCTCCATTTTCTGTGCTCATTTTGGGGTCTAAACAGTGTCTACTCCAGGGGGGAAATGAAGTATCCCAGGGTCAGGTATCAGTTCTATTGGTAAATAGTACTGAGTGAGCCTTGTTCCCCTGGGGGGCAGAACCACTTCTCTGTGGACAGTGGGAGGGATCTGTGCAGGGGAGGGGCTCCCCGGGAGAGGCAGGAAACCACAGCAGCTGGGAGGGGAAGAAAGAGGAGGAGGAGGGAAGAGGGAGGAGAAAGTCAGAGGCTAAGTCCCTGCCCTGTGGGCCCTTGTGATCCAGGCAGATAGAAGAGCTCCAGCTCTGAAGAGAGACCTCAGTGTTCCAGAGGAGGAGCCCAAGAGACCCGGCTCCGAGCTGCCCCCAGGGACAGCCTTAGCCTGGACAGCAGCACGGACACCTCCAGGGTCTGCCCTTGAGCCTGTACAGGGAAGACACAGCTCAGGAAAGCAGAGATTCCTGGGAAGGAGACTGGGTGACACAGCCACAGCCCAGCCCCATGGAGAGCCCTTCAGAACCTCAGCATAGGGCAGTCAGCCCCTGGAGGGGGCTCCTGATCACAGGTGAGACTCCAGCTCTTCAGGAGCCTGGGGGAGGGAAGAAGCAGCTGGTCAAATTCTGACCCAGATGGAGACAGGGACCAGGGAGAAGGGGACCAGTCCCAGGGTTCTATCCTAGACACCGTCTAAGAAGGCTTGACCAGGGGGTCTTCCCTAACCATGGGCAGGGGGAGGTAACAGCAGCTCAAAGCTATCCATCCACACCCTGACACTCAGGGCAATGTCCAATGCTGGAAGAGAGCATTGGACTGAAGGGGGAAGAGAAGCTTTACAGTCAGAGGAGACCTGGGTGTGGATCCCAGCTCTCATGTGTATTGGCTGCATGACCATGGTCAGGTCCCCTAGACTCTTAGCTTGGGTTTACCTGTAACACCACCGTCCTCCCAGTGTTTGGGAGCCAAAGTGTCAGCCTTAAAATGCACCCAGGGTTTAGTGAAAAGGCCCTTCCTGGGTTTGGGGCCAGGAGATCTGGGTTCAAGTGCTGCCTTTGCCTTTTCCTATTTTGTAACAGTCAGATGTCTCACCTTATCTGGACCTCAGTTTCTTTCACTGAAAATAGAGAGCACTGGCTTCAGGAATCTCTAAAGTGTGATTTTCGTCCTCAGCCACAACACTTTGTTGCTTCATTTCTGCCTCTATTGCCTTGCCCAGCACACTGGCAGATCTGAAACAAGCCAAGGGAGGGAGTCGAAAATGTGTTACATACCAAAGGCTCTGATTCTCTGCAGAGGCTGGGCCACCACGTGATGTGCAGGCCCAGGATTCCCTGCAAACACCCCCACTGAGCTCCCAGCACCCCCCGAGGCAGGCGGAGCAGCCCCCACCCTTCTGTCAGGGACAGCTCAGTGGCCTTGGTCTCTCAGGAGGGCAATGGAACCCTGCTGACCTCTGCCTCCTTCCTCCCCTCTCAGCCTCCATCCTCAGCTGCTGGATCCAGCCGACATCTGCTCAAGTCACTATTGTTCCAAATCCTCCCTATGGGGAAGTGAACCACAATGTCACCTTGGAATTCCAGGGCTTCTCAGGCCGGGCTCTCACTTATACTTGGTACAGAAAAGCAGTAGCAGATGCCAACAGGATCGCTCGCTACACGGTTGCAACTGGCGTGCAGGAGCCTGCAGGCATCCAGCAAAAGGTGCTCTCCAATGGCTCCCTGCTCATCCCTGACCTCACCCTCAATGACACTGATGACTACCATGTAACCATTGTTAATTCTGAAGGCAACATAATATTTGGAGAAGGACATTTAACAGTGTATGGTAAGTGCTGCCCTTCCCATGGGCCATGTCTCACTCTTATTCCCTCCCTCAGTCTGGGGTGAGAAGCTCCCCTAAGGGAACAGGGAAAATGCAGAGCCTTAGCCCTCCCCTCCCATAATGTGGGCCAAAGAGGAGAGAGCCCCTCCAACCCAGATCCGTGTGATCCTGGGTCACTGGGAGCACTGGAGAGGTCAGAGGTCATTAGCTTCTGAGCCTTAAGCTGTTATTATTGGGGGGTAACTTTCTCCAATGTTCCCCCCAGACCATGGGGGCTCCTGCCAGCTTTTCCAGACCATACTGTGAAACTAAAAAGAGTCTTGAGGGCTTGGAAGGGCCTCTGGCCCCTCCCAGTTGTGCCTGAGCCAGGCAACTTGATTCTGAAGTTCACCTTTCCTAAGACAGTTAAAAATCTTCTAGGCCCATTGCTGGGTCTGGGGACCGCTGGGCCCAGGAGAGCCCATGTCCAGACTACCCACAGACCAAGAGCAGATGCCCAACGGCCTTGGTGCCCAGGACCTTCTGTTCTTCTGAGGCTTCCAGAGCTGGGAGCCAGACCCCAGAGGAAGGACCCCTGTGTCACCTCCATTTCCTAGAGAAACAGGCAAGATCAGGGGCTCCAGGCTTCTGGGACGTGTCAGCCTGGGACAGAGGGTTCCAGCTCCCCTGAGCCCCATCGGTATGAGGAGAAAACCAATTCAGGGCCCAGGGGGAACCAAGAGGTCATTTGGGGCTCCAAAGAAAGAAAACGTTCCCGACAAGGGGAGCTTTCCTTCTGGGAAATAGGCTAACAAGGGCTGTCATTATGTGGAGCCAGAAGGTGTTTGAGGGGCTCTGGATGTCATATTTCATCTGATTCTCACAAGGACCCTGGGATGTAGGTGCTGTCTTTGTAAGTGAGGAAAAGAAACAGAGAGGGAGTGATGTGGTAGAGCTGGTCAGTAATTGAGGCAGGATTCAATTTCAGGGCTTCCTGAGCCCCACATCCAGCATTCTGTCTACTGCACACCCTGGTGGCCTCCTACCTGCAGGGTCACCTCGGGAGGGAGGGACTTCTCCAGGACATCCCATCTTCCAGGAGGGACCAGCTGCCCATTCGACAGGGAAGCTTGGCTGGGAGGAGGGTCAGCCCAGGCCCCTTGGCACTTGCTTCCATGTTGGGCAGTGCTGGGAGCTGACTCAGAAGTCTTTGTGTGACAGGATGCCTTCAGTGGCTACTGGTGAGAGGCAGGAGTCAGGACTGGGGGCCCCTGACAGTCATTGCCGGCTGTTTTTCTGTCCTTGAACTGGGGAGCAGAGAATACTGCGCAAGAAAGGAGCTAGGAGTCCTCCATCTGGTGATTCTCAAGCATTGCTTAGGCACCTACTGCATCCAAAGGAACTGGCCTGGGGATGGGGCATGGCAGGCAAAAATAAATAAGTAAATCACTTCCCTCAAGAAGCCCGAGTTCTGTTGGGGAAGCACATAAACAGGAAGGTGGAAGGGACCCGGGAAGCCCAGGAAGCAGTTCCAGACAAGGATTTGCCAGGTGGAGGCAATTTTCTGGGGGAGGCAACAACCTCCACCAAAGTGGGCCAGCCCCTGGGTCTCCAATCTTGGTGTTCCTGACACCTCTTGGGCACCAAGTAGGGGCTGAGGGATGAGGCAGCTGGCCCAGCATTAAGCAGCTGGATGGGACCAGGCAGAACTAGCACCTGGGACCTCTTGACTCCCGGGCAGGCCCACTAGTTAAAGACAAGGTCACTGGGGAGGCCTCCCCGGCTGGGGGCTTGCCTCCCCTCCTCAGCACAGGACACAGGGGTAGTTGGGATCCAGGAAGGAAACTCAGGCCACTGAACACTGAAGAGCCTGGGCAGAAAGAGGGCAACAAGAGGGCCCGGTGATGGGCTGAGACAAGGAACCTGTGTGGGGCCAAGTCTGCTTCAGTTCCCCTGTAGAGTCTTCTCAGGCCTGGAAGAAATAAGGGATTGGCCCTTCACCAGACACAAGGTGACCTGGCTTCTCCCAGGGCTTCCAGATTCTGCTAAAGGAGAAGGGCCAAGGGAGCAAGAGAGTCCTAGACTTGGGATCAGGAGATCTGGATTCAGATCCCAGCTCCATCATTTACTGGATGACTTCCAGTGAGTCACTATTGCCTTGTCTGCAAAATGGCGGTGCTGCCTGGCATTCCCCGCTTCTCCAGCTGTTCTGAGGGTCACAAGGGATGGGAACTGGAGGCTCCATTACCTGCTCCTGTTCCCACCAGGTGCACAAAGGAATTGGGCAGCGAGGTGGCCCAGGGCAGGATAAAGGACTCTAAGATCCTTTGGGGAGGGGTCCATCACCAGGGGAAGGAGGCAGGAGGATGGCTTCTTGGGGGAGGTAGAAGGTGAGCTGAGCCGGGCAGGAAGAGGGTCTCTGCAGGATTCTCCAGGGGGAATGCATGAAGGGAGGGAATGAGGTGACAACAAAAGGAACAATATGAACTAGGAAATCCCCTATCACTTATGGCTTGTCCTTTATCATTTTGTGCTTGAAGTCAGGTTTGCTACAATATTAAGGCTCTAAACAAGGGTGGTGGAGGATGCAGACAGGAGGAGGCTGCGCCAACCTGGGCTCTCCAGGAAGTCAGAACACTCAGGAGGGCCCTGCTTCCGCCCCCAGCTTTCTGCAGGGATTCCCTAAGACCAGAAGGGGTCATGTCGGAGCACTGGCTTCTGGATTCGGCTTCTGGGCTGCTGTGTTGTCTTTCCCAAGGAGCATGAGGTCTTTGGGCTGGTGGGATTCCCTTCCTTCCTTGCTGCTGGTGGCTCTGACTGGCTTCTCAGCCATGAGGAGGTTGCTCTTATTCTGGCTTCTCCCTTCCCATTGGCCATCCCTTCTGATCCCTTCCTGTAGTTGGGGCATCTCATCCCCCAGAATTCATTCTTCTGAGCCAGCAGCACAGGCAGTGTCCATGAGGAGTGACCATCCCGGGGCATGACAGGCTGGCAGCGGCCGTCCCTCCGCTTCTCTGCCATGGAGCTCCCTTGGCCTGGTCAGTGCTGGTGCTTTGGCCAATGAGAGCAGCAGGGGATGGAAGGAGAAGGAGGGACAGTAGAGCTCAGTGTGAGTTACAGGGATTCTGGCTGTACTTTCTTCCATGAATATCTCTTGGATTCCATGTCACCATAGCCAGGCAAAGGCACGTGGGAGAGGGAACAAACTCTGGGATCAGGACAGTGGAAACTGCCATCCAGACCCATTTCTGGGGCCATGAGCTGGTCAGGGAAGGTCTGAGCTTGGAGCATCTGCCAGAGAGGGAGAGAGGGTTGGCCTTAGAGTCTGGGGGCTTGGGTTCAAATCCAGCTCTGCTACTTACTGTCTGTTAGATCAAAGACAAGCGACAATACAGGAGCTGAGTTTGTTCTGTAGCAATGAGGGCACTGACGTGGATCAGGGTTCTAAGATTTCAGGAGCTCCATAAACATGGATGGGAAAAAATTGCATCAGTTTTCACTAATGTGATTTTCTTTCCAATCCTGAGTGTTTCATTTCATGGATATAAAACCATGACTCTGAGAAGGGCCCACAGGCTTCCTCAGGCTGACTGCCCAAGGCCCCCAGGAGACACAGAAGGGGAGGAGCCAGGAGTCCTGATGACCCTGAGGTCCCTGCGAGCTCACTGTAACCCTCTGACCTGTGATCCTAGGCCAGCAGGGGCGTCTCAGAGACAGATGGTCATGAAGGTTGGCCAGAGGATATGACATGGGTGGGAAGGAGTGGGATCGGGACAGATGGCTCCAGGAGCGCAGGGGTCTGAACATCAGTTGAAGGTCTCTGCCCCTGAGATGGTAGGTAATTGTGAGCTCTTGAATATTCTTGAGGTGAGGCGTGATAGGACCAGATCCAAGCACACTTCTGACTATTTTCCTAATAATGTGATGGGTGGGTTGGAGAGACACAAAAAACGTAGAGACCTGGGACGATGCAGGGGTGATGGAATCCTGATTTTTCCCTGGACAAGAAGCTGAGGATCCTTTAGTACTATCCTCCCACTTTACAGAGGAAGAGACTGAGAGGCTAAAAAAAGGAAGGGACTTGGCTAAAATCACTTAGGGAGGAAGGAGTTGAATCCAACACCCTCTGACTCCAAACCAAGGCTATTTCCACCATGACCCATAGTGGGTAGTGAGCAGTGTCTTCTCTTCAAATGGCCCGTGTCCTGCTCCTCTCTCCCATGATCCTTCATCCATAGCTCTTGTCAGACCTGCTCGAAGCACTGAGCAGAAAGCACTTATTCCAAGTCTTATTGTTCCCCTCTGCCCCTCAAGCCCAAGCCCCTATACTAGTACCTGCCGCTCTATAAACATGAAACAGCTCACCTCTGTGCAACACCTTACACTTCACAAGGAGCTTTTACATAGATGATCTTATTTGACCCCCAAATACTGTGAGGTGAGCACTAATATCCTATTTTACAGGAGGCACAGAGGCCTTAAATGACTTGCTAATGAGTCACACAGTTGATAACAGAGCTAAAACCCTCTAAGTCCAAAACTAGTGACTCTGCCACATCAGGCATAAGATCCTTAGGGGCTACCAAAGTACCTTCCCAGGAAGCCAGCTGTAGCCTTCCTTCCCAGGAGCCTTCTCACTGCCCAGCTTGTCCATGCTCACTGCCCAGCATGTCCTCACTGAACCTCAGGTGGCCAACCTCGGCCCTGTCAGATGCTTGGCCAATCCCCCTTGGTCTTACTGGATACAAGGAAGAAGCTTTGTATGAAAGGAAGTATGTTCTCCCTCTAAACTTCTTAAAAGGCCCATCAGAGGGAGTGTAAATTCTACCAAAATGGAGCAGAAAGGTCAGAAAACTCTAACATTTCTAAGATCTCTTGAGAAATTAATCCTTTGAGAGCTGAGGGAGGATGACCTAAGAGCAAGTCCCATGAACCTGCTGAAGTTGGCCCAGAACTTATTCTGGCACACACAGCTTTCTGAGTGGTAAGGCTGAAGCTACAGACAACCCAGGATATGGAAAGGTTCCTATCTGGGCCCTCCTTGGGCCATGATGGCTCAGGAAAGTCTGTCCCCCTTACCTGAGCCTCCTAGCATAACAGCATCTCTAAGCTGGAGAGGATCTTGAAACTCACCTTCAACATTCTCAGATTTAGGACAGGAAACTGCTACAGGAAGGGGAGAGGCCAAAGGAGGAAATAAATGAATGTTCTGCAAATTCTGTGTCTGATCTGCTCCTGGGGATAAGTTGCAGTCCTAGGCACAAGGGATGTGAGGACTGATTAAAGACTCTTGGACATGGGAGCCTCCTGACTCCCAGCCAGGATTCTATCTCTTGCATGCCGCTGCTTACTAATCTATTTCAAATCTCCTCCTTTTGCTTTGTTTTACTTTGGAGTTAAGGTAGCATATCTCTCTCTCTCTGAGCACCAGGCCCCATGACCCTGTCTCTGGCCTGTGCTCTCTGACCTTCACCAATATCCCCATCAAGGTGTGGAGGTGATCCTGGATTCTTGAAGACCAGGACAACAGAGAATAATTTTTCCAGGTCCTGCCAAGCCTGAAAGGCCTCGAGGACATCCTGGACAATGGACATGGGGATGTGTCACTCCCCAACCAGTCATTCTCAACCCACAAAGGTTCTGCCCTGGGAGCTTGGGCTCCAAGTGAATGTCTTTTTTAGTCACAGTCGTTCAGGAATGAACTTTCTCCTAAGGAGTAGAGAACCTGATCCACTTCAGAGAAAGCAGGGTCCATGCCAGTGCAATCACAGGTTCTTTGGTCAATGTTCCAGAGCCTATGACCTTTCTGAAGTCATAGGGAGACTACTTCCATGCCTGATACTTGTTTGGAAGAAAGCACCAAAGAAAATTGCACCAAATAGTCATTTTCTGTCTATTTTCTGCACAGGGCCACTATCCAAACCTCTCCTCAGGAGCACCAACATGGCCCCAGTGGAGAACAAGGACAATGTCTCCCTGACATGCCACTCTGAAGTCAAGATGTCACATACCAATGGTTCATAAACCAAAGCTCCCCAGCTGGTGACAGGATAGTGCTGTCCCCGGATAACAGGACACTCACCATAATCAAAGTCACAAGGGAAGACCAAGGACCCTATAAGTGTCAAATCCGGAACCCAGTCATTTTCAGTGAGAATGAATTCACACTGAATATTACCTGTGAGTAAATTCTCTTTCTGCATAGTGCATGTTCGTAACCTGGTGGTGTGTTCCCAGAGGTCAAGCCCATCCAGTCACTGATCTTGAGCGCTAAAGATCAAATCCTTGGGCTGCCCATTGCTCTTTGTTTTAAGGAGCCCAGATTGGCCATATCAAGCCTTTCCATCTGTGATGGAGTAGGGCCGGCCATGGTGCTGAACAAGAGGAGTCCTTAAGAACTTCCAAGTTCAGAGACCTCAGGTCCAAACCTGAGTGGATGAGGAGCTGTGAATTTCCCAGCTCAGATGAGAGTCCGGGAGATATAATGGTCCCTGGTGATGGGTTACAGAATAGGAAAACCCCCTCCCTTCTGCCTTTATTTCAATATGGAATCATTCTCTTTGCTCCAGATGGCCCGGACACCCCCATGATTTTCCCCACAGCCCTGAATTATCCTGTAGGGACAACTTTTGAGTTGAATTGCTCTGCTGAGTCTAACCCACCTGCCCAACTCACTTGGCTTATCAATGGAAGTCAGATGACATCCACATCCAAGCTCTCTATTGTTAATGTGTCTCTGAATCACACGGGAACCTATACCTATAATGCATCTAACTCTATCACTGGTTTGTCTAGCAGCAAAGACATCAATATCACAGTTTCTGGTGAGTAGCTGCAGGTCCTTGGCTTTGTGTCTGCCTTTTCTTGGCTTTCTCTAGCATGGACAGAGCAAAGAGAAATGACGTTCTGCCCTCCTGGGTACCAAGGCACTATGTGTTGTGGTGGAAAGGGCTCTGAGCTCAGACTCAGGAAACTGGAGCTAGAATCTTGACTCTCATTTCCATCCACTGTGTACCCTCAGGTGCCCGTCTTGCTTTCTGAGATTTAGATTCTGCATCTGAACAATTGGACAATCTTTCACTTCCCATATCAGAGAATTCTGTGTGGAGAAAATTCTTTTTACATTTTAGGTTCAAAAACAAGTGAGCTGTTGCTGTTAGTGGTGGTGATGATGAGCTGTTGTTCTGTCCCATTTTTCTTCCAGTTTCTAGAGCCACAGCTTCATTGACAGCCCTTGGACCTGTAGTCTTGCCTTCAATCTATTTCACTCGATGCGATGAGATCAAATAATGGATTAGAATGTAAGCTTTGAGAATGTGGTGGGACTGACTCTGATCCCCTTTTGCAGGGAAATGCAGATGGTGAAGAGGAAAATTAATATTATCTCTATTGATACAGAAAAACTCATCTCTGCATCCATATGGTTCTTCTGTGACATGAAATAGCACACAGGTGCATGCCTGATGTCAGACTGGGCTCTGGTCCAGGTAAAGATAGAATTAACTCTGCATCAGGTGGCCGACTCTGGCATGTCATCCTTGCCTCAGTTCCCTTGTCTGTTAGCTCCTTAGCACTCCACCCAAATTCTGTGGACAGTGACTTCTGGCAGGATACTGTGTCTCAATCATGTGTACAAGATGGCAGACCTTTGCATTACTAGTCACACTAATGGGCAGTATGTGTCTTCTGTGTCTCCAGAGTTTCTTTTTCCTTTTCAGTCCTGTTAACAATTCACAAAATTCATAGAGTTTTTTTGGTTATAAAACCACAATTTCTGTCCCAGACACTGGGGAAGTGGATGCAATGGAAAGCAGGAGAGAGAGGTAAAACAGTGGGATGGGAACATGAGCTTGAGCAAGTCAGACTGCAGCAGTATACAGCAAAGAGGGGGGATGACATTTTCTTGGCCTAAATCTGAACATAAAGATCACTATGGTCCACATAGTAATCTGATTTTTAAGTGGAATATTATCTTTGTGTTCTTATATTTTTATTGGTCTTGTTACATTATAATCTGGTTCAGACTGCACTCGAGTATTGGAATTGTATATTTGATGCCTATGGCCTAAATTTTTTTCTTAATTTAGTTTTTTTCAATTAATCAAAATCCAATTTCTCTGCCTTCTCCTTCTTGCCCACACCACTAAAGAAAAAGAAAATTCTTGTGACAAATATGGATAAACAAGCAAAACTAATTCCTATATTGGCTACACCCAAAAAAAAATCCCTACCAGTACATATCCTGAGTTCACCATCTTTGTGTAAGAAGTAATGGTCTAACTTCACTGAGTATCTTTGGGGATCCTGATAGGTCACTTCTTTGATTATAATCTGAAGACTTTCCAAGAACTTTGCCTCTGCAGCATTATAATGATTGCATGAATTATCCTTTGCTTCTACTCACTCAATTCTGCATCAGTTCATGCAAATCTTCTGAGTTTTCTCTTCTTGATCTAGTCCTAGTAGAGGTTCTTCTCAATGACTTGGGTCAAATGAGATTATATGTAAGGAGCTATGTAAATGGTAACTCTTATTCTAGTAATCATTCAACTGAAAGCATAATTTTGAAAATTGAGAAAGAAAAGATAGAAGAAAAAAGCTAAGAGGACAGTAACTATATGCAGGGTAAATTAGGATCCAGAAGCATCTCAGCACGGTGGCTCTGTGAATGAAACAGGATCAGATGAAAATTGTCAGAATCAGGCAGGTCCTGCCCTTGAGTCCAAAAAGACCAAAGCATAGGTAAGCATGGGGCCAGATGGGGAAATTACTGATCACCAAATCATAGGAAAAACAATTAAACTAAGTAAGAATGGTTGACTTAGAGAAGGGAATATTGAGGCCAGATACCCTACCTGATTTTTGAATACAATATTAGGTTGCCTAAAAAGAGAACATGCTCCCATGGATCATTACAGAAACTCAGAATCCAATGGTCTTCTGAAGAAGACCAGTGAAGTATGACTGGATTGCAAGTTTAATACTTGAGTCAATGGGATTATGAGGCAACCAAACACTGAAGCAATTACAGTATTTTCACTTCAAAGAATAAGGAAAAACAGTCCTTCTGGACTATCCAATGGCATGTGGAGTACTGTATTTGGGTCTAGATTTCACAGTTTCCAAAGGATATTGATACACTGGAGAGCATCCACAAAAAGACAACCAGGTTGTGGAAAGTTCTGGGGCCATACAATGTACTGTTCACCTGAGGGAACCCAGCCCCTGGGACCTCCAATTTTCTTATCAAGGAAATAAGAGAATGCATTAGATGTGGGGAAGGTCCTTCTAAATAGAGATCCAGGATCCTCTGATGTTTTCGGCCCTGAACATTCAGGAGCCTGGTCTGAGAAATGCACATAAGCAACTTTGAGCAACAAGGGAATAAGCTCAGGTTCTGGAATAGGGAGCAGGAATGTTTCTCCTTTTGTTCCAAAGAGCCCCGGGACAGTCAGATGGTGGATTTCATGGATCCCTTCTCACAAGGATGCTTTTAAATCCAGAAAATAAAAGCCATAGGACATCAAAGGAAACTGTCCTACTTTCATAGTTATCAAAACATTTTTTTAAAGATCCCACATTAAGAATTCCTGGAATAGAATGAGATAATTGATGAAAGGAAGGAAGAAACCTCAGTGCACAAGGAAGGCACTGGGCCTGGATTAAGAAAGAACTAGGGTTCAAATGTGGTCTTAATAATAATAGCCCCTACCTCCCAAGGTTCTTGAGAGGATGAAATTAGATAATACAGCATTTCACAGAGTGCTGGCCAATAACAATAATCTTAATAATGAGGATAATAACATTTATATAGCATATGCCACATGCCAGGCATGTAGCAGGCACTTCATTGATGCTGTTCCCTCCTCCCATTTCCAACTTGGTCATTAGATTATGCATGTCCCAAAACCAGTCTCAGGGAGGGGATAAATCAGGACCCAGCTCTCCCTCCCTTGGGCTTCCTCCTCACCTTCCTTACTAGCATAACCACTGAACCAGGGGGTATCTTCTTACCCATGGACCATCCCTGTATGTCTATAATGCAAATGCTTGGGCTTTGGGAGGTTTTTTGTCAGGAAAACACGACCTGGTGAAGCCACAAGCCAATCACTCACACCGCTCTCTTTTTCTCTCTATAGAAAGAACAAGCAAACCTAACCTCACGGTCAACAAAACCAATGTCATAGAGAATAAAACTTTGGTCTTCAGATGCAGCACAGAACAGGCAGGAGTGGACATTCTGTGGTTCTTCCGTAACAAGTCCCTGATTCTCAATGAGAGGATGAAGCTGTCCATGAATAACCAGACCCTCACCATCCTGTCTGTGAAGAGGGAAGACGTTGGGTTCTATGAATGTGAAATCCGGAATCCAATCAGTTCCAACAGAAGTGACCCCATTGCCCTGACTGTGAACTGTGAGTGACTCTGAGTATCCTCCCTCTCCAGTCCTTTCCCCAGCAGTGATTCACATCTCTTCCCTTCTCTTCTTTACACAGATGGACCAGACTACATAACGTTTGTTCCAAACCCCGAGAAAGGAGAGATTGAGGTCAAACTCAAAGGCTCACTGACGTTAGAGTGCCATGTTGCGTCTTACCCACCTGCCCAGTATAGATGGCAAGTCAATGGCATGGAGAACCCTACCTTCGATAATAATACCTATGTCATCAAAAATGCAACTTGGGAAGATTCAGGAAAGTATACATGTCAGGCAAAGAACAATGTGACCAACTTGTCAGACTCTAAGAGTATCACAGTTAAGGTGGTTGGTAAGTGTTCTCTCTCTTCCCTCAGAGACAAAAGTTTTGAGGGCTGGTCAAAGATGGGGGCCAGGAATAGGTTCTCAGGCTTAGTAAGGAAGGCAGGTTTTCCTTCCTTTCCTTCCTTAACAAGGCAGGTTTTCACAATGAATTGGCAAAAGATACATTAAAAAAAGAACCTGATTCCAGGGAATGTGGTCAGCCTGGGAAGGTGTGTCAGTTCATTTATAACAATTTTGGCATTGATAAAAATGGAGACCAATCTCCAAATTGTAATATACAATACAGGTTCATTCATCATTTGATCCACATTTAGCTACAAACTTTCTACAGAGCACTGTGTTAGGCCCAGAGGGAAATATAAAACAGTTATCTAAGACTTCATTACCAATTTCCGGAACCTTAAAATCTACTAGAAGGACCAGACCCTAAAGACAGGTAATTGATAGAAAATATTACATGATATTCATACTTAGACCATGGCTACAAACTAAAGTGTTGTAGGAGAGCTCAGATGGGAAAGACCATTCCAGCTGGGGAACTGGTCAAAAATCAAGTCAGGTTTCATAAAAGAGCTATCACTTGATTTGTGTTTTAAAGAGTGAGGAGGAGTTCAACAAATCAAAGGAGAAAATATTCTATTTCCATGGAGAAATATCTTGAGTCAAGGTTCATAGGTGAGACTGTATACTATGTGTCTGAGTGGTGAATGTGGAACAATGCAACCTGAGCAGATAATACATGGCCAGAATTAAAGAGTTCTGCTGCCTTTTTGTGAAAAGTCTTGAATGCTAGACTAAGACCACTAAAGGTGACCTAGTACTTAATAGGGAGTTCCTGAAGCCTAATTAACAGAGAAGAACAGGTGGTCAAACATATCTGGTTGGTATGTCATTCATCAGCACAGGATAGATTAGTAAAACTGATTCATAGGTGAGAGTTTTTTTTTTTTTAACGTGACCATTGTCACATCTCGAGTTCATTTATGACTTTGTCCAAATAACCTGAATGTAAAAATCTGAGGAATCTAAAGTTCCTTTTTCAGCCCCTCAGTTCTAGGCAACAACTCCTAGTTAATGAAAAATAGATGAAAATACAGGAAATAAAGCTGTTAGTGAGCAGGAGTCATTATACAAATGCTTTTATAAAATACTTTGTCATTAAGAAATCAGACAATTAGGACTCCCGGCCAAGATGGCAGAGAGGAGGCACACAGCTGTGTAAGCTCCACAGTTTCTCTCAGAATTCATTTCATGTCAAGCCTCTGAATTAATGCTTGACTGAAAAAAACCCACAATAATTACCACAAGAAGACATCCTTGAAGTTCTTCAGGAAAGGTCTGTTTCTGCTTGAGGGTGGGGATGGTTTTAGATTGGGGGCAGGCTGAGGACAGGCAGCAGGAACAAGAGCACAGCAGGCAGCTCACAGCCTAGTAGACCAGAGTGGGGTGGAGTGTGATCTCAACCGTCTCTGTGGGGAGAGCTTTGCTACAGGATTGAATACTTTGCCCTGGCAGCAAGCCGGCAGACAAGCAGATAAACTAAAAACAAAGGGGGTGAAGAATACAACCCCGAATAACTGGAATCTCTCTGGGACCTGGCCACCCCTCCTCCACAGTGTCTCAGCATGCTCTCGGAGTCTCAGATTGCAGGCGCAGCACAGCCATCGCTGTCCTGTTTGGGCCTCACTGCTGTTCCCTGCAATCTGTAGAGGAATTCGGTAACACCACCCAGCCCAAAAAAGAAAGCAGATTCCTTTTGGGGGGGGGTTGTCTTTTTTTCTCTGCTAGTTCGTCTTTGATTCTTCTCTGACAAAATGTGCAAAAAATTTAAGTGGACCTTAACCATTGACAGCTTCTATACAGATAGAGAGCAGACTCTGAACCCTGAGGAGACTAAAAACAGACTGTCTCTAGTTGAATCCCCAAAGAAGGAGATCATCTGTTCCTCAGCACAGATGAATCTCATAGAAGAAATTAAAAAGGCTCTCACAAAAGAGCTAGAAGAAAAAGGGGGAAAGGAAAGGGAACCTTGTCAAGAGAGTCTGGAGAAGTCATCGCATTCATTTAAAGACAGAGTGGATAAAGAAATCAAATCCTTGAAAAATAGGATTAGTGAACTGGAAGCAGAAAATAGCTCTCTAAAAAATAAAATTGATGACATGGAAAAAAATTCCATAGAACAAAACAACTCACTTAAAAACTCAATTGGACAATTAGAAAAAGATATATTAAAAAAGTGAGTGAAGAAAATACTTTATTGATAATCAAAATCGAACAAATGGAATTGCATGAATTGAGGAGACAACTAGAATCAGTCAAGCAAAACCAAAAAAATCAAACAATGGAAAAAAATGTGAAATATCCTCTTGGGAAAACAACAGACCTGGAAAATAGATCCAGGGTAGACAATCTAAGAATATTGGACTCCCAGAAAAGTATGACAAAAAAAAGAGCCTCAACACTATTTCCAGGAAATTATCAAAGAGAACTGCCCAGAAGTCATAGAAACAGAGGGCAAAATAGACATTGAAAGAATTCATTGATCACCTACTGAAAGGAATTCTAAAATCAAAGCACGAAGAAATATAGTGGCCAAATGACAGAACCTACAGACAAAGGAAAAAATACTGCAAGGGGCTAGAAAAACCAATTCAAATATAGAGGAGCCACAATAAGGATTACCCAGGATCTAGCAGCATCCACATTAAAAGTTCAAAGGGCCGGGAATATGATATTCCAAAAGGCTAAGGAACTCCGTATGCAACCAAAAATAACTTACCCAGCCAGAATGAGCATCTTTTTTCCAGGGAAGAAGATGGTCATTCAACAAAATAAGCGAATTTCACCTATTTTTGATGAAAAAAACAGAACTTAACAAAAAGTTTGATCTACAAATATTGACCTCAAGAGAAACCTAAAAAGGTAAAAAGAAATCTTGGGAACTGCATTCTTCTATAAAGATGTATAAAGAATACATGTATACCTTGTTCTAGAAATTAGAGGTAGAAAGGACATTGTACCAGAAAAATGGTAAAGTGGGTGTGCTACATCTCACTAAGAGGCAAAGGAAACTTATTATATCTAAGAGAAAGAATGGAGGGGGATGAATATAGTGGGTATCTTACTGCCATCAGAATTGGCTTTAAGAGAAAAATTTTAAACATATTCAATTTATGGTGAAACTTCTCCCCCCTCATTGAAAAGCGAGAAGGGAAAAGTGAAAAGGGAAGGAACAAGCTAAGCAGAAGGGAATACAGAAACTGGGAGGAAAAGGAGTAAGATGGGGGAAGAACTCTAAGGCAAGGGAAGGGCTACTAAAAAGGGAGGGCTGTGAGAAGCAAGTGGTGCTCCCAGGTTTAATACTGGGGTGGGGGTAAGGAGGGAAGAAGGGAGAAAAGTATAAACAGGGGTTAACAAGATGGCAAGTAATACAGAAATTAAACCACATTTAACCATAAATGTGAATGGGGTTAACTCCCCCATAAAGAGGAAGCAGTTAGCAGAATGGATTAAAAGCCAGAATCCTACAATATGTTGTTTACAGTAAACACATCTGAAGCAGGGAGATACATACAGGGTAAAGGTAAAAGGCTGGTGCAGAATCTACTATGCTTTAGGTGAAGTCAAAAAAGCAGGGGTAGTCATCCTGATCTCAGATGAAGCAAAAGCAAAAATTGACCTAATCAAAAGAGATTAGGAAGGGCACTATATCTTGCTAAAGGGTAGCATAGATAATGAAGCAATATCAATATTAAACATGTATGTACCAAGTGGTGTAGCATCTAAATTTTTGAAAGATAAATTAAGAGAGATGCAAGAAGAAATAAACCACAAAACTGTAATAGTGGGAGATCTCAACCTTGCACTCTCAGAATTAGATAAATCAAACCACAAAATAAATAAGAAAGAAGTCAAAGAGGTAAATAGAATACTAGAAAAGTTAGATATGATAGATCTCTGGAGAAAATCAAATGGAGACAGAAAGGAGTACACTTTCTTTTCAGCAGTTCATGGAACTTATACAAAAATTGACCATATATTAGGACATAAAAACTTCAAACTCAAATGCCGAAAGGCAGAAATAGTAAATGCATCTTTTCAGACCACGATGCAATGAAAATTACATTCAACAAAAAGCCAGGGGAAAGAAGAACAAAAAATAATTGGAAACTAAATAATCTCATACTAAAGAATGATTGGGTGAAACAGAAAATCATAGACATAATTAATAACTTCACCCAAGAAAATGACAATAATGAGACATACCAAAAGGTGTGGGATGCACATTTTGTAATGTAATAAGGGCAATAAGGGGAAATTTCATATCTCTAGATATGCATAAAATAGAGAAAGAGAAGGTCAATGAATTGGGCTTGCAACTAAAAATGCTAGAAAAGGAACAAATTAAAAACCCCCAGTCAAACACTAAACTTGAAATTCTAAAAATAAAAGGAGAGATTAATAAAATTAAAAGTAAAATAATTATTGAATTAATTAATAAAACTAAGAGTTGGTTCTATGAAAAAACCAACAAAATAGACAAACCCTTAGAAAATTGGATTCAAAAAAGGAAAGAGGAAAATCAAGTTGTTAGTCTTAAAAATGAAAAGGGAGAACTCGCCACTAACCAAGAGGAAATTAGAGGAATAATTAGGAGTTACTTTGCCCAATTTTATGCCAATAAATTCGACAACTTAAATGAAATGGAAGAAAACCTTCAAAAATATAGCTTGCTCAGATTAACAGAGGAATAAGTAAATATCCTCAACAGTCCCATCTTAGAAAAAGAAATAGAAAAAGCTATTAACCAACTCCCTAAGAAAAAATTCCCAGGACCAGATGGATTTACATGTGAATTCTACCAAACATTTAAAGAACAATTAACTCCAATGCTATATAAACTATTTGAAAAAATAGGAATTGAAGGAGTCCTACCAAACTCCTTTTACGACACAGACATGGTACTGATACCTAAACCATGTAGGCTGAAAACAGAAAAAGAAAGTTATAGACCAATCTCCCTAATGGATATTGATGCTAAAATTTTAAATAAAATATTAGCAAAAAGATTAAAGAAAATCATCCCCAGGATAATACATTATGACCAAGTAGGATTTATACCAGGAATGCAGGGTTGGTTCAATATCATGAAAACTATTAGCATATCAATATATCAATCACCAACTAACAAAAACCATATGATCATCTCAATAGATGCAGAAAAAGCATTTGATAAAATCCAACATCCATTCCTAATAAAAACACTTGTGAGTATAGGAATAAGTGGACTTTTCCTTAAAATAGTCAGGAGCATATATTTAAAACCATCAGTAAGTATCATATGCAATGGGGAAAAACTGGAACCTTTCCCAGTAAGATCTGGAGTGAAGCAAGGTTGCCCACTATAACCACTGTTATTCAATATTGTATTAGAAATGCTAGCCTCAGCAATAAGAGTCAAGAAAGAAATTAAAGGAATTAGAGTAGGCAATGAGAAAACCAAAGTATCACTCTTTGCAGATGATATGATGGTATACTTAGAGGACCCCAGAGATTCTGCTAAAAAGCTATTAGAAATAATTCATAACTTTAGCAAAGTTGCAGGATACAAAATAAATCGCCATAAATCCTCAGGATTTTTTTACATCATCAACAAAATCCATACAAAGATAAATTCCATTCAAAATAACTGTTGACAGCATACCAAATCTATCTACCAAAGGAAAGTCAGGAATTATATGAGCAGAATTACAAAAAACTTTCCATGCAAATAAAATCAGACTTAAATAATTGGAAAAATATTAAGTGCTCTTGGATAGGCCAAGCGAATATAATAAAGATGACAATGCTCCCTAAACTCATCTATGTATTTAGAGCTATACAATTAGATTTCCAAGAAAATATTTTAATGATCTAGAAAAATAACAACAAAATTTATATGGAAGAACAAAAGATCGAGAATCTCAAGGGAATTGATGAAAAAAAAAATCAAATGAAGGAGGCCGAGCTGTACCTGACCTAAAACCATATTATAAAGCAGCAGTCACCAAAACCATTTGGTATTGGCTAAGAAATAGATTAGTTGATCAGTGGAATAGGTTAGATTCACAAGACAAAATAGTCAACTATAGCAATCTAGTGTTTGACAAAGATCCTAACTGTTGGGATAAGAATTCATTATTTGACAAAAAGTACTGGGATAACTGGAAATTAGTATGGCAGAAACTAAGCATGGACCCACACTTAACACCTTATACCAAGATAAGATAAAAATTGGTCCATGATTTAGGTATAAAGAATGAGATTATAAATAAATTAGAGGAACACAGGATAGTCTATCTCTCAGACTTGTGGAGGAGGAAGAAATTAGTGACCAAAGATGAACTAGAGACCATTACTGATCACAAAATAAAAATTTTTGATTACATCAAATTAAAAAGCCTTTGTACAAACAAAACTAATGCAAACAAGATTAGAAGGAAAGCAGCAAACTGGGAAAACATCTTCACACTTAAAGGTTCTGATAAAGGCCTCATTTCCAAAATATATAGAGAATTGACTCTCATTTATAAGAAATCAAGCCATTCTCCAATTGATAAATGGTCAAAGGATATGAACAGACAATTTTCAGATGATGAAATTGAAACTATTGCCACTCATATGAAAGTGTTCCAAATCATTATTGATCAGAGAAATGCAAATGAAGACAAGTCTGAGATACCACTACACACCTGTCAGATTGGCTAAGATGACAGGAAAAAATAATGATGAATGTTGGAGGGGATGCGAGAAAACTGGGGCACTGATGCATTGTTGGTGGAGCTGTGAACGAATCCAACCATTCTGGAGAGCAGTCTGGAATTATGCCCAAACCTTATCAAACTGAGCATAAACTTTGATCCAGCAGTGCTACTACTGGGCTTATACTGCAAAGATATACTAAAGAAGGGAAAGGGACCTGTATGTGCCAAAATGTTTGTGGCAGCCCTATTTGTAGTGGCTAGAAACGGGAAAAATGAATGGATGCCCATCAATTGGAGAATGTTTGGGTAAACTGTGGTATATGAATGTTATGGAATATTATTGTTCTGTAAGAAATGACCAGCAGGATGAATACAGAGAGGCTTGGAGAGACGTACATGAACTAAGTGAAATGAGCAGAACCAGAAGATCATTATATACTTCAGCAACGATAATGTATGAGGATGTATTCTGATGGAAGTGGATTTCTTTGACAAAGAGAAGATCTAACTCAATTCCAACTGATCAATGACGGACAGAAGCAGCTACCCCCAAAGAAAAAACACTGGGAAATGAATGCAAACTGTTTGCATTTTTAATTTTTCTTCCCAGGTCATTTCTACCTTCTGAATCCAGTTCTCCCTGTGCAACAAGATAACTGTTCAGTTCTGCACACATATATTGTATCTAGGATATACTGCAACATATTTAACATATAGAGGACTGCTTGCCATCTGGGGGAGGGGATTAGGGAGGGAGGGGAAAAATCGGAACAGAAGTGAGTGCAAGGGATAATGTTGTAAAAAATTACCCTGGCATGGGTTTTGTCAATAAAAAGTTATTTTAAAAAAAGAAAGGAAAGGAAAGAAAAAATAGGAAACAAAAAAGGAAAAAGAAATCAGAACAATGGAGCAAAATTCTAAATTTAAATCAGATTATTCATTCACAAAACACAAAAAGAAAGCAGGAATGATAAATTAGAAAGTAAAAGCCAAATAATGCATAATAAATAAGTAATAAAATTGACCTATAGAAGATTCATGGAAATAAAAAAAACTTTCAGCAAAAAATATCCTGCTTCAGCTGAAATCAAGCCCCAAACTAAACATTATCTGAGGCAAGTTAGCCACAAAAATGAACATGCATTTTATAAAAGTAAAAGTTGGGAATCTGTATTATGGATTAAGGTATTATCAACAACAAGTTACTGCACCAAAAGAAGCCACACTGAATATACATCAAAAGGCACAAACTCCAAAAATGCAAAGGAAGAGGTAAGCAAAATTTGAAGAATGAATGAAAATAAAATCATAAGGAACTTTTTAAAGGCTAGTCAAATATGATCTGTTCAAACTTCACCCTCCTATACAAACAAAAGGAAAGAAAAGAGAAGATGGTTAAGGATTTAAGTAAAAATTTATAAATGGATTTGTTGTAATTATTAGATAGGAATAGAAAAGAGCATGCATATTTCTCAGCTGTATATGACATTTTGAAAAAACTGATCATGCATCTAAACATAAAAATTACCAAAGAAATGTTAAAAAGAAAAGCATTAAACGTATCTTATCCTGATTGCAATGCAGCAAAACTTATGATCACTAAAGGGACTTTGAAGAAACGATTGAAAATAATACACTAAATGGTTTAATTCTAAAGAACTGGTGAATGAAGAACTGTTTTGTCATTCTCCTCTTGTCTAGAGTAAGTAACTTTATTTGCATGAGCAAATTTTAACCATCCAGTAGCACTTAGTAATCATTATTATGGGCCAGAACTTGAAACAAAGTGCTAAATCACTGTAATTGATAGAGACAATGCTTCACACCTTTAAGAGAGTTCACAGCTTTCACACCTGTAGAGTTCACACCTTTAAGAGAGCATATAAGGAGGAGCCCACCAAAGAACAAGCCCACTAGAATTCCGGATGATTCACAAGTCAGGATTCAGTCAGGAGATTCACAAGTCAGAAGGACAAGACCACTAAAGGACAAGCCCACTAGAGGAGGAGCCCACTCTTGGAGACAAGACAGATTCATTCCAACTTCGACCTTTGTGCTGGCTGGAGACATATAGGAGAAGAGAGGCTGAAATTGGCAGAAGCAAAGGACAAGTGGCAAGAGCTCTCAGAACCAAGGAGAAAGATAGGCCTCTAAGAAAACTAACCAGGCTATTTGGAAGGAGACAATAAAGGATCTGAACTTTTAACACTTGGCTGCATTTGATTTGAGGTGATTGTTACTTTGAAGTGAACCCTAGGCTGCCTCCAGAAGCACCCCAAGAAACGTGCTCACAGAGAACACTATATTTTAGAGTAGAGAACATTACATATTGGTGCCCAAACACCGTGTCTGGTGACAGACACAATCTTGATTCCAGTGGAAAAGCCTCCAATCCTGATTTCAGTGGAAAAGCCTCTGATCCTGACTCAGTGGAAAAATCTCTCTGATCTAGAAATTAGGGGGAGGACAACAAGGAACCTTTGTTAAAGGGCTAAAGTAATATTTCACCTGAAATCAGACAGATGTTTAGAAAACAGCCTTCTGTTTCTCTTCAAGGAAAATGTGTAGAGAGCATTGTCAAGATTATGGAAAGCCAAGGTTTGATTATAATTTGGGAGCAGATCACTGAAATTTTAGAAACTGTACAGTACATATCTCCTTGGTTCTCTATGGAAAAAGAACTAGATTTAGACGAGTGGAAATTAGTAGGAGAACAACTTTATCAATTCTACAATAAAAATGGACATGACAATTTCCAAAGACACACTTAATGGATTATAATTTAATAGAACTGCCTTTAGGAAATTATATTAAGTTATAGAATATGGAAAAAGAAGAAGGAGTTGGAAGGGGAGGTGCCAACTAAACTAGGTGAAAAGGATGAAGAATCAGATAAGAATTCACAGCAGGAGAAATTAGAGCATTCCCAATCCCCTGACCTACTTCCCTCAATTAACCCTTCATGGGTGGAGGGAGAAGGAGGAAGGGGAGAGGCAGTAACACAATCAGCACCTCCTATGAAGCAGCCTATGACAAAATTAGAAAAGGTATTGGTTAAGGCAAAAAATGAAGGACAGGATGTATATGATTTTATAAATGCATACCCTGTGATTGAAGAAATTGACTCTGCAGGTCAAAAAAGGAGAAGATACACTCCTTTTGATCTGGAAAAAATTAAGGATTGGAAAAAAGGTTGCACTCTTTATGGGGCTACATCATCTTATATTAAGATGTTAATATATAGTTTGCCTTATGAAATCTTAACCCCGAGTGATTGGAAATCCATAGCAAGGCCATGTTTAAAACATGGACAAAACTTGTTGTGGCTTTCAGAGTATCATGAATTATGTAGGATTCAAACCAGATGCAATAGGCAAACATGAGTTAATATACAAGTCACTTTTGACCAAATAGCAGGTGAAGATCAGTATGGAGAGAATTTAGACCAGATTAATTATCCCATAACAGGGTATGAGCAAATTTCTAAGGCTGCAATAAAAGCTTGGTATTCCCACCCTGGACAGAAAAATGGAGGTAAAACCTTCACAAAAATAGAGCAAGATCCCAATGAACTTTATGTGGATTTCGTGGGACATTTGCAAATATCTGTCACAAGAACCATTAGAGAAAATGCAGCTACAGAAATAATGACCAAACATCTGGCTAAGGAAAATGCTAATGAGGTTTGCAAAAGAATTATATGGGGACTACACAAAGATGCTCCTTTAGAAAAGGTCATAAGACTCTGTGCCACAGTGGGCACAAATGCTTATTATATCCAAACTATGATGAACATAGGAAGACAGGGTCCCTCTTGGCAAGGGACTTCTGGAGAAACTTGTCAATGTTTTCATTGTGGAAAACTAGGACATCTGAGAACCCAATGCAAATACAGAGATAGAGTGAGAGGACAGGGTGAGAGAATAAAACCCAAAACCCCATGTCCAAAATGCAACTGAGGCTTCCACTGGGCCTCAGAATGTAGATTGACCCAGGGAAATGAGAGGCAGGGCCCAGCCCCAAGATATCATACAAAAGACAGGTGGGGCATGATGGCAGTTGAGTTTATTTTTTTATTCATTTTTTATTAAATAACTTTTTATTGACAGAACCCATGCCAGGGTAATTTTTCCAACATTGTTCCTTGCACTCACTTCTGTTCGATTTTCGCCCTCCCTCCCTCCACCCTCTCCCCAAGATGGCAAGCAGTCCTATACATGTTAAATAGATTACAGTAGATCTTGGATACAATATATGTGTGCAGAACCGAACAGTTTACTTGTTGCTCAGGGAGAATTGGATTTAGAAGGTATAAATAACCTGGGAAGAAGAACAAAAATGAAAGCAGTTTACATTCATTTCCTAGTATTCTTTCTTTGGGTGTAGCTGCTTTTGTCCATCCTTGATCAATTGAAAATAAGTTAGATGTAGTCTTTGTTGAAGAAATCCACTTCTTTCAGAATACATCCTCATACAGTATTGTTGTTGAGGTATATAATGATTTCCTGGTTCTACTCATTTAGCTCAGCATCAGTTCATGTAAGTCTCGCCAATCCTCTCTGTATTCATCCTGCTGGTCATTTCTTATAGAACAATAATATTCTATAACATTCATATACCACAAATTACTCAACCATTCTCCAATTGATGGGCATTCATTCATTTTCCAGCTTCTGGCCACTACAAACAGGGCTGCCACAAACATTTTGGCACATATAGGTTTTTAATATCTCTTTGGGGGATAAGCCCAGTTAGAGACATTGCTGGATCAAAGGGTATGCACAGTTTGATAACTTTTTGGGCATAGTTCCAAATTGCTCTCCAGAATAGCTGGATGTATTCACAATTCCACCAACAATGTATCAGTGTCCCTGTTTTCCCACATCCCCTCCAACATTCCGTGTTATTGTTCCCTGTCATTCTAGCCATTCTGACAGGTGTGTAGTGGTATCGCAGAGTTGTCTTAATTTGCATTTCTCTGATCAATAGTGATTTGGAACACTCATATGAGTAGTAATAGTTTTAATTTCATCATCTGAAAATTGTCTATTCATATCCTTTGACCATTTATCAATTGGAGAATGGCTTGATTTCTTATAAATTAGAGTCAATTCTCTATATATTTTGGAAATGAGTCCTTTATCAGAACCTTTGACTATAAAAATGTTTTCCCAGTTTATTGTTTCCCTTCTAATCTTGCCTGCATTAGTTTTGTTTGTACAAAAACTGTTCAATTTGATATAATCAAAATTTTCAATTTTGTAATCAATAGTGATCTCTAGTTCTTCTTTGGTCATAAATTCCTTCCTCTTCCACAGGTCTGAGAGGTAAACTATCCTATGCTCTTCCAATTTATTTATGATCTCATTCTTTATGCCTAGATCATGAACCCATTTTGACCTTATCTTGGTGTACGGTGTTAAGTGTGGGTCAATGCCTAGTTTCTGCCATACTAATTTCCAATTTTCCCATCAATTTTTGTCAAATAATGCATTCTTATCCCAAAAACTGGGGTCTTTGGGTTTGTCAAACACTAGATAATTAAAGTTATTGTATTGTATTGTTCTTTGAAACTAACCTATTCCATTGATCATCTAGTCTATTTCTTAGCCAATACCAGATAGTTTTAGTAACCACTGCCTAATAATATAATTTTAGATCTGGTACAGCTAGGCCACCTTCATTTGATTTTTTTTTTCATTAATTCCCTTGAAATTCTTGACCTTTTGTTTTTCCATATGAATTTTGTTGTTATTTTTCTAGGTCATCAAAATAGTTTTTGGGAAGTCTGATTGGTATAGCACTAGATAAATAGATTAGTTTAGGTAGTATTGTCATCTTTATTATATTTGCTCAACCAATCCAAGAGCATTTAATATTTTTCCAGTTAGTTAGATCAGACTTAATTTGTGTGGAAAGTGTTTTGTAGTTTTGCTCATAAAGTTTCTGATTTTCCCTTGGCAGATAGATTCATAAATATCTTATACTATCAGTTGTTACTTTAAATGGGACTTTGTGACTTCTCTTTGTGACTCTGACTGTTGGATTTTTTTAGTGATATATAAGAATGCTGATGATTTATGTGGGTTTATTTTATGACCAGCAACTTTGCTAAAATTGTGGATTATTTCTAATAACTTTTTAGTAGAATCTCTGGGGTCCTCTAAGTATACCATCATATCATCAGCAAAGAGCAAACATTTGGTTTCCTCATTGCCTATTCTTATTCCTTTAATATCTTTCTCAGTTCTTATGGCCAAAGCTAGCATTTCTAATATAATATTAAATAATAACTGTGATAGTGGGCAACCTCGTTTCACTCCTGATCTTATTGGGAATGGTTGCAGTTTGTCCCCATTACATAGGATGCTTACTGCTGGTTTTCAATAGATGCTACTGATTATTTTAAGGAAAAGTCCATTTATTCCTATACTCTCAAGTGTTTTTAATAGGAATGGATGTTGGATTTTATCAAATGCTTTTTCTGCATCTATTGAGATGATCATATGGTTTTTGTTAGTTTGATTATTAATATGGCCAATTATGCTGATAGTTTTCCTAATATTGAACCAGCCCTGCATTCCTGGTATAAATCCTACTTGATCATGGTGAATTATCCTGGGGATGATTTTCTGTAGTCTTTTTGCTAATATTTTATTTAAAATGTTAGCATCAATATTCATTAGGGAGATTGGTCTATAGTTTTCTTTCTCTGTTTTCAACCTACCTGGTTTAGGTACCAGTACCATGTCTGTGTCATAAAAGGAATTTGGTAGGACTCCTTCATTCCCTACTTTTTCAAATAGTTTATAAAGCATTGGGACTTAATGTTCTTTGAATGTTTGGTAGAATTCACATGTAAATCCATCTGGTCCTGGGGATTTTTTTAGGGAGTTGATTAATAGCTTGCTCTATTTCTTTTTCTGAAATGGGACTATTTAAGCAATTTACTTCCTCCTCTGATAATCTGGGAAGCCTATATTTTTGGAGGTAGTCATCCATTTCGTTTAGGTTATCAAATTTATTGGTGTAAAGTTGGGCAAAGTAACCCCTTATTATTTCTTTAATTTCCTTTTCATTGGTGGAAAGTTCTCCCTTTTCATTTTTAAGACTACTAATTTGATTTTCCTCTCTCTTTTTCTAATCAGATTTACCAAAGGTTTATCAATATTATTGGTTTTTTCATAAAATCAACTCTTAGTTTTATTTATTAGTTCAATAGTTTTTTAGTTTCAATATTATTAATTTCTCCTTTTAATTTTAGAATTTCAAGTTTATTAATTGATTGGGGGTTTTTAATTTGGTCTTTTTCTAGATTTTTAAGTTGCAAGCCCAATTCATTGACCTTCTCTTTCTCTATTTTGTTCAAGTAAGCCTCTAAAGATATAAAGTTTCCCCTTTTTACCGCTTTGGCTGCATCCCACAAATTTTGGTATGATGTCTCCCCATTGTCATTATCTTAAGTGAAGTTATTAATTGTGTCTATAATTTGCTGTTTCACTCAATCATTCTTTAAGATGAGATTATTTAGTTTCCAATTACTTTTTGATTTATTAACACCTAACTTTTTGTTGAATGTAGTTTTTATTGCATTGTGATCTGAAAAGAAAGCATTTACTATTTCTGCCTTCCTGCATTTAATTTTGAGGTCTTTGTGTCCTAATATATGGTCAATTTTTGAGTAGGTTCCATGAGCTGCTGAGAAGAAAGTATACTCCTTTCTATCACCATTCAGTTTTCTCCAGAGATCTATCATACCTAGTCTTTCTAATATTCTATTTGCCTCTTTAATTTCGTTCTTATTTGTTTTGTGATCTTATTTATCTAGATCTGAGAGTGCAAGATTGAGGTCTCCTGCTATTATAGTTTTGCTGTCTATTTCTTCTTGTAATTCTCTTAACTTCTCCTTTAGGAAGTTAGATGCTATACCACTTGGTGCATATATGTTTAATGCTGATATTGCTTCATTGTCTATAGTACCTTTTAGCAGGATATAGTTTCCTTCCTTATCTCTTTTAATTAGATCAATTTTTGCTTTTACTTGATCTGAGATAAGGATGGCTACCCCTGCTTTTTTGACTTCACCTGAAGCATAGTAGATTCTGCTCCAGCCTTTTACCTTTCCTCTGTATGTATCTCCCTGTTTTAAATGTTTCTTGTAACAACATATTGTAGGGTTCTGACTTTTGATCCAGTCTCCTATCCACCTTCTCTTTATGGGGGAGTTCATCCCATTCACATTTACGGTTAAGATTATTAATTCTGTATTTCAGAAGTTGAGTTTAGACCCAGAGAGTCTTTAGAAGGTCAGGACTCTGATGTGATCAATCAGCCAAAAAGTAATCACATGTCACAAAGGGATTACATGATCAGTCAGTCAAAAAGCAATCAGATAGCAGAAAGGGATTAAAATTGGGGAGAATACAGGGTTTTTAAACCAACAGGACAGTGTCCAGTGCAAACAGCTCCAATGTAATTTCCAGGTGATGAGGAGAGATCTAGAAAGTGGTGAATAGAAGGGAATTAACCAGGTTAACTGCTTGGGAGAGAGGGTTTATTTATATGCCTACAGATGCAGAAAAAAACAGATGGGTGGCAATGAGCACCTGGAGAGAGAGAGAGAAAAAGAGAAAAATCTGGAAACAAAGGACAAATCCTAAAAACAAAATCTGAAGGAATCATTGGATTCCCTAACACAAGATGAGACTGTTGTAGGACTTCAAAACTTGCAGGAATTATTGGATTCGTGACACATGAACTAATGGACAATAGATTGGTTTTGGACTATTTCTAGGACTTATGGACATGTATAATTTCTCATCTTGATTCATGTTATTTGTTACATCACTATTAGCCTGTGTTGTGTTACTATGTGCTTATGTAATTTATGTAATTATGTGTTATATCTCCCAAACTGATGGATTTATGTATACCAGTTTTAAGTGAGTCCCTTCAGAAACTCCCTAATCTGATCTGATTTTGCATTTCCTCTGGTGTTTTCATCTCCCTTCCTGAGATGACAGGGAGGGCATGATCACCTCCTTCTTATGGTGTATTCACTAATTTTTGAGCAGTCATGGAAGGCGTGATCACCTCCTTTTTTGGGGTTCTCCTCACCTTGAGAAATCAGGGAGGTCATGACTATTTTATGTTCTAAATCAAAAGAAAATGGGAGATGTTATGGGCTAAAACTTGAAACAAGGTGCTAAGTCACTGTAATTGATAGAGACAATGCTTCACACCTTGAAGAGAGTTCACAGCTTTCACACCTTTAGAGTTCACACCTCTAAGAAAGCTATAAGGAGGAGTCCACTAAAGGACAAAGCCCACTAGGACTTCAGGAGATTTACAAATCAGGATTCAGTCCAGAGATTCACAAGTCAGAGGGATAAGCCCACTAAAGGAGGAGCCCACTCTTGGAGGCAAGACAGATTCATTCCAATTTCGACCTTTGTGCTGGCTGGAGACATATAGGAGAAGAGAGGCTGAAATTGGCAGAGGCAAAGGGCAAGTGGCAAGAGCTCTCAGAGCCAAGGAGAGAGATAGGCCTCTAAGAAAGCTAACCAGGCTATTTGGAAGGAGACAATAAAGGATATGAATTTTTAACAGCTGGCTGCATTTGAGGTGATTGTTACTTTTAAGTGAACCCAAGGCTGCCTCCAGAAGCCCCCCAAGAAACCTGCTCACAGAGAACATTATATTTTAGAGAAGAGAACATTACAATTATCAATGGTAATATGAAGAGCATTTGACATACAAAGATGAAAGATGTGGATTGGAAGAAAAAGTGAAGGCAGGAAGACCACTGTGGAGGCTATTGAAAACTTCAGATAGAAATTAATGAGGGCTAGAATTTGGGAAGGAAGAGAGAGATAAGTTTACAGAGTTTAAAGTTACATGAATGTTACAGATATCCCAAAATGAAAGGGAAATTCATGTCCAGAGAAAAGAAGGAACTTGGCCAACATCCCCCAGGTAGCAAATGTCAGGATCAGGATTTTAATCCAGGTCTTCAGAATTGAAACAGAGGTGTTTGTGGTTTTATTGTTTTATTTTGTTTTGTTTTTCTAGTGCACTGCTTTTCAGATATAAATAGAAACTTCATATTGTGATGCGACAGAGTCTCTCCATATTGTATCAATGCAAATAACTCTACCATTAGGGAAACTGTCACAGCAATTTGATTAGATGTGAGTTTTAAAGGAGGGAGAAGGTAAAAAATGTGTTTCGTTGACTGGATGATTGAAAAATGGATGATGATATCAACTAAAATAGAGAAGGGAAGTTGGGACAACATGGAGAGGAAATCATGAAATCAGAGATTGCCTAGAATTTGATAGACTTGTCTATTATTCAGGTTCACAAACTGTCACAGTCTGTAATGTGACAAAGGATAGCCAAGGTCTGAAGAACAACAGTTGTTTGCTTCATCAATCAATAAACATTAATTAATAACATACAAAGTATCAGGCTCTGTGTACACAGGTGGAGATCCCTCAAAAACACTCACGGTTCCTTTTCTCTGTCCATAGCAAAACAATCTATGGGAGGAAGTAATGGCTCCTCACTCTCTGGAGGTGCTATCACTGGCATTGTGATTGGAGTACTGGCTGGAATAATTCTCATTGGGACCCTCATCTATATGCAGTTCTTCAGAAAGACTGAAAGGTAAAATGATGCTTCCTCTGGTTGTCCTTCCTTACAGCTGATCTTTCTGAATGGGGAAGGGATATCAGCATAATCTTCTTTATGCTCTCTTCTCTTTTGAAATTGATCTATCTCCCTTTCCCAAACTCTATGTTTCTATACAAATTCCTTTAGGTGGACTCCTTCTCTGGACTTTCATCCTATCCCATTCCTTCTGCTTGATTTCCTTTTCACAGGTATTCACTTCCACATTGGGAGGGAGACTAGAATTCCCTGTTTTTCTTGGATCCTCAAACAAAGAGACTGATTTCAACAAAGAGAGAGAATGGAAGTGACTACACTGAGACAGGAGATAAATTATTACTCACAACCTAGTGTGTAACTAAGTCAAAAAAAAAAAAAAAGGCACATCCACAGTGCATGGAGAAGATGAGTAGGTGACTAATACTATCTATTTGGTAAAGAAAGTAACAATGAGGAGCTTATATTTAGAGATAAGGCATGGAGCCTGAGGGTATACAAAAACAAGCCTGTATTCTGCTCCAAAGGTCCCTTCTAGCTCAGGAAAATCTTTTACTTTTCTTGAGAATGACAATCCCACATGTCTATTCTTTCTGAAGGACCAGCAAACACCAGCTTTCAGAGAACCATTCAGCACGCAAATATGGTAAGTGAAAGCACTAAAAAATCAAAGCAGCACCTAATGATTCCTTGGGAGAAATGGTTCCAACCATAATCTTCCTTTTTGTTCAGAGAGAATCTATTAGCTATCCTTCTAATGAGGAACAACTCCTTTGCTTTTTCTTTGATCATGAAACCTCATACAATTCAATTCTGAAAATAGCTCTCCATTTGATTCATCTTAAACAGTATTTATTAATTTGTACATTGACTCATTGCTATCAAAGTGCCTAATATTTGGAGGACTAAGAATTAAGCTGATGTTTGTGCAGGGCCTAGTAATGCTGACTCTCCACATTCCCCTCCCTTTTCTATTACTCTGCTCACCTTCTGGCTTCACACTTAACCACTGTATAACCCTGATGAAACATCCCTCTGCCATAATTTACTCACATGTAGAGAGAGGGATGGAGTAGCTGGCTTCCATGTTCCCTTCCACCTATCTTTGCTTTTAAATCACTGCTCAAATGCAAACTCTTCTTTAGCACTAAATGACCTAGGGCTGGCAGGGCCAAAAACTCATTTCCAAATAGCCAAGCAACTGATAATGAACTCCTCCCCACTAAGTAACAGAAATCATCAAAAATGATCACCTCTGGTAGCACAGCTTTTAGGACCTCTGGGTCATCTCCTTGCTTTGATGAGTCAACAGACCCGGGCATTTTACCAATGTGCCACATTCCTTGCCCTCACTGAGCTTCTCTGTTCTCATCTCTAAGAGACATTCAGAGATGAGTTGAGGTGTTAAGATCAGCCCCATCTACACTCAGACTGTGGAAGGTCAGTGCTTTGAACCAAAGATCTGAGTGTGCCCATCCCATCATAAAGTTTTAGAACCTCAAAACCATAGATGAGAGAGACCCTGGAATTTCTTCTTTAGGCAATTTTCTCAAATATACCCCCCATATCTGTAAGATTCTCCTAAATTCTCTTAAGCTCCTGGCTCTGGGACTTCCACTGAGTGCCAGCTACTATCACTCCTTCCCCAAGAAGCCTTTCCTGATTCCCCTTCATTCTTGTGCTTTCCCACTGTAGATCATCTCTCCAATAACCCAATCTACCATGTTGGTACACAGTTTACAAGTTGACTTAGCCTTTAGACTACAATCTCTTCAAGAGCACTGATTGCCTTCCACTTTTCTTTGTATGCCCAATGCTTAGCACAAGACCAGCCGTGTGATGGGCACTAAAGGAATGCTTATTGACTGACTCTCTGTGAGGGAGATAGGAAAGAAGGAATCCTCCTCTGTCCTCTTCATCTATTTCCTGGGTGAATAGGGATTGGAAAGAGGAAGATATAGTCCCTCATGGAATTCAGGCTCATTATACAGCAAGGAAATCTTTCTGTGTTTCTCTCCCTCCAGGTGAAGATAACACCCTGTATGAAAACACTATTCATCTACCAGGCTCAGCTCTGCCTGCACAGGTAAGGACACAAGGTCTCCTTCAATCACTTCTAGGACTTTGGGTTGTCTATTAGGGAATGTAAAGGGGCCTCTTTGTGCATACATGGAGATTCTTCCTGGCCTGCATTCTTAAGCTTTTAATGTGCTTGAGAGACTGCAGGATCACTAGAGGATCCTGATGAGCAGGAGACTGTCTGAAGGAAAGCAAAAAGATGGGTAAGCATTCCTAGCATTGTGAGGAGATCTGCTTGGGGAACTGTCCGAAGAGAAGAAAAGGTTTGGAGGGGATGAATGAGGAGAGTAAATTGGGACTTGATCACATCTTGAGAGGCACAACATGTGAGGGAGAGACCAGATTTCCCTCTATGGGACTATAGGGCACAATGGGGAACAAGGAATGGGATTTGGAGAAGTCAATTAAGTCTGGATGTGAAGAAAGCTTCCCAGAAATACGATGCCAAGTATTCTTTCTTCAAGACCCGAATCTCTTCTCTCCAACATGACAAGATGTCATCAACTGAGCTATGGAGCACTGTGACAACTTCTTTGATGTCCTAAGCTCTAGGGGTTCCTCTCCCCTGCACACAATTGGCAAACCCAGCCCTAAGGCACAGGTTTACCCAGTCCCTTTCCTTCATCAAGAAGATTCAGTGACTCCCTATTGCCAGGCAAAGAGACAATAACCACCCTTTGTTTGTTTGGTTTCAGTTGCTGATTCATTGATTTGGGGTAGTTTCATTCTTAATGTTGATAGGAAGCTTATACTCTTGGAGGTCTGCTAGGATGAACCCTAAAGGGATTTTCCCAGGTTCTTAAGGCCAGTTTGTGTCAGAGGCCAGAACTGAAATCTGCTCTCTCTGACTTCCCTGCCAAGTCTTTCATCTACTTGCTTCTTGGATGGCTCCTAGCACAGTGTTCCCAGATTATTTACACTTTCTTTTCCTTCTCAAACTCAAAGGTTTGATCTAATTAGCTCTTCTGTTGCTGTAAGGACAGTATCTTTCCATTTGTTCTCTCTGGGTTTCTGTTCGGGTTATGTTTCGTGCCTGGAAGATGCTCTCTCATCACTTACCTCTCATGGGACTCTGCTCTTCCTGTCAACTTCATCTCAAATCCCAATCCCAACAAGAACTTACCCTGTTCCTTCCTCTTGCTTGTGCCCTCCCTCTGGTGTTCCTTCTTTATATGTTTGGTATCCAATTATTTCTTTGCCTATTGTTTATTCCCAAATGATTATTAGCTTCTTAATAGCAAGTCTGTCTCATTCTTCTCAATTCATCCCATAAATAAATGAATGAATAAGAAAATCATTCATTCAATGAATGACTCATATTGAAATTATATTCAGTGCTACATGAATAGCACTCTGCTAAGAAAAGAATATACTAATACATGGAAAAGTGTTCATTGTCAACAATGAAATCATGTTTAAATTAAGGATTCCACATATCAAGAAATGGTGGCCACAATGGGGACATTTTGCCTTGGAAAATTTCAGAGATGGTAAATGGCATCAGAAGTCAGGCCAGAGTTGACTTGATTGTAGTTCCAGAACTGGAAAGCAGGAAAGAAGGAAGGGTTAAGGTGGGAATATTCAGTTTGGCAGTTCCAGAGTGACAGGATCAAGTTCTGGAGGGCTTGTTTTGTGGATCAGTCATGGAAGGTAGTGAAGAGCAGTCTAGGAAGGAAGTTAATCATAGCTGGAGTCCAAGACTTTATTGATGAGCATCTGCTGATGTTACTACCAGTAAAGACAGAGAGGATTTTTACAGAAGGACTTCCAAGAACAAAAAGCATGAATCTTTCTAGGATTTCTGTACAATATCTAGTACAGAGTATGTGCTAAATAAGTATTTGCTGAATACATGGAGGTGGACCGGGCCACCTGGGACATGGCACCCTACTCTACATTGAGAGTATCCAGGAAAGATTAGACAGTGGCTTGCCATATGATTTTTAGAGTACTTTGGTCTTAGGGTCTGAGTCAGACTAGATGATCTTGGAGATCCCTTCTAATTCAGGGGATCCATGACTGTGAAATTTCTAGGACCCCTTCTGATTGTCACATGTCATAAGATTCCTTCTAGATCAAGCATTGTCTGTTCTATGTTCCTTTCCAGCTATGACTTTGGAGGCTGTTACTAACTATTGTTTCCATTTCCACAGGGCTGGGCTCCTTCCCCGTCTGTTCCTGAAGTCCCATATGACAGTCCCTATGAGGTATGTGCTAAAGTAGAGGTCAAGCCTCTCTCCTGGTAACTAAGGATAAACTTGCTGATGGGACAGAGAACAGGAACAAGGCCAGAATGGAGGGTACTGAAGACATGGTTTGGAGGGGTAAAGGTCCTCCTAGTCAAAACTTCTATTCTGGGATTCCAGTGATATCTTTTCTCTCTATCTGCAGGCATTGGGCATCTCCAGAGAGGGCACTTATGAGAAGACTCTTCCCTGGAAGAAACCTGAAGCATAAGGAAGAGGGAAAAATCCCTAGGGATGTTGTGACAACCCTTCTGTCACCCTTCATTAAAGAGAGTTCAGAGACATGTCTCAGAGAAGAAAGCAGGGACACTGTGGTCAATGGGGAAAAGCAAGTGTGAGAGAGAGAAAGAGGTTGGATTTGGGGGAAAGAGAGACTTCCAGGAACCCAAGGCCCTCAGATGTCCCAGATAGGATCAAGAGGAATGAAAAGAGTCGGGGCTATGTGCCTGCCCTATCAAAAGGCAAGGCAGTCTGTGGAAGGAGTTTAAGGACATGCTCTATTGCTCCCCAAGTGGTTCAGTATTTTGAACATCATCACATTTTCCCATATTCTTTAGCCCCTTTATTGACATTAAAAATCCTTTTGGAACGTTCTACATGATTTCCTATTGAATCTGGAAATAGAAAATCCATTATATCTGCATTGTAATTACATGTGATTCTCAGCACCAAAGAGTTCATGGTCTTAGGCTTCTGAGCTCAACATGATCTCAAGGGTGGACCAAATCATCTGGATCCAGCAGAAGCAGAAATGGTGGATGGGGAATTTCCTATACTGTATGAAGAAAGCCAGTCCCAGAAGGACAATGGCAGTTGCAAAGTATATGACTACTCATGCCCCAAAGAATTGCCAGGATTGGACGCTAATGACAGTGACCCTAAGGGGCTGGTGGTGAACTCTACTCATGGAGTACTTCCAAAAACAAAAAAAACTTCCAGAGGAAGGAAGACAGAGAGGAGGCTTATCATTAATTTCTCCTTAAGGACACTTTAACACATGGCTCCAAACCCCCTGTAGCCCAAAATCTTGTCCTACTAGGACACTCTTTGAAGACTTCTACATAGAAGGAGCAGGGAGTTTTATCCTCACCCAGACATACACTTTACCTGTATTATGTATGCCTAAGGTCTTTAGAACCAGATCTACACTTGAATCCTTGTTTTTCTGTTTCTTCCTCGGTGATCCTGGTTAGATCACTGCTACCATTGTCCCTCAAAAGTCTTACCAGAACCATAATTCAAAAGTATCAGTTCTGCAGTGCTCTGTTTCCCTACAATCTAACTTTCACAGACATACATTGTCACTGGAAAAACCACATCTCTGAGTATAAGAACCTTTGTCAGCAAGGTGATAACTTTGCTTTTTGGTTTACTGTACAGATTTGCCATATCTTTTCATCCAAGTAGGAAGTATCTTTTATTTTAATAGCTGAAGTCTCTATCTGCAATGATCTTTGAACCCAAGAATATAACATGCAAAGTGCTACTCTTTCTTCTTTCTCTATTTGCCTGACATTTTGCATTTTTATACTTTGTATACAAGTTAAATAAGAAAGGTGACAATATACAATTTTGTAACCCTCTGTTCAACATCTTGAATCAATCAGTTATTCCTTAGTTTTGACCCACAAATAGGTTCCTCATTGACATTAATTCATTTAAAAATCTGAATCTTCTCCCCATTGTAAGCATTTTTTCATGGGCGGAGGGGAAGAGCTCACACTCCCATAAATTTGAGGACTTGGCACAATTTCTTGTGATCCACACTCAAAGGCTTTGATATAATCAATGAAGCAAAAGTTTTCCTGAAACTCCCTTGCTTTTTCAACAACTCGGCAAATGTTGGCAAAATCCTATCTAGTTCTTCTGCCTCTTCAAAAACCAGCCTGCTCTTCTGATAAATCTTAGTTCACATGCTGTTGAAGCCCAGTTTGCACAACTTTAAGCATAACTTTCCTGCTGTATGAAATGAACACAATTTTTAGTTGACAATTTAGAGGAAGACAGCGTTAGTTGACTTCATTTTTTTTCCTGCATCTCAGCTATGTGGGATCCTCTCAGATGCCAAAATAAAATGCCTCAGTAAGGACACTAACATCTTGGATTAACATTCACAATCCCACTGTGAATTAGGCACTCTGGATAGGCTGTAACCTCTGTAGTAGCTGGTGAATGGGGAATCAGGACATGTTTATTGATTCCAATCATATCTACTATATTATACACCTGCTCTAGAAAGAGTGTAAAATAAAATCTTTTTCCTGGATTCATCAGTGAGTTGATGAATTTCTTGGTAAAACATTTGGTTTTTTATTGCAGACAAAAGGAAGATAGATAAGGGAAATATTAGAAAGAGTGGAATACGCTTTTGGATGTCATTAGTAAGGGAAGTGTGTTAATTGGGGTAGATTAAAACCTAATATATATTACCATTATTAAAATGCATTTCAGTAGATTAACTGGCAATAATGACTCCATAATATGAAATGCCTGAAATAAATATCCCTTGAGTCATTTGTGATAACGTAGTGCTTGGGCACAGAGCAAATATTATGTTAATGTTATCTTTTTTATTGTTTCTTTAATTAGATTTAATTGCTTTCTACTTGACAACCTTATAAGGCTTGGACTGACCTTAAATGAACATTTTAAGAAAAATGTTGGCAACTGAATGGAAGCAACAATTGAGATCTAAAAATAGTGAATATCCCTTCTTGAGAATAAGATAGAGAGATCATCTCAATAGATGCAGAAAAAGAATTTGATAAAATCCAACATCCATTCCTATTAAAAAAACACTTGAGAGTATAGGAATAAATAGATTTTTCCTTAAAATAATTGATAGCATCTATTTAAAACCATCAGTAAGCACCATATGTAATGGGGATAAACTGCAACCATTCCCAATAAGATCAAGAGTGAAATAAGGTTGCCCACTATCACCATTACTATTTAATATTGTATGAGAAATGCTATCTGTGGCAATAAGAGTACAAAAAGTGATTAAAGGAATTAGCGTAAGTAATGAGGAAACCAAATTATTACTCTTTGATGATGATATGAGGGTATACTTAGAGAACCCCAGAGATTCTACTAAAAAGTTATTAGAAATAATCCACACTTTTAGCAAAGTTGCAGGATACAAAATAAACCCACATAAGTCATCAGCATTCTTATATAGCACTAACAAAATCCAACAGTCAGAGTTACAAAGAGAAATTCCATTTAAAGTGACTACTGATAGTATAAAATACTTAGGAATCTACCTGCCAAGGAAAAATCAGAAACCTTATGAGCAAAACTATAAAACACTTTCCACACAAATTAAGTCTAATATAACCAAGTGGAAAAATATTAAATGCTCTTGGATAGGGCAAGCAAATATAATAAAGATGACAATACTACCTAAACTAATCTATTTATTTAGTGCTATACCAGTCAGACTCCCAAAAAACTATTTTAATGACCTAGAAAAAATAACAACTAAGTTCATATGGAAAAACAAAAGTTCAAGAATTTCAAGGGAATTAATGAAAAAAAATCAAATGAAGGTGGCCTAGTTGTACCAGATCTAAAATTATATTATAAAGCAGCAGTTACCAAAACTATTTGGTATTGGCTAAGAAATAGATTAGTTGATCAGTGGAATACATTAGGTTCAAAAGACAAAACAGTCAATAATCTGAATACTCTAGTGTTTGGCAAACACAAAGACCCCAGCTTTGGGGATATGAACTCACTGTTTGACAAAAATTGCTGGGAAAATTGGAAACTAGTCTGGCAGAAACTAGGCATTGACCCACACTTAACACTGTACACCAAGATAAGGTCAAAATGGGTTCATGACCTAGGCATAAAAAATGAGATTTTAAATAAATTAGAGGAACACAGGATAGTTTACCTCTCAGACCTGTGGAAGAGGAAGTAATTTAGTACCAAAGAAGAACTAGAGATCATTACTGATCACAAAATAGAAAATTTTGATTATGTCAAATTGAAAAGTTTTTGTACAAACACAACTAATGCAGACAAGATTAGAAGGGAAGCAATAAACTGGGAAAACATTTTTACAGTCAAAAGTTCTGATAAAGAACTCATTTCCAAAATATATAGATAATTGATTTTAATTTATAAGAAATCGAGCCATTCTCCAGTTGATAAATGGTCAAAGGATATGGACAGACATTCTCAGATGAAGAAATTGAAACTATTTGAAGCCATATGAGAAGATGCTCCAAGTCATTATTAATCAGAGAAATGCAAATTAAGCCAACTCTGAAATACCACTACACACCTGTCAGAATGGCTAGAATGACAGGGAAAGATAAGGTGGAATGTTGTAGGGGATGTGGGAAAACAGGGACACTAATACATTGTTGGTAGAATGGTGAATACATCCAGCCATTCTGGAGAGCAATCTGGAACTATGCTCAAAAAGTTATCAAACTGTGCATACCCTTTGACCCAGCAGTGTTACTACTGGGCTTATAACTCAAAGAGATCTTAAAGAAGGGAAAGGGTGCAAGAACGTCTGTGGCAGCCCTCTTTGTAGTGGCCAGAAATTGGAAACTGAGTAGATGCCCATCAATTGGATAATGGCTAAATAAATTATGGTATATGAATATTATGAAATATTATTGTTTAGTAAGAAATGATCTACAGGAGGATTTCAGAAAGCCTGGAGAGACTTACATGAACTGATGCTGAGTGAAATGAGCAGAACCAGGAGATCATTATATACTTCAACAACAATACTATATGATGATCAATAATGATGGACCTGGCTATCTTCAGCAATGAGATAAACCAAATCAGTTCCAATGGAGCAGTAATGAACTGAACCAGTACACCAAGCAAAAGAAGTCTGGGAGATGACTAACAACCATTACAATGAATTCCCAATCCCTATATTTTTGCTTGCCTGCATTTTGGTTTTCATTCACAGGCTAATTGTACAATATTTCAGAGTCCAATTCTTTTTGTACAGCAAAATAACGGTTTGGTCATGTATACTTACTGTGTATCTAATTAATACATTAATATATTTAACATCTACTGGTCATCCTGCCATCTAGGGGTGGGGCTGGGGGGAAGGAGGGGAAAAATTGGAACAAAAGCTTTGGCAATTGTCAATGCTGTAAAATTAGCCATGCATATCACTTGTAAATAAAAAGCTGTTAAAAATTTAAAAAAAAAAGAATAAGATAGAGAGGTTGTCTTGGAAGAGCATATTAGATGTAATCAAGATATAATAGCAATGTTAATGAGATAAATGACTTTCTGTGTAAGGTGATTTGGAAATACATTCATCTCCATTGAAGCTACCTTAGTTAGTCATGGTTTTGATTGGTAAAGGGCTTCTTTCAAGTTTCCAAAACTGATACCGTTTATGGTATTGTACTGTATCTAAATTTTCTTATAATGTATAATTTGAAGACTCTCAGCTATGTTGATAGGAAAACAATTTCTTTTATAATCTACATTTCTCCTTAATCTAAATTAAGAATTTTATATTAGGGGGCAGCTAGGTGGTGCAGTGAATAGAACACCAGCCCTTAATTCAGGAGGAGCTGAGTTCAAATCTGTCTCAGACACTTAACACTTCCTAGCTGTGTGACCCTGGGCAAATCACTTAACCCCAATTGACTGAACAAAAAGCAAAAAGAAAAAAAAAGAATTTTATATTAATAGAAGGTTAAAACGAACCCATTTTTTAACAGACAACTGTTGTTATTTTATCAGCCCTGCTGACTATGTGCTATAATATAATAGGTGTTTTCACTAAGAACTTAAACTTCAAATTATACCTATATTTAAGAGAAAGTTTCACCTATATTTATTTTGCTATCATTTATGAAAATTATAAGATCATTAGTTAAATTATTGGAAGTCATTGTTATGTTCCCTTAGGGAAGTTATGTATATGCTGAACTAACTTAGTCTTATAACAAAGACTTGCTTCCATTCAGCTGCTGACATTTTCCTTAAAGTGTTCCTTTAAGGTCAGTTCAAGAACACCATAAACCTGAGAAGGAATCTCAAGAAATAACATTCAGGGTCCCCAAAAAGTTTTCTCCTCAAACAATAGTCTGACTAATCACAGTAGATTTGGAGGTGATTGCTATCAGCACCATCAAGTTATTCAAACAGATTAACTTACAGATAAAATAGAGTAGCTCTTCTTTTTTGTTTAAGAAGTGGACACCACACACACATAAACACACAAACACACACACATACAAGAGGTAGAGCAATTAATATAGTCATTGATCGTTGTCTCATAGGTATGTAAGCTATTCCACTGATCCATTGCTCTATTTCTTAACCAGTATCAAAGGATTTGATGACTGTTGCTTTAAAATACAGTTTTAGATCTGGTACTGTTAGGCATCATCCTTTGTAATTTTTTTCCCATTAATTCCCCTGATATTCTTGACTTTTTTCTTCCAGATGAATTTTGTTATTTTTTCTACTTCTATAAAATAATGTTTTGGCAGTTTGATTGGTATGGCACTGAACAAGTAGACAAATTCAGGTAGAATTCTCATTTTTTTACATCACCTCAGCCTACTCCTGAGCAACTGATATTTTTCCAGTTGGTTAGATCAGACTTTCTTTGTGTGAGAAGTGTTTTGTATATTGGCTTGTCTTGGGAGGCAGAGGCCCAAATATTTTATTTTGCATACAGTTATGCTGCTGCATTTTGTCAGTAAATATATAAAATTGCTGACCATTATTTGGTTTTTTTGAATGAGAGTTTATTTTAAACATTCCTTTCTTTTAAACTTTGAGTTTCAGATGCTCTCCCATCTTTTAACCTCTCACCCATCTATCCAGAAAATAAACAATATAATATCAATTATACAGTACATGTGAAATCTTGCCAAACATATTTCTATATTAATCATTTTGCAAAACAAAGCAAGTAAGAAAATTATAGTTTAATTTGCACTTGGAGTTTTTCAGTTCTCTTTCTGATGATGGATAACACTTATGGAATAAGTGCTATGAAATTACCATGGATCACCATGTTGATCACAGTAACCAAGTCTGCCACAATTGATCATCATTACAACATTGACATTACTGTGGACAGTGATTTCCGGGTTCTTCTCACTTCACTTTTTATCAGTTCATTAAAGTCTTGTGATGTTTTTTTTTTTTTTCTAAAACTACAGCCTCTCATCTTTTTTACAGTACAATAATACTGACTCTATCACAATCCTATATCTCAATTTCTTTAGCCATTCTGCAGTTCATGAGCATCTTGTGGGTTTATTTTACATCCTAGAACTTTGTTAAAGCTGTTTATTGTTTCAAGTAGATTTTGAATGATTCTTTAGGGTTCTCTAAATATGCCAACATATCATCTGCAAAGACTGATAGTTTTATTTCCTCCTTTCTTATTTTAATCCCTTTATTTTATTTTTTTTCTTTTCTTATTGCTAAAGCCAACATGTCTAGTACAATATTGAATACAGTGGTGATAAGAACATCCTTGTTTCATTCTTAATTTTACTGGTATATGTCTCACTTCTCTCCATTACAAATAATCCTTGGTGATACTTTATATAGATGCTGCTTATCATTTTAAGGAAAACCCCCTTTATTTCTATGCTTTCTAGGGTTATTAATAGAAGCAGGTGCTATATTTTGTCAAAAACTTTTTCTGCATGTATTGAGATTATCATATGATTTCTGTTAGTTTTGTTATTGACAGGATCAATTATGACAATAATTTTCCTTATATTGAACCAGCCCTTCATTCCATAAATCTCTCTTGGTCATAGTATATTATCCTGATGATAAACAGTTGTAATCTCTTTGCTAATATTTTATTTAAAATTTTTGCTTAATATTCATTAGGAAGATTGATCTGTAATTTTCTTTTTTTATTGTAGCTCCTCCTGGTTGAGGTATCACTACCATATTCGAGTCATAGAAGGATTTTGATAGGAGTCCTTCTTTACCTATTTTTCCAAATAGTTTACATAGTATTTGAATGAATTGTTCTTTAAATGTTTTGTAGAATTCACTTTTAAATCCATCTGGTCCTGGAAATTTTTTTAGGGAGTTTATTTGTTATCTGCTGGTCTTGGGCTTTCCAGAATCCAGACACCAGTACCTGGAATTGTTATCTCTTCTTGTGAATGGATGGTGATGATACAAGGAGACAGAGAGGCAGTTGATATTTTCTGACCTTCTCATCAAGAGGCTGTTACATTGTCTGACCTCTCTCTTCTTCCCTCTGCCTCCAATTTAATTCATTCCAAGTCCACAAGCAACACCTGTGTCAGTAAAGGCTGCCCCACAATTCCCTCCAGTGTCACAATCTACAGCTGTGGAGTCTTTCAGAGAATTGACCTGCCTTTTCACCCAGGCATGGTCCTTAACATTTGTTGATGGTTTATTCAATTTCTTTTCCTAAAATGAGGCTATTTAACTAATTTCCTTTCTCCTCGGTTAACTTGGGCAATTTACAATTTTGTAAATATTCGTACATTTCAATTAGAATGTCAAATTTGCTGGCATACATTTAGGTAAAATAGTTTCTACTTATTGCTTTCATTTCTTTTTCATTGGTAGCAAGTTAACCCTTTTTATTTTTGATGCTGGTAATTTGTTTTTTCTTTCTTCTAATCAAATTAAACAAAGTTTTATCTATTTGGGGGGGGGGTTTCCCATAAAACCAACTCTTACTTTTATAAATTAGTTGAACAGTATTCTTAGTTTCAATTTTATTGATCTCCTTTGAGTTTCAGAACTTCTAATTTGGTATTTAGTTGAGGGATTCTTATTTCTTCTTTTTCTATAGTTTTTTAATGGCATTCTCAATTCATTGATCTTTTTTATCTATTTTATACATAAAGCTACTGAGAGCTAAGAAATTTTCCCTAAGAACTGTATTGGCTGTATCTCATAGGTTTAGTATGTTGTCTCATTATTGTCATTCTCTTTGATGAAATTATCAGTTATTTCTATGATTTCTTGTTGACCCATTTGTTCTTTAGAATTAGAATGTTTAATTTATATTTTTTCTATCTTTCCCTGGGTCTTTATTGAATATAATATTTATTGAACCATGATCTGAAAAAGGAAGCATTTACTATTTCTGCCTTCCTGCATTTTTGAGGTTTTTTACATGAGATTTTTATGTCCTAATACATGGACAATTGTCATGTAGGTGCCATGTGCTGCTGGGAAAAAGGTGTATTCTTTTCTGTCCCTATTTAATTTTCTCCAGAGCTCTATCATGTCTAAGTATTCTAGGATTCTGTTAATCTCCCTAGCTTGTTTACTGTTTCATTCTGAGATAGAGAGGTTGAGACCCCCCACTTTCACAGTTTTACTGAATATTTCTTCTTGTAAGTAGCTTAACTTCTCTAAGAATCTGAATGCTCTACCACTTGGTGCATATACAATTAGTATTAATACTACTTCATTGTCTATGGTACAGTGTTAACAAAATGGAGTTTTTTCTTCCTTATCTCTTTTAATTAAATCTTAGATCAGAATTTCTATCCCTGATTTTCTTTCTTCTTTTTGCTTCAACTGATGCATAATAAACTCTGCTCCAGCCTGTTACCCTCACTTTGTATTTCTCTGTTTCAAATGTGTTTCTTGTAAACAACATATTGAAGGATTCTGTTTTTTAATTCACTCTGCTATTGGCTTCTGTTTTATATGAGACTTCATTCACACTTACAGTTACGATCACTAGTACTAGATTTCCCTACATCCCACTTTCTCCCTTGTATATATATTTTTAATTTTTTTTAAATTGTGAGATCCAAATTCTCTTCCTCCTCTCTCCCTTCCCCATCATTGAGAAGAAAAGCGATTTGATATAGGTAATATATAACATAAAGGTTAAAATCAAGAAATAAGCTGGAAAATGAGCAAATGACAAAAGGAAAAACTGCCTGTTTAACCAAGAATGTCCAAAGCTCAAATAGTAAAATTCAGTCATATGGGAATCAGTACTTAGATAATTGTGAGAAACAAATTTGTCCAGATGAAAGGTGGAAGGTGGGCAATGCAGGGGGCAGGACTTTGATTATTGGCAGCTGGGTGTGCTGAAACACCAGGTAAATTTAAGAATTGCTGTCTTCCCTACAGCCCTGTGACATCACCAGAAGTTATTTTTCCTCATTTTGTAGAAGGAAAAGGAGATTGAGAGAGACCAAAGAATTTTTTCAGGGTCAATACGACTGGCAAATATGGCCCCAAGGAGCAGAGAGCCTCAGTATTTTGAGTCAGAAGGTAGAGATCAGCATATTGTGGGAAATGGGTTGTGGGGAGAACATCACTGACTCTATTTCATCCTCTTTTTGTTGTTTTTGTAGTCCTTTCCCTTTCTGCATGATACTGCTATGTCAGTACTGAATGCTGCCTCCTTTTCCCCTTATTACTTTAAAATTACAGAAGAAAATTCTTGACACTCTGAAAACTATCAAGAATTCATCTCTTTCTCTTCTCTTAAAAAGCCTGCATTGAAAATATTGATTAACCAACTGATAAAGAAGGAACTGTTTTCTTTGCCCCCGTCAATGCCTGTGCTAAAGATACCTTCTTTCCTTTATACCAACTTAAACATCCTTTTTTTGCCTAAAGAGATGACATTTTCTGCATCCCAGCCTACTATATCTTACCCAAACTGTTATCCTGTGTAGCAAATGGGAAGAGAGGATGTACATTTTATGTGTGTGTGTGTGTGTGTGTGTGTGTGTGTATGTATATATGTATATATATATTTAAACATAGACCTATATAATGCACACATGTGTATGTGTGTGTGATCTGTGGAATTGTGAAACACACATATACATCATCTACTGTTTGTGTGTGAGTCACACTCTTGAATAGGTAAACTGCAGTTTTCCTATCTGTCTGTATCCTGTGCTGGCTTCTTTGGGCAGTAGTTAGTGTAAGAAAAAATACATCTTACCAAGAACTCCACTGATCACTGATGAATGCAGGGAAAATTTATTTTACATTCTTGCAAGAAACACACTTTTGGAACCATAAAGGCAGAGTTTTATTTTTTATGCTGAAGCACAAATCCCTTCTCTGATTCTCCATTAACTGGATTTTTACAGAAATTACTGAATGTGAATCTCCATCTCTCTTTACATAGCCAGTCCCCAGTCCCTGGTGCTTACTTTCTTATCTAGAAAGATAACTATGAAGATCAGGGCAAAATCCAAAGGATTTTTTTTTCAAATCTTAGATCACCACCCCTGTTTACATAAACCAGTCCCTGTCCCCAAGGAACTTGCATTATTATATGGGAAGATAACCTGAGGAGGCAAAGTTCAGAAGGCTCCTGTTCTTAAGGGTTCCTGAAAACTTTGCCCTTGATTATGGTTTTTGTGGGTTTCATTTCTTCAATTTAATTTCCATAACTTTGTGGAAACGAAATCCACATCCATTTCTCCTAATTTCCCCATTATTATTTGGTTTACATATCATTTTTTTTAATTCCTCAAATTTGGCTAATACTTTTTGCATCCTGCTTCCTAAAAATCATTTAACCTCTGCACAGATCTCCTTATACAGGATGGGATAATTAGTCCCTACATTCTCTGCTAATTTTTCTGACAGGGCTATACTAGGAGCAAGACTATCTCCACACGGTCCTCCTTTTTCTGCCAACAATCTGTACAGTCACCCTATTTTTCCATGCTATTCCACTAGTGGCATCTAATTGCTCTACCATTGCCTTCACTGTCTCTCTGGTATAATTTCTCCAATAATAGTTACCCAGCAGAATAGGAATGACCCAAATCCAGAACTAACTTGATTTCTAACCTTGAATTCACCAGGTTCTAACTTTGACTTAATTCTTCCTGATTTGGTCTAACTTTTGTCTTCGAATGCTAAAGGTAAAAGGAATAGTCAATTGGCTCAGGACACAGGCGCCCACTCAGTTCCTGGGCAATGCAGGTTTGAGAGCGCTACCTCAACAATATTGCCCAAGATTTGCTTGGAGTATGCTTATCTCTGGGGAACTGTCAGAGCTACCCTCAGTTATAATCCATACTCAGGTACATATTATACTGTCTATAGGTTTTGGAATCTTTCACCCTGCCATGAGAAACAAACTGAGGGATTACCAGAACTAGGATGAGGAGCTGGTATATCCTGGGTTATTTCCTCACAGAAGGGAATAGGTGGAACAACAAAGCGCTGCAATTCTCCTCAGGGGTACTATGTTGGGAGCAGAAGGATCACACATTTTAATTAACCCTCATGTTTTTCTATCCCCATGGGGAATGGCACTATCTGGAGTATGGGGCAAACAGTAGCACAGGCATAGAAATTGCTTTAATTCTGACTCTTTACAAAGTACTTTACCAATTCTACCAGGCATTGGTGTCTATCATTTGCCTTAAGTCCTTGACTTTCACCTGTGGCTTAAGAACCACAGGACATTTATACTTATTACATCTATTTCCAAACCATATGTTTGACTAACTCTTTGATCTTTGATCTTTGAGCATTTTCTAAACGTCATACCCTTGTAGAAACCAAACGTTATTCCAAATTGGACAGGGAGTTCTATATAATACTTTCTCCATCAGGGCACAAATACTTATTGTAACTAACTGTTTGTGACTAACCAAGCCTCCACATTCTGTGGTTTAACAAGCATCAAACTGAATTGTTTGTGGGTTACCTTTTTCACTAATGTTAACCCAAATCTTAACCTCATGTCCCCCATCTTAAGTCCCAAATACCATTGCAGCAGAGGAGGAGCCTGAATAGTGTATAGCTTCCCCCTTCATGGGGTCAATAAACTCCTTACTGGGAACCTACTCACACATTGAGTAGTTTGGATTCTATTCACCTATCATACAAGTTCCTCCTCAAACCAATTTGATTGCCTGATCATTATATATATATCACCAATTGTTACATCACCATAATATCACCAACTGCCCCTATTCCTTTGAGGAAACAAAAGCAGGATTTTGGAGAAATGGTCTTTGGTATTTGTTCTATGAAAAGCTAGACAGCTTTTTAGATGTGAGGCATTCGTCAGCCTCATCTGCTCCTTGGCCCCAGTATGCCTCTGGTGGGGCTTCTAGTTACTGTCCCTAGTAACCTCCATAGTAACTCCATTTTTGTTTCTTTGTTTTTTTTTTTTTTTATTTTGATCTTTGCATTTTTAATCTTCTTGTAAGAGCTGCTTCTTCCAGACCCCAAGCCATGAAATTTCAAGTATTTGGTCAACCTGAAATCACCTGGTACCTGATTCTGACATTCAGCACTCCCTGGATTCTGCTGATACCATCTACAAGTCACACGTCTCCCCTCCTCAGTCTGGACTCCGCTAAGCAGGGCTAGCTCTATGCCCCTTATCAGTCGGAAGCAGTTCCAGAAGATGAGACCTTTGTTCCTTTGTCCCAAATAAATTTGTCTCTGAATTTGGTCCAGACCTGAATTTGGGTCTGGCCTACTTAAGATGGGAATGATGGTATAATGGCCCCGAGGCCATCGGGCCTAGATATAGCTATAGTTCCATGGAAAACTGCCTTCCAGCTACCAATCTATTGGTCTGCAATGACAGGGTTTCCAAGACAAATGGTAAGAGTTGGATTCAGGATCTCTGATTCCTGCTCATTGCTTTAAGCAACATTATCCTATTATCTGCTTGCTTCCTTACATGATGCATTTAATGACTAGAATAGTTCAAGATTTTTTATCAAAAATGGTCTCAGCAAAAACTTCCACTGATGTGTGGGTGTTGGTTCTAAATGATAAAAGGTGAGTTCATACTGTAGAGAGAGACAAGTCTGAAGGCCTTGATAATGAGGATCTCCAAGTGGAAGAAATGTGTCAGGATTGGTGTGAGAAATCTTCAAAAGTATGAAATAAAGAGGAAGAAATAAATGGGACCAGGTGAAGATTTCTCAGAGGCTATAGGAGGTTAAGCTAAGTTTCAGGAAGCCGTGCGATCCCTATTCTCAGAGGGCTATAGGGCAGAAAAGGTCAAACCTGAGGTCTACGCTTCAGGAAGTCATGTAACCCACAGGAAGTTGTTGACCATTGGTCAATGGTTATTTCCTTTTCAGTCCATCCAAGCAATTTAAAAATAGACAGGAAGGGGAGGTATATCCATGTCTTTTCTGTTTTATATAATCCATTTTCTGTTTCTTCAATGCACCAAACACCATGCTGGACTGTCCAATTGATGTGCTTGGACTATTTCTTGCAAGGAAAAAACCAAATGCTTTCTGTTTGTATCTAGAAATGCCTCCAAGCAGTCAGTTGGGGTTGGGGTGATCTTGCACCCCATCCCACACAAGGGTCCTCAGAAATATTCCAAAAAAGCTTATCCTACAGCCTTCAGCTTGGCCAAAATTTGAGGCAGTTGAGTTAGAGAGTTCTGCTCACTCTTGTGAGTGAGCACTTTGAAATGGCAGTGCTAAAGAATAGCTTATAGGGAAACAGCAATGGGGATGTCACCTGAAATTAGGGTACTTTTGCTCTAACAATCTGATTTGATAATTTTATGGCCTCAGAATAGTCCTACAAACATTGCTGAGTATTAGATAATCTGCTAGTCAGAGATAACCAAATTCCTGAGACAATAGTGAGCAGACCACTCCTCCTTTCTAACTCTAGGCCATAAAATTAACATATCAGTGACAAGAAGAACTGGATAAATTTGTCTCCTTGCTCCTGGTTCTTTGTTAAATTCTTTTGACACTTAGCCCACTTCAGTTGGTGTTACACACACACACACACCAGAGATGGTAGAATTACAGAATGGAAGGAGCCAAACCCTACTGAACAAGCCTCCCCATTGCAGTGTTTGTCCAGGCTCTGCTTGAATACTTCCAGTGACAGGAAACTTACAACTTCATGACGCAACGCAATCCAACCTGAACAGCCAATTGTTGAGAAGGTCATGCTGAGCTGAAATCATTAGAATTTCCTAGAACTGCATGCATGGTTTTCCCTTTGAGGCTTTCCTCTTCCCCAGGACAATTCTTCAGATATGTGCAGGTGGTGGCCATGCCCTCAAGATCTTTCTCCTCAGTCAAAAATTCACTTTCGTGACACAATTTCATACAACCTCCAGTTCTGGTCACTTCCTCTGGAAAAAGTCTCACTCTTTTTTTAAGATGTAAATCCCATAACTGGACACAGGACTCTAATAGGATATGAACAAAGCCCTTGGGAAATCGACATGAGCTCCCTGGAGTGCTTGTGAAATACACAGGGATCCAGGCTTAGCCTCACAGAGCAGATGGAAAAGGAAATATGAGGGGCTAAACCCCAAGTGACCCTCAGTGATCCTGCCCATACGGGGCTCCAGAGGCCTGAGACCAAAGGCCCTGACCGAGCAGGACGCTCTTAGAAACCTTCTATGGCGATGGAGCAGGGAACCAGGTTTCCCCCAAAATTAGACATTTCAAAAATTCCCTGGGCTAGTCTGAGGCCCAGGAAGGCCCAAGGCTGGATTTGGGGGCAGAAGCCTTGCTTTTATTTACTCCCTCTGTAAGCCCGGGCAGGGAACCACCTCTTTCTGTCTCTTTCTTCAGCTGTCAGATGCAAGGATCTTGTGATTTCACCTTATCTTTGTTGGGGGGAAGGGATGTTATTGCATGTGGCCCCTTAACCAACATTTCCTCTTCCTGTCCTCCAATCCTCACAAATCCACAGCCCTTGGCTTAATGTACTGAAGCTTCATACCTGGTTCCTAGTCACTCCCTTCGTGAGCTGGGCTGGTCACTGGCCCCCTCCTCCTCAACACTGGGAAATATGGGCTGACCTTGCAGTGTTAGAATACACAGGGGGCCCCTGCCAGTGGCTGCTGGAGATCCAACCCAGAATGGATCTCCTCCTGTGAGAGGATGATACAAGGAGACCGAGAGGCCCTTGTTGTTCTCTGACCTCTCTGACTGAGAGACCGTTGCATTGTCTGACCTCCTTCCTCTTCCCTCTGCCTCCAACTTATCTCATTCCCAGTCCCCAACACCTGTGCCAGCAAAGGCTGCCCTGCAGCTCCTTCAGATGCTCTGATCCAATGTGGAGGCTCTCGGAACTAACCTGACCCTTAACATTGCAAACTCACAAGATTGTCTTTATCATCTTTAGAGAAACTGGCATTTGATGAGTCTTTCTTTGTCTTTTGGACCACAAGCTGCAGAAAGAGGTGTCTGTGGCAATTCTGCCCTCCATGGCCCAGGAACTAGCTCAGATAAAGTCTTGGCTTGGGATTTGAAGAAAAGGTCTCTAGCTCCTATTCTTCATCCCACCTTCCTTCAAGTCCCCTCCCCCCTTAAGGTTGGTGTCTTACCTCAGACATTCTCCAAGTTGTTCTCAGTTGGTCCTATTTGTGGAGTTTTCTCCATATTGTTTTCTCCATTAGGAGACAGGGACTTCTACCTTTCTTGTATCCCCAGTACTTAGCACAAGGCCTGGAACTTAGTAGGTGCTTACAAAGAGTTACTGACGAACCTGATCAAAGGCCCCTTGAGATCTTAGACCTGTCCCCCTCTCCATACTTCCCATTCAGCCCCATCTGGATCCATCTTGGCTCAAGTCCTTGTGCCCTCACCAAACCCTCCTCCCAAAGGCTGGCTAGTGCTCCTCCTTCAGCTAAATGATTTCCAGATATTGTCTCATGTGATCCTCTCAGCAAGCCTGGGTAATACCTGCTAGTATTATCCTTCCCATTGCACAGTTGAGGAAACAGAGGCAGATATTGAATTTGTCTAAGGTTATAAAGCTACAAAGTATCTAAGGCTAGATTTAAACTCCCTTCGAATTGGGTGCAGATCCAGCCCTCTCTCAGCTGAGAGGGGGTAAGGATTGGGGGACTCCTGGAGGAGTGCAGGGAGAAGAAGATGGCCCAGATCTGTTCCCTCTGGGGGGAAGCAGCTCTAGTCTGCATCATCCCCTATTCCCATTCCCAGTCCTGTTGGATCCTCCCACAAGCCACAGTAAACCCCCTGAGGAAAGGCCAGGACACTGTGGCCTGTCCTGACAGAGGAAGGGAGGGGAAAAGTCTGGGTCTAAAAGCCCCAAGCACATTCACTGCCTCTGCCTCCATTTTCTGTGCTCATTTTGGGGTCTAAACGGTGTCTACTCCAGGGGGGAAATGAAGTAGGTGAGGGTCAGGTATCAGTTCTATTGGTAAATAGTACTGAGTGAGCCATGTTCCCCTGGAGGACAGAAGCACTTCTCTGTGGACAGTGGGAGGGATCTGTGCAGGGGAGGGGCTCCCCGGGAGAGGCAGGAAACCACAGCAGCTGGGAGGGGAAGAAAGAGGAGGAGGAGGGAAGAGGGAGGAGAAAGTCAGAGGCTAAGTCCCTGCCCTGTGGGACCTTGTGATCCAGGCAGATAGAAGAGCTCCAGCTCTGAAGAGAGACTCAGTGTTCCAGAGAAGGAGGAGACCAAGAGACCTGGCTCCGGGCTGCCCCCAGGATTAGCCTTAGCCTGGACAGCAGCAGGGACACCTCCAGGGTCTGCCCTTGAGCCTGTACAGCGGAAGACACAGCTCAGAACAGCAGAGAGATTCCTGGGAAGGAGACGGGGTGACACAGCCACAGCCCAGCCCCATGGAGAGCCCTTCAGAGCCTCAGTGCAGGATGCTCAGTCCCTGGAGGGGGCTGCTGATCACAGGTGAGACTCCAGCTCTTCAGGAGCCTGGGGGAGGGAAGAAGCAGCTGGTCAAATTCTGACCCAGATGGACCAGTCCCAGGGTTCTATCCTAGACACCGTCTAAGAAGGCTTGACCAGGGGGTCTTCCCTAACCATGGGCAGGGGAGGTAACAGCAGTTCAAAGCTATCCATCCACATCCTGACACTCAGGGCAATGTCCAATGCTGGAACAGAGCATTGGACTGAAGGGGTGAAGAGAAGCTTTCCAGTCAGAGGAGACCTGGGTGTGGATCCCAGCTCTCATGTGTATTGGCTGCATGACCATGGTCAGGTTCCCTAGACTCTTAGCTTGGGTTTACCTGGAACACCACCGTCCTCCCAGTGATGTTTGGGAGCCAAAGTGTCAGCCTTAAAATGCACCCAAGGTTTAGTGAAAAGGCACGTCCTGGGTTTGGGGCCAAGAGATCTGGGTTCAAGTGCTGCCTTTGCCTTTTCCTATTTCAAATTAGTCAGATGTCTCACCTTATCTGGACCTCAGTTTTTTTTATTCGTAAATTGAGAGGACTGGGTTCAGGAATCTCTAAAGTCTTGTTTTTGTCCTCAGCCACAAGACGTTGTTGCTTCATTTCTGCCTCCATTGCCTTGCCTGGCACACTGGCAGATCCGTTTTGAAACAAGCCGAGGGAGGGAGCCGAAAATGTGTTGTGTACCAAAGGCTCCGATTCTCTGCAGAGGCTGGGCCTTCATGTGATGTGCAGGCCCAGGATTCCCTCCAAACACCCCCACTGAGCTCCCAGCTGCCCCACCCTTATGTCAGGGACAGCTCAGCGGCCTTGGTCTCTCAGGAGGGCAGAGGGACCCTGCTGACCTCTGCCTCCTTCCTCCCCTCTCAGCCTCCATCCTCAGCTGCTGGATCCAGCCGACGTCTGCTCAGGTCACTGTTGTTCCAAACCCTCCCTATGGGGAAGTGAACCGCAATGTCACCTTGGACATCCGGGGCTTCTCAGGCCAGGTTCTCTCCTATACTTGGTACAGAAAAGCAGTAGCAGATGCCAACGAGATCGCTCACTACAAGGTTGCAACTGGAGAGCAGGACCCTGCAGGCATCCGGGAGAAGGTGCTCCCCAACGGCTCCCTGCTCATCCCTCACCTCACCCTCAGTGACACTGATGACTTCCTTGTAGGCATTGTTGATTCTGAAGACTACATAATAGTTGGACAAGGACGTTTAACAGTGTATGGTAAGTGCCGCCCTTCCCCTGGGCCATGTCTCACTCTTATTCCCTCCCTCAGTCTGGGGTGAGAAGCTCCCTTAAGGGAGCAGGGAGAATGCAGAGCCTGAGCCCTCCCCTCCCATAATGTGGGCCAAAGAGGAGAGAGCCCCTCCAGCCCAGATCTGTGTGATCCTGGGTCACTGGGAGCACTGGAGAGGTCAGAGGTCACTAGCTTCTGAGCCCTAAGCTGTTATTATTGGGGGGTAACTTTCCCCAATGCTCCCCCCAGACCATGGGGGCTCCTGCCAGCTTTCCTAGAACATACTCTGAAACTAAGAAGAGTCTTGAGGGTTTGGAGGGGCCTTTGGTCCCTCCCAGTTGTGCCTGAGTCAGGCAACTTGACTCTGAAATTCACCTTTCCTTAGTTAAAAATATGCTAGGTCTGGGGGGAGCATTGTTGGGTCTGGGGACCGCTGGGCCCAGGAGAGCTCATGTCCAGACTACCCACAGCCCAAGAGCAGATGCCCAACGGCCTTGGTGCCCAGGACCTTCTGTCTTCTGAGGCTTCCAGAGCTGGGAGCCAGACCACAGAGGAAGGACCCCTGAGTCACCTCCATTTCCTAGAGAATCAGGCAAGATCAGGGGCTCCAGGCTTCTGGGAAGGGTCAGCCTGGGACAGAGGGTTCCAGCTCCCCTGAGCCCCATCCGCATGAGGAGAAAACCAATTCAGGGCCCAGGGGGGACCAAGAGGTCATTTGGGGCTCCAAGGAAGGACAACATTCCCGACAAGGAGAGCTTTCCTGCTGGGAAATAGGCTAACAAGGGCTGTCATTATGTGGAGCCAGAAGGTGTTTGAGGGCTCTGGGCATCATGTTTCACTTGATTCTCACAAGGACCCTGGGATAGAGGTGCTGTCTTTGTAAGTGAGGAAAAGAAACAGAGAGGGAGTGGTGTGGCCAGAGTGGTCATTGGCTGAGGCAGGAATCGATTTCAGTGCTTCCTGAGCCCCACATCCAGCATTTTGTCTACTGCACACCCTGGCGGCCTCCTACCTGCAGGGTCACCTCAGGAGGGAGGGACTTCTCCACGACGGCCCATCTTCCAGCAGGGACCAGCTGGCCATTCGAAAGGGAAGCTTGACTGGGAGGAGGGTCAGCCCAGGCCCCCTGGCACTTGCTTCCATGGTGGGCAATGCAGGGAGTTGACCCAGAAGTCTGTGTGTGGCAGGATGCCGTCAATGGCTACAGGTGAGGACAGGAGTCAGGACTGGGGGGCCCTGACAGTCATTGCCGGCTGTCTTTCTGTCCCTGAACTGGAGAGCAGAGAATACTGCGCAAGAAAGGAGCTAGGAGTCCTCCATATGGTGATTCTCAAGCATTGCTTAGGCACCTACTGCATCCAAAGGAACTGGCCTGGGCATGGGGCATGGCAGGCAAAAAATAAATAAGTAAATCACTTCCCTCGAGAAGCCCGCTGTTGAGGAATCACATAAACAGGAAGGTGGAAGGGACCTGGGAAGCCCGGGAAGCAGTTCCAGACGAGGATTTGCCGGGTGGAGGCAATTTCTGGGGGAGGCAACAACCTCCACCAAAGTGGGCCGGCCCCTGGGCCTCCAATCTTGGTGTTCCTGACACCTCTTGGGCACCAAGTAGGGGCTGAGGGATGAGGCAGCTGGCCCAGCATTAAGCAGCTGGATGGGACCAAGCAGAACTAGCATCTGGACCTCTTGGCTCCCGGTTAGGCCCACTAGTTAAAGACAAGATCACTGGGGAGGCCTCCCCGGCTGGGAGCTTGGCTCCCCTCCTTGGCACAGGACACAGGGGTAGTTGGGATGCAGGAAGGAAACTCAGGCCACTGAACACTGAAGAGCCTGGGCAGAAAGAGGGCAACAAGAGGGCCCGGTGATGAGCTGAGACAAGGAACCTGTGTGGGGCCAAGTCTGCCTCAGTCTTCTCAGGACTGGAAGAAACAAGGGATTGGCCCTTCACCAGACACAAGGTGACCTGGCTTCTCCCAGGGCTTCCAGATTCTGCTAAAGGAGAAGGGCCAAGGGAGCAAGAGAGTCCTAGACTTGGGATCAGGAGATCTAGATTCAGATCCCAGCTCCATCATTTACTGGGTGACTTCCAGGGAGTCACTATTGCCTCATCTGCAAAATGGCGGTGCTGCCTGGCATTCCCCGCTTCTCCAGCTGTTCTGAGGATCAAGGAATGGGAACTGGAGGCTCCATTACCTGCTCCTGTTCCCACCAGGTGCACAAAGGAATTGGGCAGCGAGGTGGCCCAGGGCAGGATAAAGGACTCTTAAGATCCTTTGGGGAGGGGGCCATCACCGGGGGCAGGAGGCAGGAGGATAGGCTTCTTGGGGGAGGTAGAAGGTGAGCTGAGCCGGGCAGGAAGAGGGTCTCTGCAGGATTCTCCAGGGGGAATGCATGAAGGGAGGGAATGAGGTGACAACAAAAGGAACAATATGAACTAGGAAATCCCCTATCACTTATGGCTTGTCCTTTATCATTTTGTGCTTGAAGTCAGCTTTGCACAATATTAAGGCTCTAAACAAGGGTGGTGGAGGATGCAGACAGGAGGAGGCTGCACCAACCTGGGCCCTCCAGGGAGTCAGAACACTCAGGAGGGCCCTGCTCCCCCCCCCCAGCTTTCTGCAGGGATTCCCTAAGACCAGAAAGGGTCATGTCGGAGCACTGGCTTCTGGATTCGGCTTCTGGGCTGCTGTGTTGTCTTTCCCAAGGAGCACGAGGTCTTTGGGCTGGTGGGATTCCCTTCCTTCCTTGCTGCTGGTGGCTCTGAGTGGCTTCTCAGCCATGAGGAGGTTGCTCTTATTCTGGCTTCTCCCTTCCCATTGGCCATCCCTTCTGATCCCTTCCTGTAGCTCATCCCTCAGAATTCATTCTTCTGAGCCAGCAGGACAGGCAGTGTCCGTGAGCAGTGACCGTCCCGGGCATCTCAGGACATCAGCTGCCGTCCTTCCACTTCTCTGCCATGGAGCTCCCTTGGCCTGGTCAGTGCTGGTGCTTTGGGCAATGAGAACAGCAGGGAATGGAAGGAGAAGGAGGGACAGTAGAGTTCGGTGTGAGTTACAGGGACTCTGGCTGTACTTTCTTCCATGAATATCGCTTGGACAGCGCGTCACCATTGCCAGGCAAAGGCAGTGTGGGAGAGGGAACGAACTCTGGGATCAGAACAGCGGGACCTGCCATCCAGACCCACTTCAGGGGCCATGGGCTGGTCAGGTAAGGTCTGTGCTTCAAGCATCTGCCAGAGAGGGAGAGAGGGTTGGCCTTAGAGTCCTGGGCTTGGGTTCAAATCCAGCTCTGCTACTTACTGTCTGTTAGATCAAAGACAAACAACAATACAGGAGCTCAGTTTGGTCTGTACCGATGAGGGCGCTGACCTGGATCAGGGTTCTAAGATTTCAGGAGCCCCACAAACATGGATGGGAAAAAATTGCATCAGTTTTCACTAATGTGATTTTCTTTCCAACCCTGAGTGTTTCATTTCATGTACATAAAACCATGACTCTGAGAAGGGCCCACAGGCTTCCTCAGGCTGACTGCCCAAGGCCCCCAGGAGACACAGAAGGGGAGGAGCCAGGAGTCCTGATGACCCTGAGGTCCCTGAGAACTCACTGTAACCCTCTGACCTGTGATCCTAGGCCAGGAAGGGCATGTCTCAGAGACAGATGGTCATGAAGGTTGGCCAGAGGATATGACATGGGTGGGAAGGAGTGGGATCGGGACAAATGCTCAAGGAGTGCAGGGGTCTGAACATCAGTTGAAGGTCTCTTCTCATGAGGTGGTAGGTAATTGTGAGTTCTTAAATATTCTTTTTTTTTTAATTTAATAGCCTTTTATTTACAGGTTATATGCATGGATAACTTTACAGCGTTAACAATTGCCAACTCTCTTGTTCAATTTTTCACCTCCCACCCCCCTCCCCTTCCCCTAGATGGCAGGATGACCAGTAGATGTTAAATACATTAAAATATAAATTAGATACACAATAAGTATTCATGACCAAAACATTATTTTGCTGTATAAAAAGAATCAGACTCTAAAATATTATGCAATTAGCTTGTGGAGGAAATCAAATATGCAGGTGGGCATAAATATAGGGATTGGGAATTCAATATAATGGTTTTTAGTCATCTCCCAAAGTTCTTTCTCTGGGTGTAGCTAGTTCAGTTCATTCCTGCTCCATTGGAAATGATTTGGTTGATCTCGTTGCTGAGGATGGCCTTGGTCCATCAGAACTGGTCATCATGTAGTATTGTTGTTGAAGTATATAATGTTCTCCTGGTCCTGCTCATTTCACTCAGCATCAGTTCATGTAAGCCTCTCCAGGTCTTTCTGAAATCATCCTGTTGGTCATTTCTTACAGGAGTTCTTGAATATTCTTGAGGTGAGGCATGATAGGACCAGATCCAGGCACACTTCTGTTTTCCTAATAGTGTGATATGTGGGTTGGAGAGACACAAAAAAGGTAGAGACCTGGGGCGATGCAGGGGTGATGGAATCCTGATTTTTCCCTGGAAAAGAAGCTAAGGATCCTTTAGTGTCATCCTCTCACTTTACACAGGAAGAGACTGAGAGGCTAAAAAAGGAGGGGACTTGGCTCAAATCACATAGAGAGGAAGGAGTTGAATTCAAGATCCACTGACTCCAATCCTGGGCTATTTCCACCATGACCCATAGTGTGTAGTGAGCAATGTCTTGTCTCCAAGTGGCCCGTGTCCTGCTCCTGTCTCCCATGATCCTTCATCCATAGCTCTTGTCAGACCTGCTCGGAGCACTGAGCAGAAAGCACTTCTTCCAAGTCTTATTGTCCCCATCTGCCCCTCAAGCCCAAGCCCCTGTACTAGTACCTGCCGCTCTATAAACATGGAACAGCTCACCTCTGTGCAACACCTTACGCTTCACAAGGAGCTTTTACATAGATGGTCTTATTTGACCCCCAAATACTGTGAGGTGAGCACTATTATCCTATTTCACAGGTGAGGAGATTGAGGCACAGAGGCCTTAAATGACTTGCTAATGAGTCACACAGTTGATAACTTGGACATGATTTTAGCTCTAAGTCCAAAACGAGTGACTCTGCCACATCAGGCATAAGATCCTTAGGGGCTACCAAGGCACCTTCCCTAACAGCCTGCTGTGGCCTTCCTTCCCAGGAGTGTTCTCACTGCCCAGGTTGTCCATGCTCACTGCCCAGCATGTCCTAACAGCACCTCAGGTGGCCGACCTCGGCCCTGTCAGATGCTTGGCCAATCCCCCTTGGTCTTACTGGATACAAGGAAGAGGCTTTGTATGAAAGGAAGTATGTTCTCCCTCTAAACTTCTCAAAAGGCCCATCAGAGGGAGAGTAAATTCCACCCAAATGGAGCAGAAAGGTCTGAAAACACTAATATTTCTAAGATCTCTTGGGAATTTAATCCTTAGAGAGCTGAGGGAGGATGATCCAAGAGAGAGTCCCATGAACCTGCTGAAGTTGGCCCAGAACTTATTCTGGGACACACAGCTTTCTGAGTGGTAAGGCTGAAGCTACAGAAAACCCAGGATATGGAAAGGTTCCTATCTGGGCCCTCCTTGGGCCATGAAGGCTCAGGAAAGTCTGTCCCCCTTACCTCAGCCTCCTGGCATAACAGCATCTCTAAGCTGGAGAGGGTCTTGAAGATTACCTTCAACATTCTCAGATTTAGGACAGGAACCTGCTACAGGAAGGGGAGAGGCCAAAGGAGGAAATAAATGAATGTTCTGTAAATTCTGTGTCTGATCTGCTCCTGGGGACAAGTTGCAGTCCTAGGCACAAGGGATGTGAGGACTGATTAAAGACTCTTGGACATGGGAAACTTCTGACTCCCAGCCAGGATTCTGTCTTTTGCAAGCTGCTGCTTACTAATCTATTTCCAATCTCTTCCTTTTGCTTTGTTTTACTTTGGAGTTAAGGTAGCATCTCTCTCTCTCTGAGCACCAGGACCCATGACCCTGTCTCTGGCCTGTGCTCTCTGACCTTCACCAATATCCCCATCAAGGTGTGGAGGTGATCCTGGATTCTTGAAGACCAGGCCAACAGAGCATAATTTTTCCAGATCCTGCCAAGCTAGAAAGGCCTCAAGGACAGCCTGGACAATGGACAGGGGGATGTGTCACTCCCCAACCAGTCAGTCTCAACCCACAAAGATTCTGCCCTGGGAGCTTGGGCTCAAATTGAAAGTCTTTTTCAGTCCCAGTCATTCATGAATGAACTTTCTCCTAATGAGTGGAGAACCTGATCCACTTCAGAGAAAGCAGGGTCCATGCCAGTGCAATCCAGGTTCTTTAGCCAATGTTCCAGAGCCTCTGACCTTTCTGAAGTCTTAGGGAGACTACTTCCATACCTGATACTTGGTTGGAAGAAAGCACCAAAGAAAATTGCACCAAATAGTCATTTTCTGTCTATTTTCTGCACAGGGCCACTATCCAAACCTCTCCTCAGCAGCACCAACATGGCCCCAGTGGAGAACAAGGACAGTGTCTCCCTGACATGCCACTCTGAAGGTCAAGATGTCACATACCAATGGTTCATAAACCAAAGCTCCCCAGCTGGTGACAGGATAGTGCTGTCCCCGGATAACAAGACACTCACCATAATCAATGTCACAAGGGAAGACCAAGGATCCTATAAGTGTCAAATCCGGAACCCAGTTAGTTTCAATGAGAGTGAATTCACACTGAATATTACCTGTGAGTAAATTCTCTTTCTGCATGGTGCATGTTCTTAACCTGGTGGTGTGTTCCCAGAGGTCAAGCCCATCCAGTCAACTGATCTTGAGTCCTAAAGATCAAATCCTTGGGCTCCCCATTGATCTTTGTTTTAGGGAGCCCAGATTGGCCATATCAAGCCTTTCCATCTGTGATGGAGTAGGGCCGGCCATGGTGCTGAACAAGAGAAGGCCTTAAGACCTTCCAAGTTCAGGGACTTCAGGTCCAAACCTGAATGAATGAGGAGCTGTGAATTTCCCAGCTCAGATGAGAGTCCGGGAGATATAATGGTCCTTGGTGATGGGTTACAGAATAGAAAAATCCCCTCCCTTCTGCCTTTATTTCAATATGGAACCATTCTCTTTGCTCCAGATGGCCCGGATACTCCCATGATTTTCCCCACAGCCCTGAATTATCCTGTAGGGGCAACTATTGAGTTGAATTGCTCTGCTGAGTCTAACCCACCTGCCCAATTCACTTGGCTTATCACTGGAATTCAGATGACATCCACATCCAAGCTCTCTATTGCTAATGTGTCTCTGAATCACACTGGAACCTATACCTGTAATGCATCTAACTCTGTCACTGGCTTGTCTAGCAGCAAAGACATCAATATCACAATCTCTGATGAGTAGCTGCAGGCCCTCGGCTTTGTGTCTGCCTTTTCTTGGTCTTCTCTAGTATGAACAAAGCAAAGAGAAGTGACGTTCTGGCCGCCTGGGTACCAAGGCACTATGTGTTGTGCTGGAAGGGGCTCTGAGCTCAGACTCAGGAAAGTGGAGCTAGAATCTTGACTCTGCTTTCCATCCCCTGTGCACCCCTAGGTGTCCTTCTTGCTTCTGAGACTTAGATTCTGCATCTGAACAATTGGACAATCTTTCACTTCTCATGTCACAGAATTCTGTGTGGAGAAAGTTCTTTTTACATTTTAGGTTCAAAAAGAAGTGAGCTGTTGCTGTTGCTGCTGGTAGTGATGGTGATGATGAGGCTGTTGTTCTGTCCCTTTTGCCTTCCAGTTTCTAGAATCACAGCTGCCCTTGGGCCTGTAGTTTTACCTTCAGTCCATCTCACTCAATGCTATGAAGTCACATAATGGATTCTAGCCTTTGTTAGAATGTAAGCTATGAGAATGTTATTAGGGTTGGCTCTGATCCTCTTTTGCAGAGAAATGCAGACGGTGGAGAGGAAAATTAATGTTATCTCTGCTGATACAGAAAAACTCAGCTCTGTATCCATGTGGTTCTTCTGTGACATGAAATAGCGCACAAGAGCATGCCTGATGTCAGACTGGGCTCTGGTCCAGGTAAAGGTACAATTTTCTCTGCATCAGTTGGCCGACTCTGGAATGTCACCCTTGCCTCAGTTCCCTTAGCTCCCTTAGCACTCCACCCAATCTCTGTAGACAGTGGCTTCTGGATGGATACTGTGTTTCAATCATGTGTACAAGATGGCAGACCTTTGCATTACTAGTCACACTGATGGGCAATAGGACCTAGACAGATCATCTGTGACTTCAGAGTTTCTTTTTCCTTCTCAGTCCTGTTAACAATTCACAAAATTCATATAGTTTTGGGCTTACAAAACCACAATTTCTGTCCCGGACACTGGAGGAGGAGGTGCAAGAGCAGGAGAGAGATAAAACAGTGGCCTGAGAACATGAGTTTGGGCAAGTCAGACTGCAGCAGTATACAGCATAGAGGGGGGAATGACCCTTTCTTGGCCTAAATCTGAACATAAGGATCACTATGGTCTACATATTAATATGGTTTTTAAATACAATATTATCTTTGTGTTGTTATATTTTTGTCGATCTTGTTACAGTATAACCTGGTTCAGACTGCACTCAAGAATGTTGGAGTTGTATATTTGATGCCAGTGGCCTAAATTATCTTTTTCTTAATTTAGTTTTTTTTCAATTAATCAAATTCTAATTTCTCTACCTCCTATTTCTTGCCCACACTGCTAAAGAAAAAGAAAATTCTTGTGACAAATATGGATAACCAAGCAAAACTAATTCTCATATTGGCTATACCCAAAAAAATCTCTACTGGTAAATACCTTGAGTTCATCATCTTTGTGTAAGAAGTAACGTTCTTATTTCACTGAGTATCTTTGGGAACCCTGGTAGGTCAGTGCTTTGATTAGAATCTGAAGACTTTCCAAGAACTTTGCCTCTGCAGCATTATAATGATTGCATGAACTATCCTTTGCTTCTATTCACTCAATTCTGCATCAGTTCATACAAATCTTCTGAGTTTTCTCTTCTTGATCTCGTCCTAGTAGAGATTCTTATCAATGACGTGGGTCAAATGAGATTATATGTAAGGAGCTATGTAAATGGTAACTCTTTTTCTAATAATTATTCAGAATGAAAGCATAATTTTGAAACTTGAGAAAGAAAAGATAGAAGGAAAAAGCTAAGTGGACAGTTACTATCTTCATGGTAAATTAGGATCCGGAATCATCTCAGCACGGTGGCTCTGTGAATGGAATGGGATCAGATGAAAATTATTAGAATCAGACAGGTCCTGCCCTTGGGTCCAAAAAAACCAAAGCATATTTAAGTATGGGTCCAGATGGGGAAATTACTGATCACCAAACAGTAGGAAAAAACAGTTAAACTAAGTAAGGATGATTGGCTCAGAGAAGGGAAGATTGGGGGCAGACACTCTACCTGATTTTTGAATGCAAGGATAGGTTGCCTAAAAAGAGAACAAGCTCCCATGGAAGATGAGATCATTACAGAAACCCAGAATCCAGTGGTGAGGCAACAGTTCTTCTGAAGAAGACCAGTGGAGTATGAGTGGATTGTAAGTTTAATACTTGAGTCAATGGGGTGGTGAGGCAACCAAATACCCTGAAGCAATTACAGTATTTTCACTTCAAAGAATAAGGAAATAACAGGCACTTGGAGTACCATATCTGCTTCTAGATTTTTAGTTTCCAAAGGACACTGATACACAGGAGAGCATCCAGAAAAAGACAAGCAGGTCATGGAAAGGGCTGGTGTTCATATGATCTGCGGGTCACCTGAGGGAACTCTTAATGTTGATCTTGTAGAAGAGAAGACATGGGGGCCACAATAATTTGCTGGACTTTTCCAGGGAAGGGCAATTAGCCATATCCCTTCAGGCCTCCTAACCAAGAACACAGAGACAAATGGAGACAAGGCTCAATGACCTCAAAGGTCCTATACAACTCTGTATTCTATGCTTCACTGCAAAACTCCCTAATAGTTAGACCTATCCAAAAGCAGAATGGGTGTCCTTGAGAGTTAGTAGGTTTAAGCGAGATCATATCTCTAAAACCCTTAGGACAATGCTGAGCACACAGTAGGCACTTAATGCTTGTTCCTTTTCTTCTCCATCCTTTCTTTCCTGAGTCTAGATGAGCCAGGTAGAATGTAGTAAAGATTCTGTCCCATGTGTGAATTGGACTTGTTCCACCGCAGTGCTAGCAACTCTGAAATCCCATGGTTATATCTCTGACGTTTGTGTAGCTATCAAGAAGAAAAGGGATTTGTCTTGTTGGACTTGACCCCAGAGGAAAGAAGTAAATGCTGGGAATCTTGGGTGAAAAGGGAAAATTAGGCTGACTCTCTCAAGATTAGAATGGTCCAAAAGAGGAATGGCAGAGAGAAGGCTTCCCTTCGGCAGAGGCCTCCAAAGAAAGATTAGTTTGGGTCAGATGGCATGACCCTCTCTTCCAAATCTGAGTTTCTATGGAAGTCACTGAAAACAAAAGTTGGGAGAGGAAGCCTGGCAACAGTTGGTGTGGAAAAGATTCAGGGATTAGTGGACGAAAAGCTAACTTGAACTTGGGTTGCAGTAATAACAGCACCCGACCTGCAGCCAGGGAAGCCCAGGTCCTTCTGTGCCCCAAGGGGTACAGGCCACCCCAGGAACAAAGGCTTTCTACAGTTCAGAACACCTTGTATTTAATAAGAATGTGGACAGGACCCATTCATCAAGCTGACCTTCAACCTTTCATTGAGTCTGGAAGGTGACCCTTGATTCTCCCATGCAAGATATGGCTGGAGAGACTCCGGGAGGCCTCTGGGTCTATCATCATCAAAGGACCGGCCTTTGTAAAGCGAGCAGAGGTCCATAGCCCCAAGCTTGGCCAGACAGGAATGGACTTTTCAGGCTCAGATCTTCATGGTGTCCATTTGCCAAAGGAGGAACGAGGGAAGACCTCCTACAAATCACAGTGGTTCCAAGTACTAGAGGATCCACCCCCAGGAATGTGGTGACTCAGTCATGGCTGGAGGGATGGGCCAGAGGGGGAAGTCTCAGAAAGCAGCCTCAGAGCCCTGAAGGGCCCTTGTGGAAGCAGGTCAGCATTGCTCTGTATGGCTCCCAAGGGGAGAGCTAGGAGCAAAGTGGGAAGTCACAGGGAGGCCAATGGCACATAGTATAAAGGAGACCTCACAAGGGTAGCTGTCCACCAGCGGAAAGAGGCCTGATGACTGCTGAGGACACAGAGAAGTGGAGGCTGGGTGACTCTTGATCAGGCCTGACGTGGGAGCTTGGGCCAGATGCCCCCTGCCATCTCTGGTTCTCTGCTGCTGAGACAGTGGCAGAGGGTTGGCCCCCTACAGTTCTCATCACAGCCAAGGCTACTGAGGGGGATGCTGCAGAACATCTCCAAGCAGAGAGCATCTGCTGACCTCTTTGTGACCTCAGCTGATCAGAGGAACAAAAGCTGGACTGGAGAAGGAGCAAGGGAATAAACATTTAGTGAGTGCCTACGGTGTGCCAGTCCCCCATGAACCTCTTTACCAATATCATCTCATTTCATCAGGAACAGGACATAAGGCCAAAATCTGCAGACACCCCATGGGAGCACAAGCTCCTCTTGCCACAAGCAAAACTTCTCGATGCCCTAGATCTATGAAGAAGATGCCATCTACCTGCCTCTCCCATGGGAGGTCTGTGGAAGGGAGCACAGCCCCACAATCCATATGGAGCCCAGCTTTGGGAAGGGGCTCTCACTTTGAAAAAAGGAAGGAGAAAGCCAAAGGGTGAAGCACCACAGGAGCCCCCACAGTACCCTGTGAAGGCACCTGAGGAAGTGGTACCCAAAGGAAAGTGGCTCTGAGCTCAGTGCTGTCCCTCCACCAACCACTCCTGTGCCTGTCAGGAGAAAACATCCTGCAGGGAGAATCTGGGATGTGCTGAAGGGAGCCCAGCTTCTGAGCCAGGACACCTGGGTTCCAACCCAAGTCTACTGTTTCTTAGCCAACCGACCTTGTACAGGTCACCCAGCCCCGGGGGACCTCCATTTTTCTTATCCAGGAAATAAGGGAGTACATTAGATGCTGGGGAAGGCCCTTCTGGATGGAGATTCAGGATCCTCTGATGTCTGCAGCTCTGAACATTCAGGATCCTGGTCTCAGAAATGCACATAAGCAACTTTGAGCAAAGGAAAGAGCTCAGGGGCTGGAATAGGGAGCAGGAATGTGTCACCTTTTGTGCCAGAGAGCCCCGGGAGAGTCAGGTGGTGGATTCCAGGGATCCCTTCTCACTAGGATGCTTTTAAATCCAGAAAACAAAAGCCATAGGACATCAAAGGAAATTGTTCTACTTTAATAGTTATCAAAACATTTTTTAAAAGATGCCAAATCAAGAATTCCTGGAATAGAATGAAATAATTGATGAAAGGAAAGAAGAAACCTCAGTGCACAAGGAAGGCACCGGGCCTGGATTAAGAAAGAACTAGGCTTCAAATGTGGTCTTAACAATAATAGCCCCTACCTCCCAAGGTTCTTGAGAGGATGAAATTAGATAATACAGCATTTCACAGAGTGCTGGCCAATAACAATAATCATAATAATGAGAATAACAATATTTATATAGCACATATCACATGCCAGGCATGTAGGAGGCACTTCATTAATGCTGTTCCCTCCTCCCATTTCCAACTTAGTCATTAGATTATGCATGTCCCAAAACTGGTCTCAGGGAAGGGATAACTCAGGACCCAGCTCTCCCTCCCCTGTGCTTCTTCCTCACCTTCCTTATTAGCATAACCACTGAACCAGGGGGCATCTCCTTACCCATGGACCATCCCTGTATGTCTATCATGCAAATGCTTGGGCTTTGGGTGGTTTTTTGTCAGGAAGACATGACCTGGTGAAGCCACAAGCCAATCACTCACACAGCTCTCTTTTTCTCTCTATAGAAAGAACAACCAAACCTAACCTCACGGCCAACAGAACCAACGTCATAGAGAATGACATTTTGGTCTTCACATGTGGCACAGAACAGGCAGGAGTGGACATTCTATGGTTCTTCCGTAACAAATCCCTGATTCTCAATGAGAGGATGAAGCTGTCCATGAATAACCAGACCCTCACCATCCTGTCTGTGAAGAGGGAGGACATTGGGTTCTATGAATGTGAAATCCAGAATCCAATCAGTTCCAACAGAAGTGACCCCATTACCCTGACTGTGAACTGTGAGTGACTCTGAGTATCCTGCCTCTCCTGTCCTTTCCCCAGCAGTGACTCACATCTCATCTCTTCTCTTCTCTTCTTTACACAGATGGACCAGACTACATCACGTTTGTTCCAAACTCTGAGAAAGGAGAGATTGAGGTCATACTCAAAGGCTCACTGACGTTAGAGTGCCATGTTGAGTCTTACCCACCTGCCCAGTATAGATGGCAAGTCAATGGTACCGTGAACTCTACCTTCTCTAATAATACCTATGTCATCAAAAATGCAACTCGGGAAGATTCAGGAAAGTACACATGTCAGGCAAAGAACAATGTCACCAACTTGTCGGTCTCTAAAAGCATCACAGTTAAGGTGGTTGGTAAGTGTTCTCTTCCTTCCCTCAGAGAAAAAGGTTTTGGGGATTGGTCAAAGGTGGGGGCCAGGAGCAGGTGCTCAGGCTTATTAAGGAAGGCAGGTTTTGAATTGAATTGGCAAAGGACATGTAAAGGAAAAATCTGATTCCAGGGCATGTGGTCAGCCTGGGAGTGAGTCAGTTCATTTACTGTGATTTTGACCTTGGTAAATATGGACACCATTCTCCAAATTGTAATATATCATGCAGTTTCATTCATCATTTGATACACATTTAGCTACAAACTTTCTGCAGAACATTGTGCTAGGCACAGAGGGAAATACAAGGTTTTTCTAAGATTCCATTACCAATTTCAGGAACCTTCAAATCTAGTAGAAGGATCAGACCCCAAAGACAGGTCATTGATACACAACATTACATGAAATGCATACTTAGACTGTGGCTACAAAATAAAATGTTGTAGGAGAGCAAAAATGGGAAAGGCCATTGAGCTGGGAGGCTGATCAAAAATCAAGTCAGGTTTCATAGAAGAGCTATCACTTGACTTGTGTTTTAACGTATATGGAGGAGTTCAGCAAATCAAAGGGGAGAATATTCTGTATCCAGGAGAAGTATTCTAAGTCAAGGTTCACAGGTGGGATACTACAGTGTGTGTCTGAGTGGCAAATGTAGAACAATGCAACCTGAGCAGATATACATGGCCAGAAGAATATCAGAGAGTTCTGCTGCCATTTTGTAAAAAGTCTTGAATGCTAGGCTAAGACCACCAAAGGTTACCTAGTACTTAATAGGAAGTTTCTGAAGCCTAATTAGAAGAGAACAGGTGCTCTGTTTGATATGTCATTCATCAGCACTGAATGGATCAATAAGATTGACTCAAGGGTGAGAATTTTGTTTAACGTGACCACTGTCACATCTCTAGTTCATTTGTGACTTTGTCCAAATAACCTGGATGTGTAAAAATTTGGGGAATATTAAGTTCCTTTTCAGCCCCTCAATTCCAGGCAACAGCTCCCAGTTAATGGGATGAAAATAAAGAAAATAGAGCAAGAGTCATTATATATGCCTTTATAAAATCTTCGTCATTAAACCCAAAGACCCCAGCTTTGGGGATAAGAACTTACTGTTTGATAAAAATTGCTGGGAAAATTGGAAACTAATATGGCAGAAACTAGGCATTGATCCACACTTAACACCGTACACCAAGATAAGGTCAAAATGGGTTCATGACCTAAGCATAAAGAATGAAATTATTAATAAATTAGAGGAACACAGGATAGTTTACCTCTCAGACCTGTGAAAGGGGAAGGACTTTATGACCAAAGAAGAACTAGAGATCATTACTGATCACAAAATAGAAAATTTCAATTATACCAAACTGAAAAGTTTTTGTACAAACAAAACTAATGCAGACAAGATTAGAAGGGAAGCAATAAACTGGGAAAATAATTTTACAGTTAAAGGTTCTGATAAAGGACTCATTTCCAAAATATATAGAGAATTAACTCTAATTTATAAAAAATCAAGCCATTCTCCAATTGAAAAATGGTCAAAGGATATGAACAGACAATTCTCAGATGAAGAAATTGAAACTATTTCAATCATATGAAAAGATGCTCCAAGTCATTATTAATCAGAGAAATGCAAATTAAGACAACTCTAAGATACCACTACACACATGTCAGATTGGCTAAGATGACAGGAAAAAATAATGATGATCGTTGGAGGGAATGTGGGAAAACTGGGACATTGATGCATTGTTGGTGGAGTTGTGAACAAATCCGACCATTCTGGAGAGTAGTTTGGAACTATGCTCAAAAAGTTATCAAACTGTGCATACACTTTCATCCAGCAGTGTTACTACTGGGCTTATATCCCAAAGAGATTATAAAGAAGGGAAAGGGTCCTGTATGTGTGCGAATGTTTGTGGCAGCCCTATTTGTAGTAGCTAGAAACTGGAAACTGAATGGATGCCCATCAGTTGGAGAATGGCTGAATAAATTGTGGTATATTAATATTATGGAATATTATTGTTCTGTAAGAAATGACCAACAGTTTGATTTCAGACAATCCTAGAGCGACTTACACGAACTGATGCTGAGTGAAATGAGCAGGACCAGGAGATCATTATATACTTCAACAACAATACTTTATGATGACCAGTTCTAATGGACCTGGCCATCCTCAGCAAGGAGATCAACCAAATCATTTCCAATGGAGCAGTAATGAACTGAACCAGCTACGCCCAGAGAAAGAACTCTGAGAGATGACTAAAAACCATTACATTGAATTCCCAATCCCTATATTTATGCCCACCTGCATTTTTGATTTCCTTCACAAGCTAATTGTACAATATTTCAGAGTCCTATTCTTTTTGTACAGCAAAATAACGATTTAGTCATGTATACTTATTGTGTATCTAATTTATATTTTAATATATTTAACATCTACTGGTCATCCTGCCATCTGGGGATGGGGTGGGGGGTAAGAGGTGAAAAACTGGAACAAGAGGTTTGGCAATTGTTAATGCTGTAAAGTTACCCATGCATATAACATGTAAATAAAAGGCTATTAAATAAATAAAAAAGAAAAATAAATAAAATAAAATCTTCGTCATTAAGAGATCAGACAAGGGAATAGAAAGAAGATAAAGAAGCAGTTCTCCATCATAACCACTACAACAAAGGCAACAAATGACCAAAAGAAAAACTCAATGAGTCATTCTTCTGACCCATTTCAGGGGCCCAAATCTGGGCACATGGACTAATCAGGAAGGTGCCAATAAGACCAAAGAATAAATGAGGGCTCTAAAATGTGTACTGGGGAAGAAGTAATCAAGGATGCAGGAAACAGAGCCTTGTTCCCTCCGATCCAAAACAAAAGGGTTCAGAGGGAAAATAGGACTGAGACAAACTAGATGGTTAGGAATCACACACACAAAAAAAAATTTCTTTCAAAAAAGGAAAAGTATCTCCCTTAAAAACCAAACACTATTTAAAAATTGAGTGGGCTCCCTCAGTTCCCTGTTACTGAAGATCTTCAGGGAAAGTTTGGACAGTCACCAACTAGGAAGAGACATGGAGGGACTGCTCCATGCTCTAGGTACAAGGTAGACTAAATGAGTCCTTCCCAGCTCTAAGTCTGTGGTTTTTAAAGACCATGAGTTGGAAGGACCCTGTGGAGAGGGTGATACCTTCCCCCTCTGTGTAATATACATTCCATTTAATCCACTCTATGCCTTGCAGAATGAGGAAGTATCCTATGCCTCCATGAACTTCGATGCCTAGAAACCAGCTGCCAAGGCTCAGTATCCAACATCCATGGACACTGTTTATTCTGAAATCAAAAAGTAATGAACTGGTCCTTTTTCTCTGCATTATGGACAGATGTATTTATTGTGATCTTCCTTCAACTTCTCAAGTCCTGAGACTCCAACCTTGTAAAGCCCAGCTCGACCACATTACCACCAAACTCAGGGAAGGAAGAGGAGAGCCCTCCCCTTCACTTCCTGGAGGCTGCCCAGGAGGACCCTTCCCTTTCATTGTCAACAGATGGCAGGGACATATTCGGTGCTTTTCTGAAGCTCCCCTTCCCTTCCTCCTCAAAAGTTGACACCATGAATCTAGGAGAGGGTGACTACCAAGACATGTCACCCCTGGTACTCTCTAGTCACACAGGTGAGCCCATTCTTCAGTCCTGGCACTAGTCCATAGAATTAGGCTAATGTGAACTGGGGCTGTTGCCCCGCCCTGACCAGAAATCAGCAGAGGAAGGAGCAGCTTTGGACTCAGGACTCAGGCTCTGCAGCCTACACCATTCTCCTGACTGGGAGACTTTCCTCCTTTCTGCCTCAGTTGCTTCCTCTGTATAATGAGGAATTTGGATTGATAATCTCTAAGGACTCTTACAGTTCTAGACTCTGTGACCTTGTGTCAGCATCTAACAGAATTTCTGGAAGATAAAAGAGTGGACCACACCATCAGCCCAGCCACAGGTTTCCATTCCCTACCTAGACTTGGCTGTCCCTGGCCTTCCCTCCCTGCCCCCAAGCCGGAGTGGGGCGGGAGCTCTGAGACCATGTTTAGCTGGTACTTTACTACCGAACTCAGGGAGGGGAATGTTTCCAGTCCTTATGCCTCTCCCAGTTTCCTGAGCACTACCAGAAAGCTATTAGCCAGGCCCTAAGGGGATTTCCTAATGGAAAAGGTGAAAGTCCAGCCAGCTGAGCTTTCAAAGTTATTACCATCTCTGTTCAGGGAAGTTGTCCAGAGAGATTACAAGGGACCAGATTCTGGAATGAGTCAGCAGCCTCTTCCAGAAAAAAATGTAGTGAGGGCTGGGCAGAGGAATCCAGACTAGGCTCAGGCAGGATTGTTGGGACACAGCAAATGTCTTGTCCTTTCTCTGGATCTTTTCAGGCCCAGGGAGTTAGGAAGTGGGGCTGAGGGCACTCTGTTATTTTCTTTTAACTGCTTATCTGACCTGCCTGCTTCCAATCCATTCAATGTTCTTACCCCTGCTCCCTGGGGCTTCCCAGGGATTTCTTCAAAGTCTCTAAACAGGGATAAAAAGAGTATCATCTCTAAGGGCTCATTAATCAGTTCCACTGTGCCCACAACTTCTCCTCCCCCAACACCCATGCACACCATCCACTGCCTCTCACCCCTGCATTCTCTCTCAGGAAACAATGGCCTCTAACTAAAGGATGTTGTGGGGGTGGGTTTAGGTCCCTGGAAGATTGGGAGCTCCCCCAGGGGCTGTGTTTACACTACCACTCACATGGGCAACACAAATAGCATGCTGTTGCTGAGGTCTCTTGGGGATGGTGAAGGATGCAAGCCACTACTTGCCTTGCCCAAGCATTGGGGATCTTTCTCTGGGAGCTTCATCTATCACAAGTAAATCTATAACACACACACACACACACACACACACACACACACACACACACACACACACACCACTTAGAATCACAGAATAATCATAGAATTGTGGGAGATCCCTAAAGTCCAATTCTAAGCAGAGAATCAAATCAGAGAGAGTAGAGAAGGATGAACTCAACTTCCTATCCAGCTTTCTACTGGGTTGCATAGGAAAGTTTTCCATCCAATACTTAATTTCACGCTAAATCCGAATGTACTCTATTCATAGAGAAAATTCACATAGTTGAAACACCTCTTCCCTGACTCACGGTGATCAAAAAACTGTACTCCCTCTCTCCAGATCCAGCTTGTGGTATTTAATTTTACATGCCCCAAGAATGTTTCTCTCTGTGTATCTTTCTCCCCCTCCCTTCTCCAACCTATGTCTTTTTCTGCTGCTGTTGACTGTTTGTAAAATTGATTTGCTATCTATTTATAATAAAAAATTATACCATTCGAACATGAATGTGCTTCCTTGAGTCTTCTTTAATGGTTGGCCTTAGAGGAAAAGGAAATAGGATAGAAATTCCTCAAGATCTCTCAGAACGGACAAATGCTAACTTCTCATTTTATAGATATTTGTTCTCATTTTATAGATATTTGTCCTAGTAGCTAAAGGGCTGCCAGGTTTCATTTGCATTTCTGCTCTGAGAAGGTGTCTCCAAAAGCAACAGATCATATCTTCAACTCAACCATTTCTCCATTTCACTAGAATTTCTCAAATCCTTCTGGGAGGAAAGTTGTCTAAATGAAACTTCTCATTGACGCACCATCCCCCCCAACATGGGTCAGTAGAGCTCCCCACAGTTGAACAGATGTAGTGATTCTGAAATCTATCATGGGGGTCTCCATAAAGCAAAACCATGACGATTCTCTTGATTGATCACAGACCATTTAAAGAAATACATTTTTCTGGTGCTCAAGGTTTTCAACCTCATCATACTTTCCTCTCAAGCCATTCTTGTGCTAAACCTTGGAACCATAGACTCTCAAAGTCCTGAAGTGATCTTAGAAGGGCTTTTGTCTGAACTCTGAAACCCCAATAGTCAGCTAGCCAGCCTCCGTGATACTAGGACCTATAAAATGTCTCCCAAGGACTTCTACCCATTAATCCAACTTTCTCTGACAGATGTAAAATCCTTGTATAACTAGATTATTTTATTGATTGCATTTATATGCCCCACACCTAATATAGTGTCTGACATATGGGAGCCACTTCATAAATAATTGTGGATTGATTGATCAAAAGATTTCTTTCTTCCAAGCTGTTCTCCATGACAGATAATCATTCAGAGAGAACTTTGTTGATATGTCTGTTAATAAAGAAGTCATTCCATGTCTAATACTCTGTTCCAACTGCTAGGTCTATCCCCCAAGGAAGACTAAGGTAGGAAGAAAATCCCAATTAACATCATAGTCCTAACAGAAATTTTTTGTTATAGCAAAGAGCTGGGAACAATGGAAGTGGTAGCCACCAACCATTAACTGCCTAGGAAACTAAATGACCTGGAGCAGAAGTGGCAAACCCAAAGACAAGGTACTGAGTGTGATAGGAAGCAAATTAAACCATAATTGGGAAATGTTCAACAACAACAACTCAATACACCTGAATTAAAACAAGCATTAATAATAGTCCCTCTTTCACAGAGATATAGTGAGGATATAATGAGATGATAGATAAAGAACTTTGCTAACCTTAAAGCACTGTATAAATGTTAGCTATTACTACTCAATAACTATTACACAAATGTAATAGAATATTGTGTCATAGAAAATGGTGAAAATGAAAACTTTGGAGACACATGACAAGGCTCATTCATCGACGAAGAGACCTGCAATAATGAAAATAGGAAACAAAAATGTGAAAATGAGCATTGTGTAATTATAATTACCAAAATTGGATATAGAGAAGACCAGTCCGTTAGTCCAAAGGTGTTAAGTGCCTACTATGTGCTTTGCACTTGGAAATTTTAAAAAAAAGGCTAAAAACCGTCCCTGCCCTCAAGAAGTTTTCGTTCTAATGCAAAGACAACAAGCAAACAATTATTTATGAACAGATTATAGACTGTTTTATATGAGACTTCATTCACACTTACAGTTATGATTACTAGTACTGGATTTCCCTACATCCCACTTTCTCCCTTGTATATATATTTTTAATTTTTTTTAATTGTGAGTTCCAAATTCTCTTCCTCCTCTCTCCCTTCCCCATCATTGAGAAGAAAAGCGATTTGATATAGGTAATATATAACATAAAGGTTAAAATCAAGAAATAGGCTGGAAAATGAGCAAATGACAAAAGAAAAAACTGCCTGTTTAACCAAGAATGTCCAAAGCTCAAATAGTAAAATTCAGTCATATGGGAATCAGTACTTGGATAATTGTGAGAAACAAATTTGGCCAGATGAAAGGTGGAAGGTGGGCAATGCAGGGGGCAGGACTTTGATTATTGGCAGCTGGGTGTGCTGAAACACCAGGTAAATTCAAGAATTGCTGTCTTCCCTACAGCCCTGTGACATCACCAGAAGTTATTTTTCCTCATTTTGTAGAAGGAAAAGGAGATCGAGAGAGACCAAAGAATTTTTTCAGGGTCATATGACTGGCAAATATGGCCCCAAGGAGCACAGAACAACAGTACTTTGAGTCAGAAGCTAGAGATCAGCATATTGTGGGAAATGGATTGTGGGGAGAACATCACTGACTCTATTTCATCCTCTTTTTGTTGTTTTTGTAGTCCTTTCCCTTTCTGCATGACTGCTATGTCAGTACTGAATGCTGCCTCCTTTTCCCCTTATTACTTTAAAATTACAAAAGAAAATTCTTGACACTCTGAAAACTGTCAGGAATCCATCTCTTTCTCTTCTCTTAAAAAGCCTGCATTGAAAATGTTGATTAACCGACTGATAAAGAAGAAGAAAATATTGATAAACCTACTGTTTTCTCTTGCCCCCTGTCAATGCCTGTGCTAAAGATACCTTCTTTCCTTTGTACCAACTTAAACAACTTGTGTGTGTTTATGTATATATATATATATATATATATATATATATATATTTAAACGTGTACCTATATAATACACACATGTGTATGTGTGTGTGATCTGTGGAATTGTGAGACACACATATACATCATCTACTGTTTGTGTGTGAGTCATACTTTGGAACAGGTAAACTGCAGTTTTCACATCTGTCTGTATCCTGTGCTGGCTTCTCTGGGCAGTAGTTAGTGTAAGAAAAAAATACATCTTACCAAGAACTCCACTGATCACTGATGAATGCAGGGAAAATTTATTTTACATTCTTGCAAGAAACACACTTTTGGAAGCATAAAGGCAGTGTTTTATTTTTTATGCTGAAGCACAAATCCCTTCTCTGATTCTCCATTAATTGGATTTTTACAGAAATTACAGAATGTGAATCTTCATCTCTCTTTACATAGCCAGTCCCCAGTCCCTGGTGCTTACTTTCTTATGTAGAAAGATAACTATAAGATCAGGGCAAAATCCAAAGGATTTTTTTTTCAAATCTTAGATCACCACCCCTGTTTACATAAACCAGTCTCTGTCCCCAAGGAACTTGCATTATTATATGGGAAGATAACCTGAGGAGGCAAAGTTCAGAAGGCTCCTGTTCTTAAGGGTTCCTGGAACCTTTACCCTTGATTATGGTTTTTGTGGGTTTCATTTCTCCAATTTAATTTCCATAACTTTGTGGAAACTAAATGCACCCATCCACTTCTCATAATTCCCCGTTATTATTTGGTTTCCATATCATTTTTCTAATCCCTCAAATTTGGCTAATACTTTTTGCATCCTACTTCCTAAAAATCGTTTAACCTCTGCACAGATCTCCTTATACAGGATGGGATAATTAGTCCCTACATTCTCTGCTAATTTTTCTGATAGGGCTATACTAGGAGCGAGGCTATCTCCACACGGTCCTCCTTTTTCTGCCAACAATCTGTACAGTCATCCTATTTTTCCATGCTATTCCACTAGTGGCATCTAATTGCTCTACCATTGCCTTCACTGCCTCTCTGGTATAATTTCTCCAATAATAGTTACTCAGCAGAATAGGAATGACCCAAATCCAGAACTAACTTGATTTCTAGCATTGAATTCACCAGGTTCTAACTTTGACTTAATTCTTCCTGATTTGGTCTAACTTTTGTCTTCGAATGGTAAAGGTAAAAGGAATAGCCAATTGTCTCAGGACACAGGTGCCCCACTCAGTTCCTGGGCAAAGCAGGTGTGAGAGCGCTACCTCCACAATATTGCCCAAGGTTTGTTTGGAGTATGCTTATTTCTGGGGAACTGTTAGAGCTACCCTCAGTTATAATCCAGACTTGGGTACATACTACATTGTCTATAGGTTTGGAATCTTTTACCCTGCCATGAGAGACAAGCTGAGGGATTTCCAGAACTAGGATGAGGAGCTGCTATATCCTGGTTTATTTCCTCACAGAAGGGAATAGGTGGAACAACAAAGCACTGCAATTCTCCTCAGGGGTACTATGTTGGGAGCAGGAGGATCAGGCATTTGAATTAACCCTCATGTTTTTCTGTCCCCATGGGGAATGGCACTATCTGGAATATGGGGCAAACAGTAGCACAGGCATAGAAATTGCTTTAGTTCTGACTCTTTACAGAGTACTCAATTCTACCCAGGCATTGGTGTCTCTCATTTGCCTTAGGTCCTTGACTTTCACTTGTGGTTTAAGAACCACAGGACATCTATACTTATTACATCTATTTCCAAAACATATGTTTGATTAACTCTTTGATCTTTGAGCATTTTCTAAACGTCATACCCTTGTAGAAATCAAACATTATTCCAAATTGGACAGGGAGTTCTATATAATATTTTCTCCATCAGGGCACAAATATTTATTGTAACTATCTGTCTATGACTAACCAAGCCTCCACATTCTGTGGTTTAACAAGCATCAAACTGAATTGTTTGTGGGTTACCTTTTTCACTAATATTAACCCAAATCTTAACCTCATGTCCCCCATCTTAAGTCCCAAATATCATTGCAGCAGAGGAGGAGCATGAATAGTGTATAGCTTCCCCCTTCATGGGGTCAATAAACTCCTTACTGGGAACCTACTCAGACATTGAGTCGTTTGGATTCTATTCACCTACCATACAACTTCCTCCTCAAACCAATTTGATTGCCTGATCTATATATATATATATATATATATATATATATATATATATATATCACCAATTGTTACTTCACCATAATATCACCAATTGTCCCTATTCCTTTGAGGAAACAAAAGCAGGATTTTGGAGAAATGGTCTTTGGTATTTATTCTAGGAAAAACTAGACAGCTTTTTAGATGTGAGGCATTCATCAGCCTCATCTGCTCCTCGGCCCCAGTATTCCTCTGGTGGGGCTTCTGGTTACTGTCCCTAGTAACCTCCATAGTAACTCCATTTTTGTTTCTTTGTTTTTTTTTTTTATTTTGATCATTGCATTGTTAATCTTCTTCTAGGGCTGTTTCTTCCAGACCCCGAGCCATGAAATTTCAAGTATTTGGTCAACCTGAAAACACCTGGTACCTGATTCTGACATTCAGCACTCCCTGGATTCTGCTGATACCATCTACAAGTCACATGTCTCCCCGCCTCAGTCTGGACCCTGCTAAGCAGGGCTAGCTCTATGCCCCTTATCAGTCGGAAGCAGTTCCAGAAGATGAGACCTTTGTTCCTTTGTCCCAAATGAATTTGTCTCTGAATTTGGTCCAGACCTGAATTTGGGTCTGGCCTACGTAAGATGGGAATGATGGTATAATGGTCCCGAGGCCATCGGGCCTAGACATTGCTATAGTTCCATGGATAACTGGCTTCCAGCTACCAATCTATTGGTCTGCAATGACAGGGTTTCCAAGACAAATGGTAAGAATTGGATGCAGGATCTCTGATTCCTGCTCATTGCTTTAAGCAACATTATCCTATTATCTGCTTGCTTCCTTACATGATGCATTTAATGACTAGAATAATTCAAGATTTTTTAGCAAAAATGGTCTCAGCAAAAACTTCCACTGATGTGTGGGTGTTGGTTCTAAATGATAAAAGGTGAGTTCATACTGTAGAGAGAGACCAGTCTGAAGGCCTTGATAATGAGGATCTCCTAGTGGAAGAAATGTGTCAGGATTGGTGTGAGAAATCTTCAAAAGTATGAAATAAAGAGGAAGAAATAAATGGGACCAGGTGAAGATTTCTCAGAGGCTATAGGAGGTTAAGCTAAGTTTCAGGAAGCCGTGCGATCCCTATTCTCAGAGGGCTATAGGGCAGAAAAGGTCAAACCTGAGGTCTACGCTTCAGGAAGTCATGTAACCCACAGGAAGTTGTTGACCATTGGTCAATGGTTATTTCCTTTTCAGTCCATCCAAGCAATTTAAAAATAGACAGGAAGGGGAGGTATATCCATGTCTTTTCTGTTTTATATAATCCATTTTCTGTTTCTTCAATGCACCAAACACCATGCTGGACTGTCCAATTGATGTGCTTGGACTGTTTCTTGCAAGGAAAAAACCAAATGCTTTCTGTTTGTATCTAGAAATGCCTCCAAGCAGTCACTTGGGGTTGGGTCTTGCAGCCCATCCCACACAAGGGTCCTCAGAGATATTCCAAAAAAGCTTATCCTACAGCCTTCAGCTTTGGCCAAAATTTGAGGCAGTTGAGTTAGAGAGTTCTGCTCACTCTTGTGAGTGAACGCTTTGAAATGGCAGTGCTAGAGAATAGCTTATAGGGAAACAGCAATGGGGATGTCACCTGAAATTAGGGTACTTTTGCTCTAACAATCTGATTTGATCATTTTATGGCCTCAGAATAGTCCTACAAACATTGCTGAGTATCAGATAGATAATCTCCTGGTCAGTGATAGCCAAATTCCTGAGACAATAGTGAGCAGACCACTCCTCCTTTCTAACTCTAGGCCATAAAATTAACATATCAGTGACAAGAAGAACTGGATAAATTTGTCTCCTTGCTCCTGGTTCTTTGCTAAATTCTTTTGACACTTAGCCCACTTCAGTTGGTGTTACAATTACAATAAACTTTGCCCCTTGACTTGGAGATGGGTTCAAGCCTGCAAATTCTTTTGAGACCCTTCATAACACTGATCTGAGACCCCCAACCTTTTGGGGTCCCTTCTGAACTACAACAGCAATAAACTATTTCATATGGAGACACTGGCCCTTGAAAGCAAAATAGCATTGACTCTGATACTCCCCCCCAGATATTGTACTCTTCCCCAAACCCATGTAGATGGCTCATATTTTACTACTGGTATAGGGAAGGGGAAAAGTAAAGATTACAGTGAATTTTCATGGATTTTTGCTAAGTCATGTGGAGAGAGATCATACTCTTCTACAGAGAGCAGAGTCCTATGAGAAGAATTTTAGGATTCTGGGACTTGAGGATTCTCTAGATGGGGATGTAGAGAAAAACAGCAGACTCTGGGACATACCATTTCAAGAGGCAACCCTAGATGTTCCCTTTCAAGGGAAAGTGGTTAAGAAGCTGTGTTTATCTCTTGCAAGTTTGACTTTATTATTATTATTATTATTATTGTAGCTTTTTATTTACAAGATATATGCATGGGTAATTTTACAGCACTGACAATTGCAAGACCTTTTATTCCAACTTTTCCCCTACACCCCCTCCCCCAGATGGCAGGTTGACCAATACATGTTAAGTATGTTAAAACATATATGTCCCAGTAGTTATTTTGATGTACAAAAAGAATCAGACTCTGAAATAGTGTACTATTAGCCTGTGAAGGAAATCAAAAAGGCAGGCGGGCAAAAATAGAGGGATTGGGAATCGTATGTAGTGCTTCATAGTCATCTCCCAGAGTTCTTTCGCTGTGTAGCTGGTTCAGTTCATTACTTCTCTATTGAAACTGATTTGGTTCATCTCATTGCTGAGGATGGCCAGGTCCATCACAACTGGTTGTCATATAGTATTGTTGTTGAAGTATATAATGTTCTCCTGGTTCTGCTCATTTCACTCAGCATCAGTTCATGTCAGTCTCTCCAATCCTCTCTGTATTCATCCTGCTGGTCATTTCTTATAGAACAATAACATTCCATAACATTCATATACAACAATTTATTCAGCCATTCTCCAATTGATGGGCATCCACTCAGTTTCCTGTTTCTGGCCACTACAAACAGGGCTGCCGCACACATTTTGGCACATACAGGTCTCTTTCCCTTCTTTAAGATTTCTTTGGGTATAAGCCCAGTAGTAGAACTGTGCAAAGGGTATTCACAGTTTGATAACTTTTTGAGCATAGTTCCAAATTGCTCTCCCGAATGGCTGGATGTATTCACAATTCCACCAACAATGCATCAGTGTCCCTGTTTTCCCACATCCCCTCCAACATTCCGCATTATCTTTCCCTGTCATTCTAGCCAGTCTGACAGGTATGTAGTGGTGTCTCAGAGTTGTCTTAATTTTCATTTCTCTAATTAATAATGACTTGGAGCATCTTTTCATATGGTTAGAAATATTTTCAATTTCTTCATCTGAGATTTGTCTGTTCCCTCCCCCAATTCTCCATTATCTGGAGAATTCACAGAATGTGAATCTTCACCCCTCATTACACTGCCAGTGCTTCTCCCCAAAGAGCTTACATTCTTATGGGGGACATAAGGGTAAAAAAAATTCCAAAGGGTTCTTTTTCAAATTTGAGGCTTCTTTCCCTGATTAGATAAGGCCATCCGGGCCCCAAGGAGTTACATTTTTATGGGCCTAGATTACTTGCCCAGGCAAAGTTCAGGGGGCTCCAGTTCAAGTCGAAAAGCTCCAACCCTGATTATATTCCATTGTGAATTTCAATTTCCTATTTTATGTTTCATTTCTCCAATTTAATGTTCAGAACTATATAAAATAAATCCCCATCCATTTTTCACATTAGCAAAGATCCAGAGAAGTCTCACAGGAAATTTAAATGGGAAGCGATATTTCCAGACCAATAGCCTCCCAGGGAAGGTAAAAATCACAGGAACCCAGAGCTGAAAGGGAACCTACAGGCACTTTGTTCCAAGCACTTCACTTTTCAGTGAAGGAAATCTAGGCTCCGAATTTAAGGGACTTGCTTAATGCTACACAGGGAATAAGTAGCAAAGGTTTAACTCAGAAAGAGATCATTTGACTCTGATGGGATTCTGAGCATTGCCCCCCCCCCACAGCCCAGAGGGCCACAGAAATTATTAATCATGTGTCTCGCTAGAACAATGAGCAGCCACCATATTCTGTGATGACATTGATAGGGAGCAGCTTCCAGGGGAAACATAGTAATGGAATATAACTTCTAGGGAAGAGGCAGCAATAACTTTAAGGTACCCTGACCTTAGGGGGCTTCGGTTCTAATAATAAGTCAGTGATTCTAAGTCCTCAAGCTTTGGAATCTGACCCTGAGGCCCACACCCAACCTTAGAATAGTTCAATAAACATTACTGTCTGTTAGTCAGTGATAACAAGTTCCAGAGACCACTCCTTGATCCTACCTCTGGGCCATAAAATTAACATGTCTGTGACATGAAGAACAAGATGAATGTGTCTCTTTTCTTCTATTTCTTTGCTAAATTCTCTTGGCTACAATTACAATCAACTTTGTCCCTTGACTTGGAGATGCATTAGAACCTGTATACTCTTTTGAGACATCTTGCAATATGAGTCTGTGCCCCCAACCTTTTGGGGTCCCTTCGCAACTTCAACAACAGCAGTCAGGAGGTCCCCTGATCTTAGAGGGCTCCTGTTCTAACAATCTGTCAATGATTCTAAAGTCTTCTTGTTGAGGTGCAGGAAAAAACCAGAAGGTTGGGGGTCACATTTGGGTATAACCAGGTATCTCAAAAAATGGTCAGACTTGAACCCATGTCCACATCAAGGGGCAAAGTTTATTGTAATTGTAACGCCAATTGTGTTGGGCTAAATTCCAAATAACAAAGAACCAAGGCAAAGAAGACAAAGGTATCTACTTTGCTATGCTAGTTTTATGGCCCAGAGGTAGAACTGAAGAGTGATCTATTCATTATTATCTCAAAAACCTGGTTATCACTTACCAGCAGATTATCTGTCTGTCAATCAGTAATGTGTGTAGGACTATTCTAAGGCTAGAAGACTTCAGAATCATTGACAGAGAGATTGTTAGAACAATAGCACTCTAAGCTCAGAGGGCCTCAGGATCCCTAATATATCTTCCCTAAGGTCTAAGGGAAGAAATAGTATTAGGCCTGAAGGCCTGAAGATTTTTACAATCATCAGCAGACAGATTGTTACAACAGAAGAACTCTAAGGTCAGGAGACCTAAAAATTATTGCTATATTTCCCCTAGAAGCTATACCCTATCGTTTGGGCTTCAGAATCAGTGATCCTGAGGTCCCACACTTCCTCTGCTTTCCTCAGAGGAGCAAAACCTGCCAAGACACTCTCCAAAGACACTGTGTCTTCAGTTTTGAGTCTCTGCTAGTGTATATATCTAGGGGATCCCTACTCCCTGACCAGTTGTAGAGAGGCTCTTAAGAGGGGGTTAGTGAGGTAAGGAGTGAGAGGGCTTTAGGGTGTTGCAGGTTCATTCAGGGATCACTATGAAGATCTACACACACACACACACACACACACACACACAAACACCTACCTCTTAGCTCTCTCTAGGTCTAAAAGGCTAAGACAGGCTCTCTGGGTATTCCGTGATCATTCCAGGGAGTCAAGGTCACATTCCCACAGGTTGTATTCATATTCTCCTTTAGAGAGGTTCAGGTGCCCTGGGCCCTACTGGAGATCAGCTGCTGTCCTTAGAAATACTCCAGAGGGGTCTGATGTGGAAGAGAGTTTCCATCTGCCTTTATCTGAATTAGTACCAGTAGATGAGGGGAGACAGAGCCTTTTGTAGCCTGCTAGTGTCTCCTGGAGGGCACAAGGAGAGCTGCACCCAAAGATGGAAACAAGGGACCCAGCATGTCTGAGTCAGTCTCATTCATGTCTGATCACAACTGCACAGATGTCAGCTCCAGTTCTCATCCATGGCAGGTTGGGGCTAGTTCTGTGCGGCCTGAGATTCTCAGTTGTGTTGTAGAATCAGCCCAGGGATCCTATTCAGCATGAGACACTAAGGCTACCCAGGTTCATCTTGCAGCAGGAGCCAGCAGGGAACCCAGTCTAACAAAAAGGGATATTTTCTGGCCTACCTGCAGAATCCACCACAGCCTCAGAGATGGGTTCTTGGTCCCCTGCTGCACCTAAGACCCATTATCAAATGAATATGTCTAGGGAGCATTACAGATTTTAAAGCTCTACCTAAAGAGGAAATATTATTTTTGTTAGCTATTATTATAAAAATTCCCCAAATCCAAGAGTGAATTTAAGGGCAATTAAGTATTTCTAAAACAGTAATTAAGTGTTGCTAAAACATTTATGTTTCTACGAGCTGCACTAGGAGTTAATGGCATTGTCATCAGAGGAAATTTCCTTCTCCCATGATCTCAAGTTGGAGTTTGGGAAGGGGAGGGAGAAAGCCTCAGCCAGTGCTGGCCCCCTTCTCCAGAGTTTGTTTGTTCTGACCCCTTCTGGTGAAAGGAAGAACACCAAGGCAGGCTGCAACCTGCAGCAACCAATACTGGCTTTCAGTACCAAGTGCCACGATCCCCAGACTGTCTTACCTCACTTTACCTTCTGGTGCTTCTCTGTGGTCTCTTTCCTACACAGATTATTCTTCTGGAGGATCTCCACTTCCACATTAAAAAGCATTTGCAAAATCTTGTCCTTTCTACCTTCACCACCGCTCTGGCATGTATCCCCTTTGTCCTTCTCACTAGCCAGGGCTCTAATTTGGATCGTCATCATCTCTCACCTGGGCTATTTCATTAGTCTTTTTAACCGAGCTCTTTCTTCTCTCCAGTCCTCCTCCACACCCCCAAATCAGAAAGCGATTTCTAAAGTACATCTGGATGTGTCACCACCTCCCACTCAGAAACATCTTGAGTTTCTTTCATTAGCTTTGGGATCCAGGATAAATCCCCCTCTAAATCGCTCTCAAGTTTTTCACAGCCTTACTCTTTCCTAGCCTCTTTTCTCATGAAGAATAATAAAAACAGCAAATGTTTGCTTAGCATTTGAAGGTTTGCAAAATGTTGAGTATATATGACCTTATATAATCTCCAGCTACTGCATCAGGCTGTCCTGGTTCCAAAGGACTCTGGTCCTTTCAATCCAACCACCCTCTCCTGACAAAAATGTTTTCTCACCTCAGATTTGCCCAAGTTTCATTGCAGGCTGGCCTGACGCCCTCTTCCACATCAGCCTCTCCCAGGCCTCTCAGCTTCCTGCCTTCCCATCCAAAGTTACACTGTGACTGCTTTGAATGAATTTTCTACACAAATGTAGCCAGCTGAGGGCCTTCGGTTTCTATAGGTAGAGAAAGTCTTTAGTCTGACTTTGTGGGGAAAGTCGTTTCAGAAAGACAACATTGTTTCCCCTCACCTAGAAGGGAAACAATCTCTCAGTAGGATTTACCATGTCTGAGCCTCCCATTGACTAAATGAAATGGTTGTATAATATGACCTTAAATTCTCTTAACAATCCCCCTCATTCCATGACCCCGACCCTATAAAATGTCTTGAAGGCCTTCAATGAAGTGGGATGCTGAAAGGAATCTTGGTTAGAGCCTCGCCCCAGTCAAGTGAGGCAAACTCAGGAAATCAGACAACAAAAGTCCGTTTTTGTTTTTCAAAACTAGCACGTGCTTTACATCTTAGAGAAAGTTTTTATTTTATTTTTCTCAATTAAATGTCAAAAATGATTGCTGACATTCGTTTTTAAAAATAATTTTGGACTTCCAAATTCCTGTCTCTATTCCCTTCCCTGACCCTTTCTTGAGAAAGCAGGCCCGCTGATATAAACTATCCTTGTGAAACCATGCAAAATGTATTTCCATATTAACCATGTTGCAAAAAAAGAAAATACAAGAAGAAGAAAAAATAAAGTTTAAAAAAGTACGCTACAATCTGTGTTCAGATTCCATCACTTCTTTCTCTGAAGGTAAATAGCATTTTCATTTTTAAAAAATCCTTCAGAATTGTCTTGTATTGTTGAGAATCACAGTCATACACCATAACTTATTCATTCCTCAACCGATGGGAAACTCTTGCATTACCAATTTTTTGCTACCCCCCAAAAAAAAGAGCTGTCATAATTTTCTCAAGTCCTTTTCTTTAAAAAAAATAAAATAAAATAAAACCTCTCATTTTGGCATATAAACTTAATAGTAGTATTTCTGGGTCAAAGAATATGAAGTTTTATAGCCCTTAAGAAATAGAACCAAGTGTTTCTCCAGAATGGCTCCATCAATTCACAATCATCAAAATTGTTTTAGTGTCTCAATTTTTTCCACATTTCCTCCCACATTTGTCATTTTCCTTTTTGGTTTTACTAGCCTATCCCATAGGTTCATGAGATGGTGCCTCAAAATTATTTTAAGTTGCATTTTCTCTAATCAATAGTAATTTAGAGCATTTGTTAATATGAAAACAATGAATTTACTATACTTTGTACTACGCGTTTATATACTATAGGTTTATATGTTACATATTTATAATGTGAAAAACGCATTTTAATCATGACTAAAATGCAATTATTACTTCTTTTGAAAATTGTCTTCATATCTTTTGAGCATTTGCCAGTTGAGGAATGACATATTCTTTTTTTTTAATAACTTTTTATTGACAGAACCTATGCCTGGGTAATTTTTACAACATTATCCCTTGCACTCACTTCTGTTCCGATTTTTCCCCTCCCTCCCTCCACCCTCTCCCCAAGATGGCAAGCAGTCCTATACATGTTAAATAGATTACAGTAGATCTTGGATACAATATATGTGTGCAGAACCAAACCATTTTTTTTGTTGCTCAGGGAGAATTGGAGTTAGAAGGTATAAATAACCTGGGAAGAAGAACAAAAATTCAAGCATTTTACATTTATTTCCTAGTATTCTTTCTTTGGGTGTAGCTGCTTCTGTCCATCCTTGATCAATTGAAATTGAGTTAGATCTTCTCTTTGTCTAAGAAATACACTTCCATCAGAATACAATCTCATACAGTATCATTGTTGAGGTATATAGTGAGCTCCTGGTTCTGCTCATTTCACTCAGCATCAGTTCTTGTAAGTCTCTCCAAGCCTCTCTGTATTCATCCTGCTGGTCATTTCTTACAGAACAATAATATTCCATAACATTCATATACCACAATTTACTCAACCATTCTCCAATTGATGGGCATCCATTCATTTTCTAGCTTCTAGCCACTACAAACAGGGCTGCCACAAGCATTTTGGCACATACAGGGAATGACATATTCTTACTGTGACTGAGTTTTCCATATATTTGTGAAATGAGGACTTTATCAGAGAAACTTGAGATACAATCCTTCTCTTCCAGTTTCCAGCTTTCTTTCTAATCTTGACTTCTATTGCTTTTGTTTATGCAAACCGTTTTTAATTTAATGTAATCAAAATTATTTAGTTGATAATCTCATAATGCTCTCTATAAATTGTTGATCATAAATTTCTTCCCTTATCTATAGATCTGACAGGTAAGATATTTTCTGTTCTCTTAATTTGTTTATGACATCTCTTTTATGTCTAAATTATACCCATTTGAATCATACCTTGTTATATTAATTGTGTAAAATATCAGCCCATTCTTGATTTTGAGAATGAAAGAAGAGAAAGTTCTTGTCCAACACTCTAAGTCTTGAGCAAAAGATTATGGAAAGATGGTAGAATGAGGTAGAAAATTATCCGACTCTCTGAAATCTCCCTCCAAATAACTTAAAACAACACCACCTCAAAATAAATTTTAAGGATGCAGAAAAAAATCAAAAGTCAAAGTAAAGTAGTCATCCAGGCTAAGACAACTTAGGAAGATTCTCTGCCAGGATGGTGGTCTGACTGGGGATTAAAGTATAGATACTTCCTCATCAACAAACACCAAGACTTGGGAGCAGCTGTAGAATAGCAAACACAGTTTCAAGAACTTTCACCTATACCCACCCCTGTTGTTGGGTGCACTGAGCAAGTGACTGATCAAAAGAAAGTTGTGGACATCCCTTTATGGACACTAAACTCCAGGCCCAAATGCATCAGCAGGTTGCAGCCCCAGGCAATGACTACAGGGAGGGGTAGCAAGCACTGAGGGATGAGTGGCCACAGACAGACAGAGTCCTGCTCATCTATGACATTCACAGGAGGACAGAATCTGTAGTTTCAACTCCAGAGAAGAGAGGTGAACTGACTTGAATGAGAAACAGTGGTTCATCTCCAGAACATCAGAGAGTGAGAGCATGTGTAGTGTCAGCAGTATAAGTCTAACCTTGATAGAGATCAAGGGGGAAGAAGTATCCTTGAGTCATTCATGAACCAAAGTTCAGCTTGAAACCTATTTCTTGTTACTTTTCTTGAATTTGGGGAGTAAAATTCTCTGGATACTTTAAATCTAGAAGGTTAGAGAGTCCTCTCCAATGGACTATCCAACAAAGAAAGGTCTGGGTGCCAGTTCTGGAGTTAAGATGGTGAGCTCACCCAGTGATAGCCATGCCAAAGACTGACCCTTTCATGGTTGCCATGATTGTTAAAAGAAATCTTGGTTCAGGTCTCGCTCTAATCAATTAAAGCAACGTCAGAAAAAAAGGAGTTTACTTAGCAAATCAAGGCAGCGTGGGGGTCAGCAGAATTCAAACTGTGATTTGCTTTTATGGACAAGAATAAAGCAATTCCCATACGAGAGTAAAACTACCCTGAGTAGTACACATGAAGAAATGGGGTTGGTGTCACCTCAGCTTTTCCACCATTATAGCATCTTTGGGAGATAGGATTAGTCTTCAGGAGACTGAATTAGTGTTGAGTGAACAGCCCTCTCCTGCAGGCTGGCTGAGCATCAAACCCAAAAGGTGAATCAAGGTTAAAACACTGGGGTCACTATGACTAAATTCTGCCCCAGTGACTGACTTTGCACAACTCCAAGAAAAAAGAAAAACCAACTAGAACACAAGTTGGGATTTATTTGTTATTATGAATTATAATTATTAATTGGATTATTAATTGGGCAAGAGAATAATCAATAATTTGAGAATGGTTTCTTTCAATAACCAAGACAAAGACATAAAATGGAATAAAAGCTTTAAATAAAAATTCTTGAAAGAAAATTTCATTAGCAAGTGAAAATCAAACGTGAATAGTGGACATTTAATGAGAATGGGACCTAGATTGAGTTCCTATGCCTGAGAAAGTGTCTTAATCATGAGACTTGGTCATTTCAACCAATGTGGATAAGGGAACTAAGTTCCATTCTTTTTCCTTTCATGAGATCGGGAATCTTAAACTCTAATGAAGAGCTACAAGGCCAGGGGCTCCTATTCCTGAGAGAGAGTGCTAATGTCTGAGCATAACAGGAAAGCCCTTTCAGAGAACATGACACCAGAGCTGGGTCCTGAAGTGACCCAGAGATTCTGGAAGGCAAAAAGCTGACGAAGAAGCCCATACAATATTGAGCAGACATTGAGGAGATCCATACAAATGCGGGTAAGAGGGACAGGGAATTCTAGGAAAGGGGGACGGGTTAGGGGTGGGGAAGGAGCTTGACTTGTATGGAAGTGCTTGGGAAAAGTAATACAAAACACCACTAGAAAGGTGGCCAGCTGCAAGATGATAGAGAACATTCAGAAGGGGCTGAGAAGCTTGCAAACGTTAAAATCCTCTGTAAATATTGGCCATTAGTATTATTCCAAGATCAAGGGGGAGTAGCTGAGGGTCTTAACAGGTGATATGAGAGGTCATTTTAGTAGAATGTGCACATTTTACTCATGAGGGAACTGTGTCCCAGAGGGATGAAACAATGAGCCCTAAAGTTATCTGAGAAAGGCAGGACACTAGCCCAGATCCTCAATGCCCATGATCAGTGCTCAGAACTAGATCAGCCAGTCCCCTCTAGGAACGGCTTTTTGTGGAGCCAACTTCCCCAAGGCAGTGGAAGGAGCACTCATTTTCAAGCTTGATTTTTGTAGAAACGGATTGTGCAAAAAGAGGCAGGCCTTTGCACACTGATGCCATATCCCGCCTTGAGAAAGACTCAAACTCAGAAAAAATAAACCAGCACCTGCGTGTGTTTGCTCACACAACCACAAGGGGGTGGCACGAACACACACACACACCAGAGATGGTAGACTTACAGAATGGAAGGAGCCAAACCCTACTGAACATGCCTCCCCATTGTAGTGTTTGTCCAGGCTCTGCTTGAATACTTCCAGTGACAGGGAGCCTACTACTTCATGAAGCAACACAATCCAACCTGGACAGCCAATTGTTGGGAAGGTCATGCTGAGCTGAAATCATTAGAATTTCCTAGAACTGCAGGCATGGTTTTCCCTTTTACGCTTTTCTCTTCCCCAGGACAATTCTTCAGCTATCTGCAGGTGATGGCCATGCCCTGGAGATCTTTCTCCTCAATTATGTCAAAAATTCACTTTCGTGACACAATTTCATACAACCTCGAGTTCTGGTCACTTCCTCTGGGAAAGTCTCACTCTTTCATTAAGATGTAAAGCCCATAACTGGACACAGGACTCCAATAGGATATGAACAAAGCCCTTGGGAAATCGACATGAGCTCCCTGGGGTGCCTGGGAAATACACAGGGATCCAGGCTTAGCCTCACAGAGCAGATGGAAAAGGAAATATGAGGGGCTCAACCCCAAGTGACCCTCAGTGATGCTGCCCATACGGGGCTCCAGAGGCCTGAGACCAAAGACCCTGACTGAGCAGGACGCTCTTAGAAACCTTCAATGGCAATGGAGCAGGGAAGCAGGTTTCCCCCAAAAATAGACATTTCAAGAATTCCCTGGGCTAGTCTGAGGCCCAGGAAGGCCCAAGGCTGGATTTGGGGGCAGAAGCCTTGCTTTTATTTACTCCCTCTGTAAGCCCAGGCAGGGCACCACATCTTTGGATCTCTTTCTTCAACCACCAGATGCAAGGATCTTGTGATTTCAACTTATCTTTGTGGGGGGAGGGGATGTTATTGCATGTGGCCCCTTGACCAACATTTCCTCTTCCTGTCCTCCAATCCTCACAAATCCACAGCCCTTGGCTTAATGTACTGAAGCTTCATACCTGGTTCCTAGTCACTCCCTTCCTGAGCTGGGCTAGTCATTGGCCCCCTCCTCCTCAACACTGGGAAATATGGGCTGACCTTGCAGTGTTAGAATACACCGGGACCCCTGCCAGTGGCTGCTGGAGATCCAACCCAGAAGGGATCTCCTCCTGTGAGAGGATGATACAAGGAGACCAAGAGGCAGTTGCTCCTCTTCCTTCTGCCTCCAACTTAGCTCATTCCCAGTCCCCAACACCTGTGCCAGCAAAGGCTGCCCTGCAGCTCCTTCAGATGCTCTGATTTGATGTGGAGGCTCTCGGAAACTGACCTGGCCCTTAACATTGCAGACTCACATGATTGTCTTTATCATCTTTACAGAAATGTGCATTTGATGAATCTCTCTTTCTTTCTTTCTTTCTTTCTTTCTCTTTTGGACCACAAGCTGCAGAGGGGGGTGTCTGTGGCAATTCTGCCCTCCATGTCCCAGGAAGTAGATCAGATAAAGTCTTGGCTTGGGATTTGAAGAAAAGGTCTCTAGCTCCTATTCTTTATCCCACCTTCCTTCAAGTCTCCTCCCCACTTAAGGTTGGTGTCTTCCCTCAGATGTTCTCCAAGTTGTTTTCAATTGGTCTTATCTGTAGAATCCTGTCCATATCGTCTCCTCCATTAGGAGATGGGGACTTCTACCTCTCTTTGTATCCTCAGTGCTTGGCACACTGCCTGGCCCTTAGTAGGTGCTTACAAAGTGTTTATTTACTAACCTAAGCAAAGGCCCCTTGAATTCTTAGACCTGTTCCCCTTTCCATACTTTCCATTAAGCCCCTCCAGAGCCATCTTGGCTCAAGTTCTTGTGCCCTCACCACTCCTTCCTCCCAAAGTATGGCTAGTGATCTTCCATCACTGTGCTAAATGGTTTATATATATGCTGTCTCAACTGATCCTCACACCAAACCTAAGAGATGGGTGCTAGTATTATTCTTCCCTTTGCACAGTTGAAGACATTGAGGCAGAGAGTTTAATATGCCCACGGTCATAAAGCTACAAAGTGTCTGAGGCATTTGAACTTCCTTCCAATTGGGTCCAGACCCAGTCTCTTAACTGAAGATGGCAGCTAGCTGTTCCCATTAGAGCGGAGGCAGGTCTAGTCTGTATCATCCACTATTCCCACTGACTAACCCTATTGGAGCCTCTCAGAAGCCACAGTAAAACACCTGAAGAAAAGTATGGGCCCTGTGGCCTGGCCTGATAGGGGGGCAGAGGAGAGACAGTTTGGGCCCTAAAGGCCCCAAATAAGGATCCAAGCCCATTCAGTGCCTCTGCCCTCCATTCTCTATGCTTATTTGGGATATAAAGGAGGCAGGAGTAAAATATAAGCTCTCTTGGATTGTAGCTAACATTGAGTGACCAAGTGACCCAGCTCTGGGCTACATTCAGGGGCAACCTTAGTCTGGACAACAGCAGGGACACCTCTAGGATCTGCATTTGAGCCTGTACAGGGACGACATAGCAAAAGCAGGAGAGCAGAAAGATTCCTGGGAACGAGACAGGGAGTGACACAACCTATAGTACAGCCACAACGAGAGCCCCTTGGAACCTTTGCACAAAGGGGGCAGTCCTTGGATGGAACTCCTGATTTACAGGTGAGACACCGGCTCTGCCGGAGCCCAGGGGAGGACAGAAAAGGACAGAACTAGGGAAGGAAAATGCAAGGACCGTATGAATATGAAATCTGGAACCCAATTAGTTTCAGTGAGAGTAGATTCACACTGAATATTACCTGTGAGTAAATTCTCTTTCTGCATGGTGCATGTCCATAAGCTGGTGGTGTGTTCTCAGAAGTCAAACCCATCCCAACACTGATCTTGAGTGCTGAAGATCAAACCTTGGGCTGTCCATTGCTCTTGATTTTAAGATTTAATTTTTTTAAAATTTTAATCATTGATTTAAAAGCAATTAGGTGATTCTTTACTGCCCATATCACAGAATTATGTGGAGAAAGTTCTTTTTACATTTTAGCTACAAAAAGATGTGAGTTGTTGATGGGGGTGGGGATGATGATAATGCTATTGTTCCCTTCTGTCCCTTTTTCCTTCCAACTTCTAGGGTCACTGTTTCATTGACTGCCCCTGGACCTGCGGTCTTGCCATCAGTCCATCTCACTCGATGCTATAAGTTGACATAAGGGATTCTAGTGTTGGTTAGAATATAAGCTATGAGAATGTTATTAGGGCTGGATCTGATCCCCTTTTGCAGTGAAATGCGGAAGGTTGAGAGGAAAATTAACATTATCTCTGTTGATACAGAAATACTTACCTCTGCATCCATGTGTTTCTTCTGTGACATGAAATAGTGCACAGGTACATGTCTGATGTGAGACTGGGCTCTGGTCCAGGTAAAGGTAGAATCGCCTCTGCATCCCTTGGCTGACTCTGGCATGTCACCCTTGCCTCAGTTCCCTTGTCTGTTAGCTCCATTAGCACTGCACCCAATCTCTGTGGACAGTGGTTTCTGGGTGGACGCTGTGTCTCAATCATGTGTACAAGATGGCAGACCTCTGCATTATCAGTCACCTTCATAGGCAGTAGGATCCTAGAGAGATCATCTCTGCCTTCAGAGTTTCTTTTTCTCTCTTACTCCCATTAACAACTCAAAAAATTCATGGAGTTTTGCTGTTACAAAACCACAATTTCTATCCCTCACTCTGAGGTAGGTGCAACAGAGAGCAGCAGAGAGATAAAACAGTGGGCTGGGGACATGAGCTTGGGAAGGTCAGACTGTAGTAGTACACACTATAGAAGTAGGATGACTTTTTCTTGGCCTAAATATGAATGTAAAGATCACTATGGGGCAGCGAGGTGGTACAGTGAATAAAGCAACAGCCCTGAAGTCAGGAAGATCTGAGGTCAAATCCAGTCTCAAAACATTTAACACTTCAGCTTTGTGACTCTAGGTAGGTTTTTGTTCAGGAAGAATCTATTAGCTATTCTAATAAGGACCAATGCTTTTTCTTTTATCAGAAAACCTTGCACAATTCTATTCTGAAAATAGTTGTCCACTTGATTCATCTTAAACACTATTTATTAACATTTACACTGATTAGGTGCTATCAAAGCACCTAATAGTTGGAGGAGTAAGACTTAAGTGGCTGTTTGTGCAGAGCCTAGCAATGGTGACTCTCCACATTCCCCTCCCTTTTCTATTACTCTGCTCACATTCTGATTTGACACTTAAGCCCTGGGTAACCCTGAGGAAATATCCCTATGCAACAATTTACTCTTGTAAAGAGAAAGGGCTGGAGTAGTTGGTCTCTGTAGTCCCTTCCACCTCAATATCTTTGCTTTTAAATCACTGCTCAAATGCAAACTCTTCTTAAGCACTAAATGAGAGTCATCTTTCTTTTGACCATGGGCTGCCAGGGCCAAATAATTCATCCCCAAAAGGTCAATTAGCTGAGGAGGAGCCTCTCCACACTTACTCAGAATGACGAGAATGACCACCCACTAGCATAGCCTTTAGAACCTCTGGGTCACCTTCTTGCATTGATGAATCAACAGAGCGGAATATTGGCAGAGCCAAGATGGCAGAGAGTAGACACATCTCCATCTGACTTTTTCTGACCTTCTTTTAAACCAACAGCAGATCAGGCTCTAAACTGCTTTTGGAGTGACAGAACCCACAAATATTTGGAGTGCAAAATATTTCCAGAAGAAAATACTTTGGAAGAACTTCAGAACATGTCTGCTTCAATTGGGAAGAGTAACAGTCTGCTAAGCTCAGACTACCACCTAGGGACCCTGGGGCAAGAAGCTTAGTTGGGGGTTGCAGTGTTCTACACCAGGAAATTTATTTTAATTTTTTTATAGCTTTTTATTTACAAGTTATATGCATGGGTAATTTTATAGCATTGACAAATGCCAAACCTTTTTTTTCCACTTTTTCCCCTCCTTCCCCCCATTCACTCCCCAGATAGCAGGTTGATCAATACACATTAAATATGTTAAAGTCAAAATTAAATATAGTATAAGTATTCATGTCTTAACAGTTACTTTGCTGGACAGAAAGAATCAGACTTTGAAATAGTGTACTATTAGCCTGTGAAGGGAATCAAAAATGCAGGTGGACAAAAATAGAGGAACTGGGAATTCTATGTAATGGTTCATAGTCATCTCCCAGAGTTCTTTCATGAGGTGTAGCTGGTTCAGATCATTACTGCTCTATTGAAACTGATTTGGTTCATCTGATTGTTGGAGAGGGGCACTTCCATCAAAATTGATGATCATCAACCAAATCATTTCCAATGGAGCAGTAATGAACTGAACCAGCTACGCCCGAGAAAGAACTCTGGGAGATGACTAAAAACCATTACATTGAATTCCCAATCCCTATATTTATGCCCACCTGAATTTTTGATTTCCTTCACAAGTGAATTGTAATATATTTCAGAGTCTGATTCTTTTTGTATAGGAAAATAACGGTTTGGTCATGTATACTTATTGTGTATCTAATTTATATTTTAATATATTTAACATCTACTGGTCATCCTGCCATCTGGGGGAGGGGTACGGTGTAAGTGGTGAAAAATTGGAACAAGAGGTTTGGCAATTGTTAATGCTGTAAAGTTACCCATACATATAACCTGTAAATAAAAAGCTATTAAATTTTTAAAAAATGATGATCATATATTATTGTTGTTGAAGTATATAATGATCTCCTGGTCCTGCTCATTTCACTCAGCATCAATTCATGTAAGTCTTTGCAGGCTTTTCTGAAATCATCACCAGGAAATTTATTGTGCAGCTCTTAGACTACTCTGTCCTGGTTGCAAATGAGTGGTTTAGCTGATTTGCTGTAAAACACCCAAAAACAAAAACAAAAGATAAATTGCAAGTCATTGAGCTTGCATAGAACCTGGCCTTGATTTCCCACCACTGGGAAATCAGTCAGCAGAACAGCTCCAGAGCAAATTAAAGAGGCTGTAGCCGTCTTGCCTTAAAGAGCAGATCTCAATCCTGTTAAAAAAAAATGAGTAAAAAGGCAAAAAGAACTCTGATCATAAACAGTTCTAATAAAGAGAGAAAACATATGGCAAGCATGCTCCATGGAAAGCTTCTCTCAGTTATTTCAACAATTCACTTTCATGACACAATTTCACATCCCTCCAATTCTGATCCCCTTCTCTAGATAAGATCTCAATCTTTCTTTAAGATGTGGAGCCCATGCCTGGACATAGAACTCCACTAGGATATGATCAGAACGAGAGCCATCCACATCCTCTCTCCCACCTGTGATATCCCCATATGTAGCCTGAGATCCTCCATGAAGCCATGGAGTTGGTCCAGGGACTGCAGGCAGCAAAGCTGAGCTCAGAAGGATCTAACAGACTGGAAAGGCTCAGATCATGGCATGGTTGTGTGATGACAAGGGAGTTAAATCAGAGGTGCTTAACACAAGTATAAAGGTATATCCCAGTCATAGCAATACTCACACTGTCTGATAAGGAATAGAGAGAGAATTGGAAATCTCTATCAGTGGAGAGATTTTCTATATTAAGGAAATTATGGATCCAGGAAATTTTGAAAAAAAGATTGGATTGTTATGGCTTCCTCCATCACAAGCATTGGTCTCAGGACCCCAATTTACACTTGAATTGATACCTAACAGCCTCTTTATTAGCCAACCCAATAGGAAATCTTTCCTAGGAAGGCAGCTCCTCTGGGGCTCCAGACTATCAGGTTTTAGGAGACACTGTTGAGATTATGAGGTGCAGTCAGACTCTTCCTGTACCAGGTCACTAGAATGATGAATGACCACATGACAGGGTGAAATTACAAAAATATATTAGCAATATGGGCCCCTATCACAAGTCATCCCAAAAGAATTTGTAAGGATAGACCAATAAATCAAGGGGCAAAGATTTTATTACCCAGCTAAGAGATGGAAATATATTATAGTGGAAATATAATCTTGGGCTTTTGACATCATAACTTGACTTTCTGATTGGATATAGTAAAAATGAAATTTCTAAAGAAAGTCCTACTTGCCACTTAAACTGCAATAGTCCCTTCAGTGTTCTTCCTTTCTTACCTCAGGAAATAGTATAATCCTATTAGTGCTTCAGGCTTTCTCTGCTAATGTCCATCTTGATACCAGCATCTCATTAGTACTATAAAAAGCAGCTCAAGGAACTTGTAACTTTGCTTCCAAGACCCTTCAACTTAGCCATCAGCTTCCCAGTTGGAGAGCTTGCCTGTTGGCTGACAGGTAGTTGAGAACTGTCATTAGTAAGGAGAGCCCTGACTTCCTCCAGGCAAGAAAGAACACAAGGGTCAGCTCCAGGAAATCCCAGAGACTCAGTAAGAGGAGACCTCAAGCAATGGCCTTAAAGTTGGTGTGCTGCAGACTCCCAGTGGTGATTGAAAATCCATTCCCTCCTTGGATAGTAGCATGATTGAATTAAATCAGTCCAATTGTGTCTATTTATTGAGGTGTCAAACTGAAGGTAGTTTCTCAGAATCTCTCCCAGGATGAGTATCAGCAATGACAACCTAAACTAGGAAAGTGCCCATCCAGCACTCAGGAGCAAATCATGACCTAGGAAGATGGGCCCTTGTGGATCCTGTAGCCCCACAGGCCAAGAATAAACCATCTTTGCTGACCTAGATGGTTCAGTTCTATTCTAGAATGATCAGATGTTCTGGATTGGACAGGGTTCTTCGAATGGGTCTAGAGCACAGCCAAGAATATTAGGTAGACCCTAAATGATCTGAAAGTCTTGTTGCATAGGCATGGGAGCTAATATCTCTCTAGAAGTTATCAGACAAATTCAACCTGGGGACTCTATCCTAGACATGTCTCTTTCTGTAGTTCTCATTGTGCCCGCCAAGTGGCACTAGCAGAACACAAAAGCTCTGATCTGTTGCTCCATAAACCAGCTCCCCAGTAGAAGGGGAAGGAAGGAGGTCCCTCAGTCCAGCCCCAATTCCCTCCCAGAAGTCTTGATGGTCAGCTGACCCACAATAGATCTAAGGGCACCTGAGCCTCCCTAGAGCAATGGACAAAGCCTTTGAGTAATAGACCTGAGCTCCCCGGGGAGCTCAAGAAATACAAAGGGATCCAGGCTTAGCGTCACAGGGAAGATGGAAAAGAAAAAAAGGGGGCTTCAGCCTCATGTTTCCCTCAATGACCTGCCACCCAGAGTTCCAGAGGCCTGAGACCAAAGGTTCTGATCAAGCAGGACACTCTTAGAAGCCTTATAACGGTGAAGCAGGGGACTGGGTTTTCCCCAGAGCTGGACAAGTCAAGAATGTCCTGGTCTGGTCAGAGGCTCAGGAAGGCCCAAGGCTGGATTTGGGGGAAGAAGTTTTGCATTTGCTTCTTCCTTTTGTGAGCCTAGACAGATCCCCGCTACTTTGGGTCTTTCTCTGACTCTTTCAGATGTAATGATCTTGTCATTTCACCTTATCTTTATGGGGGGAGGAGATGCCATTGCATCTGGCCTCTTGACCCACATTTCTTCTTCCTGTTCCCCAGAACTCACAGATCCAAAGCCCTTGGCTTAATGTACTGAAGCTTCCGAGCTAGTCCCCACTCATTCCCTGTGTGAGCAGCAGCTAGTCACTCACCCGCTCCTCTTCCACACTGGGAAATCTGGACCGATCTTGCAGACTCACAAGATTGTCTTTATCGTCTTTAGCAAAAGGGGGGTTTTAAAGCTTTCTTCGTTTCTTAGACTATAAGTCTCAAAAGGGGGGATGGTGAAGATTCTGCCCTCCATGCCCCAGGAGAGAGTTCAGACAGGGTTTAGACTTAAGATTTGAGGAAGAGAGCCAAGTGGGTCTGAAGCTCCTACTCTTCACCCACACCTTCCACCAAGTCTCCTCTGCCCCTCCCTCCTTAATGCTGGGGCCTTCCCTCAGCTGTTCTCCAAGTTGTTCTCAGTTAGTCTTATTTGTGGCATCCTCTCCATATTGTTTTCTCCATTAGGAGACAGGGACTTCCCCCATACTTAGCACACAGCCTGGAACTTAGTAGGTGCTTACAAAGTGTTACTGACCAACCTCACCAAAGGCCCCTTGAGTTCTTAGACCTGTCCCCCTCTCCATACTTCCCATTCAGCCCCATCCAGAGCCATCTTGTCTCAAGTCCTAGTGCCCTCACCACGCCCTCCTCCCAAAGGCTGGCTAGTGCTCCTCCTTCACTGAACTAAATGATTTCCAGATATTGTCTCATGTGATCCTCTCAGCAAGCCTGGGTAATACCTGCTAGTATTATCCTTCCCGTTGCACAGTTGAGGAAACAGAGGCAGATATTGAATTTGTCTAAGGTTATAAAGCTACAAAGTATCTAAGGCTAGATTTAAACTCCCTTCTAATTGGGTGCAGATCCAGCCCTCTCTCAGTTGAGAGGGGGTAAGGATTGGGGGACTCCTGGAGGAGTGCAGGGAGAAGAAGATGCCTCCAATCTGTTCCCACTGGGGGGAAGCAGCTCTCGTCTGCATCATCCCCTATTCCCATTCCCAGTCCTGTTGGATCCTCCCACAAGCCACAGTAAACCCCCTGAGGAAAGGCCAGGACACTGTGGCCTGTCCTGACAGAGGAAGGGAGGGGAAAAGTCTGGGTCTAAAAGCCCCAAGCACATTCACTGCCTCTGCCTCCATTTTCTGTGCTCATTTTGGGGTCTAAACGGTGTCTACTCCAGGGGGGAAATGAAGTAGGTGAGGGTCAGGTATCAATTCTATTGGTAAATAGTACTGAGTGAGCCTTGTTCCCCTGGGGGACAGAAGCACTTCTCCTTGGACAGTGGGAGGGATCTATGCGGGGAGGGGCTCCCTGGGAGAGGCAGGAAACCACAGCAGCTGGGAGGGGAAGAAAGAGGAGGAGGAGGGAAGAGGGAGGAGAAAGTCAGAGGCTAAGTCCCTGCCCTGTGGGTCCTTGTGATCCAGGCAGATAGAAGAGCTCCAGCTCTGAAGAGAGACTCAGTGTTCCAGAGAAGGAGGAGACCAAGAGACCCGGCTCCGGGCTGCCCCCAGGGACAGCCTTAGCCTGGACAGCAGCATGGACACCTCCAGGGTCTGCCCTTGAGCCTGTACAGAGAAGACACAGCTCAGGAAAGCAGAGAGATTCCTGGGAAGGAGACAGGTGACACAACCACAGGCCAGTCCCATGGAGAGCTCTTCAGAACCTCTGAGCGGGGTGCTCAGCCCCTGGAGGGGGCTCCTGTTCACAGGTGAGACTCCAGCTCTTCGGGAACCCAGGGGAGGGCAGAGGGAGCTGGTAGGATTCTGACCCATATGGAGACAGGGACCAGGGGGAAGGGGACCAGTCCTAGGGGCTCTGTCCAAGGCACAGCCTAAGAAGGTTTGACCAGGGAGTCTTCCCTAATCAGAGGCAGAGGAGGTAACAACAAGTCAAGACTATCCATCCCCATCCTGACACTCGGGGCAATGTCCAATGCTGGAACAGAGTTTCCTCTGAAGGGGGAAGGGAAGTTTTACAGTGAGAGGAGACCTGGGTGTGGATCCCAGCTCTGATATGTACTGGCTGTGTGGCCATGGTCAGGTCCCCTAGACTCTTAGCTTGCGTTTACCTGGAACAACACTTTTTTTTCCCTGAAGCAATTGGGATTAAGTGACTTGCCCAGGGTCACGCAGCCAGGAAGTGTTAAGTGTCTGAGATCAGATTTGAATTCAGGGCTTTTTGCCTTCAGGGCTGGTGCTATATCTAGCTGCCCCTGAACACCACCTTCCTGCTAGTGATCTTTGGGAGCCAAAGTGTCAGCCTTAAAATGCACCCAGGGTTTAGTGAAAAGGCCCTTTGTGGGTCTAGGACCAGGAGATCTGGGTTCAACTGTTGCCTTTGCCTTTTCCTATTTCATATCAGTCACATCTCACCTTACCTGGACCTCAGTTTCTTTCATTGCAAATTGAGAGCACTGGCTTCAGGAATCTCTAAAGTCTGGTTTTCATCCTTCATGTGATGTGCAGGGCCAGGACTCCCTGCAAACACCCCAACTGAGCTCCCAGCAGCCCCCGAGGCAGGCAGAGCAGCCCCCACCCTTATGTCAGGGATAGCTCAGTGGCCTTGGTCTCTCAGGAGGGCAGAGGGACCCTGCTGACCTCTGCCTCCTTCCTCCCCTCTCAGCCTCCATCCTCAGCTGCTGGATCCAGCCGACGTCTGCTCAGGTCACTGTTGTTCCAAACCCTCCCCATGGGGAAGTGAACCACAGCGTCACCTTGGACATCCGGGGCTTCTCAGGCCGGGCTCTCACTTATACTTGGTACAGAAAAGCAGTAACAGATGCCAACAGGATCGCTCGCTACAGGGTTGCAACTGGCGAACAGATCCCTGCAGACATCCGGGAGAAGGTGCTCCCCAACGGCTCCCTGCTCATCCCCGACCTTACCCTCAGTGACACTGATAACTACCATGTAAGCATTGTTAATTCTGAAGTCCGCATAACAGTTGGACAAGGACATTTAACAGTGTATGGTAAGTGCTGCCCTTCCCCTGGGCATGTCTCACTCCTATTCCCTCCCTCAGTCTGGGGTGAGAAGCTCCCCTAAGGGAGCAGGGAAAATGCAGAGCATGAGTCCCTTCCCCCCCAGTAATGTGGGCCAAAGAGGCGAGAGCCCCTCCAGCCCAGATCAGTGTGATCATGGGTCACTGGGAGCACAGGAGAGGTCAAAGGTCATTAGCTTCTGAGGCTCTAAGCTGTTATTATGGGGAGGGGGATGTAACTACCTGCTTCCTCCCAGCTTTCCCAGGCCATACTGTAAAACTAAGATGGGCCCCTGAGGGTCCCTTTACATTGTTCCTGAGGCAGGAAACTTGTTCCTGAAGTTCACTTTCCCTAAGACAGTTAAAAATCTTCTAGGCCCAGGGGGAGCATTGCTGGGTCTGGGGACTTCTGGGCCCAGGAGAGTTCACGTCCAGACTACCCACAGCCCAAGGGCAGACGCCCAATGGCCTTGGTGCCCAAGACCTTCTGTCTTCTGAGGCTTCCAGAGCTGGGAGGGATTCCCCAGGGGAAGGACCCCTGTATCACCTCCATTTCCCAGAGAAACAGGGAAGATCAAGGGCTCCAGGCTTCTGGGAAGGGTCAGCCTGGGACAGAGGGTTCTGGCTCTGCTGAGCCCCAGCTGCATGAGGAGAAAACCAATTCAGGGCCCAGGGGGAACCAAGAGGTCATTTGGGGCTCCAAAGAAGGAAAACATTCCCAACAAGGAGAGCTTTCCTGCTGGGAAATAGGCTAACAAGGGCTGTCATTATGTGGAGCCAGAAGGTATTGGAGGGCTCTGGGTGTCATATTTCATCTGATTCTCACAAGGACCCTGGGATGGAGGTGCTGTGTTTGTAAGTGAGGAAAAAGAAAGAGAGGATGAGTGACGTGGCCAGAGCTGGTCAGTAACTGAGGCAGGATTCGATTTCAGGGCTTCCTGAGCCCCACATCCAGCATTCTGTCTACTGCACACCCTCGCGACCTCCTACCTGCAGGGTCACCTCAGGAGGGAGGGACTTCTCCACGACGGCCCATCTTCCAGCAGGGACCAGCTGCCCATTCGACAGGGAAGCTTGACAGGGCAGAGGGTCATCCCAGGCCCCTTGGCACTTGCTTCCATGGTGGGCAGTGCTGGGAGTTGACCCAGAAGTCTGTGTGTGGCAGGATGCCTTCAGTGGCTACAGGTGAGAGGAAGGAGTCAGGACTGGGGGGCCCTGACAGTCATTGCTGGCTGTCTTTCTGTCCCTGAACTGGGGAGCAGAGAATACTGCGCAAGAAAGGAGCTAGGAGTCCTCCATCTGGTGATTCTCAGGCATTGCTTAGGCACCTACTGCATCCAAAGGAACTGGCCTGGGCATGGGGCATGGCAGGCCTTCCCTTGAGAAGCCCCAGTTCTGTTGAGGAAGCACACAAACAGGAAGGTGGAAGGGACCCGAGAAGCCCGGGAAGCAGTTCCAGACGAGGATTTGCCTGGTAGAGGCAATTCCTGGGGGCGGCAACAACTTCCACCAAAGTGAGCCAGACCCTGGTCCTCCAATCCTGGAGTTCCTGAGGCCTCTTGGGCACCAAGTAGGGGCTAAGGGATGAGGCAGCTGGCCCAGCATTAAGCAGCTGGATGGGACCAGGCGGAACTAGCATCTGGGACCTCTTGACTCCCGGGCAGGCCCACTAGTTAAAGACAAGGTCACTGGGGAGGGAGGGCACTAGCACAGGAGGGCATCAGGAAAGGTTCCTGGGGCAGGCCCTGCCAAAGGGACATCTGGAAGGAAGAGAGAGGTTCCATGGGGGGGGTGGCAGGAGGAGGGCCTCCCAGGCTGGGGGTTTGGCTCCCCTCCTCAGCACAGGACACTAAGGTAGTTGTGATCCAGGAAGGAAACTCAGCCCACTGAACACTGAAGAGCCTGGGCAGAAAGAGGGCAACAAGAGGGCCCGGTGATGGGCTGAGACAAGGAACCTGTGTGGGGCCAAGTCTGCCTCAGTTCCCCTGAAGACCAGGGGTCCTCAAATTACAGCCCGAGGACCAGATGCTGCAGCTGAGGACATTTATCCCCCTCCCCCAGGGCTATGAAGTTTCTTTATTTAAATGCCCACAAAACAAAGTTTTTGTTTTTACTATAGTCCGGCCCTGCAACAGTCTGAGGGACAGTGAACTGGCCCCTATTTAAAAAGTTTGAGGGACCCCTGCTTTAGAGTCTTCTTAGGTCTGGAGGAAGCAAGGGATTAGCCCTTCACTAGACACAAGGTGACCTGGCTTCTCCCAGGGCTTCCAGATTCTGCTAAAGGAGAAGGGCCAAGGGAGCAAAAGAGTCCTAGACTTGGGATCAGGAGATCTGGATTCAGATCCCAGCTCCATCATTTACTGGGTGATTTCCAGGGAGTCACTATTGCCTTGTCTGCAAAATGGTGGTGCTGCCTGGCATTCCCCGCTTCTCCAGCTGTTCTGAGGGTCACAAGGGATGGGAACTGGAGGCTCCATTACCTGCTCCTGTTCCCAACAGGTACACAAAGGAATTGGACAGCGAGGTGGCCCAGGGCAGGATAAAGGACTCTAAGATCCTTTGGGGAGGGGGCCGTCACCGGGGGCAGGAGGCAGGAGGATAGGCTTCTTGGGGGAGGTAGAAGGGTAGGAAGAAGGTCTCTGCAGGATTCTCCAGGGGGAATACATGAGGAGAGGGAATGAGGTGACAAAAAAAAGGAACAATATGAACTAGGAAATCCCCTATCACTTATGTCTTGTCCTTTATCATTTTGTGCTTGAAGTCAGGTTTGCTACAATATTAAGCCTCTAAAGAAGGGTGGTGGAGGATGCAGACAGGAGGACGATGAGCCGACCTGGGCCCTCCAGGGAATCAGAACACTCAGGAGGGCCCTGCTCCCCCCCCCCCCAGCTTTCTACAGGGATTCCCTGAGACCAGGAGGGGTCCTGTCAGAGCACTGGCTTCTGGATTCGGCTTCTGGGCTGCTGTGTTGTCTTTCCCAAGGAGCATGAGGTCTTTGGGCTGGGGGGATTCCCTTCCTTCCTTGCTGCTGGTGGCTCTGACTGGCTTCTCAGCCATGAGGAGGTTGCTCTTATTCTGGCTTCTCCCTTCCCATTGGCCATCCCTTCTGATCCCTTCCTGTAGCTGGGGCATCTCATCCCCCAGAACTCATTCTTCTGAGCCAGCAGCACAGGCAGTGTCCATGAGGAGTGACCATCCCGGGGCATGACAGGCTGGCAGCGGCCGTCCCTCCGCTTCTCTGCCATGGAGCTCCCTTGGCCTGGTCAGTGATGGTGCTTTGGCTAATGAGAGCAGCAGGGGATGGAAGAAGAAGGAGGGACAGTAGAGCTCAGTGTGAGTTACAGGGATTCTGGCTGTACTTTCTTCCATGAATATCGCTTGGATTCCACATCACCATTGCCAGGCAAAGGCAGTGTGGGAGAGGGAACGAACTCTGGGATCAGGACAGCGGGACCTGCCATCCAGACCCACTTCTGGGGCCATGGGCTGGTCATGGAAGGTCTGTGCTTGGAGCATCTGCCAAAGAGGGAGAGAGGGTTGGCCTTAGAGCCCAGAGGCTTGGGTTCAAATCCAGGTCTGCTACTTACTGTCTGTTAGATCAAAGACAAGTGACAATACAGGAACTCAGTTTGTTCTGTACCGATGAGGGCGCTGACCTGGATCAGAGTTCTAAGATTTCAGGAGCTCCATAAACATGGATGGGAAAAAATTGCATCTCGGTTTTCACTAACGTGATTTTCTTTCCAACCCTGAGTGTTTCATTTCGTGGATATAAAACCATGACTCTGAGAAGGGCCCACAGGCTTCCTCAGGCTGACTGCCCAAGGCCCCCAGGAGACACAGAAGGGGAGGAGCCAGGAGTCCTGAAGACCCTGAGGTCCCTGGGAGCTCACTGTAACCCTCTGACCTGTGATCCTAGGCCAGCAGGGATGTCTCAGAGGCAGATGGTCATGAAGGTTGGCCAGAGGATATGACATGGGTGGGAAGGAGTGCGATCGGGAGAGATGGCTCAAGGAGTGCAGGAGTCTGAACATCAGTTGAAGGACTCTGCTCCTGAGCTGGTAGGTAATAGTGAGTTCTTGAATATTCTTGAGGTGAGGCATGATAGGACCAGATCCAGGCATACTTCTGACTGTTTTCCTAATAATGTGATGGGTGGGTTGGAGAGACACAAACAACGTAGAGACCTGGGGCGATGCAGGGGTGATGGAATCCTAATTTTTCCCCAGAAAAGGAGCTGAGGATCCTTTAGTGCCATCCTCCCACTTTGCAGAGGAAGAGACTGAGAGGCTAGAAAAAGTAAGGGACTTGGCTAAGATCACATAGGGAAGAAGGAGTTGAATCCAGGACTCTGTGACTCCAAACCTGGGCTATTTCCACCATGACCCATAGTGGGTAGTGAGCAATGTCTTGTCTCCAAATGGCCCAGGTCCTGCTCCTCTCTCCTATGATCCTTCATCCATAGCTCTTGTCAGACCTGCTCAGAGCACTGAGCAGAAAGCATTTCTTCCAAGTCTTATTGTTCCCCCTCAGCCCCAAGCCCAACCCCCTATACTAGGACCTGCCTCTCTATAAACATGGAACAGCTCACCTCTGTGCAACACCTTATACTTTACAAGGAGCTTTTGCATAGATGCTCTTATTTGACCCCCAAATACTGTGAGGTGAGCACTATAATCCTATTTTACAGGTGAGGGGATTGAGGCACAAAGGCCTTAAATGACTTGCTAATGAGTCACAAAGTTGATAACTTGGACATGGTTTTAGCTCTAAGTCCAAAACTAGTGACTCTGCATAAGATCCTTAGGGGATGCCAAGGCACCTTCCTGAACAGTCTGCTGTGGCCTTCTTTCCCAGGAGTGTTCTCACTGCCCAGCTTGTCCTCACCACACCTCAGGTGGCCGACCTCGGCCCTGTCAGATGCTTGGCCAATCCCCTTGTTCTTACTGGATACAAGGAAGAAGCTTTGTATGAAAGGAAGTATGTTCTCTCCCTCTAATCTTCTTAAAAAGGCCCATCAGAGGGAGTGTAAATTCCACCAAAATGGAGCAGAAAGGTCTGAAAACTCTAATATTTCTAACTTAGTTCTCTTGGGAAATTAATCCTTAGAGAGCTGAGGGAGGATGACCTAAGAGCGAGTCCCATGAACCCACTGAAGTTGGCCCAGAACTTATTCTGGCACACACAGCTTTCTTAGTGGTAAGGCTGAAAGTACAGAGAACCCAGGATATGGAAAGGTTCCTATCTGGGCCCTCCTTGGGCCATGAAGGCTCAGGAAAGTCCGGCCCCCTTACCTCAGCCTCCTGGCATAACAACATCCCTAAGCTGGAGAGGGTCTTGAAGATCACCTTTAACATTCTCAGATTTAGGACAGGAAACTGCTACAGGAAGGGGAGAGGCCAAAGGAGGAAAAAAATGAATGTTCTGTAAATTCTGTGTCTGATCTGGTCCTGGGGACAAATTGCAGTCCTAGGCACAAGGGATGTGAGGATTGAATAAAAACTCTTGGACATGGGACTCCTGACTCCCAGCCCAGGATTCTATCTTTTGCAAGCTGTTGCTTACTAATCTATTTCCAATATCTTCCTTTTGCTTTGTTTTACTTTGGAGTTGAGGTAGCATCTCTCTCTCTCTGAGCACCAGGCCCCATGACCCTGTCTCTGGCCTGTGCTCTCTGACCTTCACCAATATCCCCATCAAGGTGTGGAGGTGATCCTGGATTCTTGAAGACCAGGACAACAGAGGATAATTTTTCCAGATCCTGCCAAGCTAGAAAGGCCTCAAGGACACCCTGGACAATGGACATGGGGATGTGTCACTCCCCAACCAGTCATTCTCAACCCACAAACATTCTGCCCTGGGAGCTTGGGCTCCAAGTGAATGTCTTTTTTAGTCACAGTCGTTCAGGAATGAACTTTCTCCTAAGGAGTGGAGAACCTGATCCACTTCAGAGATAGCAGGGTCCATGCCAGTGCAATCCAGGTTCTTTGGCCAATGTTCCAGAGCTTCTGACCTTTCTGAAGTCTTAGGGACACTACTTCCAGACCTGATACTTGGTTGGAAGAAAGCACCAAAGAAAATTGCCCCAAATAGTCATTGTCTGTCTATTTTCTGCTCAGGGCCACTATCCAAACCTCTCCTCAGCAGCACCAACATGGCCCCAGTGGAAAACAAGGACAGTGTCTCCCTGACATGCCACTCTGAAGGTCAAGATGTCACATACCAATGGTTCATAAACCAAAGCTCTCCAGCTGGTGACAGGATAGTGCTGTCCCCAGATAGCAAGACACTCACCATAATCAATGTCACAAGGGAAGACCAAGGACCCTATAAATGTCAAATCCGGAACCCAGTTAGTTTCAATGAGAGTGAATTCACACTGAATATTACCTGTGAGTAAATTCTCTTTCTGCATGGTGCATGTTCATAACCTGGTGGTGTGTTCCCAGAGGTCAAGCCCATCCAGTCAACTGATCTTGAGTGCTAAAGATCAAATCCTTGGGCTGCCCATTGCTCTTTGTTTTAGGGAGCCAAGACTGGCCACATCATGTCTTTCCATCTGTGATGGAGTAGGGCCGGCCATGGTGCTGAACAAGAGAAGGCCTTAAGACCTTCCAAGTTCAGGGACCTCAGGTCCAAACCTGAGTGGATGAGGAGCTGTGAATTTCCCAGCTCAGATGAGAGTTAGGGAGATATAATGGTCCCTGGTGATGGGTTACAGAATAGGAAAATCCCTCCCTTCTGCCTTTATTTCAATATGGAATCATTCTCTTTGCTCCAGATGGCCCAGACACCCCCATGATTTTCCCCACAGCCCTGAATTATCCTATAGGGGCAACTATTGAGTTGAATTGCTCTGCTGAGTCTAACCCACCTGCCCAATTCACTTGGCTTAGCAATGGAATTCAGATGACATCCACATCCAAGCTCTCTATTGCTAATGTGTCTGTGAATCACACTGCAACCTATACCTGTAATGCATCTAACTCTGTCACTGGCTTGTCTAGCAGCAAAGACATCAATGTCACATTCTCTGGTGAGTAGCTGCAGGCCCTCGGCTTTGTGTCTGCCTTTTCTTGGCCTTCTCTAGCATGGACAGAGCAGAGAGAAGTGACGTTCTGCCCTCAAGGTACTATGTGTTGTGGTGGAAGGGGCTCTGAGCTCAGATTCAGGAAACTGGAGCTAGAATCTTGACTCTGCTTTCCATCCCCTGTGCACCCTCAGGTGTCCCTCTTGCTTTCTGAGATTCAGATTCTGCATCTGAACAATTGGACAATCTTTCACTTCCCATATCACAGAATTCTGTGTGGAGAAAATTCTTTTTACATTTTAGGTTCAAAAAGATGTGAGCTGTTGCTGTCGGTGGTGGTGATGATGAGGCTGTTGTTCTGTCCCATTTTTCTTCCATTTCTAGAGCCACAGCTTCATTGACAGCCCTTGGACCTGTAGTCTTGCCTTCAATCTATTTCACTCGATGCGATGAGGTCAAATAATGGATTAGAATGTAAGCTTTGAGAATGTGGTGGGACTGACTCTGATCCCCATTTGAAGGGAAATGCAGATGGTGAAGAGGAAAATTAATATTATCTCTATTGATACAGAAAAAGTCACCTCTGCATCCATATGGTTCTTCTGTGACATGAAATAGCACACAGGTGCATGCCTAATGGCAGACTGGGCTCTGGTCCAGGTAAAGGTAGAATTAACTCTGCATCAGGTGGCCGACTCTGGCATGTCATCCTTGCCTCAGTTCCCTTGTCTGTTAGCTCCTTAGCACTCCATGCAATCTCTGTGGACAGTGGCTTCTGGCAGGATACTGTGTCTCAATCATGTGTACAAGATGGCAGACCTTTGCATTACTAGTCACACTGATGGGCAGTAGGATCTAGAAAGATCATCTGTGTCTTCAGAGTTTCTTTTTCCTTTTCAATCCAGTTAACAACTCACAAAATTCATAGAGTTTGTTGGTTATAAAACCACAATTTCTGTCCCAGACACTGGGGGAGGGGATGCAATGAAAAGCAGGAGAGAGAGGTAAAACAGTGGGCTAGAAACATGAGCTTGAGCAAGTCAGACTGCAGAAGTGTACAGCATAGAGGGAGGATGACATTTTCTTGGCCTAAATCTGAACATAAAGATCACTATGGTCCACATATTAATCTGATTTTTAAATGGAATATTATCTTTGTGTTCTTATATTTTTATTAGTCTTGTTACATTATAATCTGGTTCAGACTGCACTCGAGTATTGGAGTTGTATATTAAATTCCTGTGGCCTAAATTACCTTTTTCTTAATTTAGTTTTTTTCAATTAATCAAAATCCAATTTCTCTGCCTTCTCCTTCTTGCCCACACCACTAAAGAAAAAGAAAATTCTTGTGACAAATATGGATAAACAAGCAAAACTAATTCCTATATTGGCTATACCAAAAAAAAATCCCTACCAGTACATATCCTGAGTTTACCATCTTTGTGTAATTTTGGGAATCCTGATAGGTCAGTACTTTGATTAGAATCTAAAGACTTTCCAAGAACTTTGCCACTGCAGCATTATAATGATTGCATGAACTATCCTTTGCTTCTACTCACTCAATTCTGCATCAGTTCATACAAATCTTCTGAGTTTTCTCTTCTTGATCTTGTCCTAGTAGATGTTCTTATCAATGACTTGGGTCAAATGAAATTATATATAAGGAGCTATGTAAATGGTAATTCTTATTCTAATAATCATTCAACTGAAAGCATAATTTTGAAAATTAAGAAAGAAAAGATAGAAGAAAAAAGCTAAGAGGATAGTAACTATATGCAGGGTAAATTAGGATCCAGAAGCATCTCAGCACGGTGGCTCTGCGAATGAAACGGGATCAGATGAAAATTATTAGAATCAGGCACATCCTGGGCTTGAGTCCAAAAAGACCAAAGCATAGGTAAGCATGGGTCCAGATGGGGAATTACTGCTCACCAAATCATAGGAAAATCAGTTAAACTAAGTAAGGATGGTTGACTCAGAGAAGGGAATATTGAAGTCAGATACCCTACCTGATTTTTGAATACAATATTAGGTTGCCTAAAAAGAGAACACGCTCCCATGGATCATTACAGAAACTCAGAATCCAATGGTTTTCTGAAGAAGACCAGTGAAGTATGAGTGGATTGTAAGTTTAATACTTGAGTCTATGGGATGATGAGGCAACCAAACACTGAAGCGTTTACAGTATTTTCACTTCAAAGAATAAGGAAAAACAGTCCTTCTGGACTATCCAATGGAACGTGGAGTACTGTATTTGGGTCTAGATTTCACAGTTTCCAAAGGATATTGATACACTGGAGAGCATCCACAAAAAGACAACCAGGTTGTGGAAAGTTCTGGAGCCATACAAGGTACTGTCCACCTGAGGGAACCCAGCCCCTGGGACCTCCAATTTTCTTATCAAGGAAATAAGAGAATGTATTAGATGTGGGGAAGGTCCTTCTAAATAGACATCCAGGATCCTCTGATGTTTGCAACCCAGAACATTCAGGAGCCTGGTCTGAGAAATGCACATAAGCAACTCTGAGCAACAAGGGAATAAGCTCAGGTTCTGGAATAGGGAGCAGGAATGTTTCTCCTTTTGTTCCAAAGAGCCCCAGGACAGTCAGGTGGTGGATTTCAGGGATCCCTTCTCACTAGGATGCTTTTAAATCCAGAAAATAAAAGCCATAGGACATCAAAGGAAACTGTCCTACTTTCATAGTTATCAAAACATTTTTTAAAGATCCCACATTAAGAATTCCTGGAATAGAATGAGATAATTGATGAAAGGAAGGAAGAAACCTCAGTGCACAAGGAAGGCCCTGGGCCTGGATTAAGAAAGAACTAGGGTTCAAATGTGGTCTTAATAATAATAGCCCCTACCTCCCAAGGTTCTTGAGAGGATGAAATTAGATAATACAGCATTTCACAGAGTGCTGGCCAATAACAATAATCATAATAATGAGAATAATAACATTTATATAGCACATACCACATGCCAGGCATGTAGGAAGCACTTCATCGATGCTGTTCCCTCCTCCCATTTCCAACTTAGTCATTAGATTATGCATGTCCCAAAACCAGTCTCAGGGAGGGGATAACTCAGGACCCAGCTCTACCTCCCCTGGGCTTCCTCCTCACCTTCCTTACTAGCATAACCACTGAACCAGGGGGCATCTCCTTACCCATGGACCATCCCTGTATGTCTATAATGCAAATGCTTGGGCTTTGGGTGGTTTTTTGTCAGGAAAACACGTCCTGGTGAAGCCACAAGTCAATCACTCACACAGCTCTCTTTTTCTCTCTATAGAAAGAACAACCAAACCTAACCTCACGGTCAATAAAACCAATGTCATAGAGAATAACACTTTGGTCTTCAGATGCAGCACAGAACAGGCAGGAGTGGACATTCTGTGGTTCTTCCGTAACAAGTCCCTGATTCTCAATGAGAGGATGAAGCTGTCCATGAATAACCAGACCCTCACCATCCTGTCTGTGAAGAAGGAAGACGTTGGGTTCTATGAATGTGAAATCCAGAATCCAATCAGTTCCAACAGAAGTGACCCCATTACCCTGACTGTGAACTGTGAGTGACTCTGAGTATCCTCCCTCTCCAGTCCTTTCCCCAGCAGTGATTCACATCTCTTCTCTTCTCTTCTCTTCTTTACACAGATGGACCAGACTACATCATGTTTGTTCCAAACTCTGAGAAAGGAGAGATTGAGGTCAAACTCAAAGGCTCACTGACGTTAGAGTGCCATGTTGAGTCTTACCCACCTGCCCAGTATAGATGGCAAGTCAATGGTACCGTGAACTCTGCCTTCTCTAATAATACCTATGTCATCAAAAATGCAACTTGGGAAGATTCAGGAAAGTATACATGTCAGGCAAAGAACAATGTGACCAACTTGTCACACTCTAAGAGTATCACAGTTAAGGTGGTTGGTAAGTGTTCTCTCTCTTCCCTCAGAGACAAAAGTTTTGAGGGCTGGTCAAAGATGGGGGCCAGGAATAGGTTCTCAGGCTTAGTAAGGAAGGCAAGTTTTCCTTCCTTTCCTTCCTTAACAAGGCAGGTTTTCACAATGAATTGGCAAAAGATACATTAAAAAAAGAACCTGATTCCAGGGAATGTGGTCAGCCTAGGAAGGTGTGTCAGTTCATTTATAGCAATTTTGGCATTGATAAAAATGGAGACCAATCTCCAAATTGTAATATATAATACAGGTTCATTCATCATTTGATCCACATTTAGCTACAAACTTTCTACAGAGCACTGTGCTAGGCCCAGGGGGAAATATAAAACAGTTATCTAAGACTTCATTACCAATTTCAGGAACCTTAAAATCTACTAGAAGGACCAGACCCTAAAGACAGGTAATTGATAGACAATATTACATGATATGCATACTTAGACCATGGCTACAAACTAAAGTGTTGTAGGAGAGCTCAGAAGGGAAAGACCATTCCAGCTGGGGAACTGGTCAAAAATCAAGTCAGGTTTCATAAAAGACCTATCACTTGATTTGTGTTTTAAAGAGTGTGGAGGAGTTCAACAAATCAAAGGGGAAAATATTCTATTTCCATGGAGATTTATCTTGAGTCAAGGTTCATAGGTGAGACTGTACACTATGTGTCTGATTGGTGAATGTGGAACAATGCAACCTGAGCAGATAATACATGGCCAGAATTAAAGAGTTCTGCTGCCTTTTTGTGAAAAGTCTTGAATGCTAGACTAAGACCACCAAAGGTGAACTAGTACTTAATAGGGAGTTCCTGAAGCCTAATTAACAGAGAAGAACAGGTGGTCAAACATATCTGGTTGGTATGTCATTCATCAGCACTGGATAGATTAGTAAAACTGATTCATAGGTGAGAGTTTTGGTTTGTTTTTTTTTTAACGTGACCATTGTCACATCTCGAGTTCATTTATGACTTTGTGCAAATAATCTGAATGTAAAAATCTGAGGAATCTAAAGTTCCTTTTTCAGCCCCTCAGTTCTAGGCAACAACTCCCAGTTAATGAAAAATAGATGAAAATACAGGAAATAAAGCTGTTAGTGAGCAGGAGTCATTATACAAATGCTTTTATAAAATACTTTGTCATTAAGAAATCAGACAATTGGGACTCCCAACCAAGATGGCAGAGAGGAGGCACACAGCTGTGTAAGCTCCACAGTTTCTCTCAGAATTCATTTCATGACAAGCCTCTGAATTAATGCTTGACTGAAAAAAAACCCACAATAATTACCACAAGAAGATATCCTTGAAGTTCTTCAGGAAAGGTCTGTTTCTGCTTGAGGGTCGGGATGGTTTTAGATCGGGGGCAGGCTGAGGGCAGGCAGCAGGAACAAGAGCACAGCAGGCAGCTCACAGCCTAGTAGATCAGAGTGGGGTGGAGTGTGATCTCAACCGTCTCTGTGGGGAGAGTTTTGCTACAGGATTGAATGCTTTGCCCTGGCAGCAAGCCGGCAGACAAGCAGAGAAGGTAAAAACACAGGGGGTGAAGAATACAACCCCGAATAACTGGAATCTCTCTGGGACCTGGCCACCCCTCCTCCACAGTGTCTCAGCATGCTCTCGGAGTCTCAGATCACAGGCGCAGCGCAGCCATCGCTGTCCTGTTTGGGCCTCACTGCTGTTCCCTGCAATCTGTAGAGGAATTCGGTAACACCACCCAGCCCAAAAAAGAAAGCAGATTCCTTTTGGGGGGGGGTTGTCTTTTTGTCTCTGCTAGTTTGTCTTTGATTCTTCTCTGACAAAATGTGCAAAAAATTTAAGTGGACCTTAACCATTGACAGCTTCTATACAGATAGAGAGCAGACTCTGAACTCTGAGGAGACTAAAAACAGACTGTCTCCAGGTGAATCCCCAAAGAAGGAGATCATCTGTTCCTCAGCACAGATGAATCTCATAGAAGAAATTAAAAAGGCTCTCACAAAAGAGCTAGAAGAAAAATGGGGAAAGGAAAGGGAACCTTGTCAAGAGAGTCTGGAGAAGTCATCCCATTCATTTAAAGACAGAGTGGATAAAGAAATCAAATCCTTGAAAAATAGGATTAGTGAACTGGAAGCAGAAAATAGCTCTCTAAAAAATAAAATTGATGACATAGAAAAAAATTCCATAGAACAAAACAACTCCCTTAAAAACTCAATTGGACAATTAGAAAGAGATATAAAAAAAGTGAGTGAAGAAAATACTTTATTGATAATCAAAATCGAACAAATGGAATTGCATGACTTGAGGAAACAACAAGAATCAGTCAAGCAAAACCAAAAAATCAAACAATGGAAAAAATGTGAAATATCCTCTTGGGAAAACAACAGACCTGGAAAATAGATCCAGGGGAGACAATCTAAGAATATTGGACTCCCAGAAAAGTATGATAAAAAAGAGCCTCAACACTATTTTCCAGGAAATTATCAAAGAGAACTGCCCAGAAGTCATAGAAACAGAGGGCAAAATAGACATTGAAAGAATTCATTGATCACCTACTGAAAGGAATTCTAAAAATCAAAACACGAAGAAATATAGTGGCCAAATGACAGAACCTACAGACAAAGGAAAAAATACTGCAAGTGGCTAGAAAAACCAATTCAAATATAGAGGAGCCACAATAAGGATTACCCAGGATCTAGCAGCATCCACATTAAAAGATCAAAGGGCCTGGAATATGATATTCCATGAGGCTAAGGAACTCCATATGCAACCAAAAATAACTTACCCAGTCAGAATGAGCATCTTTTTTCCAGGGAAGAAGATGGTCATTCAACAAAATAAGTGAATTTCACCTATTTTTGATGAAAAAAACAGAACTTAACAAAAAGTTTGATCTACAAATATAGAACTCAAGAGAAACCTAAAAAGGTAAAAAGAAATCTTGGGAACTGCATTCTTCTATAAAGATGTATAAAGAATACATGTATACCTTGTTCTAGAAATTAGAGGTAGAAAGGACATTGTACCAGAAAAAGGGTAAAGTGGGGGTACTACATCTCACAAAGAGGCAAAGGAAACTTATTATATCTAAGAGAAAGAATGGAGGGGGATGAATATAGTGGGTATCTTACTGCCATCAGAATTGGCTTTAAGAGAAAAATTTTAGACATATTCAATTTATGGTGAAACTTCTCCCCCCTCATTGAAAAGCAGGAAGGGAAAAGTGAAAAGGGAGGGAACAAGCTAAGCAGAAGGGAATACAGAAACTGTGAGGAAAAGGAGTAAGATGGGGGAAGAACTCTAAGGCGAGGGAAGGGCTACTAAAAAGGGAGGGCTGGGAGAAGCAAGTGGTGCTCACAAGTTTAATACTGGGGAGGGGGATGAGGAGGAAAGAATGGAGAAAAGTATAAACAGGGGTTAACAAGATGGCAAGTAATACAGAAATTAAACCACATTTAACCATTAATGTGGATGGGATAAACTCCCCCATAAAGAGGAAGCAGTTAGCAGAATGGATTAAAAGCCAGAATCCTACAATATGTTGTTTACAATAAACACATCTGAAGCAGGGAGATACATACAGGGTAAAGGTAAAAGGCTGGTGCAGAATCTACTATGCTTTAGGTGAAGTCAAAAAAGCAGGGGTAGTCATCCTGATCTCAGATCAAGCAAAAGCAAAAATTGACCTAATTAAAAGAGATTAGGAAGGGCACTATATCTTGCTAAAGGGTAGCATAGATAATGAAGCAATATCAATATTAAACATGTATGTACCAAGTGGTGTACCATCTAAATTTTTAAAAGATAAATTAAGAGAGATGCAAGAAGAAATAAACCACAAAACTGTAATAGTGGGAGATCTCAACCTTGCACTCTCAGAATTAGATAAATCAAACCACAAAATAAATAAGAAGTCAAAGAGGTAAATAGAATACTAGAAAAGTTAGATATGATAGATCTCTGGAGAAAATCTAATGGAGACAGAAAGGAGTACACTTTCTTTTCAGCAGTTCATGGAACTTATACAAAAATTGACCATATATTAGGACATAAAAACTTCAAACTCAAATGCCGTAAGGCAGAAATAGTAAATGCATCTTTTCAGATCCACGATGCAATGAAAATTACATTCAACAAAAAGCCAGGGGAAAGAAGACCAAAAAATAATTGGAAACTAAATAATCTCATACTAAAGAATGATTGGGTGAAACAGAAAATCATAGACATAATTAATAATTTCATCCAAGAAAATGACAATAATGAGACATACCAAAAGGTGTGGGATGCACATTTTGTAATGTAATAAGGGCAATAAGGGGAAATTTCATATCTCTAGATATGCATAAAATAGAGAAAGAGAAGGTCAATGAATTGGGCTTGCAACTAAAAATGCTAGAAAAGGAACAAATTAAAAACCCCCAGTCAAACACTAAACTTGAAATTCTAAAAATAAAAGGAGAGATTAATAAAATTGAAAGTAAAAAAAAACTCTTGAATTAATTAATAAAACTAAGAGTTGGTTCTATGAAAAAACCAACAAAATAGACAAACCCTTAGAAAATTGGATTCAAAAAAGGAAAGAGGAAAATCAAGTTGTTAGTCTTAAAAATGAAAAGGGAGAACTCGCCACTAACCAAGAGAAAATTAGAGCAATAATTAGGAGTTACTTTGCCCAATTTTATGCCAATAAATTCGACAACTTAAATGAAATGGAAGAATACCTTCAAAAATATAGCTTGCTCAGATTAACAGAGGAATAAGTAAATATCCTCAACAGTCCCATCTTAGAAAAAGAAATAGAAAAAGCTATTAACCAACTCCCTAAGAAAAAATCCCCAGGACCAGATGGATTTACATGTGAATTCTACCAAACATTTAGAGAACAATTAACTCCAATGCTATATAAACTATTTGAAAAAATAGGAATTGAAGGAGTCCTACCAAACTCCTTTTACGACAAAGACATGGTACTGATACCTAAACCATGTAGGCTGAAAACAGAAAAAGAAAGTTATAGACCAATCTCCCTAATGGATATTGATGCTAAAATCTTAAATAAAATATTAGCAAAAAGATTAAAGAAAATCATCCCCAGGATAATACATTATGACCAAGTAGGATTTATACCAGTAATGCAGGGTTGGTTCAATATCATGAAAACTATTAGCATATCAATATATCAATCACCAACTAACAAAAACCATATGATCATCTCAATAGATGCAGAAAAAGCATTTGATAAAATCCAAATCCATTCCTAATAAAAACACTTGTGAGTATAGGAATAAGTGGACTTTTCCTTAAAATAGTCAGGAGCATATATTTAAAACCATCAGTAAGTATCATATGCAATGGGGAAAAACTGGAACCTTTCCCAGTAAGATCTGGAGTGAAGCAAGGTTGCCCACTATAACCACTGTTATTCAATATTGTATTAGAAATGATAGCCTCAGCAATAAGAGTCGAGAAAGAGATTAAAGGAATTAGAGTAGGCAATGAGAAAACCAAAGTATCACTCTTTGCAGATGATATGATGGTATACTTAGAGAACCCCAGAGATTCTGCTAAAAAGCTATTAGAAATAATTCATAACTTTAGCAAAGTTGCAGGATACAAAATAAATCACCATAAATCCTCAGGATTTTTATACATCATCAACAAAATCCATACAAAGAGAAATTCCACTCAAAATAACTGTTGACAGCATACCAAATCTATCTACCAAAGGAAAGTCAGGAATTATATGAGCAAAATTACAAAAAACTTTCCATACAAATAAAATCAGACTTAAATAATTGGAAAAATATTAAGTGCTCTTGGATAGGCCAAGCGAATATAATAAAGATGACAATGCTCCCTAAACTCATCTATGTATTTAGAGCTATACAATTAGATTTCCAAGAAAATATTTTAATGATCTAGAAAAATAACAACAAAATTTATATGGAAGAACAAAAGATCGAGAATCTCAAGGGAATTGATGAAAAAAAAAATCAAATGAAGGAGGCCTATCTTTACCTGACCTAAAACCATATTATAAAGCAGCAGTCACCAAAACCATTTGGTATTGGCTAAGAAATAGATTAGTTGATCAGTGGAATAGGTTAGATTCACAAGACAAAATAGTCAACTATAGCAATCTAGTGTTTGACAAAGATCCTAACTGTTGGGATAAGAATTCATTATTTGACAAAAAGTACTGGGATAACTGGAAATTAGTATGGCAGAAACTAAGCATGGACCCACACTTAACACCTTATACCAAGATAAGATAAAAATGGGTCCATGATTTAGGTATAAAGAATGAGATTATAAATAAATTAGAGGAACATAGGATAGTCTATCTCTCAGACTTGTGGAGGAGGAAGAAATTAGTGACCAAAGATGAACTAGAGACCATTACTGATCACAAAATAAAAAATTTTGATTACATCAAATTAAAAAGCCTTTGTACAAACAAAACTAATGCAAACAAGATTAGAAAGAAAGCAACAAACTTGGAAAACATCTTCACACTTAAAGGTTCTGATAAAGGCCTCATTTGCAAAATATATAGAGAATTGACTCTCATTTATAAGAAATCAAGCCATTCTCCAATTGATAAATGGTCAAAGGATATGAACAGACAATTTTCAGATGATGAAATTGAAACTATTGCCACTCATATGAAAGTGTTCCAAATCATTATTGATCAGAGAAATGCAAATGAAGACAAGTCTGAGATACCACTACACACCTGTCAGATTGGCTAAGATGACAGGAAAAAATAATGATGGATGTTGGAGGGGATGCGAGAAAACTGGGGCACTGATGCATTGTTGGTGGAGCTGTGAACGAATCCAACCATTCTGGAGAGCAGTCTGGAATTATGCCCAAACCTTATCAAACTGAGCATAAACTTTGATCCAGCAGTGCTACTACTGGGCTTATACTGCAAAGAGATACTAAAGAAGGGAAAGGGACCGGTATGTGCCAAAATGTTTGTGGCAGCCCTATTTGTAGTGGCTAGAAACTGGAAAAATGAATGGATGCCCATCAATTGGAGAATGTTTGGGTAAACTGTGGTATATGAATGTTATGGAATATTATTGTTCTGTAAGAAATGACCAGCAGGATGAATACAGAGAGGCTTGGAGAGACTTACATGAACTGATGCTAAGTGAAATGAGCAGAACCAGAAGATCATTATATACTTCAACAATGATAGTGTATGAGGATGTATTCTAATGGAAGTGGATTTCTTTGACAAAGAGAAGATCTAACTCAATTCCAACTGATCAATGACGGACAGAAGCAGCTACACCCAAAGAAAGAACACTGGGAAATGAATGCAAACTGTTTGCATTTTTTATTTTTCTTCCCAGGTCATTTCTAACTTCTGAATCCAGTTCTCCCTGTGTAACAAGAGAAATGTTCAGTTCTGCACACATATATTGTATCTAGGATATACTGCAACATATTTAACATATAGAGGACTGCTTGCCATCTGGGGGAGGGGGTTAGGGAGGGAGGGGAGAAATCGGAACAGAAGTGAGTGCAAGGGATAATGTTGTAAAAAATTACCCTGGCACGGGTTCTGTCAATAAAAAGTTATTTTAAAAAAAGAAAAGAAAGAAAAGAAGAAATAGGAAACAAAAAAGGAAAAAGAAATCAGAACAATGGAGCAAAATTCTAAATTTAAATCAGATTATTCATTCACAAAACACAAAAAGTAAGCAGGAATGATAGATTAGAAAGTAAAAGCCAAATAATGCATTATAAATAAGTAATAAAATTGACCTATAGAAGATTCATGGAAATAAAAAAAACTTTCAGCAAAAAATATCCTGCTTCAGCTGAAATCAAGCCCCAACCTAAACATTATCTGAGGCAAGTTAGCCACAAAAATGAACATGCATTTTATAAAAGTAAAAGTTGGGAAGCTGTATTATGGATTAAGGTATTATCAACAACAAGTTACTGCACCAAAAGAAGCCACACTGAATATACATCAAAAGGCACAAAATCCAAAAATGCAAAGGAAGAGGTAAGCAAATTTTGAAGAATGAATGAAAATAAAATCATAAGGAATTTTTTAAAGGCTAGTCAAATATGATCTATTCAAACTTCACCCTCCTATTGTACAAACAAAAGGAAAGAAAAGAGAAGATGGATAAGGATTTAAGTAGAAATTTATAAATGGATTTGTTGTAATTATTAGATAGGAAGAGAAAAGAGCATGCATATTTCTCAGCTGTATATGACATTTTGAAAAAACTGATCATGCATCTAAGCATAAAAATTACCAAAGAAATGTTAAAAAGAAAAGCATTAAACGTATCTTATCCTGATTGCAATGCAGCAAAACTTATGATCACTAAAGGGACTTTGAAGAAAAGATTGAAAATAATACACTAAATGGTTTAATTCTAAAGAACTGGTGAATGAAGAACTGTTTTGTTATTCTCCTCTTGTCTAGAGTAAGTAACTTTATTTGCATGAGCAAATTTTAACCATCCAGTAGCACATAGTAATCATTATTATGGGCCAGAACTTGAAACAAAGTGCTAAATCACTGTAATTGATAGAGACAATGCTTCACACCTTTAAGAGAGTTCACAGCTTTCACACCTTTAGAGTTCACACCTTTAAGAGAGCATATAAGGAGGAGTCCACCAAAGAACAAGCCCACTAGAATTCCGGGTGATTCACAAGTCAGGATTCAGTCAGGAGATTCACAAGTCAGAAGGACAAGACCACTAAAGGACAAGCCCACTAGAGGAGGAGCCCACTCTTGGAGACAAGACAGATTCATTCCAACTTTGACCTTTGTGCTGGCTGGAGATATATAGGAGAAGAGAGGCTGAAATTGGCAGAGGCAAAGAACAAGTGGCAAGAGCTCTCAGAACCAAGGAGAAAGATAGGCCTCTAAGAAAGCTAACTGGGCTATTTGGAAGGAGACAATAAAGGATCTGAACTTTTAACAGTTGGCTGCATTTGATTTGAGGTGATTGTTAGTTTGAAGTGAACCCTAGGCTGCCTCCAGAAGCCCCCCAAGAAACGTGCTCACAGAGAACACTATATTTTAGAGTAGAGAACATTACATATTGGTGCCCAAACACCGTGTCTGGTGACAGACACACTCCTGATTCCAGTGGAAAAGCCTCCAATCCTGATTTCAGTGGAAAAGCCTCTGATCCTGACTCAGTGGAAAAATCTCCTCGATCTAGAAATTAGGGGGAGGACAACAAGGAACCTTTGTTAAAGGGCTAAAGTAATATTTCACCTGAAATCAGACGGATGTTTAGAAAACAGCCTTCTGTTTCTCTTCAAGGAAAATGTGTAGAGAGCATTGTCAAGATTATGGAAAGCCAAGGTTTGATTATAATTTGGGAGCAGATCAATGAAATTTTAGAAACTGTACAGTACATATCTCCTTGGTTCTCTATGGAAAAAGAATTAGATTTAGACAGGTGGAAATTAGTAGGAGAACAACTTTATCAATTCTATAATAAAAATGGACATGACAATTTCCAAAGACACACTTAATGGATGGAAAAAGAAGAAGGAGTAGGAAGGGGAGGTGCCAACTAAACTAGGTGAAAAGGATGAAGAATCAGATAAGAATTCACAGCAGGAGAAATTAGAGCATTCCCAATCCCCTGACCTACTTCCCTCAATTAACCCTTCATGGGCGGAAGGAGAAGGAGGAAGTGGAGAGGCAGTAACACAATCAGCACCTCCTATGAAGCAGCCTATGACAAAATTAGAAAAGGCATTGGTTAAGGCAAGAAATGAAGGACAGGATGTATATGATTTTATAAATGCATATCCTGTGATTGAAGAAATTGACTCTGCAGGTCAAAAAAGGAGAAGATACACTCCTTTTGATCTGAAAAAATTAAGGATTGGAAAAAAGGTTGCACTCTTTATGGGGCTACATCATCTTATATTAAGATGTTAATATATAGTTTGCCTTATGAAATCTTAACCCCGAGTGATTGGAAATCCATAGCAAGGCCATGTTTAAAACATGGACAAAACTTGTTGTGGCTTTCAGAGTATCATGAATTATGTAGGATTCAAACCAGATGCAATAGGCAAACATGAGTTAATATACAAGTCACTTTTGACCAAATAGCAGGTGAAGATCAGTATGGAGAGAATTTAGACCAGATTAATTATCCCATAACAGGGTATGAGCAAATTTCTAAGGCTGCAATAAAAGCTTGGTATTCCCACCCTGGACAGAAAAATGGAGGTAAAACCTTCACAAAAATAGAGCAAGGTCCCAATGAACTTTTTGTGGCTTTTGTGGGACATTTGCAAATATCTGTCACAAGAACCATTAGAGAAAATGCAGCTACAGAAATAATGACCAAACATCTGGCTAAGGAAAATGCTAATGAGGTTTGCAAAAGAATTATATGGGGACTACACAAAGATGCTCCTTTAGAAAAGGTCATAAGACTCTGTGCCACAGTGGGCACAAATGCTTATTATATCCAAACTATGATGAACATGGGAAGACAGGGTCCCTCTTGGCAAGGGACTTCTGGAGAAACTTGTCAATGTTTTCAATGTGGAAAACTAGGACATCTGAGAACCCAATGCAAATACAAAGATAGAGTGAGAGGACAGGGTGAGAGAATAAAACCCAAATCCCATGTCCAAAATGCAACTGAGGCTTCCACTGGGCCTCAGAATGTAGATTGACCCAGGGAAATGAGAGGCAGGGCCCAGCCCCAAGATATCATACAAAAGACAGGTGAGGTATGATGGCAGTTGAGTTTATTTTTTTTATTTATTTTTTTATTAAATAACTTTTTATTGACAGAACCCATGCCAGGGTAATTTTTTACAACATTATTCCTTGCACTCACTTCTGTTCGATTTTTCCCCTCCCTCCCTCCACCCTCTCCCCAAGATGGCAAGCAGTCCTATACATGTTAAATAGATTACAGTAGATCTTGGATACAATATATGTGTGCAGAACCGAACAGTTCGCTTGTTGCTCAGGGAGAATTGGGTTTAGAAGGTATAAATAACCTGGGAAGAAGAACAAAAATGAAAGCAGTTTACATTCATTTCCTAGTGTTCTTTCTTTGGGTGTAGCTGCTTCTGTCCATCCTTGATCAATTGAAACTAAGTTAGATCTAGTCTTTGTTGAAGAAATCCACTTCTTTCAGAATACATCCTCATACAGTATTGTTGTTGAGGTATATAATGATTTCCTGGTTCTACTCATTTAGCTCATCATCAGTTCATGTAAGTCTCGCCAATCCTCTCTGTATTCGTCCTGCTGGTCATTTCTTATAGAACAATAATATTCCATAACATTCATATACCACAAATTACTCAACCATTCTCCAATTGATGGGCATTCATTCATTTTCCAGCTTCTGGGCACTACAAACAGGGCTGCCACAAACATTTTGGCACATATAGGTCCCTTTCCCTTTTTTAGTATCTCTTTGGGGTATAAGCCCAGTTAGAGACATTGCTGGATCAAAGGGTATGCACAGTTTGATAACTTTTGGGGCATAGTTCCAAATTGCTCTCCAGAATAGCTGGATGTATTCACAATTCCACCAACAATGTATCAGTGCCCCTGTTTTCCCACATCCCCTCCAACATTCCGTGTTATCGTTACCTGTCATTCTAGCCATTCTGACAGGTGTGTAGTGGTATCTCAGAGTTGTCTTAATTTGCATTTCTCTGATCAAGAGTGATTTGGAACATTCTTTCATATGAGTAGTAATAGTTTCAATTTCATCATCTGAAAATTGTCTGTTCATATCCTTTGACCATTTATCAATTGGAGAATGGCTTGATTTCTTATAAATTAGAGTCAATTCTCTATATATTTTGGAAATGAGTCCTTTATCAGAACCTTTGACTATAAAAATGTTTTCCCAGTTTATTGTTTCCCTTCTAATCTTGCCTGCATTAGTTTTGTTTGTACAAAAACTTTTCAATTTGATATAATCAAAATTTTCAATTTTGTAGTCAATAGTGATCTCTAGTTCTTCTTTGGTCATAAATTCCTTCCTCTTCCACAGGTCTGAGAGGTAAACTATCCTATGCTCTTCCAATTTATTTATGATCTCATTCTTTATGCCTAGATCATGAACCCATTTTGACCTTATCTTGGTCTACGGTGTTAAGTGTGGGTCAATGCCTAGTTTCTGCCATACTAATTTCCAATTTTCCCAGTAATTTTTATTAAATAATGCATTCTTATCCCAAACAGGGGTCTTTGGGTTTGTCAAACACTAGATAATTAAAGTTATTGGCTGTATTGTTCTTTGAAACTAACCTATTCCATTGATCAACTAGTCTATTTCTTAGCCAATACCAAATAGTTTTAGTAACCACTGCCTTATAATATAATTTTAGATCTGGTACAGCTAGGCCACCTTCATTTGATTTTTTTTTCATTAATTCCCTTGAAATTCTTGACCTTTTGTTTTTCCATATGAATTTTGTTGTTATTTTTCTAGGTCATCAAAATAGTTTTTGGGAAGTCTGATTGGTATAGCGCTAGATAAATAGATTACTTTAGGTAGTATTGTCATCTTTATTATATTTGCTCACCCAATCCAAGAGCATTTAATATTTTTCCAGTTAGTTAGATCAGACTTAATTTGTGTGGAAAGTGTTTTGTAGTTTTGCTCATAAAGTTTCTGATTTTCCCTTGGCAGATAGATTCATAAATATCTTATACTATCAGTAGTTACTTTAAATGGGATTTCTCTTTGTAACTCTGACTGTTGGATTTTTTTAGTGATATATAAGAATGCTGATGATTTATGTGGGTTTATTTTATGACCAGCAACTTTGCTAAAATTGTGGATTATTTCTAATAACTTTTTAGTAGAATCTCTGGGGTCCTCTAAGTATACCATCATATCATCAGCAAAGAGTGAACATTTGGTTTCCTCATTGCCTATTCTTATTCCTTTAATATCTTTCTCAGTTCTTATGGCCAAAGCTACCATTTCTAATATAATATTAAATAATAACTGTGATAGTGGGCAACCTTGTTTCACTCCTGATCTTATTGGAAATGGTTGTGGTTTGTCCCCATTACATAGGATGCTTACTGCTGGTTTTCAATAGATGCTACTGATTATTTTAAGGAAAAGTCCATTTATTCCTATACTCTCAAGTGTTTTTAATAGGAATGGATGGTGGATTTTATCAAATGCTTTTTCTGCATCTATTGAGATGATCAGATGGTTTTTGTTAGTTTGGTTATTAATATGGCCAATTATGCTGATAGTTTTCCTAATATTGAACCAGCCCTACATTCCTGGTATAAATCCTACTTGATCATGGTGAATTATCCTAGGGATGATTTTCTGTAGTCTTTTTGCTAATATTTTATTTAAGATTTTAGTATCAATATTTATTAGGGAGATTGGTCTGTAGTTTTCTTTCTCTGTTTTCAACCTACCTGGTTTAGGTAGCAGTAGCATGTCTGTGTCATAAAAGGAATTTGGTAGGACTCCTTCATTCCCTACTTTTTCAAATAGTTTATAAAGCATTGGAACTAATTGTTCTTTGAATGTTTGGTAGAATTCACATGTAAATCCATCTGGTCCTGGGGATTTTTTTTAGGGAGTTGATTAATAGCTTGTTCTATTTCTTTTTCTGAAATGGGACTATTTAAGCAATTTACTTCCTCCTCTGATAATCTGGGAAGCCTATATTTTTGGAGGTAGTCATCCATTTCGTTTAGGTTATCAAATTTATTGGTGTAAATTTGGGCAAAGTAACCCCTTGTTATTTCTTTAATTTCCTTTTCATTGGTGGAAAGTTCACCCTTTTCATTTTTAAGACTACTAATTTGATTTTCCTCTCTCCTTTTTCTAATCAGATTTACCAAAGATTTATCAATTTTATTGGTTTTTTCATAAAATCAACTCTTAGTTTTATTTATTACTTCAATAGTTTTTTTTTAGTTTCAATATTATTGATTTCTCCTTTTAATTTTAGAATTTCAAGTTTATTAATTGATTGGGGGTTTTTAATTTGGTCTTTTTCTAGATTTTTAAGTTGCAAGCCCAATTCATTGACCTTCTCTTTCTCTATTTTGTTCAAGTAAGTCTCTAAGGATATAAAGTTTCCCCTTTTTACCGCTTTGGCTGCATCCCACAAATTTTGGTATGATGTCTCACCATTGTCATTATCTTAAGTGAAGTTATTAATTGTGTCTATAATTTGCTGTTTCACCCAATCATTCTTTAAGATGAGATTATTTGGTTTCCAATTACTTTTTGATTTATTAACACCTAACTTTTTGTTGAATGAAGTTTTTATTGCATTGTGATCTGAAAAGAAAGCATTTACTATTTCTGCCTTCCTGCATTTAATTTTGAGGTCTTTATGTCCTAATATATGGTCAATTTTTGTGTAGGTTCCATGAGCTACTGAGAAGAAAGTATACTCCTTTCTATCACCATTCAGTTTTCTCAAGAGATCTATCATACCTAGTCTTTCTAATATTCAATTTGCCTCTTTAATTTCATTCTTATTTGTTTTGTGATCTTATTTATCTAGATCTGAGAGTGCAAGATTGAGGTCTCCTGCTATTATAGTTTTGCTGTCTACTTCTTCTCATAATTCTCTTAACTTCTCCTTTAGGAAGTTAGATGCTATACCACTTGGTGCATATATGTTTAATGCTGATATTGCTTCATTGTCTATAGTACCTTTTAGCAGGATATAGTTTCCTTCCTTATCTCTTTTAATTAGATCAATTTTTGCTTTTACTTGATCTGAGATAAGGATGGCTACCCCTGCTTTTTTGACTTCACCTGAAGCATAGTAGATTCTGCTCCAGCCTTTTACCTTTCCTCTGTATGTATCTCGCTGTTTTAAATGTTTCTTGTAACAACATATTGTAGGGTTCTGACTTTTGATCCAGTCTGCTATCCACCTTCTCTTTATGGGGTATTTCATCCCATTCACATTTACGGTTAAGATTATTAATTCTGTATTTCAGGAGTTGAGTTTAGACCCAGAGAGTCTTTAGAAGGTCAGGACTCTGATGTGATCAATCAACCAAAAAGTAATCACATGTTACAAAGGGATTACATGATCAGTCAGTCAAAAAGCAATAAGATAGCAGAAAGGGATTAAAATTGGGGAGAATACAGGCTTTTTAAACCAACAGGACAGTGTCCAGTGCAAACAGCTCCAATGTAATTTCCAGGTGATGAGGAGAGATCTAGAAAGTGGTGAATAGAAGGGAATTAACGAGATTAACTGCTTGTGAGAGAGGGTTTATTTATATGCCTACAGATGCAGAAGAAAACAGATGGGTGGCAATGAGCACCTGGAGAGAGAGAAAAAAAGAGAAAAATCTGGAAACAAAGGAGAAATCCTAAAAACAAAATCTGAAGGAATCATTGGATTCCCTAACACAAGATGAGACTGTTGTAGGACTTCAAAACTTGCAGGAATTATTGGATTCCTGGCACATGAACTAATGGACAATAGATTGGTTTTGGACTATTTCTAGGACTTATGGACATGTATAATTCCTCATCTTGATTCATGTTATTTGTTATATCACTATTAGCCTGTGTTATGTTACTATGTGCTTATGTAATTTATGTAATTATGTGTTATATCTCCCAAATTGATGGATTTATGTATAACAGTTTTAAGTGAGTCCCTTCAGAAACTCCCTAATCTGATCTGATTTTGCATTTCCTCTGGTGTTTTCATCTCCCTTCCTGAGATGTCAGGGAGGGCATGATCACCTCCTTCTTATGGTGTATTCACTAATTTTTGAGCAGTCATGGAAGGCGTGATCACCTCCTTTTTTGGGGTTCTCCTCACCTTGAGAAATCAGGGAGGTCATGACCATTTTATGTTCTAAATCAAAAGAAAATGGGAGATGTTATGGGCTAAAACTTGAAACAAGGTGCTAAGTCACTGTAATTGATAGAGACAATGCTTCATACCTTGAAGAGAGTTCACAGCTTTCACACCTTTAGAGTTCACACCTTTAAGAAAGCTATAAGGAGGAGTCCACTAAAGGACAAGCCCACTAGGACTTCAGGAGATTTACAAATCAGGATTCAGTCCAGAGATTCACAAGTCAGAGGGATAAGCCCACTAAAGGAGGAGCCCACTCTTGGAGGCAAGACAGATTCATTCCAATTTTGACCTTTGTGCTGGCTGGAGACATATAGGAGAAGAGAGGCTAAAATTGGCAGAGGCAAAGGACAAGTGGCAAGAGCTCTCGGAACCAAGGAGAGTGATAGGCCTCTAAGAAAGCTAAGCAGGCTATTTAGAAGGAGACAATAAAGCATATGAATTTTTAACAGCTGGATGCATTTGAGGTGATTGTTACTTTGAACTGGACCCAAGGCTGTCTCCAGAAGCCCCCAAGAAACCTGCTCACAGAGAACATTATATTTTAGAGAAGAGAACATTACAATTATCAATGGTAATATGAAGAGCATTTGACATACAAAGATGAAAGATGTGGATTGGAAGAAAAAGTGAAGGCAAGAAGACCACTGTGGAGGCTATTGAAAACTTCAGATAGAAATTGATGAGGGCTAGAATTTGGCCAGGGGAGTGGGAAGGAAGAGAGAGATAAGTTTACAGAGTTTAAAGTTAGATGAATGTTACAGAAATCCCAAAATGAATGGGAAATTGATGTCCAGAGAAAAGAAGGAACTTGGACAACATCCCGCAGGTAGCAAATGTCAGGATCAGGATTTTAATCCAGGTCTTCAGAATGGAAACAGAGGTGTTTGTGGTTTTATTGTTTTGTTTTGTTTTGTTTTTCTAGTGCACTGCTTTTCAGATATAAATAGCAATTTCATATTGTGATGTGACAGAGTCTCTCCATATTGTATCAATGCAAATAACTCTACCATTAGGGAAAGTGTCACAGCAATTTGATTAGATGTGAGTTTTAAAGGAGGGAGAAGGTAAAAAATGTATTTCGTTGACTGGATGATTAAAAAATGGATGATGATATCAACTAAAATAGAGAAGGGAAGTTGGGACAACATGGAGAGGAAATCATGAAATCAGAGATTGCCTAGAATTTGATAGACTTGTCTATTATTCAGGTTCACAAACTGTCACAGTCTGTAATGTGACAAAGGATAGCCAAGGTCTGAAGAGCAACAGTTGTTTGCTTCATCAATCAATAAACATTAATTAATAACATACAAAGTATCAGGCTCTGTGTACACAGGTGGAGATCCCTCAAAAACACTCACGGTTCCTTTTCTCTGTCCATAGCAAAACAGTCTATGGGAGGAAGTAATGGCTCCTCACTCTCTGGAGGTGCTATCACTGGCATTGTGATTGGAGTACTGGCTGGAATGATTCTCATTGGGACCCTCATCTATATCCAGTTCTTCAGAAAGACTGAAAGGTAAAATGATGCTTCCTCTGGTTGTCCTTCCTTACAGCTGATCTTTCTGAATGGGGAAGGGATATCAGCATAATCTTCTTTATGCTCTCTTCTCTTTTGAAATTGATCTATCTCCCTTTCCCAAACTCTATGTTTCTATACAAATTCCTTTAGGTGGACTCCTTCTCTGGACTTTCATCCTATCCCATTCCTTCTGCTTGATTTCCTTTTCACAGGTATTCACTTCCACATTGGGAGGGAGACTAGAATTCCCTATTTTTCTTGGATCCTCAAACAAAGAGACTGATTTCAACAAAGAGAGAGAATGGAAGTGACTACACTGAGACAGGAGATAAATTATTACTCACAACCTAGTGTCTAACTAAGTCAAAAAAAAAAAAAGGCACATCCACAGTGCATGGAGAAGATGAGTAGGTGACTAATACTACCTATTTGGTAAAGAAAGTAACAATGAGGAGCTTATATTTAGAGATAAGGCATGAAGCCTGAGGGTATACAAAAACAAGCCTTTATTCTGCTCCAAAGGTCCCTTCTAGCTCAGGAAAATCTTTTACTTTTCTTGAGAATGACAATCCCACATGTCTATTCTTTCTGAAGGACCAGCAAACACCAGCTTTCAGAGAATCATTCAGCACGCAAATATGGTAAGTGAAAGCACTAAAAAATCAAAGCAGCACCTAATGATTCCTTGGGAGAAATGATTCCAACCATAATCTTCCTTTTTGCTCAGAGAGAATCTATTAGCTATCCTTCTAATGAGGAACAACTCCTTTGCTTTTTCTTTGATCATGAAACCTCATACAATTCAATTCTGAAAATAGCTCTCCATTTGATTCATCTTAAACAGTATTTATTAATTTGTACATTGACTCATTGCTATCAAAGTGCCTAATATTTGGAGGACTAAGAATTAAGCTGATGTTTGTGCAGGGTCTAGTAATGCTGACTCTCCATATTCCCCTCCCTTTTCTATTACTCTGCTCACCTTCTGGCTTCACACTTAACCACTGTATAACCCTGATGAAACATCCCTCTGCCATAATTTGCTCACATGTAGAGAGAGGGATGGAGTAGCTGGCTTCCATGTTCCCTTCCACCTATCTTTGCTTTTAAATCACTGCTCAAATGCAAACTCTTCTTTGGCACTAAATGACCTAGGGCTGCCAGGGCCAAAAACTCATTTCCAAATAGCCAAGCAACTGATGATGAACTCCTCCCCACTAAGTAACAGAAATCGTCAAAAATGATCACCTCTGGTAGCACAGCTTTTAGGACCTCTGGGTCATCTCCTTGCTTTGATGAGTCAACAGACCCGGGCATTTTACCAATGTGCCACATTCCTTGCCCTCACTGAGCTTCTCTGTTCTCATCTCTAAGAGAGATTCAGAGATGAGTTGAGGTGTTAAGATCAGCCCCATCTACACTCAGACTGTGGAAGGTCAGTGCTTTGAAACAAAGATCTGAGTGAGCCCATCCCATCATAAAGTTTTAGAACCTCAAAACCATAGATGAGAGAGACCCTGGAATTTCTTCTTTAGGCAATTTTCTCAAATATGTCCCCCATATCTGTAAGATTCTCCTAAATTCTCTTAAGCTCCTGGCTCTGGGACTTCCATTGAGTGCCAGCTACTATCACTCCTTCCCCAAGAAGCCTTTCCTGATTCCCCTTCATTCTTGTGCTTTCCCACTGTTGATCATCTCTCCAATAACCCAATCTACCATGTTGGTACACAGTTTACAAGTTGACTTAGCCTTTAGATTACAATCTCTTCAAGAGCACTGATTGCCTTCCACTTTTCTTTGTATGCCCAATGCTTAGCACAAGACCAGCCGTGTGATGGGCACTCAAGGAATGCTTATTGACTGACTCTGTGAGGGAGATAGGAAAGAAGGAATCCTCCTCTGTCCTCTTCATTTATTTCCTGGGTGAACAGGGATTGGAAAGAGGAAGATATAGTCCCTCATGGAATTCAGGCTCATTATACAGCAAGGAAATCTTTCTGTGTTTCTCTCCCTCCAGGTGAACATAACACCCTGTATGAAAACACTATTGATCTACCAGGCTCAGCTCTGCCTGCACAGGTAAGGACACAAGGTCTCCTTCAATCACTTCTAGGACTTTGGGTTGTCTATTAGGGAATGTAAAGGGGCCTCTTTGTGCATGCATGGAGATTCTTCCTGGCCTGCACTCTTAAGCTTTTAATGTGCCTGAGAGACTGCAGGATCACTAGAGGATCCTGATGAGCAAGAGACTGTCTGAAGGAAAGCAAAAAGATGGGTAAGCATTCCTAGCATTGTGAGGAGATCTGCTTGGGGAACTGTCCGAAGAGAAGAAAAAGTTTGGAGGGGATGAATGAGGAGAGTAAATTGGGACTTGATCACGTCTTGAGAGGCACAACATGTGAGGGAGAGACCAGACTTGATTTTAGTTCCAGAACTGGAAAGCAGGAAAGAAGGAAGGGTTAAGGTGGGAATATTCAGTTTGGCAGTTCCAGAGTGACAGGATCAAGTTCTGGAGAGCTTATTTTGTGGATCAGTCATGGAAGGTAGTGAAGAGCAGTCTAGGAAGTTAGTTAATCATAGCTGGAGTCCAAGACTTTATTGATGAGCATCTGCTGATGTTACTACCAGTAAAGACAGAGAGGATTTTTACAGACGGACTTCCAAGAACGAAAAGCATGAATCTTTCTAGGATTTCTGTACAATATCTATTACAGAGTATTGCTAAATAAGTATTTGCTGAATACATGGAGGTGGACCGGGCCACCTGGGACATGGCACCCTCCTCTACATTGAGAGTATCCAGGAAAGATTAGACAGTGGCTTGCCATATGATTTTTAGAGTACTTTGGTCTTAGGGTCTGAGTCAGACTAGATGATCTTGGAGATCCCTTCTAATTCAGGGAATCCATCACTGTGAAATTTCTAGGACCCCTTCTGATTGTCACATGTCATAAGATTCCTTCTAGATCAAGCATTGTCTGTTCTATGTTCCTTTCCAGCTATGACTTTGGAGGCTGTTACTAACTATTGTTTCCATTTCCACAGGGCTGGGCTCCTTCCCCGTCTGTTCCTGAAGTCCCATATGACAGTCCCTATGAGGTATGTGCTCAAGTAGAGGTCAAGCCTCTCTCCTGGTAACTAAGGATAAACTTGCTGATGGGACAGAGAACAGGAACAAGGCCAGAATGGAGGGTACTGAAGACATGGTTTGGAGGGGTAAAGGTCCTCCTAGTCAAAACTTCTATTCTGGGATTCCAGTGATATCTTTTCTCTCTATCTGCAGGCATTGGGCATCTCCAGAGAGGGCACTTATGAGAAGACTCTTCCCTGGAAGAAACCTGAAGCATAAGGAAGAGGGAAAAATCCCTAGGGATGTTGTGACAACCCTTCTGTCACCCTTCATTAAAGAGAGTTCAGAGACATGTCTCAGAGAAGAAAGCAGGGACACTGTGGTCAATGGGGAAAACCAAGTGTGAGAGAGAGAAAGAGGTTGGATTTGGGGGAAAGAGAGACTTCCAGGAACCCAAGGCCCTCAGATGTCCCAGATAGGATCAAGAGGAATGAAAAGAGTCGGAGCTATGTGCCTGCCATATCAAAAGGCAAGGCAGTCTGTGGAAGGAGTTTAAGGACATGCTCTATTGCTCCCCAAGTGGTTCAGTATTTTGAACATCAGCACATTTTCCCATATTCTTTAGCCCCTTTATTGACATTAAAAATCCTTTTGGAACGTTCTACATGATTTCCTATTGAATCTGGAAATAGAAAATTCATTATATCTGCATTGTAATTACATGTGATTCTCAGCACCAAAGAGTTCATGGTCTTAGGCTTCTGAGCTCAACATGATCTCAAGGGTGGACCAAATCATCTGGGTCCAGCAGAAGCAGAAATGGGTCGATGGGGAATTTCCTATACTGTATGAAGAAAGCCAGTCCCAGAAGGACAATGGCAGTTGCAAAGTATATGACTGCTCATGCCCCAAAGAATTGCCAGGATTGGACGCTAATGACAGTGACCCTAAGGGGCTGGTGGTGAACTCTACTCATGGAGTACTTCCAAAAACAAAAAAAAAAAAACTTCCAGAGGAAGGAAGACAGAGAGGAGGCTTATCATTAATTTCTCCTTAAGGACACTTTAACACATGGCTCCAAACCCCCTGTAGCCCAAAATCTTGTCCTACTAGGACACTCTTTGAAGACTTCTACATAGAAGGAGCAGGGAGTTGTATCCTCACCCAGACATACACTTTACCTGTATTATGTATGCCTAAGGTCTTTAGAACCAGATCTACACTTGAATCCCTGTTTTTCTGTTTCTTCCTCGGTGACCCTGGTTAGATCACTGCTACCATTGTCCCTCAAAAGTCTTTCCAGAACCATTATTCAAAAGTATCAGTTCTGCAGTGCTCTGTTTCCCTACAGTCTAACTTTCACAGACATACATTGTCACTGGAAAAACCACATCTCTGAGTATAAGAACCTTTGTCAGCAAGGTGATAGCTTTGCTTTTTGGTTTACTGTACAGATTTGCCATATCTTTTCATCCAAGTAGGAAGTATCTTTTATTTTAATGGCTGAAGTCTCTATCTGCAATGATCTTTGAACCCAAGAATATAACATGCAAAGTGCTACTCTTTCTTCTTACTCTATTTGCCTGACATTTTGCATTTTTATACTTTGTATACAAGTTAAATAAGCAAGGTGACAATATACAATTTTGTAACCCTCTGTTCAACATCTTGAATCAATCAGTTATTCCTTAGTTTTGACCCACAAATAGGTTCCTCATTGACATTAATTCATTTAAAAATCTGAATCTTCTCCCCATTGTAAACATTTTTTCATGGGCGGAGGGAAAGAGCTCATACTCCCATAAATTTGAGGACTTGGCACAATTTCTTGTGATCCACACTCAAAGGCTTTGATATAATCAATGAAGCAAAAGTTTTCCTGAAACTCCCTTGCTTTTTCAACAACTAGGCAAATGTTGGCAAAATCCCATCTAGTTCTTCTGCCTCTTCAAAAACAAGCCTGCTCTTCTGATAAATCTTAGTTCACATGCTGTTGAAGCCCAGTTTGCACAATTTTAAGCATAACTTTCCTGCTGTATGAAATGAACACAATTTTTAGTTGACAATTCAGAGGAAGACAGCTTTAGTTGACTTCATTTTTTCCTGCATCTCAGCTATGTGGGATCCTCTCAGATGCCAAAATAAAATGCCTCAGTAAGGACACTGACATCTTGGATTAACATTCACAATCCCACTGTGAATTAGGCACTCTGGATAGGCTGTAACCTCTGTAGTAGCTGGTGAATGGGGAATCAGGACATGTTTATTGATTCCAATCATATCTACTATATTATACACCTGCTCTAGAAAGAGTGTAAAATAAAATCTTTTTCCTGGATTCATCAGTGAGTTGATGAATTTCTTGGTAAAACATTTTGTTTTTTTACTGCAGACAAAAGGAAGATAGATAAGGGAAATATTAGAAAGAGTGGAATAAGGTTTTGGATGTCATTGGTAAGGGAAGTGTGTTAATTGGGGTAGATTAAAACCTAATATATATTACCATTATTAAAATGCATGTCAGTAGATTAATTGGCAATAATGACTCCATAATATGAAATGCCTGAAATAAATATCCCTTGAGTCACTTGTGATAATGTAGTGCTTGGGCACAGAGCAAATATTATGTTAATGTTATCTTTTTTATTGTTTCTTTAATTAGATTTAATTGCTTTCTACTTGACAACTTTATAAGGCGTGGACTGACTTAAATGAACATTTTAAGAAAAATGTTGGCAACTGAATGGAAGCAACAATTGAGATCTAAAAATAGTGAATATCCCTTCTTGAGAATAAGATAGAGAGATCATCTCAATAGATGCAGAAAAAGCATTTGATAAAATCCAACATCCATTCCTATTAAAAAAAACACTTGAGAGTATAGGAATAAATAGACTTTTCCTTAAAATAATCGGTAGCATTTATTTAAAACCATCAGTAAGCATCATATGTAATGGGGACAAACTGCAACCGTTCCCAGTAAGATCAAGAGTGAAATAAGGTTGCCCACTATCAACATTACTATTTAATATTGTATTAGAAATGTTATCTGTGGCAATAGGAGTAGAGAAAGTGATTAAAGGAATTAGTGTAAGTAATGAGGAAACCAAAATATCACTCTTTGATGATGATATGATGGTATACTTAGAGAACCCCAGAGATTCTACTAAAAAGTTATTAGAAATAATCCACACCTTTAGCAAAGTTGCAGGATACAAAATAAACCCACATAAGTCATCAGCATTCTAATATATCACTAACAAAATCCAACAGTTAGAGTTACAAAGAGAAATTCCATTTAAAGTGACTACTGATAGTATAAAATACTCAGGAATTTACCTACCAAGGAAAAATCAGAAACATTATGAGCAAAACTATAAAACACTTTCCACACGAATTAAGTCTAATATAACCAAGTGGAAAAATATTAAATGCTCTTGGATAGGGCAAGCAAATATAATAAAGATGACAATACTACCTAAAGTAATCTATTTATTTAGCGCTATACCAGTCAGACTCCCAAAAAACTATTTTAATGACCTAGAAAAAATAACAACAAAGTTCATGTGGAAAAACAAAAGTTCAAGAATTTCAAGGACATTAATGAAAAAAAATCAAATGAAGGTGGCCTAGTTGTACCAGATCTAAAATTATATTATAATGTAGCAGTTACCAAAACTATTTGGTATTGGCTAAGAAGTAGATTAGTTGATCAGTGGAATACGTTAGGTTCAAAAGACAAAATAGTCAATAATCTGAATACTCTAGTGTTTGACAAACCCAAAGACCCCAGCTTTTGGGATATGAACTCACTGTTTGACAAAAATTGCTGGGAAAATTGGAAACTAGTCTGGCAGAAACTAGGCATTGACCCACACTTAACACTGTACACCAAGATAAGGTCAAAATAGGTTCATGACCTAGGTATAAAGAATGAGATTATAAATAAATTAGAGGAACACAGGATAGTTTACCTCTCAGACCTGTGGAAGAGGAAGGAATTTAGGACCAAAGAAGAGCTAGAGATCATTACTGATCACAAAATAGAAAATTTTGATTATATCAAATTGAAAAGTTTTTGTACAAACACAACTAATGCAGACAAGATTAGAAGGGAAGCAATAAACTGGGAAAACATTTTTACAATCAAAAGTTCTGATAAAGGCCTCATTTCCAAAATATATAGATAATTGATTTTAATTTATAAGAAATCGAGCCATTCTCCAGTTGATAAATGGTCAAAGGATATGAACAGACATTCTCAGATGAAGAAATTGAAACTATTTCAAGCCATATGAGAAGATGCTCCAAGTCATTATTAATCAGAGAATTGCAAATTAAGACAACTCTGAGATACCACTACACACGTGTCAGAATGGCTAGAATGGCAGGGAAAGATAAGGTGGAATGTTGGAGGGGATGTGGGAAAACAGGGACACTAATACATTGTTCGTAGAATGGTGAATACATCCAGCCATTCTGGAGAGCAATCTGGAACTATGCTCAAAAAGTTATCAAACTGTGCAAACCCTTTGACCCAGCAGTGTTACTACTGGGCTTATAACTCAAAGAGATCTTAAAGAAGGGAAAGGGTCCTATATGTGCAAGAATGTTTGTGGCAGCCCTCTTTGTAGTGGCCAGAAATTGGAAACTGAGTAGATGCCTATCAATTGGAGAATGGCTGAATAAATTATGGTATATGAATATTATGAAATATTGTTGTTTGGTAAGAAATGCCCGACAGGAGGATTTCAGAAAGGCCTGGAGAGACTTACATGAACTGATGCTGAGTGAAATGAGCAGAACCAGGAGATCATTATATACTTCAACAACAATACTATATGATGATCAATTCTGATGGACTGGGCCATCTTAAGCAATGAGATAAACCAAATCAGTTCCAATGGAGCAGTAATGAACTGAACCAGTACACCAAGCAAAAGAAGTCTGGGAGATGACTAAGAACCATTACAATGAATTCCCAATCCCTCTATTTTTGCTTGCCTGCATTTTGGTTTTCATTCACAGGCTAATTGTACAATATTTCAGAGTCCGATTCTTTTTGTACAGCAAAATAACGGTTTGGTCATGTATACTTACTGTGTATCTAATTTACACATTAATGTATTTAACATCTACTGGTCATCCTGCCATCTGGGGAGGGGGTGGGGGAAGGAGGGGAAAAATTGGAACAAAAGTTTTGGCAATTGTCAATGCTGTAAAATTACCCATGCATATCACTTGTAAATAAAAAGCTATTAAAAATTTAAAAAAAGAATAAGATAGAGAGGTTGTCTTGGAAGAGCATATTAGATGTAATCAAGATATAATGTCAATGTTAATGAGATAAATGACTTTCTGTATAAGGTGATTTGGAAATACATTCATCTCAAATGAAGCTACCTCAGTTAGTCATGGTTTTGATTGGTAAAGGGCTTCTTTCAAGTTTCCAAAACTGATACTGTTTATGGTATTGTAGTGTATCTAAATTTTCTTATAATGCATATAATTTGAAGACTATCAGCTATGTTGATAGAAAAACAATTTCTCTTATAATCTACATTTCTCCTTAATCTAAATTAAGAATTTTATCTTAGGGGGCAGCTAGGTGGTGCAGTGAATAGAACACAAGCCCTTAATTCAGGAGGAGCTGAGTTCAAATCTGTCTCAGACACTTAACACTTCCTAGCTGTGTGACCCTGGGCAAATCACTTAACCCCAATTGACTGAACAAAAAAAAAGGAAAAAAAAGAATTTTATATTAAAAGAAGGTTAAAACGAACCCATTTTTTAACAGACAACTGTTGTTATTTTATCAGCCCTGCTGACTATGTGCTATAATATAATAGGTGTTTTCACTAAGAACTTAAACTTCAAATTATACCTATATTTAAGAGAAAGTTTCACCTATATTTATTTTGCTATCATTTATGAAAATTATAAGATCATTAGTTAAGTTATTGGAAGTCATTGTTATGTTCCCTTGGGGAAGTTATGTATATGCTGAACCAACTTAGTCTTACAACAAAGACTTGCTTCCATTCAGCTGCTGACATTTTCCTTAAAGTGTTCCTTTAAGGTCACTTCAAGAACACCATAAACCTGAGAAGGAATCTCAAGAAATAAAATTCAGGGTCCCCAGAAAGTTTTCTCCTCAAACAATAGTCTGACTAATCACAGTAGATTTGGAGGTGATTGCTATCAGCACCATCAAGTTATTCAAACAGATTAGCTTACAGATAAAATAGAGTAGCTCTTCTTTTTTGTTTAAGAAGTGGACACCACACACACATAAACACACAAACACACACACATACAAGAGGTAGAGCAATTAATATAGTCATTGATCGTTGTCTCATAGGTATTATCTAAGCTATTCCAGGGATCCACCACTCTATTTCTTAACCAGTATCAAAGGATTTGATGACTGTTGCTTTAAAATACAGTTTTAGATCTGGTACTGTTAGGCATCATCCTTTGTAATTTTTTCCCATTAATTCCCCTGATATTCTTGACTTTTTTCTTCCAGATGAATTTTGTTATTTTTTCTACTTCTATAAAATAATGCTTTGGCAGTTTGATTGGTATGGCACTGAACAAGTAGACAAATTCAGGTAGAATTCTCATTTTTTTACATCACCTCAGCCTACTCCTGAGCAACTGATATTTTTCCAGTTGGTTAGATCAGACTTTCTTTGTGTGAGAAGTGTTTTGTATATTGGGTTGTCTTGGGAGGCAGAGGCCCAAATATTTTATTTTGCATACAGTTATGCTGCTGCATTTTGTCAGTAAATATATAAAAATGCTGACCATTATTTGGTTTTTTTGAATGAGAGTTTATTTTAAACATTCCTTTCTTTTAAACTTTGAGTTTCAGATGCTCTCCCATCTTTTAACCTCTCACCCATCTATCCAGAAAATAAACAATATAATATCAATTATACAGTACATGTGAAATCTTGCCAAACATATTTCTATACCAATCATTTTGCAAAACAAAGCAAGTAAGAAAATTATAGTTTAATTTGCACTTGGAGTTTTTCAGTTCTCTCTCTGATGATGGATAACACTTATGGAATAAGTCCTATGATATTACCATGGATCTCTATGTTGATCACAGTAACCAAGTCTGCCATAATTGATCATCATTACAACATTGACATTACTGTGGACAGTGATTTCCGGGTTCTTCTCACTTCACTTTTTATCAGTTCATTAAAGTCTTGTGATGTTTCTTTTTTCTAAAACTACAGCCTCTCATCTTTTTTACAGTACAATAATACTGACTCTATCACAATCCTATATCTCAATTTCTTTAGCCATTCTGCAGTTCATGAGTATCTTGTGGGTTTATTTTACATCCTAGAACTTTGCTAAAGCTGTTTATTGTTTCAAGTAGATTTTGAATGATTCTTTAGGATTCTTTAAATATGCCAACATATCATCTGCAAAGACTTATAGTTTTATTTCCTCCTTCCCTGTTTTAATTCCTTTATTTTATTTTTTTTCTTTTCTTATTGCTAAAGCCAACATGTCTAGTACAATATTGAATAAAAGTGGTGATAAGGAGCATCCTTGTTTCATTCTTGATCTTACTGGGAATATGTCTCACTTCTCTCCATTACAAATAATCCTTGGTGATGCTTTATATAGATGCTGCTTATCATTTTAAGGAAAACCCCCTTTATTTCTATGTTTTCTAGGGTTGTTAATAGGAGCAGGTGCTATATTTTGTCAAAAACTTTTTCTGCATGTATTGAGATTATCATATGATTTCTGTTAGTTTTCTTATTGACAGGATCAGTTATGACAATAATTTTCCTTATATTGAACCAGCCCTTCATTCCATAAATCTCTCTTGGTCATAGTATATTATCCTGATGATAAGCAGTTGTAATCTATTTGCTAATATTTTATTTAACATTTTTGCTTAATATTCATTAGGAAGATTGATCTGTAATTTTCTTTTTTTATTGTAGCTCCTCCTGGTTGAGGTATCACTACCATATTCGAGTCATAGAAGGATTTTGATAGGAGTCCTTTTTTACCTATTTTTCCAAATAGTTTACATAGTATTTGAATGAATTGTTCTTTAAATGTTTTGTAGAATTCACTTTTAAATCCATCTGGTCCTGGAAATTTTTTTAGGGAGTTTATTTGTTATCTGCTGCTCTTGTGGTTTCCAGAATCCAGACACCAGTACCTGGAATTGTTATCTCTTCTTGTGAAGGATGATGATGATAAAAGGAGACAGAGAGGCAGTTGCTATTCTCTGACCTCCTCATCGAGAGGCTGTTACATTGTCTGCCCTCTCTCTTCTTCCCTCTGCCTCCAATTTAATTCATTCCCAATCCACAAGCAACACCTGTGTCAGTAAAGGCTGACCCACAACTCCCTCAAGTATCAGTCTACAGCTGTGGAGGCTTTCAGAGAATTGACCTGCCTTTTCACCCAGGCATGGTCCTTAACATTTGTTGATGGTTTATTCAATTTCTTTTTCTAAAATGAGGCTATTTAACTAATTTCCTTTCTCCTCGGTTAACTTTGGCAATTTACAATTTTGTAAATATCCATACATTTCAATTAGAATGTCAAATTTGCTGGCATATATTTAGGTAAAATAGTTTCTACTTATTGCTTTCATTTCTTTTTCATTGGTAGCAAGTTAACCCTTTTTATTTTTGATGCTGGTAATTTGTTTTTTCTTTCTTTTTTCTAATCAAATTAACCAAAGTTTTATCTATTTTGGGGTTTTTTCCCTTAAAACCAACTCTTAGTTTTATAAATTAGTTCAACAGTATTCTTAGTTTCAATTTTATTAATCTCCTTTGAATTTCAGAACTTCTAATTTGGTATTTAGTTGAGAGATTCTTATTTCTTCTTTTTCTATAATTGTTAATGGCATTCTCAATTCATTGATCTTTTTTATCTATTTTATACATAAAGCTACTGAGAGCTGGGAAATTTTCCCTAAGAACTGTATTGGCTGCATCTCATAGTTTTAGTATGTTGTCTCATTATTGTCATTCTCTTTGGTGAAATTATCAGTTATTTCTATGATTTCTTGTTGACCCATTTGTTCTTTAGAATTAGAATGTTTAATTTATATTTTTTCCTATCTTTCCCTGGGTCTTTATTGAATATAATATTTATTGAACCATGGTCTGAAAAAGGAAGCATTTGCTAGTTCTGCCTTCCTGCATTTTTGAGGTTTTTTACATGAGATTTTTATGTCCTAATACATGGACAATTGTCATGTAGGTGCCATGTGCTACTGGGAAAAAGGTGTATTCTTTTCTGTCCCTATTTAATTTTCTCCAGAGGTCTATCATATCTAAGTATTCTAGGATTCTGTTAATCTCCCTAGCTTGTTTACTGTTTCATTCTGAGATAGAGAGGTTGAGATCACCCACTTTCACAGTTTTGCTGAATATTTCTTCTTGTAAGTAGCTTAACTTCTTCTCTAAGAATCTGAATGCTCTACAACTTGGTGCATATACAATTAGTATTAATATTACTTCATTGTCTATGGTACAGTGTTAACAAAATGGAGTTTTTTCTTCCTTATCTCTTTTAATTAAATCTTAGATCAGAATTTCTATCCCTGATTTTCTTTCTTCTTTTTGCTTCAACTGATGCATAATAAACTCTGCTCCAGCCTGTTACCCTCACTTTGTATTTCTCTGTTTCAAATGTGTTTCTTGTAAACAACATGTTGAAGGATTCTGTTTTTTAATTTACTCTGCTATTGGCTTCTGTTTTATATGAGACTTCATTCACACTTACAGTTATGATCACTAGTACTAGATTTCCCTACATCCCACTTTCTCCCTTGTATATATATTTTTAATTTTTTTTTAAATTGTGAGATCCAAATTCTCTTCCTCCTCTCTCCCTTCCCCATCATTGAGAAGAAAAGCGATTTGATATAGGTAATATATAACATAAAGGTTAAAATCAAGAAATAAGCTGGAAAATGAGCAAATGACAAAAGGAAAAACTGCCTGTTTAACCAAGAATTTCCAAAGCTCAAATAGTAAAATTCAGTCATATGGGAATCAGTACTTAGATAATTGTGAGAAACAAATTTGTCCAGATGAAAGGTGGAAGGTGGGCAATGCAGGGGGCAGGACTTTGATTATTGGCAGCTAGGTGTGCTGAAACACCAGGTAAATTTAAGAATTGCTGTCTTCCCTACAGCCCTGTGACATCACCAGAAGTTATTTTTCCTCATTTTGTAGAAGGAAAAGGACATTGAGAGAGACCAAAGAATTTTTTCAGGGTCAATACGACTGGCAAATATGGCCCCAAGGAGCAGAGAGCCTCAGTACTTTGAGTCAGAAGGTAGAGATCAGCATATTGTGGGAAATGGGTTGTGGGGAGAACATCACTGATTCTATTTCATCCTCTTTTTGTTGTTTTTGTAGTCCTTTCCCTTTCTGCATTATACTGCTATGTCAGTACTGAATGCTGCCTCCTTTTCCCCTTATTACTTTAAAATTACAAAAGAAAATTCTTGACACTCTGAAAACTATCAGGAATCCATCTCTTTCTCTTTTCTTAAAAAGGCTGCATTGAAAAATATTGATTAACCAACTGATAAAGAAGAAGAAAATATTGATAAACCGACTGTTTTCTCTTGCCCCCTGTCAATGCCTGTGCTAAAGATACCTTCTGTCCTTTGTACCAACTTAAACAACTTGTGTGTGTATGTATATATATATATATATATATTTAAACGTGTACCTATATAATACACACATGTGTATGTGTGTGTGATCTGTGGAATTGTGAGACACACATGTTCATCATTTACTGTTTGTGTGTGAGTCATACTTTGGAACAAGTAAACTGCAGTTTTCACATCTGTCTGTATCCTGTGCTGGCTTCTTTGAGCAGTAGTTAGTGTAAGAAAAAATACATCTTACCAAGAACTCCACTGATCACTGATGAATGCAGGGAAAATTTATTTTACATTCTTGCAAGAAACACACTTTTGGAACCATAAAGGCAGAGTTTTATTTTTTATGCTGAAGCACAAATCCCTTCTCTGATTCTCCATTAATTGGATTTTTACAGAAATTACAGAATGTGAATCTTCATCTCTCTTTACATAGCCAGTCCCCAGTCCCTGGTGCTTACTTTCTTATGTAGAAAGATAACTATGAAGATCAGGGCAAAATCAAAGGATTTTTTTTTTCAAATCTTAGATCACCACCCCTGTTTACATAAAACAGTCCCTGTCCCCAAGGAACTTGTATTATTATATGGGAAGATAACCTGAGGAGGCAAAGTTCAGAAGGCTCCTGTTCTTAAGGGTTCCTGAAACCTTTACCCTTGATTATGGTTTTTGTGGGTTTCATTTCTCCAATTTAATTTCCATAACTTTGTGGAAACTAAATGCACCCATCCACTTCTCATAATTCCCCATTATTATTTGGTTTCTATATCATTTTTCTAATCCCTCAAATTTGGCTAATACTTTTTGCATCCTACTCCCTAAAAATCGTTTAACCTCTGCACAGATCTCCTTATACAGGATGGGATAATTAGTCCCTACATTCTCTGCTAATTTTTCTGACAGGGCTATACTAGGAGCGAGACTATCTCCACACGGTCCTCCTTTTTCTGCCAACAATCTGTACAGTCATCCTATTTTTCCATGCTATTCCACTAGTGGCATCTAATTGCTCTACCATTGCCTTCACTGCCTCTCTGGTACAATTTCTCCAATAATAGTTACCCAGCAGAATAGGAATGACCCAAATCCAGAACTAACTTGATGTCTAACCTTGAATTCACCAGGTTCTAACTTTGACTTAATTCTTCCTGATTTGGTCTAACTTTTGTCTTCAAATGCTAAAGGTAAAAGGAATAGCCAATTGTCTCAGGACACAGGCGCCCACTCAGTTCCTGGGCAAAGCAGGTGTGAGAGCGCTACCTCCACAATATTGCCCAAGGTTTGTTTGGAGTATGCTTATCTCTGGGGAACTGTCAGAGCTACCCTCAGTTATAATCCAGACTCGGGTACATACTACACTGTCTATAGGTTTGGAATCTTTTACTCTGCCATGAGAGACAAGCTGAGGGATTTCCAGAACTAGGATGAGGAGCTGGTATATCCTGGTTTATTTCCTCCCAGAAGGGAATAGGTGGAACAACAAAGTGCTGCAATTCTCCTCAGGGGTACTATGTTGGGAGCAGGAGGATCAGGCATTTGAATTAACCCTCATGTTTTTCTATCCCCATGGGGAATGGCACTATCTGGAATATGGGGCAAACAGTAGCACAGGCATAGAAATTGCTTTAGTTCAGACTCTTTGCAGAGTACTCAATTCCACCCAGGTATTGGTGTCTCTCATTTACCTTAAGTCCTTGACTTTCACCTGTGGTTTAAGAACCACAGGACATCTATACTTATTACATCTATTTCCAAAACATATGTCTGACTAACTCTTTGATCTTTGATCTTTGAGCATTTTCTAAACGTCATACCCTTGTAGAAATCAAACATTATTCCAAATTGGACAGGGAGTTCTATATAATACTTTCTCCATCAGGGCACAAATACTTATTGTAACTATCTGTCTATGACTAACCAAGCCTCCACATTCTGTGGTTTAACAAGCATCAAACTGAATTGTTTGTGGGTTACCTTTTTCACTAATATTAACCCAAATCTTAACCTCATGTCCCCCATCTTAAGTCCCAAATGCCATTGTAGCAGAGTTGGAGCATGAATAGTATATTTGCCCCTTACTGGGAACCTACTCAGACAGTGAGTAGTTTGGATTCTATTCACCTACCGTACAAGTTCCTCCTCAAATCAACTTGATTGCCTGATCATTATATATATATATATATATGTATATATATATATATATATATATACATATATATATATATATATATCACCAATTGTTACATCACCATTATATCACCAACTGCCCCTATTCCTTTGAGGAAACAAAAGTAGGATTTTGGAGAAATGGTCTTTGGTATTTATTCTAGGAAAAGCTAAACAGCTTTTTAGATGTGAGGCATTCATCAGCCTCACTGGCCCTAGTCTTTCTCTGGGTGGGGCTTCTGGTTACTGGCTCCAGTAACCTCCATACTAATTCCATTTTTGTTTATTCTTTTTGATCTTTGCATTTTTAATCTTCTTGTGAGAGTTGTTTCTTCCAGACCTAAGCCATGAAATTCCAACTGTTTGATCAACCTGAGACTATAGGATACATGATTCTGACATTCAGCACTCCCTGGATTCTGCTGATACCATCTACAAGTCACATGTCTCCCCGCCTCAGTCTGGACCCTGCTAAGCAGGGCTAGCTCTATGCCCCTTATCAGTCGGAAGCAGTTCCAGAAGATGAGACCTTTGTTCCTTTGTCCCAAATGAATTTGTCTCTGAATTTGGTCCAGACCTGAATTTGGGTCTGGCCTACTTAAGATGGGAATGATGGTATAATGGTCCTGAGGCCATCGGGCCTAGATATAGCTATAGTTCCATGGAAAACTGCCTTCCAGCTACCAGTCTATTGGTCTGCAATGACAGGGTTTCCAAGACAAATGGTAAGAGTTGGATTCAGGATCTCTGATTCCTGCTCATTGCTTTAAGCAACATTATCCTATTATCTGCTTGCTTCCTTACATGATGCATTTAATGACTAGAATAGTTCAAGATTTTTTATCAAAAATGGTCTCAGCAAAAACTTCCACTGATGTGTGGGTGTTGGTTCTAAATGATAAAAGGTGAGTTCATACTGTAGAGAGAGACCAGTCTGAAGGCCTTGATAATGAGGATCTCCTAGTGGAAGAAATGTGTCAGGATTGGTGTAGAAATCTTCAAAAGTATGAAATAAAAAGGAAGAAATAAATGGGACCAGGTGAAGATTTCTCAGAGGCTATAGGAGATTAAGCTAAGTTTCAGGAAGCCGTGCGATCCCTATTCTCAGAGGGCTATAGGGCAGAAAAGGTCAAACCTGAGGTCTAAGCTTCAGGAAGTCATGTAACCCACAGGAAGTTGTTGACCATTGGTCAATGGTTATTTCCTTTTCAGTCCATCCAAGCAATTTAAAAATAGACAGGAAGGGGAGGTATATCCATGTCTTTTCTGTTTTACATAATCCATTTTCTGTTTCTTCAATGCACCAAACACCATGCTGGACTGTCCAATTGATGTGCTTGGACTATTTCTTGCAAGGAAAAAACCAAATGCTTTCTGTTTGTATCTAGAAATGCCTCCAAGCAGTCAGTTGGGGTTGGGGTGATCTTGCACCCCATCCCACACAAGGGTCCTCAGAAATATTCCAAAAAAGCTTATCCTCCAGCCTTCAGCTTGGCCAAAATTTGAGGCAGTTGAGTTAGAGAGTTCTGCTCACTCTTGTGAGTGAACACTTTGAAATGGCAGTGCTAGAGAATAGCTTATAGGGAAACAGCAATGGGGATGTCACCTGAAATTAGGGTACTTTTGCTCTAACAATCTGATTTGATCATTTTATGGCCTCAGAATAGTCCTACAAACATTGCTGAGTATCAGATAGATAATCTCCTGGTCAGTGATAGCCAAATTCCTGAGACAATAGTGAGCAGACCACTCCTCCTTTCTAACTCTAGGCCATAAAATTAACATATCAGTGACAAGAAGAACTGGATAAATTTGTCTCCTTGCTCCTGGTTCTTTGCTAAATTCTTTTGACACTTAGCCCACTTCAGTTGGTGTTACAATTACAATAAACTTTGCCCCTTGACTTGGAGATGGGTTCAAGCCTGCAAATTCTTTTGAGACCCTTCATAACACTGATCTGAGACCCCCAACCTTTTGGGGTCCCTTCTGAACTACAACAGCAATAAACTATTTCATATGGAGACACTGGCCCTTGAAAGCAAAATAGCATTGACTCTGATACTCCCCCCCAGATATTGTACTCTTCCCCAAACCCATGTAGATGGCTCATATTTTACTACTGGTATAGGGAAGGGGAAAAGTAAAGATTACAGTGAATTTTCATGGATTTTTGCTAAGTCATGTGGAGAGAGATCATACTCTTCTACAGAGAGCAGAGTCCTATGAGAAGAATTTTAGGATTCTGGGACTTGAGGATTCTCTAGATGGGGATGTAGAGAAAAACAGCGGACTCTGGGACATACCATTTCAAGAGGCAACCCTAGATGTTCCCTTTCAAGGGAAAGTGTTTAAGAAGCTGTGTTTATCTCTTGCAAGTTTGACTTTATTATTATTATTATTATTATTATTATTATTATTATTATAGCTTTTTATTTACAAGATATATGCATGGGTAATTTTACAGCACTGACAATTGCAAGACCTTTTATTCCAACTTTTCCCCTACACCCCCTCCCCCAGATGGCAGGTTGACCAATACATGTTAAGTATGTTAAAACATATATGTCCCAATAGTTATTTTGATGTACAAAAAGAATCAGACTCTGAAATAGTGTACTATTAGCCTGTGAAGGAAATCAAAAAGGCAGGCGGGCAAAAATAGAAGGATTGGGAATTGTATGTAGTGCTTCATAGTCATCTCCCGGAGTTCTTTCGCTGGGTGTAGCTGGTTCAGTTCATTACTTCTCTACTGAAACTGATTTGGTTCATCTCATTGCTGAGGATGGCCAGGTCCATCACAACTGGTCGTCATATAGTATTGTTGTTGAAGTATATAATGTTCTCCTGGTTCTGCTCATTTCACTCAGCATCAGTTCATGTCAGTCTCTCGTATTCATCCTGCTGGTCATTTCTTATAGAACAATAACATTCCATAACATTTATATACAACAATTTATTCAGCCATTCTCCAATTGATGGGCATCTACTCAGTTTCCTGTTTCTGGCCACTACAAACAGGGCTGCCACAGACATTTTGGCACATACAGGTCCCTTTCCCCTCTTTAAGATTTCTTTGGGTATAAGCCCAGTAGTAGAACTGTGCAAAGAGTATTCACAGTTTGATAACTTTTTGAACAGAGTTCCAAATTGCTCTCCCGAATGGCTGGATGTATTCACAATTCCACCAACAATGCATCAGTGTCCCTGTTTTCCCACATCCCCTCCAACATTCCGCATTATCTTTCCCTGTCATTCTAGCCAGTCTGACAGGTATGTAGTGGTATCTCAGAGTTGTCTTAATTTGCATTTCTCTGATTAATAATGACTTGGAGCATCTTTTCATATGGTTAGAAATAGTTTCAATTTCTTCATCTGAGATTTGTCTGTTCCCTCCCCCAATTCTTCATTATCTGGTGAATTCACAGAATGTGAATCTTCACCTCTCATTACACTGCCAGTGCTTGTCCCCAAAGAGCTTACATTCTTATGGGGGACATAAGGGTAAAAAAAAATTCCAAAGTGTTCTTTTTCAAATTTGAGGCTTCTTTCCCTGATTAGATAAGGCCATCCGGGCCCCAAGGAGTTACATTTTTATGGGCCTAGATTACCTGCCCAGGCAAAGTTCAGGGGGCTCCAGTTCAAGTTGAAAAGCTCCACCCCTGATTATATTCCATTGTGAATTTCAATTTCCTATTTTAACTTTCATTTCTCCAATTTAATGTTCATAACTATGTAAAATAAATCCCCATCCATTTTTCACATTAGCAAAGATCCTGAAAAGTCTCACAGGAAATTTAAATGGGAAGCGATATTTCCAGACCAATAGCCTCCCAGGAAAGGTAAAACTCACAGGACCCCAGAGCTGAAAAGGAACTTACAGGCACTTTGTTCCAAGCACTTCACTTTACAGTGAAGGAAATCTAGGCTCCGAATTTAAGGGACTTGCTTAATGCTACACAGGGAATAAGTAGCAAAGGTTTAACTCAGAAAGAGATCATTTGACTCTGATGGGATTCTGAGCATTGCCCCCCCCCCACAGCCCAGAGGGCCACAGAAATTATTAATCATGTGTCTTGCTAGAACAATGAGCAGCCACCATATTCTGTGATGACATTGATAGGGAGCAGCTTCCAGGGGAAACATAGTAATGGAATATAGCTTCTAGGGAAGAGGCAGCAATAACTTTAAGGTACCCTGACCTTAGGGGCCTTCGGTTCTAATAATAAGTCAGTGATTCTAAGTCCTCAAGTTTTGGAATCTGACCCTGAGGCCCACACCCAACCTTAGAATAGTTCAATAAACATTACTGTCTGTTAGTCAGTGATAACAAGTTCCAGAGACCACTCCTTGATCCTACCTCTGGGCCATAAAATTAACATGTCTGTGACATGAAGAACAAGATGAATGTGTCTCTTTTCTTCTATTTCTTTGCTAAATTCTCTTGGCTACAATTACAATCAACTTTGTCCTTTGACTTGGAGATGCATTAGAACCTGTATACTCTTTTGAGACATCTTGCAATATGAGTCTGTGACCCCAACCTTTTGGGGTCCCTTTGCAACTTCAACAACAGCAGTCAGGAGGTCCCCTGATCTTAGAGGGCTCCTGTTCTAACAATCTGTCAATGATTCTAAAGTCTTCTTGTTGAGGTGCAGGAAAAAACCAGAAGGTTGGGGGTCACATTTGGATGTGACGAGGTATCTCAAAAAATGGTCAGACTTGAACCCATGTCCACATCAAGGGGCAAAGTTTATTGTAATTGTAACGCCAATTGTGTTGGGCTAAATTCCAAATAACAAAGAACCAAGGCAAAGAAGACAAAGGTATCTACTTTGCTATGCTAGTTTTATGGCCCAGAGGTAGAACTGAAGAGTGATCTATTCATTATTATCTCAAAAACCTGGTTATCACTTACCAGCAGATTATCTGTCTGTCAATCAGTAATGTGTCAATCAGTAATGTGTGTAGGACTATTCTAAGGCTAGAAGACTTCAGAATCATTGACAGAGAGATTGTTAGAACAATAGCACTCTAAGCTCAGAGGGCCTCAGGATCCCTAATATATCTTCCCTAAGGTCTAAGGGAAGAAATAGTATTAGGCCTGAAGGCCTGAAGATTTTTACAATCATCAGCAGACAGATTGTTACAACAGAAGAACTCTAAGGTCAGGAGACCTAAAAATTATTGCTATATTTTCCCTAGAAGCTATACCCTATCATTTGGGCTTTGGAATCAGTGATCCTGAGGTCCCACACTTCCTCTGCTTTCCTCAGAGGAGCAAAACCTACCAAGACACTCTCCAAAGACACTGTGTCTTCAGTTTTGAGTCTTTGCTAGTGTATATATCTAGGGGATCCCTACTCCCTGACCAGTTGTAGAGAGGCTCTTAAGAGGGGGTTAGTCAGGTAAGGAGTGAGAGGGCTTTAGGGTGTTGCAGGTTCATTCAGGGATCACTATGAAGATCTACACACACACACACACACACACACACACACCTACCTCTTAGCTCTCTCTAGTCTAAAAGGCTAAGACAGGCTCTCTGGGTATTCCGTGATCATTCCAGGGAGTCAAGGTCACATTCCCACAGGTTGTATTCATATTCTCCTTTAGAGAGGTTCAGGTGCCCTGGGCCCTACTGGAGATCAGCTGCTGTCCTTAGAAATACTCCAGAGGGGTCTGATGTGGAAGAGAGTTTCCATCTGCCTTTATCTGAATTAGTACCAGTAGATGAGGGGAGACAGAGCCTTTTGTAGCCTGCTAGTGTCTCCTGGAGGGCACAAGGAGAGCTGCAACCAAAGATGGAAACAAGGGACCCAGCATGCCTGAGTCAGTCTCATTCATGTCTGATCACAACTGCACAGATGTCAGCTCCAGTTCTCATCCATGGCAGGTTGGGGCTAGTTCTGTGCGGCCTGAGATTCTCAGTTGTGTTGTAGAATCAGCCCAGGGATCCTATTCAGCATGAGACACTAAGGCTACCCAGGTCCATCTTGCAGCAGGAGCCAGCAGGGAACCCAGTCTAACAAAAAGGGATACTTTCTGGCCTACCTGCAGAATCCACCACAGCCTCAGAGATGGGTTCTTGGTCCCCTGCTGCACCTAAGACCCATTATCAAATGAATATGTCTAGGGAGCATTACAGATTTTAAAGCTCTACCTAAAGAGGAAATATTATTTTTGTTAGCTATTATTATAAAAATTCCCCAAATCCAAGAGTGAATTTAAGGGCAATTAAGTATTTCTAAAACAGTAATTAAGTGTTGCTAAAACATTTATGTTTCTACGAGCTGCACTAGGAGTTAATGGCATTGTCATCGGAGACAATTTCCTTCTCCCATGATCTCAAGTTGGAGTTTGGGAAGGGGAGGGAGAAAGCCTCAGCCAGTGCTGGCCCCCTTCTCCAGAGTTTGTTTGTTCTGACCCCTTCTGGTGAGAGGAAGAACACCAAGGCAGGCAGCAACCTGCAGCAACCAATACTGGCTCTCAGTACCAAGTGCCACGATCCCCAGACTGTCTTACCTCACTTTACCTTCTGGTGCTTCTCTGTGGTCTCTTTCCTACACAGATTATTATTCTGCCAAGATTTCTACTTCCACATTAAAAGCATTTGCAATATTTTGTCCTTTCTACCTTCACCACCGCTCTGGCATGTATCCCCTTTGTCCTTCTCACTAGCCAGGGCTCTAATTTGGATCGTCATCATCTCTCACCTGGGCTATTTGATTAGTCTTTTTAACTGGTCTCTTTGTTCCCCTCTCCAGTCCTCCTCCACACCCCCAAATCAGAAAGCGATTTCTAAAGTACATCTGGATGTGTCACCACCTCCCACTCAGAAAGATCTAGAGTTTCTTTCATTAGCTTTGGGATCCAGGATAAATCCCCCTCTAAATCGCTCTCAAGTTTTTCACAGCCTTACTCTTTCCTAGCCTCTTTTCTCATGAAGAATAATAAAAGCAGCAAATGTTTGCTTAGCATTTGAAGGTTTGCAAAATATTGAGTATATATGACCTTATATAAGCTCCAGCTACTGCATCAGGCTGTCCTGGTTCCAAAGGACTCTGGTCCTTTCAATCCAACCACCCTCTCCTGACAAAAATGTTTTCTCACCTCAGATTTGCCCAAGTTTCATTGCAGGCTGACCTGAAGCCCTCTTCCACATCAGCCTCTCCCAGGCCTCTCAGCTTCCTGCCTTCCCATCCAAAGTTACAGTGACTGCTTTGAATGAATTTTCAATGCAAATGTAGCCAGATGAGGGCCTTCAGTTTCTATAGGTAGAGAAAGTCTTTAGTCTGACTTTGTGGGGGAAGTCGTTTCAGAAAGACAACATTGTTTCCCCTCACCTAGAAGGGAAACAATCTCTCAGTAGGATTTGCCATGTCTGAGCCTCCCATTGACTAAATGAAATGGTTGTATAATATGACCTTAAATTCTCTTAACAATCCCCCTCATTCCATGACCCGGACCCTATAAAATATCTTGAAGGCCTCCAATGAAGTGGGATGCTGAAAGGAATCTTGGTTAGAGCCTCGCCCCAGTCAAGTGAGGCAAACTCAGGAAATCAGACAACAAAAGTCCTTTTTTGTTTTTCAAAGTTAGCACGTGCTTTACATCTTAGAGACAGTTTTTATTTTATTTTTCTCAATTAAATGCCAAAAACTATTGCTGACATTCATTTTTTAAAATAACTTTGGACTTCCAAATTCCTTTCTCTCTTCCCTTCCTGGGCCCTTTCTTGAGAAAGCAGGCCCGCTGATATAAACTATCCTTGTGAAACCATGCAAAATGTATTTCCATATTAACCATGTTCCAAAAAAAGAAAATACAAGAAGAAGAAAAAATAAAGTTTAAAAAAGTACGCTACAATCTGCATTCAGATTCCATTATGTCTTTCTCTGAAGGAAACTAGCATTTTCATTTTTAAAAAATCCTTCAGAATTGTCTTGTATCATATTGTTGAGAATCATAATCCTACACCACAACTTATTCATTCCTCAAGCGATGGGAAACTCCTGCATTTCCAATTTTTGTCACCCCCCAAAAAAGAGCTGTCATAATTTTCTCAATTCCTTTTCTTTAAAAAAAATCTCATTTTGGCATATAAAACTAATAGTAGTATTTCTGGGTCAAAGAATATGAAGTTTTATAGCTCTTAAGAAATAGAACCAAGTTTTTCTCCAGAATGGCTCCATCAGTTCACAACCATCAAAATTGTATTAATGTTTCACTTTTTTCCACTTTTCCTTCCACATTTGTCATTTTCCTTTTTGGTTTTACTAGTCTATGCCATAGGTATGAGATGGTGCCTCAAAATTATTTTAAGTTGCATTTTCTCTAATCAATAGTAATTTAGATCATTTGTTAATATGAAAACAACAAATTGACTATACTTTGTACTACACGTTTATATACTATAGATTTATATATTACATATTTATAATGTGAAAAGTGCATTTTAATCATGACTAAAATGCAATTATTACTTCTTTGGAAAATTGTCTTCATATCTTTTGAGCATTTGCCAGGTGAGGAATGACATATTCTTACTGTGACTGAGTTTTCTATATATTTGTGAAATGAGGACTTTATCAGAGAAACTTGAGATACAATCCTTCTCTTCCAGTTTCCTGCTTTCTTTCTAATCTTGACTTCTATTGCTTTTGTTTAGGCAAACTCTTTTTAATTTAATTTAATCAAAATTATTTAGTTGATATCTCACAATGTTCTCTATAAATTTTTGGTCATAAATTTCTTCCCTTATCTATAGATCTGACAGGTAAGATATTTTCTGTTTTCTTAACTTGTTTATGACATCTCTTTTATGTCTAAATTACACCATTTGAATCATGTCTTGTTATATTTATTGTGTAAAATATCAGCCCATTCTTGATTTTGAGAATGAAAGAAGAGAAAGTTCTTGCCCAACACTTTAAGTCTTGAGCAAAAGATTATGGAAAGATGGTAGAATGAGGTAGAAAATTATCCGACTCTCTGAAATCTCCCTCCAAATAACTTAAAACAACACCACCTCAAAATAAATTTTCAGGATGCAGAAAAAAAACAAAAGTCAAAGTAAAGTAGTCATCCAGGCTAAGACAACTTAGGAAGATTCTCTGCCAGGATGGTGGTCTGACTGGGGAGTAAAGTACAGATACCTCCTCATCAACAAACACCAAGACTTGGGAGCAGCTGTAGAATAGCAAACACAGTTTCAAGAACTTTCACCTATATCCACCCCTGTTGTTGGGGCACTGAGCAAGTGACTGATCAAAAGAAGGTTGTGGACATCCCTTGATGGACACTAAACTCCAGGCCCAAATGCATCAGCAGGTTGCAGTCCCAGGCAATGACTACAGGGAGGGGTAGCAAGCACTGAGGGATGAGTGGCCACAGACAGACAGAGTTCTGCTCATCTATGACTGTGGTTATTCACAGGAGGACAGAATTTGTAGTTTCAACTCCAGAGAAGAGAGGTGAACTGATTTGAATGAGAAACAGTCGTTCATCAGAGAGTGAGAGCATGTGTAGTGTCAGCAGTATAAGTCTAACCTGGATAGAGATCAAGGGGGAAGAAACATCCTTGAGTCATTCATGAACCAAAGTTCAACTTGAAACCTATTTCTTGTTACTTTTCTTGAGCTTGGGGAGTGTAATTCTCTGGACACTTTACTTCTAGAAGCGTAGAGCATCCTCTCCAATCTGTTATCCAACAAAGGTCTGGGTGCCAGTTCTGGAGTTAAAATGGTGAGCTCACCCAGTGATAGCCATGCCAAAGACTGACCCTTTCATGGTTGCCATGATTGTTAAAAGAAATCTTGGTTCAGGTCTCGCTCTAATCAATTAAAGCAACGTCAGAAAAAAGGAGTTTACTTAGCAAATCAAGGCAACATGGGAGTCAGCAGAATTCAAACGTAATTTGCTTTTATGGCCAAGAATAAAGCAATTTCCATGTGAAAGTAAAACTACCCTGAGTAGTACACATGAAGAAATGGGGTTGGTGTCACCTCAGCTTTTCCACCATTATAGCATCTTTGGGAGATAGGATTAGTCTTCAGAAGATTGAATTAGTCTTGAGTGAACAGCCCTCTCCTGCAGGCTGGCTGAGCATCAAACCCAAAAGGTGAATCAAGGTTAAAACACTGGGGTCACTATGACTAAATTCTGCCCCAGTGACTGACTTTGCACAACTCCAAGAAAGAAAGAAAAACCAACTAAAACACAAGTTGGGATTTATTCATTATAATTAATTAATTATTGATTATATCATTAATTAGTCAAGAGAATAATCAATTATTTGATAATGGTTTCTTTCAATAACCAAGACAAAAGACAGAAGAGGGCATGAAAGCTTTAAATAAAAATTCTTGAAAGAAAATTTCATTAACAAGTGAAAATCAAACCTGAATGGTGGACATTTAATGAGGATGGGGCCTAGATTGAGTTCCTATGCCTGAGAAAGTGTCTTAATCATGAGACTTGGTCATCTCAACCAATGTGGATAAGGGAACTAAGTTCCATTCTTTGTCCTTTCATGAGATCGGGAATCTTAAACTCTAATGAAGAGCTACAAGGCCAGGGGCTCCTATTCCTGAGAGAGAGTGCTAATGTCTGAGCATAACAGGAAAGCCCTTTCAGAGAACATGACACCAGAGCTGGGTCCTGAAGTGAGCCGGGGATTCCGGAAGGCAAAAAGCTGATGAAGAAGCCAATACAACATTGAGCAGACATTGAGGAGATCCATACAAACGCAGGTAAGTGGGACAGGGAATTCTGGGAAAGGGGGACTGGTTAGGGATGGGGAAGCAGCTTGACTTGTACAGAAGTGCTTGGGAAAAAGTACCACTAGAAAGGTGGCCAGCTACAAGATGATAGAGAGCATTCAGAAGGGGCTGAGAAGCTTGCAAACGTTAGAATCCTCTGTAAATATTGGCCATTGTATTACTCCAAGATCAAGGGGGAGTAGCTGAGAGTCTTAACAGGTGATATGAGAGGTCAATTTAGTAGAATGTGCACATTTTATTGATGAGGGAACTGTGTCCCAGAGGGATGAAACAATGAGCCCTAACGTTATCTGAGAAAGGCAGGACACTAGCCCAGATCCTCAATGCCCATGATCAGTGCTCAGAACTAGATCAGCCAGCCCCCTCTAGGAACGGCTTTTTGTGGAGCCAACTTCCCCAAGGCAGCGGAAGGAGCACTTATGTTCAAGCTTGATTTTTGTAGAAACGGATTGTGCAAAAAGAGGCAGGCCTTTGCACACTGATGCCATATCCCGCTCCCAGAAAGGCTCAAACTCAGAAAAAATAAACCAGCACCTGCATGTGTTTGCTCACACAACCACAAGGGGGTGGCACAAACACACACACACCAGAGATGGTAGACTTACAGAATGGAAGGAGCCAAACCCTACTGAACATGCCTCCCCACTGCAGTGTTTGTCCAGGCTCTGCTTGAATACTTCCAGTGACAGGAAACTTACTACTTCATGAAGCAACACAATCCAACCTGGACAGCCAGTTGTTGGGAAGGTCATGCTGAGCTGAAATCATTAGAATTTCCTAGAACTGCGTGCATGGTTTTCCCTTTGAGGCTTTCCTCTTCCCGGGGACAATTCTTCAGATATGTGCAGGTGGTGGCCATGCCCTCGAGATCTTTCTCCTCAGTCAAAAATTCACTTTCATGACACAATTTCATACAACCTCCAGTTCTGGTCACTTCCTCTGGAAAAAACCTCACTCTTTCTTTAAGATGTAAAGCCCATAACTGGACACAGGACTCCAATAGGATATGAACAAAGCCCTTGGGAAATCGGCATGAGCTCCCTGGAGTGCTTGCGAAATACACAGGGATCCAGGCTTAGCCTCACAGAGCAGATGGAAAAGGAAATATGAGGGGCTCAACCCCAAGTGACCCTCAGTGATCCTGCCCATACGGGGCTCCAGAGGCCTGAGACCAAAGGCCCTGACCGAGCAGGATGCTCTTAGAAACCTTCTATGGCGATGGAGCAGGGAACCAGGTTTCCCCCAAAATTAGACATTTCAAAAATTCCCTGGGCTAGTCTGAGGCCCAGGAAGGCCCAAGGCTGCATTTGGGGGCCGAAGCCTTGCTTTTATTTACTGCCTCTGTAAGCCCGGGCAGGGAACCATCTCTTTCGGGCTCTTTCTTCAGCTGTCAGATGCAAGGATCTTGTGATTTCACCTTATCTTTGTGGGGGGAAGGGATGTTACTGCATGTGGCCCCTTAACCAACATTTCCTCTTCCTGTCCTCCAATCCTCACAAATCCACAGCCCTTGGCTTAATGTACTGAAGCTTCATACCTGGTTCCTAGTCACTCCCTTCCTGAGCTGGGCTAGTCATTGGCCCCCTCCTCCTCAACACTGGGAAATATGGGCTGACCTTGCAGTGTTAGAATACACCGGGACCCCTGCCAGTGGCTGCTGGAGATCCAACCCAGAATGGATCTCCTCCTGTGAGAGGATGATACAAGGAGACCGAGAGGCACTTGTTCTCTGACCTCTCTGACTGAGAGACCGTTGCATTGTCTGACCTCCTTCCTCTTCCCTCTGCCTCCAACTTATCTCATTCCCAGTCCCCAACACCTGTGTCAAAAGGTTGCCCTGCAGCTCCTTCAGATGCTGTGATCCACAGATGTAGAGGCTCTCAGGAACTGACCTGGCCCTTAACATTACAGACTTACAAGATTGTCTATATCATCTTTAGAGAAACTGGCATTTGATGAGTCTTTCTTTCTCTTTTGGACCACAAGCTGCAGAAAGGGGTGTCTGTGGCAATTCTGCCCTCCATGGCCCAGGAAGTAGGTCAGATAAAGTCTTGGCGTGGGATTTGAAGAAAAGGTCTCTAGCTCCTATTCTTCATCCCACCTTCATTCAAGTCTCCTCCCCCCTTAAGGTTGGTGTCTTCCCTCAGACATTCTCCAAGTTGTTCTCAATTGGTCTTATCTGTAGAATCCTGTCCATTCTCTCCTCCATTAGGAGAAGGGGACTTTTACCTCTCTTTGTATGCTCAGTGCTTAGCACACTGCCTGGCCCTGAGTAGGTGCTTACAAAGTGTTTATTTACTAACCTAAGCAAAAGCCCCTTGAGTTCTTAGACCTGTTCCCCTTTCCATCCTTCCCATTCAGCCCCTCCAGAGCCAACTTGGCTCAAGTTCTTGTGCCCTCACCACTCCTTCCTCCCAAAGGATGGCTAGTGGTCCTCCATCACTGTGCTAAATGGTTTATATATATGCTGTCTCAACTGATCCTCACACCAAACCTAAGAGATGGGTGCTAGTATTATTCTTCCCTTTGCACAGTTGAAGACACTGATGCAGAGAGTTTAATATGCCCACAGTCATATACCTACAAAGTGTCTGTGGCATTTGAACTCCCTTCCAATTGGGTCCAGATCCAGTCTCTTAACTGAAGATGGCAGCTAGCTGTTCCCATTAGAGCGGAGTCAGGTCTAGTCTGTATCATCCACTATTACCCCTGACTAACCCTATTGGAGCCTCTCAGAAGCCACAGTAAAACACCTGAAGAAAAATATGGGCCCTGTAGCCTGGCCTGATAAGGGAGCAGAGGAGAGACAGGTTGGGTCTTAAAGGCTCCAAATAAGGATCCAAACCCATTCAGTGCCTCTGCCCTCCATTCTCTATGCTTATCTGGATATAAAGGAGGCAGGAGTTAAATATAAGCTCTCTTGGATTGTAGCTAACACTGAGTGACCAAGTGACCCAGCTCTGGGCTACGTTCAGGGACAGCTTAGTCTGGACAACAGCAGGGACACCTCTAGGATCTGCATTTGAGCCTGTACAGGGATGACACAGTAAAAGCAGGAGAGCAGAGAGATTCCTGAGAAAGAGACAGGAAGTGACACAACCTGCAGTACAGCTCCAAGGAGAGCCCCTTGGAACCTTAGCACAAAGGGGGCAGCCCCTGGATGGAACTCCTGATTTACAGGCGAGACGCCGACTCTGCCGGAACTCAGGGGAGGACAGGACAGGACAGAACTAGGGAAGGGAATTCCATGGACAGTATGAATACATAATCTGGAACCCAATTAGTTTCAGTGAGAGTGGATTCACACTGAATATTACCTGTGAGTAAATTCTCTTTCTGCATAGTGCATGTTCATAAGCTGGTGGTGTGTTCCCAGAAGTCAAGCCCATCCCATCACTGATCTTGAGTGCTAAAGATCAAACCTTGGGCTGCCCATTGCTCTTGATTTTAAATTTTAGTATTTTTAATTTTAATTAATCATTGATTTAAAAGCAATTGGGTGATTTTTTACTGCCCATATCACAGAATTATGTGGAGAAAATTCTTTTTACATTTAAGCTACAAAAAGATGTGAGTTGTTGATGGGGGTGGGGGTGATGATAATGCTATTGTTCCCTTCTGTCCCTTTTTCCTTCCAATTTCTAGGGTCACTGTTTCATTGATTGCCCCTGGACCCGCAGTCTTGCCATCAGTCCATCTCACTCGATGCTATAAGTTCACATAAGGAATTCTAGTGTTGGTTAGAATATAAGCTATGAGAATGTTATTAGGGCTGGATCTGATCCCCTTTTGCAGTGAAATGCGGAAGGTTGAGAGGAAAATTAATATTATCTCTGTTGATACAGAAAAACTTACCTCTGCATCCAAGTGTTTCTTCTGTGACATGAAATAGTGCACAGGTACATGTCTGATGTGAGACTGGGCTCTGGTCCAGGTAAAGGTAGAATCACCTCTGCATCCCTTGGCTGACTCTGGCATGTCACCCTTGCCTCAGTTCCCTTGTCTGTTAGCTCCATTAGCACTGCACCCAATCTCTGTGGACAGTGGCTTCTGGGTGGATACTGTGTCATGTGTACAAGATGGCAGACTTCTGCATTATCAGTCACCCTCATAGGCAGTAGGACCCTAGAGAGATCATCTCTACCTTCAGAGTTTCTTTTTCTCTCTCACTCCCATTAACAACTCACAAAATTCATGGAGTTTTGCTGTTACAAAACCACAATTTCTGTCCCTCACTCTGAGGTAGGTGCAACAGAGAGTAGCAGAGAGGTAAAACAGTGGGCTGGGGACATGAGCTTGGGAAGGTCAGACTGTAGTAGTATACACTATAGAAGTGGGATGACCTTTTCTTGGCCTAAATATGAATGTAAGGATCACTATGGGGCAGCGAGGCGGTGCAGTGGATAAAGCAACAGCCCTGAAGTCAGGAAGATCTGAGTTCAAATCCAGTCTCAAGACATTTAACACTTCCTAGCTTTGTGACTCTAGGCAGGTTTTTGTTCAGGAAGAATCTATTAGCTATTCTAATGAGGAACAATGCTTTTTCTTTGATCAGAAAACCTCACACAATTCTATTCTGAAAATAGCTGTCCACTTGATTCATCTTAAACACTATTAATTAACATTTACACTGATTAGGTGCTATCAAAGCACCTAATAGATGGAGGACTAAGACTTAAGTGGCTGTTTGTGCAGGGCCTAGCAATGGTGACTCTCCACATTCCCCTCCCTTTTCTATTACTCTGCTCACATTCTGATTTGACACTTAAACCCTGGGTAACCCTGAGGAAATATCCCTATGCCACAATTTACTCTTGTAAAGAGAAAGGGCTGGAGTAGTTGGTCTCTGTAGTCCCTTCCACCTCAATATCTTTGCTTTTAAACCACTGCTCAAATGCAAACTTTTCTTAAGAGAGTCATTTTTCTTTTGACCTTGGGCTGCCAGGGCCAAAGAATTCATCCCCACAAGGTCAATCAGCTGAGGAGGAGCCTCTCCACACTTACTCAGAATGACAAGAATGACCACCCCACTAGCACAGCCTTTAGAACCTCTGGATCACCTTCTTTCATTGATGAGTCAACAGAGCTGAATATTGGCAGAGCCAAAATCGCAGAGAGTAGACACATCTCTATCTGACCTTTTCTGACCTTCTCTCAAACCAACAGCAGATCAGGCTCTAAACTGGTTTTGGAGTGACAGAACCCACAAATATTTGGAGTGCAAAACATTTCCAGAAGAAAATACTTTGGAAGAACTTCAGAACATGTCTGCTTCAATTGGGAAGAGTAACAGTCTGGCAAGCTCAGACTACAGGCTAGGGACCCTGGGGCAAGGAGCTTAGTTGGGGGTTGCAGTGTCCTACACCAGGAAATTTATTTTAATTTTTTATAGCTTTTTATTTACAAGTTATATGCATGGGTAATTTTACAGCATTGACAATTGCCAAACCTTTTTTTTCCACTTTTTCCCCTCCTTCCCCCCATTCTCTCCCCTGGATGGCAGTTTGATCAATACACATTAAATATGTTAAAGTATAAATTAAATACAATATAAGTATACATGTCTTAACAGTTACTTTGCTGGACAGAAAGAATCAGACTTTGAAATAATGTACTATTAGCCTGTGAAGGAAATCAAAAATGCAGGTGGACAAAAATAGAGGGATTGGAAATTCTATGTAATGGGTCATAGTCATCTCCCAGAGTTCTTTCATGGGGTGTAGCTAGTTCAGTTCATTACTGCTCTATTGAAACTGCTTTGGTTCATCTCATTGTTGAAGAAGGGCACATCCATCAAAATTGATGCTCATATAGTATTGTTGATGAAATATATAATGATCTCCTGGTCCTGCTCATTTCACTCGGCATCAATTCATGTAAGTCTTTGCAGGGCTTTCTGAAATCATCACCAGGAAATTTATTGTGCAGCTCTTAGGCTACTCTGTCCTGGTTGCAAGTGAGTGGTTTAGCTGATTTGCTGTAAAACGCCCAAAAGCAAAAACAAAAGGCAAATTGCAAGCCATTGAGCTTGCACAGGACTGGGCTTTGATTTCCCAGCACTGGGAAATCAATCAGCAGAACAGCCCCAGGGCAAATTAAAGAGGCTGTAGCCCTCTTGCCTTAAAGAGCAGACCTCAATCCTTTAAAAAAAAATGAGTAAAAAAGCAAAAAGAACTCTGATCATAAACAGTTCTAATGAAGAGAGAAAACATATGGTAAGTATGCTCCATGGAAAGCTTCCCTCAGTTATATCAATAATTTCACTTTCATGACACAATTTCACATCCCCTCCAATTCTGATCCCTTTCTCTAGGTAAGATCTCAGTCTTTCTTTAAGATGTGGAGCCCATGACTGGACATAGAACTCCACTAGGATATGGTCAGAACGGGAGCCATCTACAACCTCTCTTCCACCTATGATGTCCCCATATATAGCCTGCGATCCTCCATGAAGCCATGGAATTGGTCCAGGGACTGCAGGCAACAAAGCTGAGCTCAGAAAGATCTAACAGACTGGAAAGACTCAGATCATGGCTGGAGGGACCGTGTTGTGTGATGACAAAGGAGCTAAATCAGAGGTACTTAACACAAGTATAAAGGGATATCCTAGTCATAACAATACTCACACTGTCTGATAAGGAATAGAGAGAGAATTGGAAATCTCTATCAGTGGAGAGATTTTCTATACTAAGGAAGTTATGGATCCAGGAAATTTTGAAAAAAAAAGATTAGATTGTTATGGCTAACTCCATCCCAAGCATTGTTCTCAGCACTCCAATTTATACTTGAATTGATACCTAACAGCCTCTGGAAACCTTTCCTAGGAAGGCAGGTCTTCTGGGGCTCCAGACTATCAGGTTTTAAGAGACACTGTTGAGATTATGAGGTGCAGTCAGACTCTTCCCATACCAGGTCACTAGAATGATGAATGGCCACATGACAGGGTGAAATTCCAAAAATATATTGGCAATATGGGCCCCTGTCACAAGTCATCCCAAAAGAATTTGTAAGCATAGACCAATAAATTAAGGGGCAAAGATTTTATTACCCAGCTAAGAGATGGAAATATATTATAGGGAAAATATAATCTTGGGCTTTTGACATCATAACGTGACTTTCTGATTGGATATAGTAAAAATGAAGTTTCTAAAGAAAGTCCTACTTGCCACTTAAACTGCAATAGTCCCTTCAGTGTCTTTCCTTGCTTACCTCAGGAAATAGTATAATCTTATTAGTGCTTCAGGCTTTCTCTGCTAATGTCCATCTTGATACCAGCATCTCATTAGTACTATAAAAAGCAGCTCAAGGAACTTGTAACTTTGCTTCCAAGACCCTTCAACTTAGCCATCAGCTTCCCAGTTGGCGAGCTTGCCTGTTAGCTGACAGGTACTTGAGAACTGTCATTAGTAAGGAGAGCCCTGACTTCCTCCAGGCAAGAAAGAACAAAAGGGTCAGCTCCACGAAATCCCAGAGACTCAGTAGGAGGAGACCTCAAGCAATAGCCTTAAAGTTGGATGTCCCTCCTGCCTGCAGACTCCCAGTGGTGACTGAAAATCCATTCCCTCCTTGGATAGTAGCATGATTGAATTAAATCAGTCCAATTGCGTCTATTTATTGAGGTGTCAAACTGAAGGTAGTTTCTCAGAATCTCTCCCAGGATGAGTATCAGCAATGACAACCTAAACTAGGAAAGTGCCCATCCAGCACTCAAGAGCAAATCGTGACCGAGGAAGATGGGCTTTTGTGGATCCTGTAGCCCCACAGGCCAAGAATAACCCATCTTTGCTGACCTAGATGGTTCAGTTCTATTCTAGCATGACCAGATGCTCTGGATTGGACAGGGTTTTTCGAATGGGTCTAGAGCACAGCCAAGAATATAAGGTAGACCCTAAATGATCTGAAAGTCTTGTTGCATAGGCATGGGAGCTAATATCTGTCTAGAAGTGATCAGACAAAATCAACCTGGGGACTCTATCCTAGACAAGTCTCTTTCTGTAGTTCTCATTGTGCCCGCCAAGTGGCACTAGCAGAACACAAAAGCTCTGATCTGTTACTCCATAAACCAGCTCCCCAGTAGAAGGGGAAGGAAGGAGGTCCCTCAGTCCAGCCCCAATTCCCTCCCAGAAGTCTTGATGGTCAGCTGACCCACAATAGATCTAAGGGCACCTGAGCCTCCCTGGAGCAGTGGACAAAGCCCTTGGGTAATAGACCTGAGCTCCCTGGAGAGCTCAAGAAATACAAAGGGACCCAGGCTTAGCATCACAGGGAAGATGGAAAAGAAAAAAAGGGGGCTTCAGCCTCATGTTTCCCTCAATGACCTGCCACCCAGAGCTCCAGAGGCCTGAGACCAAAGGGTGTGACAAAGCAGGACATGCTTAGAAGGCTTATAACGGTGAAGCAGGGGACTGGGTTTTCCCCAGAGCTGGACAAGCCAAGAATGCCCTGGTCTGGACAGAGGCTCAGGAAGGCCTAAAGCTGGATTTGGGGGCAGAAGTTTCGCATTTGCTTCCTCCCTCTGTGAGCCTGGGCAGATCCCCGCCACTTTGGGTCTTTTTCTGACTCTTTCAGATGCAATGATCTTGTCATTTCACCTTATCTTTATGGGGGGAGGAGATGCCATTGCATCTGGCCTCTTGACCCACATTTCTTCTTCCTGTTCCCCAGAACTCACAGATCCACAGCCCTTGGCTTAATGTACTAAAGCTTCCGAGCTGGTCCCCACTCATTCCCTGTGTGAGCAGCAGCTAGTCACTCACCCGCTCCTCTTCCACACTGGGAAATCTGGACCGATCTTGCAGACTCACAAGATTGTCTTTATCGTCTTTAGCAAAATAGGGGGTTTTAATGCTTTCTTCGCTTCTTAGACTATAAGTCTCAAAAGGGGGGATGGTGAAGATTCTGCCCTCCATGCCCCAGGAGAGAGCTCAGACAGGGTTTACACTTAAGATTTGAGGAAGAGAGCCAAGTGGGTCTGAAGCTCCTACTCTTCACCCACACCTTCCACCAAGTCTCCTCTGCCCCTCCCTCCTTAATGCTGGGGCCTTCCCTCAGCAGTTCTCCAAGTTGTTCTCAGTTGGTCTTATTTGTGACATCCTCTCCATTTTGTCTTCTCCATTAGGAGACAGAGCCTTCTACCTTTTTTGTATCCCCTGTACTTAGCACAAGGTCTGGAACTTAGTAGGTGCTTACAAAGTGTTACTGACCAACCTCACCAAAGGCCCCTTGAGTTCTTAGACCTGTCCCCCTCTCCATACTTCCCATTCAGCCCCATCCAGAGACATCTTGGTTCAAGTCCTTGTGCCTTCACCACGCCCTCCTCCCAAAGGCTGGCTAGTGCTCCTCCTTCACTGAGCTAAATGATTTCCAGATATTGTCTCATGTGATCCTCTCAGCAAGCCTGGGTAATACCTGCTAGTATTATCCTTCCCATTGCACAGTTGAGGAAACAGAGGCAGATATTGAATTTGTCTAATGTTATAAAGCTACAAAGTGTCTGAGGCTAGATTTAAACTCCCTTCTAATTGGGTGCAGACCCAGCCCTCTCTCACTAAGAGAGGATAAGGATTGGGGGGACTCCTGGAGGAGTGCAGGGAGAAGATGGCCCTGATCTGTTCCCACTGGGGGAAGCAGCTCTAGTCTGTATCATCCCCTATTCCCACTCCCAGCCCTGTTGGATCCTCCCACAAGCCACAGTAAACCCCCGAGGAAGGGCCAGGACACTGTGGCCTGGCCTGACAGAGGAAGGGAGGGGAAAAGTCTGGGTATAAAGGCGCCAAGCACATTCACTGCCTCTGCCTCCATGTTCTGTGCTCATTTTGGGGTCTAAACAGTGTCTACTCCAGGGGGGACATTAATAGCTGGGGATCAGGTATCAGTTCTGTTGGTAAATAGTACTGAGTGAGCCTTGTTCCCCTGGGGGGCAGAAGCACTTCTCTGTGGACAGTGGGAGGGATCTATGCAGGGGAGGGACTCCCCGGGAGAGGCAGGAAACCACAGCAGCTGGGAGGGGAAGAAAGAGGAGGAGGAGGGAAGAGGGAGGAGAAAGTCAGAGGCTAAGTCCCTGCCCTGTGGGCCCTTGTGATCCAGGCAGATAGAAGAGCTCCAGCTCTGAAGAGAGACTCAGTCAGTGTTCCAGAGAAGGAGGAGACCAAGAGACCCAGCTCCGGGCTGCCCCCAGGATCAGCCTTAGCCCGGACAGCAGCAGGGATACCTCCAGGGTCTGCCCTTGAGCCTGTACAGGGAAGACACAGCTCAGGAAAGCAGAGAGATTCCTGGGAAGGAGACGGGGTGACACAGCCACAGCCCAGCCCCATGGAGAGCCCTTCAGAACCTCAGCACAGGACATTCAGCCCCTGGAGGGGGCTCCTGATCACAGGTGAGACTCCAGCTCTGCAGGAGCCCAGGGGAGGGAAGAGGCAACTGGTGGGATTCTGACCCAGATGGAGACGGGGACCAGGGGAAGGGAACCAGTCCCAGGGTTCTGTCCTAGACACGGTCTAAGAAGGTTTGACCAGGGAAGTCTTTCCTGACCAGGGGCAGAGGAGAAGTAGTGGCAGCTCAAGGCTATCCATCCCCATCCTGACACTCAGGACAATGTCCAGTGCTGGAACGGAGCTACCTCTGAAGAGGAAGGGAAGCTTTACAGTCAGAGGAGACCTGGGTGTGGATCCCAGCTTTGATGTGTACTGGCTGTGTGACCATGACTCTTAGCTTGGTCCCCTAGACTCTTAGCTTGGGTTTACCTGAAACAATACTTTTTTTCCCCTGAGGCATGAGGTTAAGTGACTTGCCCAGGGTCACACAGCCAGGAAGTGTTAAGTGTCTGAGACCAGATCTGAATTCAGGTCCTTTTGACTTCAGGGCTGGTGCTATATCTAGCGCTGCTGAACACCACCTTCCTGCCAGTGATGTTTGGGAGCCAAAATGTCAGCCTTAAAATACACCCAAGGTTTAGTGAAAAGGCCCTTCTTGGGTCTGGGGCCAGGAGATCTGGGTTCAAGTGTTGCCTTTTCCTATTTTATATCAGTCACATGTCTCACCTTATCTGGACCTCAGTTTGTTTGTAAATGGTGAGCACTGGGTTCAGGAATCTCTAAAGTCTGGTTTTCATCTTCAGCCACAAGACTTTGTTGCTTCATTTCTGCCTCCATTGCCTTGCCCGGCACACTGGCAGATCTGTTCTGAAACAACCCCAGGGAGGGAGCCGAAAATGTGTCACGTACCAAAGGCTCTGATTCTCTACAGAGGCTGGGGCCTTCACAGGCTTGCGGGCCCAGGAATCCCTCCCCACACACCCCACTGAGCTCCCAGCAGCCCCCAAGGCAGGCAGAGCAGCCCCCACCCTTATGTCAGGGACAGCTCAGTGGTCTTGGTCTCTCAGGAGGGCAGAGGGACCCTGCTGACCTCTGCCTCCTTCCTCCCCTCTCAGCCTCCATCCTCAGCTGCTGGATCCAGCCAACATCTGCTCAGGTCACTGTTGTTCCAAACCCTCCCTTTGGGGAAGTGAACCACAACGTCACCTTGGACATCCGGGGCTTCTCAGGCCAGGTTCTCTCCTATACTTGGTACAGAAAAGCAGTAGCAGATGCTAACAAGATCGCTCTGTACACGGTTGCAACTGGAGAGCAGGACCCTGCAGGCATCCGGGAGAAGGTGCTCCCCAACGGCTCCCTGCTCATCCCTGACCTCACCTTCAGTGACACTGATGTCTACCATGTAACCATTGTTAATTCTGGAGGCCGCATAATATTTGGAGAAGGACGTTTAGCAGTGTATGGTAAGTGCTGCCCTTCTCCTGGGCCATGTCTCACTCCTATTCCCTCCCTCAGTCTGGGATGAGAAGGTCCCCTAAGGGAGCAGGGAAAATGCAGAGCATGAGTCCCCTCTCACATAATGTGGGCCAAAGAGGCGAGAGCCCCTCTAGCCCAGATCAGCATGATCATAGGTCACTGGGAGCACTGAAGAGGTCAGAGGTCACTAGCTTCTGAGTCCTAAGCTGTTATTATTGGGGGGTAACTTCCTGCTTCCTGCCAGCTTTCCCAGAACACATTGTGAAACCAAGAAGGGCCCTGAGGGCTTGGAGGGGCGTCTGGCCCCTTGGATTGTTCCTGAGCCAGGCAACTTGTTCCTGAAGTTCACCTTCCCTAAAACAGTTAAAAATCTACTGGCGATGGAGGGAGCATTGCTAGGTCCCAGGAGAGCTCACGTCCAGACTACCCACAGCCCAAGAGCCAGACACACACGGCCTTGGTGCCCAGGACCTTCTGTTCTTCTGAGCCTTCCAGAGCTGGGAGCCAGACCCCAGAGGAAGGACCCCTGTGTCACCTCCATTTCCTAGGGAAACAGGCAAAATCAGGGGCTCCGGGCTTCTGGGAAGGGTCAGCTGGGGACAGAGGGTTCCAGCTCTCCTGACCCCAGCTGCATGAGGAGAAAACCAATTCAGTGGCCAGGGGGACTGAGAGGACAGTTGGGGCTCCAAGGAAGGACAGGTGTTCCTTGGAGGTGTTCGAAGGCTCTGGGAGTCATATTTCACGTGATTCTCACAAGGACCCTGGGATGGAGGTGCTGTGTTTGTAAGTGAGGAAAAGAAACAGAGAGTGAGTGACGTGGCCAGAGCTGGTCAGTGGCTGAGGCAGGATTCGATTTCAGGGCTTCCTGAGCCCCACATCCAGCATTCTGTCTTCTGTACACCCTCATGGCCTCCTACCTACACGGTTACCTCGGGAGGAAGGGACTTCTCCAGGACAGCCCATCTTCCAGCAGGGACCAGCTGCCCATTCGACAGGGAAGCTTAACAGGGCAGAGGGTCAGCCCAGGCCCCTTGGCACTTGCTTCCATGGTGGGCAGTGCTGGGAGCTGACTCAGAAGTCTTTGTGTGACAGGATGCCTTCAGTGGCTACTGGTGAGAGGCAGGAGTCAGGACTGGGGGCCCCTGACAGTCATTGCCGGCTGTTTTTCTGTCCTTGAACTGGGGAGCAGAGAATACTGCGCAAGAAAGGAGCTAGGAGTCCTCCATCTGGTGATTCTCAGGCATTGCTTAGGCACCTACTGCATCCAAAGGAACTGGCCTGGGTATGGGGCATGGCAGGCAAAAAATAAATAAGTAAATCACTTCCCTTGAGGAGCCCCAGTTCTGTTGAGGAAGCACACAAACAGGAAGGTGGAAGGGACCCGAGAAGCCCAGGAAGCAGTTCCAGATGAGGATTTGCCCAATAGAGGCAATTCTTAGGGGCAACAACAACTTCCACCAAAGTGGGCCGGACCCTGGTCCTCCAATCCTGGAGTTCCTGAGGCCTCTTGGGCACCAAGTAGGGGCTGAGGGATGAGGCAGCTGGCCCAGCATTAAGCAGCTGGATGGGACCAGGCGGAACTAGCACCTGGGACCTCTTGACTCCCAGGCAGGCCCACTAGTTAAAGACAAGGTCACTGGGGAGGGAGGGTACTAGCACAGGAGGGCATCAGGAAAGGTTCCTGGGGCAGGCCCTGCCAAAGGAGCATCTGGAAGGAAGAAAGGGGCTCCATGGGGGTGGGGGACAGGAGGAGGGCCTCCCAGGCTGGGGGCTTGGCTCCCCTCCTCGGCACAGGACACTGGGGTACTTGGGATCCAGGAAGGAAGCTCAGCCCATAGGACACTAAAGAGCCTGGGTAGAAAGAGGGCAACAAGAGGGCCCGGTGATGGGCTGAGACAAGGAACCTGTGTGAGGCCAAGTCTGCCTCAGTTCCCCTGTAGAGTCTTCTCACGCCTGGAGGAAGCAAGGGATTGGGCTGTTCTGAGGGTCACAAGGAATGGGAACTGGAGGCTCCATTACCTGCTCCTGTTCCCACCAGGTGCACAAAGGAATTGGGCAGCAAGGTGGCCCAGGGCAGGATAAAGGACTCTAAGATCCTTTGGGGAGGGGGCCATCACCAGGGGAAGGAGGCAGGAGGATAGGCTTCTTGGGGGAGGTAGAAGGTGAGCTGAGCCGGGCAGGAAGAGGGTCTCTGCAGGATTCTCCAGGGGGAATGCATGAAGGGAGGGAATGAGGTGACAACAAAAGGAACAATATGAACTAGGAAATCCCCTATCACTTATGGCTTGTCCTTTATCATTTTGTGCTTGAAGTCAGGTTTGCTACAATATTAAGGCTCTAAACAAGGGTGGTGGAGGATGCAGACAGGAGGAGGCTGTGCCAACCTGGGCCTTCCAGGGAGTCAGAACATTCAGGAGGGCCCTGTTCCCCCCAGCTTTCTGCAGGGATTCCCTGAGACCAGAAGGGGTCATGTCGGAGCACTGGCTTCTGCGTTTGGCTTCTGGGTTTGGCTTCTGGGCTGCTGTGTTGTCTTTCCCAAGGAGCATGAGGTCTTTGGGCTGGTGGGATTCCCTTCCTTCCTTGCTGCTGGTGACTCTGATTGGCTTCTCACCGATGAGGAGGATGCTCTTATTCTGGCTTCTCCCTTCCCGTTGGCCATCCCTTCTGATCCCTTCCTGTAGCTGGGGCATCTCATCCCCCAGAATTCATTCTTATGAGCCAGCAGCACAGGCAGTGTCCATGAGGAGTGACCGTCCCGGGGCATCCCAGGCCATCAGTTGCCATCCCTCCCTTCACTGCCATGGCGCTCCCTTGGCCTGGTCAGTGCTGGTGCTTTGGCCAATGAGAGCAGCAGGGGATGGAAGGAGAAGGAGGGACAGTAAAGTTTGGTGTGAATTACAGGGACTCTGGCTGTACTTTCTTCCATGAATATCGCTTGGATTCCACGTCACCATTGCCAGGCAAAGGCAGGGAGAGGGAACGAACTCTGGGATCAGGACAGCGGGACCTGCCATCCAGACCCACTTCTGGGGCCATGGGCTGGTCAGGGAAGGTCTGTGCTTGGAGCATCTGCCAGAGAGGGAGAGATGGTTGGTCTTAGAGTCTGGGGGCTTGGGTTCAAATCCAGCTCTGTTACTTACTGTCTGTTAGATCAAAGACAAGCGACAATACAGGAGCTCAGTTTGTTCTATAGCAATGAGGGCACTGACCTGGATCAGGGTTCTAAAATTTCAGGAGCCCCATAAACATGAATGGGAAAAAATTGCATCAGTTTTCACTAACGTGATTTTCTTTTCAACCCTGAGTGTTTCATTTCATGGATGTAAAACCATTACTCTGAAAAGGGCCCACAGGCTTCCTCAGGCTGACTGCCCAAGGCCCCCAGGAGACACAGAACGGAAGGAGCCAGGAGTCCTGATGACCCTGAGGTCCCTGTGAGCTCACTGTAACCCTCTGACCTGTGATCCTAGGCCAGCAGGGATGTCTCAGAGGCAGATGGTCATGAAGGTTGGCCGGAGGATATGACATGGGTGGGAAGGAGTGCGATCGGGACAGATGGCTCAAGGAGTGCAGGGGTCTGAACATCAGTTGAAGGACTCTGCTCCTGAGGTGGTAGGTAATTGTGAGTTCTTGAATATTCTTGAGGTGAGGCGTGATCAGACCAGATCGAGGCACACTTCTGTTTTCCTAATAGTGTGATATGTGGGTTGGAGAGACACAAAAAAGGTAGAGACCTGGGGCCATGCAGGGGTGATGGAATCCTGATTTTTCCCCAGAAAAGGAGCTGAGGATTCTTTAATGCCATCCTCCTACTTTACAGAGGAAGAGACTGAGAGGCTTAAAAAAGGAAGGGACTTGGCTAAGATCACATAGGGAAGAAGGAGTTGAATCCAGGATCCTCTGACTCCAAACCTGGGCTATTTCCACCATGACCCATAGTGGGTAGTGAGCAATGTCTTGTCTCCAAATGGCCCGTGTCCTGCTCCTGTCTCCTATGATCCTTCATCCATAGCTCTTGTCAGATCTGCTTGGAGCACTGAGCAGAAAGCATTTCTTCCAAGTCTTATTGTCCCCCTCTGCCCCTCAAGCCCAAGCCCCTATACTAGGACCTGCCTCTCTATAAACATGGAACAGCTCACCTCTGTGCAACACCTTACGCTTCACAAGGGGCTTTTACATAGATGGTCTTATTTGATCCCCAAATACTGTGAGGTGAGCACTAATATCCTATTTTACAGGTGAGGAGATTGAGGCACAGAGGCCTCAAATGACTTGCTAATGAGTCACATAGTTGATAACTTGGACACAGTTTTAGCTCTAAGTCCAAAACTAGTGACTCTGCATAAGCTCCTTAGTGGCTGCCAAGGCACCTTCCCAGGCAGCCTGCTGTGGCCTTCCTTCCAAGGAGCCTTTGCACTGCCCAGCATGTCCTCACTGCACCTCAGGTGGCCAACCTCGGCCCTGTCAGATGCTTGGCCAATCCCCCTTGGTCTTAATGGATACAAGGAAGAAGCTTTCTATGTATGTTCTCCCTCTAAACTTCTCAAAAGGCCCATCAGAGGGAGTGTAAATTCCACCAAAATGGAGCAGAAAGGTCTGAAAACTCTACTATTTCTAACTAAGATCTCTTGGGAAATTAATCCTTAGAGAGCTGAGGGAGGATGACCCAAGAGAGAGTCCCATGAAACTGCTGAAGTTAGCCCAGAACTTATTCTGGGACACACAGGTTTCTTAGTGGTAAGGCTGAAGCTACAGAGAATCCAGGATATGGAAAAGTTCCTATCTGGGCAACAAAGGCGCAGGAAAGTCTGTCCCCCTTGCCTCAGCCTCCTGGCATAACAGCATCTCTAAGCTGCAGAGGGTCTTGAAGATCACCTTCAACATTCTCAGATTTAGGACAGGAAACTGCTACGGGAAGGAGAGAGGCCAAATGAGGAAATAAATGAATGTTCTGTAAATTCTGTGTCTGATCTGCTCCTGGGGACAAGTTGCAGTCCTAGGCACAGGGGATGTGAGGATTGAATAAAAACTCTTGGACATGGGAGCCTCCTGACTCCCAGCCCAGGATTCTATCTTTTGCAAGCTGCTGCTTACTAATCTATTTCCAATCTCTTCCTTTTGCTTTGTTTTACTTTGGAGTTAAGGTAGCATCTCTCTCTCTCTGTGAGCACCAGGCCCCATGACCCTGTCTCTGGCCTGTGCTCTTTGACCTTCACCAATATCCCCATCAAGGTGTGGAGGTAATCCTGGATTCTTGAAGACCAGGACAACAGGGGTTAATTTTTCCAGATCCTGCCAAGCTAGAAAGGCCTCAAGGACACGCTGGACAATGGACAGGGGGATGTGTCACTCCCCAACCAGTCAGTCTCAACCCACAAAGATTCTGCCCTGGGAGCTTGGGCTCCAAGTGAATGTCTTTTTCAGTCCCAGTCATTCAGGAATGAACTTTCTCCTAAGGAGTGGAGAACCTGATCCACTTCAGAGATAGCAGGGTTCATGCCAGTGCAATCAAAGTTTCTTTGGTCAATGTTCCAGAGCCTATGACCTTTCTGAAGTCATAGGGAGACTACTTCCATACCTGATACTTGGTTGGAAGAAAGCACCAAAGAAAATTGCACCAAATAGTCATTTTCTGTCTATTTTCTGCACAGGGCCACTATCCAAACCTCTCCTCAGCAGCACCAACATGGCCCCAGTGGAGAACAAGGACAATGTCTCCCTGACGTGCCATTCTGAAGGTCAAGATGTCACATACCAATGGTTCATAAACCAAAGCTCCCCAGCTGGTGACAGGATAGTGCTGTCCCCGGATAACAGGACGCTCACCATAATCAATGTCACAAGGGAAGACCAAGGACCCTATAAATGTCAAATCCGGAACCCAGTTAGTTTCAATGAGAGTGAATTCACACTGAATATTACCTGTGAGTAAATTCTCTTTCTGCATGGTGCATGTTCTTAACCTGGTGGTGTGTTCCCAGAGGTCAAGCCCATCCAGTCAACTGATCTTGAGTCCTAAAGATCAAATCCTTGGGCTGCCCATTGCTCTTTGTTTTAAGGAGCCCAGATTGGCCATATCAAGCCTTTCCATCTGTGATGGAGTAGGGCCGGCCATGGTGCTGAACCAGAGAAGGCCTTAAGACCTTCCAAGTTCAGGGACCTCAGGTCCAAACCTGAATGAATGAGGAGCTGTGAATTTCCCAGCTCAGATGAGAGTCTGGGAGATATAATGGTCCCTGGTGATGGGTTACAGAATAGGAAAAACCCCTCCCTTCTGCCTTTATTTCAATATGGAATCATTCTCTTTGCTCCAGATGGCCCGGATACCCCCATGATTTTCCCCACAGCCCTGAATTATCCTGTAGGGGCAACTGTTGAGTTGAATTGCTCTGCTGAGTCTAACCCACCTGCCCAACTCACTTGGCTTATCAATGGAAGTCAGATGACATCCACATCCAAGCTCTCTATTGCTAATGTGTCTCTGAATCACACTGGAACCTATACCTGTAATGCATCTAACTTTGTCACTGGCTTGTCTAGCAGCAAAGACATCAATATCACAATCTCTGGTGAGTAGCTGCAGGCCCTCTACTTTGTGTCTGCCTTTTGTTGGCCTACTCTAGCATGGACAAAGTAAAGAGAAGTGACGTTCTGGCCGCCTGCGTACCAATGCACTATGTATTGTGGTGGAAGGGGCTCTGAGCTCAGACTCAGGAAACTTGAGCTAGAAGCTTGACTTTGCTTTCCATCCCCTGTGCATCCCTAGGTGTCCTTCTTGCTTCTGAGACTTAGATTCTGCATCTGAACAATTGGACAATCTTTCACCTCCCATGTCACAGAATTCTGTGTGGAGAAAGTTCTTTTTACATTTTAGGTTCAAAAAGAAGTGAGCTGTTGCTGTTGCTGCTGGTAGTGATGGTGATGATGAGGCTATTGTTCTGTCCCTTTTGCCTTCCAGTTTCTAGAATCACAGCTGCCCTTGGAGCTGTAGTTTTGCCTTCAGTCCATCTCACTCAATGCTATGAAGTCACATAATGGATTCTAGTCTTTGTTAAAATGTAAGCTATGAGAATGTTATTAGGGTTGGCTCTGATCTTCTTTTGCAGAGAAATGCAGACGGTGGAGAGGAAAATTAATGTTATCTCTGTTGATACAGAAAAACTCAGCTCTGTATCCATGTGGTTCTTCTGTGACATGAAATAGCGCACAAGTGCATGCCTGATGTCAGACTGGGCTCTGGTCCAGGTAATGGCAGAATTGTCTCTGCATCAGTTGGCCGACTCTGGCATGTCATCTTTGCCTCAGTTCCCTTGTCTGTTAGCTCCCTTAGCACTCCACCCAATCTCTGTGGACAGTGGCTTCTGGCTGGATACTGCGTCTCAATCATGTGTACAAGATGGCAGACCTTTGCATTACTAGTCACACTGATGGGCAGTAGGACCTAGAAAGATCATCTGTGACTTCAGAGTTTCTTTTTCCTTCTCAGTCCTGTTAACAACTCACAAACTTCATAGAGTTTTGGGATTACGAAACCACAATTTCTGTCCCACACACTGGAGGAGGAGGTGCAAGAGCAGGAGAGAGATAAAACAGTGGGCTGAGAACATGAGTTTGGGCAAGTCAGACTGCAGCAGTATACAGCATAGAGGGGGGAATGACCTTTTCTTGGCCTAAATCTGAACATAAGGATCACTATGGTCCACATATTAATATGGTTTTTCAGTAGAATATTATCTTTGTGTTATTATATTTTTGTCAGTCTTGTTACAGTACAATCTGGTTCAGACTGCACTGGAGAGTGTTGGAGTTGTATATTTGATGCCAATGGCCTAAATTACCTTTTTCTTAATGTAATCAAAATCCAATTTCTCTGCCTCCTCCTTCTTGCCCACACTGCTAAAGAAAAAGAAAATTCTTGTGACAAATATGGATAAACAAGCAAAACTAATTCTCATATTGGCTATACCCAAAAAATCTCTACTGGTATATAACTTGAGTTCACCATCTTTGTGTAAGAAGTAATGGTCTTATTTCATTGAGTATTTTTGGGAATCCTGATGGGTCAGTGCTTTGATTAGAATCTGAAGACTTTCCAAGAACTTTGCCTCTGCAGCATTATAATGATTGCATGAACTATTCTTTGCTTCTACTTACTCAATTCTGCCTGAGTTCATACAAATCTTCTGAGTTTTCTCTTCTTGATCTCGTCCTAGTAGAAATTCTTATCAATGACGTGGGTCAAATGAGATTATATGTAAGGAGCTATGTAAATGGTCACTCTTTTTCTAATAATTATTCAGACTGAAAGCACAATTTTGAAACTTGAGAAAGAAAAGATAGAAGGAAAAAACTAAGCAGACAGTTACTATCTTCATGGTAAATTAGGATCCAGAAGCATCGCAGCATGGTGGCTCTGTGAATGGAATGGGATCAGATGAAAATTAGTAGAATCAGACAGGTCCTGCCCTTGGGTCTAAAAAGACCAAAGCATAGGTAAGTATGGGTCCAGATGGGGAAATTACTGATTACCAAACCGTAGGAAAAAACAGTTAAACTAAGTAAGGATGGTTGACTCAGAGAAGGGAATATTGAGGGCAGACACCTTACCTGATTTTTGAATGCAAGGTTAGGTTGCCTAAAAAGAGAACAAGCTCCCATGGAAGATGAAATCATTACAGAAACTCAGAATCCAATGGTGAGGCAGCAGTTCTTCTGAAGAAGACCAGTGGAGTATGAGTGGACTGTAAGTTTAATACTTGAGTCATTGGGGTGGTGAGGCAACCAAATACCCTGAAGCAATTACAGTATTTTTACTTCAAAAAATAAGGAAATAATAGGCATTTGGAGTACTGTATCTGGTCGTAGATTTTTAAAGTTTCCAAAGGACACTGATACATGGGAGAGCATCCAGAAAAAGACAAGCAGATCGTGGAAAGGGTTGGTGTTCATATGATCTGCGGGTCACCTGAGGGAACTTGTAATGTTGATCTTATAGAAGAGAAGACATGGGGGCCACAATAATTTGCTGGACTTTTCCAGGGAAGGGCAATTAGACATGTCCCTTCTGGCCTCCGAACCAAGAACACAGAGGCAAATGGAGACAAGGCTCAATGACCTCAAAGGTCCTATACAACTCTGTATTCTATGCTTCACTGCAAAACTCCCTAATAGTTAGACCTATCCAAAAGCAGAATGGGTGTCCTTGAGAGTTAGTAGGTTCAAGTGAGATCGTATCTCTAAAACCCTTAGGACAATGCTGAGCACACAGTAGGCACTTAATACTTGTTCCTTTTCTTCTCCTTCCTTTCTTTCCTCCTCTTTAGAGTCTAGATGAGCCAGGTAGAATGTACTAAAGATTCTATCCCATGTGTGAATTGGACTTGTTCCACCGCAGTGCTAGCAACTCTGAAATCCCATGGTTATATCTCTGAGGTTTGTGTAGCTATCAAGAGGAAAAGGGATTTGTCTTCTTGGACTTCCCCAGAGGAAAGAAGTAAATGCTGGGAATCTTGGGTGAAAAGGGAAAATTAGGCAGACTCTCTCATGATTAGAGTGGTCAAAAGAGGAATGGCAGAGAGAAGGCTTCTCTTCAGCAGAGGCCTCCAAACAAAGAACTAGATTGGGTCAGATGCCATGACCCTCTCTTCCAAATCTGAGTTTCTGTGAAAGTCACTGAAAACAAAAGTTGGGAGAGGAAGCCTGACAACAGTTGGTGTGGAAAAGATTCAGGGATTAGTGGACTAAAAACTAACTTGAACTTGGGTTGCAGTAATAGCAGCATGCAACCTGCAGCCAGGGAAGCCCAGATCCTTCTGTGCTCCAAGAGGTACAGGCCACCCCAGGAACAAAGGTTTTCTACAGTTCAGAGCACCTTGTATTTAATAAGAATGTGGACAGGACCCACTCATCAAGCTGACCTTCAACCTTTCATTGAGTCTGGAAGGTGACCCTTGGTTCTCCCATGCAAGATATGGCTGGAGAGACTCCAGGAGGCCTCTGGGCCTATCATCATCAAAGGACCAGCCTTTGTAAAGCAAGCAGAGGTCCATAGCCCCAAGCTTGGCCAGACAGGAATGGACTTTTCAGGCTCAGATCTTCATGGTGTCCATTTGCCAAAGGAGGAACTAGGGAAGACCTCCTACAAATCACAGTGGTTCCAAGTACTAGAGGATCCACCCCCAGGAATGTGGTGACTCAGTCATGGCTGGAGGGATGGGCCAGAGGGGGAAGTCTCAGAAAGCAGCCTCAGAGCCCTAAAGGGCCCTTGTGGAAGCAGGTCAGCATTGCTCTGTATGGCTCCCAAGGGGAGAGCTAGGAGCAAAGTGGGAAGTCACAGGGAGGCCAATGGCACATAGTATAAAGGAGACCTCACAAGGGGAGCTGTTCACCAGGGGAAAGAGGCCTGATGACTGCTGAGGACACAGAGAAGCGGAGGCTGGGTGACTCTTGATCAGGCCTGACGTGGGAGCTTGGGCCAGATGCCCCCTGCCATCTCTGGTTCTCTGCTGCTGAGACAGTGGCAGAGGGTTGGCCCCCTACAGTTCTCATCACAGCCAAGGCTACTGAGGGGGATGCTGTGGAACATCTCCAAGCAGAGAGCATCTGCTGACCTCTTTGTGACCTCAGCTGATCAGAGGAACAAAAGCTGGACTGGAGAAGGAGCAAGGGAATAAACATTTAGTGAGTGCCTACGGTGTGCCAGTCCCCCACGAACCTCTTTACCAATATCATCTCATTTCATCAGGAACAGGACATAAGGCCAAAATCTGCAGACACCCCATGGGAGCACAAGCTCCTCTTGCCACAAGCAAAGCTTCTCAATGTGCTAGGTCTCTGAAGAAGATGCCATCTACCTGCCTCTCCCATGGGAGGTCTGTGGAAGGGAGCACTGCCCCACAATCCATATGGAGCCCAACTTTGGGAAGGGGCTCTCACTTTGAAAAAAGGAAGGAGAAAGCAGAAGGGTGAAGCACCACAGGAGCCCCCACAGTACCCTGTGAAGGCACCTGAGGAAGTGGTACCCAAAGGAAAGTGGCTCTGAGCTCAGTGCTGTCCCTCTGCCAACCACTCCTGTGCCTGTCAGGAGAAAACATCCTGCAGGGAGAATCTGGGATGTGCTGAAGGGAGCCCAGCTTCTGAGCCAGGATACCTGGATTCCAACCCCAAGTCTGCTACTTTGTAGCCAACCGACTTTGTACAGGTCACCCAGCCCCTGGGGACCTCCATTTTTCTTATCCAGGAAATAAGGGAGTGCATTAGATGCTGGGGAAGGCCCTTCTGGATGGAGATCCAGGATCCTCTGATGTCTGCAGCTCTGAACATTCAGGAGCCTGGTCTGAGAAATGCACATAAGTAACTTTGAGCAACAAAGGAAAGAGCTCAGGTGCTGGACTAGGGAGCAGGAATACTTCTCCTTTTGTGCCAAAGAGCCCCGGGACAGTCAGGTGGTGGATTCCAGGGATCCCTTCTCACAATGATCCTTTTAAATCCAGAAAATAAAAGCCATAGGACATCAAAGGAAATTGTTCTACTTTAATAGTTATCAAAACATTTTTTAAAAGATGCCAAACTAAGAATTCCTGGAATAGAATGAGATAATTGATGAAAGGAAGGAAGAAACCTCAGTGCACAAGGAAGGCACTGGGCCTGGATTAAGAAAGAACTAGGGTTCAAATATGGTCTTAACAATAATAGCCCCTACCTCCCAAGGTTCTTGAGAGGATGAAATTAGATAATACAGCATTTCACAGAGTGCTGGCCAATAACAATAATCATAATAATGAGAATAATAACATTTATATAGCACATACCACATGCCAGGCATGTAGGAGGCACTCCATCGATGCTGTTCCCTCCTCCCATTTCCAACTTAGTCATTAGATTATGCATGTCCCAAAACCTGTCTCAGGGAAGGGATAACTCAGGACCCAGCACTCCCTCCCCTGTGCTTCTTCCTCACCTTCCTTATTAGCATAACCACTGAACCAGGGGGCATCTCCTTACCCATGGACCATCCCTGTATGTCTATAATGCAAATGCTTGGGTGGTTTTTTGTCAGGAAGACATGACCTGGTGAAGCCACAAGCCAATCACTCACACAGCTCTCTTTTTCTCTCTATAGAAAGAACAACCAAACCTAACCTTACAGCCAATGGAACCAACGCCATAGAGAATGACACTTTGGTCTTCACATGCGGCACAGAACAGACAGGAATGGACATTCTGTGGTTCTTCCGTAACAAGTCCCTGATTCTCAATGAGAGGATGAAGCTGTCCGTGAATAACCAGACCCTCACCATCCTGTCTGTGAAGAGGGAGGACATTGGGTTCTATGAATGTGAAATCCGGAATCCAATCAGTTCCAACAGAAGTGACCCCATTACCCTGACTGTGAACTGTGAGTGACTCTGAGTATCCTGCCTCTCCTGTCCTTTCCCCAGCAGTGACTCACATCTCATCTCTTCTCTTCTCTTCTTTACACAGATGGACCAGACTACATCACGTTTGTTCCAAACTCCGAGAAAGGAGAGATTGAGGTCATACTCAAAGGCTCACTGACGTTAGAGTGCCATGTTGAGTCTTACCCACCTGCCCAGTATAGATGGCAAGTCAATGGTACCGTGAACTCTGCCTTCTCTAATACCTATGTCATCAAAAATGCAACTCGGGAAGATTCAGGAAAGTACACATGTGAGGCAAAGAACAATGTCACCAACTTGTCGGTCTCTAAAAGCATCACAGTTAAGGTGGTTGGTAAGTGTTCTCTTCCTTCCCTCAGAGAAAAAGGTTTTCGGGATTGGTCAAAGGTGGGGGCCAGGAGCAGGTGCTCAGGCTTATTAAGGAAGGCAGGTTTTGAATTGAATTGGCAGAGGACATGTAAAGGAAAAATCTGATTCCAGGGCATGTGGTCAGCCTGGGAGTGAGTCAGTTCATTTACTGTGATTTTGACCTTGGTAAATATGGACACCATTCTCCAAATTGTAATATACCATGCAGTTTCATTCATCATTTGATACACATTTAGCTACAAACTTTCTGCAGAACATTGTGCTAGGCACAGAGGGAAATACAAGGTTTTTCTAAGATTCCATTACCAATTTCAGGAACCTTCAAATCTAGTAGAAGGATCAGATCCCAAAGACAGGTCACTGATACACAATATTACATGAAATGCATACTTAGACTATGGCTACAAAATAAAATGTTGTAGGAGAGCAAAAATGGGAAAGGCCATTGCAGCTGGGAGGCTGATCAAAAATCAAGTCAGGTTTCATAGAAGAGCTATCACTTGACTTGTGTTTTAACGAATATGGAGGAGTTCAGCAAATCAAAGGGGAGAATATTCTGTTTCCATGGAGAAGTATTCTAAGTCAAGGTTCAGAGGTGGGATACTACAGTGTGTGTCTGAGTGGCAAATGTAGAACAATGCAACCTGAGCAGATATACATGGCCAGAAGAATATCAGAGAATTCTGCTGCCATTTTGTAAAAAGTCTTGAATACTAGGCTAAGACCACCAAAGGTTACCTAGTACTTAATAGGAAGTTTCTGAAGCCTAATTAGTAGAGAACAGGTGGTCTGTTTGATATGTCATTCATCAGCACTGAATGGATCAATAAGATTGACTCAAGGGTGAGAATTTTGTTTAAAGTGACCACTGTCACATTTCTAGTTCATTTGTGACTTTGTCCAAATAACCTGGATGTGTAAAAATCTGGGGAATATTAAGTTCCTTTTCAGCCCCTCAATTCCAGGCAACAGCTCCCAGTTAATGGGATGAAAATAAAGAAAATAGAGCAAGAGTCATTTTATATATACCTTTATAAAATGCTTCGTCATTAAGAGATCAGACAAGGGAACAGAAAGAAGATAAAGAAGCAGTTCTCCATCATAACCACTACAACAAATGCCACAAATGACCAAAAGAAAAACTCAATGAGTCATTCTTCTGACCCATTTCAGGGGCCCAAATCTGGGCACATGGACTAATCAGGAAGGTGCCAATAAGGCCAAAGAATAAATGAGGGCTCTAGAATGTGTATTGGGGAAGAAGTAATCAAGGATGCAGGAAACATGAGCCTGACACTCAGTAGGAGCAGCAAGAGGGGTCAAGAACCAGCTCTGAGTCTGAGCCCAAAACTAGATCACAGAATTCATTCTGAAGAAGGAATCTGTGCCTAGGGATGGGAGAAGCTGTGGGTCTCAGTTAGGCTTTAAAGGGAACAAAAACCTCTAATTGGTTCTGAGACCTGCAACTGAGTAACCAGAATAAAGGGAGGCTTGTACATCAACAGAGCCTTGCTAACTGACAGGAGCTGTGGTCAGCAGCAGTATACTGGACCACCAATTAGAAAAAAGCCTGTGATAGTTTGCTAAGATTCAAATCTAAAGCAAGAGCTCATAAAACTCAGACAAAAAGGGCAGGGATCAGAATTCACTCTAGATAAGCTTACTTTGGGCACATTGAAAGTTAGCAGGTCACCATCTTGAGCCAGTCCTTATGTCCAATTAAAAAAAAAAAGTTCCAACTCAAGAAATAAGGCTAGTATGTAGAACAAACAAAATATACTATCCTGAAAAAAAAAGCTGTCATTGAGATAGGAATACCCCAAAAAAAAAAAACTCAGAGGAAAGGTTACTTTAAAATATCTACAAAAATCTCATATGAAAAAAAAATAGAACTTGAATCCAAGATCAACTAAAATTACTAGAAGAAATAATATTGATAATAGTTTTTAAGAGTTTAAAAATATTTTACAAATAACATTTACAGCATATAGAACTTTTAGGTTTACAAAGCATCTTATAAGTACTGTGTCATTTAATTCTCAAGAGAATCCTGAGAAATCAATTTGACAAATAAGGAAACTGAGGCAAACAGAGACTATGTAACTTGTCTTGGATCACACAGCTGGCAAGTATCTGAGGCTGGTTAGAATTAGAAAGTCTTCAAATACCAAGGAGTCACAGTAATTTACATAACACAAGAAGAGGTTAACAGAGTGGATTAGAAAGCAAAAACCAAACAATATGTAGTCTATAAGGAAGACAGTTTAAATATAAAGATGCACAGAGCAAAATCTATTATAAGTCAGCTAAGTCAAAGCATTGTAGTAATCATGATCTTAATGATAATCATGTAAAAATGGTTTTGCGTTTTTAAAAAATAAGCAGGGAAACTGAATTGTGTTGAAAGGTACCAGAGTGAATTATTGTACCCATATAATAGTGAATTTGCACTAAATTGCATAATATCTAAATACTCAAAGGAAAAGCTACTGTGATCTCTGGTAAAATGAATAGATAAAGAAAAGCATATAGATCTTCTCAGCTGTGTGGGGTACTTTTATAAGAACTGACCATCCATATAAGCATAAAAACTTCACAAACAAACAAACAAAAGAGAAATAGTAAATACATCTTACACTTATCATAATGCAATAAAAATTATATTTAATAAAGAACCTTAGAAGAAAAGATTAAAAATGATCAACTAAATAATAAACTTATTACTAAAGAACTAGCTGATCAAGGACTATTTTGTCATTTTTCCTCTTGTCTAGAGTAAGTAGTCCCATTACCATTAGCAAACTTAGCCTATTCTGTAGCAAATGGTAATCAGTATCATCGACAATACATGGAGCATGTGAAATCAATCAAAAGGTAAAAGATACAAATTGGAAGAAAGACTGGAGGCAGAAAGATAGTAAGGAAGCTCCTGAAAAAATTCAGGTGGAAAATGATGAGGTCTCGAATTCAGTCAGGATAGTGAGGAGGGAGAGAAAGCTAAACTCAGAGGATTTACAGCTGGGGTGAATGTTACAAGGAGAAAAGAACAAGTATTTGGTCAAGACCCCACCATGAGCAAATGACAGGGCCAGGATTCTAATCTAGGTCTCCAGATTCCCAACCCAGAGCTCTTTCTGTTCCAGTGTACTACCTTTCAGGGATAGGGGTGAGAGCCACTCATTTAAAGACTTTTGAGAAGAAAAGTGACATCGTCAGAATGGTATTTAAGGAAATGGACAGTAGTAGAGAGGAAGAATTAAAGAGATGAGAGACAAGAGGCAGGAACACTGGTCAGAGAATTACTGCCAGATTCTGGAAGAGAAGAGAAGAGGAGATCTGGAATAGAAGCTGAGAGGAGGGGGTAGAGGTGAGAGATGCTGTCCAAGCACAATCAACACAAACACCCATAACATTAGGGAGAATATCACAGCAATTGATTAGATGTGGGGTTTGAAAGGGTTAAAGATGCTTGCCATTTTGGACCTGGGTGACTAGGAGGTCGGTGGTGCCATAAAGAAATAAAAGGCAGAGGGCACAATGTGAGGAGGAAGTCAGGAGTTCAAAATTAGATGGGCAGAGCCCGATCTTCTTGCCCCAAATTCAGGTGTTTCCAAATGTTTGCCGGATATCCTGCAATGTGATCTTGCCAACAGGATTCCCAGACTCACAGAAACATTCGTCCAACAAGCATTTAAAATAGCAGAGTGCCAGGCAATGGGCACAAGTACTGAGCATTCATGGTGGAGACCTCTCAAAGACACTCAAGGTTCTTTTTCTCTTCTCTATCCACAGATAATCCAAGAGGAAGTAATGGCTCCACGCTCTCTGGAGGGGCCATTGCCGGCATTGTGATTGGAGTTCTAGCTGGAGTTGCTCTCATTGGGGGCCTCATCTATTTCCTCTTCTTCAGAAATACTGGAGGGTAGAATGATCCTTCCTTTGGTTCTCCTCCCTAATCTGTGTCCCTGGATGGGGAAGAGAAACGAGGATGCCCTGCTGCACCCTGTTCCCACTTCTGGACTTGATCTACCTCCCTATTCCAAACTCCTCCTTTTCAACACTAATTCCTTTGGGTGGCTTTCCTTTCTGGGCTTTCATCCTCCTCTCCCATCCTTGCAAGCTTGATTGCTTCTTGGAAACAGGTGTTCACTTCCCCATTGGGACAGGGACTAGATCTAAACCATTTTTCTCAGACTCCCAACCAAAGGGATTGAGGTCCAAGAAGGCAGAGAGGTAAAGAACGGAAGGAGCTCCAGGGAGAAAGGAGATAGGTTGCTACCCACAACCTAGTGAGAAACTAAGTGAGGGAAAAAACCACTGAGACAGATCCAGACTGCATAGATGAGCACAAGAGAGAAAAAAAGTCCCTAGGGAGTGAAGGAACTAATAGTGAGATGGTCGTACCTCAAGGATAATTTCTGACAAAGGGAAAGGAAGCCTGGGGAGCGCTCATGAAATCTAATGGGATCCTTAAACAAGTGTCCCTTCTGGGGGCTCAGTTTCTCTGATTGAGATCTCAGTCACATCATGTCTGACATTTATTCAGGGCCAGCGAACATCATCCTACAGAGAACAAATCCTCAGCACCCAACAACAGTAAGTAAAGGCACTGACCAACCCATTTGGTGGCCAGTGGATTCTCCAGGGGGCCCCTGCCCTTAAAGACTTCTTCAGCCTTCACTCCTATGCCTTCCCCTCTTTGGGGGCCTTTGTCTTCCCAGGGCCAGAGGTCTCCTGCTCTAATTTGCAGAAGGGACCTGGGGATATTCCCTCCCAACCCTGAAGAGAAAGACCCTGACACTCCTCTGAGCTAGCAGAGCCATTCATCCCAAGCTGGCCAAGTCAGGCCTGAAGCACAGGCACCTGTTTTCACGAGCTAGGTCCTCACCCTTATTCCCTCCCTTTGTTGATGGCATTGTACCTGGGACGTGGGTCTCTTCCTTTGGTGGGCTTTCCTGTGGGTGTTCTGGGATCCGCCTGCCCTCCTTTTGCCTGGAAATTGCTATTGAGGAATCTATCCAGAGGAAAATCCGATGGGACTTTTATAGAGCGGGGAAAATCTGAAATGAGCTAACCAAGCAACTCTCACACAACCCTCTGGTGCTGAGGCTGGTGGTCCGGGACTGTGAACAATGAGCAAGCTGAGGTTGGTGGTTACTCTGCACTCCCTAGGTCCCTCCACAGCCTTCTCCTTCTCCCACTTTCTCTTTCCTGGGGAAGAAGGTGAGAATCCTGGGTCAGGGAAAGGTATTAGCAAGAGGACCATGTGGACCCTCTCTGCTCACTGCTCAGGACAAAGCTGCTGCTGATTTCTAACTGCTGTCCCCTCTGCTTCCCTAGGTCAGACCTGCTCTGACAGCTCACCTAAAACGGTAAGCTTTATCCCTTCCTACCGAGGGATGACTCCATCGAGACACACTGAATATAGAGAAATTAGATGATATTAATTATATAAGAGCTTACATACACGTGGCACTTTACTATCTCATCTGGCTCCATAATATGAGCATTATCCTTATTTGGGTGATGAGAAAACTGAAACTGACCAGAAGTGGGGCTAGGACTCATACTGAATCCCCTATGCTCTATCTATCCTTCTCACTGGATCCTCTTCTTATCACTCCACATCTGTATTCATTCATTAAGAGGGTGCCTCTCTAGCTGAGCTGGGCCACAATTGTGTATTCACCTCCATCCCCAAACCACTGTCTCAACCCCTTGCTCCATATAAGAGCCTTTTCATTTGTAGCTAACTATTCATGATCTCGTGGACCATAGTGCACTAGTACTGCCCCCGAGGTTTCCTTGGCAAACATACCGAAGTGGTTTGCTCTTTCCTTCTCCAGTGGATTAAGACAAAGAGCTTAAATGATGTGTTATTAAGTGTCTGAGGTCAGATTTCAACTCAGGCTTTCCTGACTCCAATCCCAGTATGTGCTACCTGGTTACCTCTTGGTCCTTTGAGTTCTGTACAAAAATATGGCACAGGCCTTGTTCCCTCCGATCCAAAACAAAAGGTTTCAGAGGGGAAATAGGACTGAGACAAACTAGATGGTTGAGAATCACACACACAAAAAAATTTTCTTTCAAAAAAGGAAAAGTATCTCCCTTAAAAACCAAACACTATTTAAAAATTGAGTGGGCTCCCTCAGTTACCTGTTACTGAAGGTCTTCAGGGAAAGTTTGGACAGTCACTGACTAGGGAGAGACATGGAGGGACTGCTCCATGCTCTAGATACAAGGTAGACTAAATGAGTCCTTCCCAGCTCTAAGTCTGTGGTTTTTAAAGACCATGAGTTGGAAGGACCCTGTGGGGAGGGTGATACCTTCCCCCTCTGTGTAGTATACACTCCATTTAACCCACTCTATGCCTTGCAGACTGAGGAAGTATCCTATGTCTCCGTGAACTTCAATGCCCAGAAACCAGCTGCCAAGGCTGAGTATCCATCATCCACGGACACCGTTTATTCTGAAATCAAAAAGTAATGAACTGGTCCTTTTTCTCTGCACAAAAGACAGATGTATTTATTGTGATCTTCCTTCAACTTCTCAAGTCCTGAGACTCCAACCTTGTAAAGCCCAGCTCTACCATATTACCACCAAACTCAGGGAAGGAAGAGGAGAGCCCTCCCCTTCACCTCCTGGAGGCTGCCCAGGAGGACCCTTCCCTTTCATTGTCAACAGATGGCAGGGACATATTCGGTGCTTTTCTGAAACTCCCTTTCCCTTCCTCCTCGAAAGTTGGCACCATGAATCTAGGAGAGGGTGACTACCAAGACATGTCACCCCTGGTACTCTCTAGTCACACAGATGGGCCCATTCTTCAGTCCTGGCACTAGTCCATCGAGTTAGGCTAATGTGAACCGGGGCTGTTGCCCCGCCCTGACCAGAAATCAGCAGAGGAAGGAGCAGCTTTGGACTCAGGACTCAGGCTCTGCAGCTTACACCATTCTCCTGACTGGGAGACTTTCCTCCTTTCTGCCTCAGTTGCTTCCTCTGTATAATGAGGAATTTGGATTGATAATCTCTAAGGACTCTTACAGTTCTAGACTCTGTGACCTTGTGTCAGCATCTAACAGAATTTCTGGAAGATAAAAGAGTGGACCACACCATCAGCCCAGCCACAGGTTTCCATTTCCTACCTAGACTTGGCTGTCCCTGGCCTTCCCTCCCTGCCCCCAAGCCGGAGTGGGGCGAGAGCTCTGAGACCATGTTTAGCTGGCACTTTACTACCGAACTCAGGGAGGGGAATGTTTCCAGTCCTTATGCCTCTCCCAGTTTCCTGAGCACTACCAGAAAGCTATTAGCCAGGCCCTAAGGGGATTTCCTAATGGAAAAGGCAAAAGTCCAGCCAGCTGAGCTTTCAAAGTTATTACCATCTCTGTTCAGGGAAGTTGTCCAGAGAGATTACAAGGGACCAGATTCTGGAATGAGTCAGCAGCCTCTTCCAGAAAAAAATGCAGTGGGGGCTGGGCAAAGGAATCCAGACTAGGCCCAGGCAGGATTGTTGGGATACAGCAAATGTCTTGTCCTTTCTCTGGATCTTTTCAGGCCCAGGGAGTTAGGAAGTGGGGCTGAGGGCACTCTGTTATTTTCTTTTAACTGCTTATCTGACCTGCCTGCTTCCAATCCACTCAATGTTCTTTCCCCTGCTCCCTGGGGCTTCCCAGGGATTTCTTCAAGGTCTCTAAACAGGGATAAAGAGAGAGTATCATCTCTAAGGGCTCAGCAATCAGTTCCACTGTGCCCACAACTTCTCCTCCACCAACACCCATGCACACCATCCACTGCCTCTCACCCCTGCATTCTCTCTCAGGAAACAATGGCCTCTAACTAAAGGATGTTGTGTGGGTGGGTTTAGGTCCCGGGAGGATTGGGAGCTCCCCCAGGGGCTGTGTTTACACTACCACTCACATGGGCAACACAAATAGCACGCTGTTGCTGAGGTCTCTTGGGGATGGTGAAGGATGCAAGCCACTACTTGCCTTGCCCAAGCATTGGGGATCTTTCTCTGGGAGCTTCATCTATCACAAGTAAATCTATCACACACACACACACACACACACACACACACACACACACACACCACTTAGAATCACAGAATAATCATAGAATTGTGAGATCCCTAAAGTCCAACTCTAATCAAACAAGAGAGAATAGAAAAGGATGAACTCAGCTTCCTATCCAGCTTTCTACAGGGTTGCATAGGAAAATTTCCCATCCAGTACTTAATTTCACCCTAAATCCGAATGTACTCTCTTCAAAGAGAAAATTCACATAGTTGAAACACCTCTTCCCTGACTCACGGTGATCAAAAAACTGTACTCCCTCTCTCCAGATCCAGCCTGTGGTATTTAATTTTACATGCCCCAAAAATGTTTCTCTCTGTATATCTTTCTCCCCCTCCCTTCTCCACCCTATGTCTTTCTCTGCTGCTATTGACTGTTTGTAAAATTGATTTGCTATCTATTTATAATAAAAAAAATTATACCATTCGAACATGAATGTGCTTCCTTGAGTCTCTGGACGTGCCTTCTTTAATGGTTGCCCTTAGAGGAAAAGGAAATAGGATAGAGATTCCTCAAGATCTCTCAGAGCAGACAAATGCTAACTTCTCATTTTATAGATATTTGTTCTCATTTTATAGATATTTGTCCTAGTAGCTAAAGGGCTGCCAAGTTTCATTTGCATTTCTACTCTGAGAAGGTGTCTCCAAAAGCAACAGATCGTATCTTCAACTCAACCATTTCTCCATTTCACTAGAATTTCTCAAATCCTTCTGGGAGGAAAGTTGTCTAAATGAAACTTCTCATTGATGCACCATCCCCCCCAACATGGGTCAGTAGAGCTCCCCACAGTTGAACAGATGTAGCGATTCCGAAATCTGTCATGGGGGTCTCCATAAAGCAAAACCATGATGATTCTCTTGACTGATCACAGACCATTTAAAGAAATACATTTTTCTGGTGCTCAAGGTTTTCAACCCCATCATACTTTCCTCTCAAGCCCTTCTTGTGTTAAACCTTGGAACCATAGACTCTCAAAGTCCTGAAGTGACCTTAGAAAGGCTTTTGTCTAAACTCTGAAATCCCCAATAGTCAGCTAGCCAGCCTCCGTGATACTAGGACCTAAACATGTCTCCTAAGGACTTCTACCCATTAATCCAACTTTCTCTGACAGATGTAAAATCCTTGTATAGCCAGATTATTTTATTGATTGCATTTATATGCCCCACACCTAATATAGTGTCTGACATATGGGAGCCACTTCATAAATAATTGTGGATTGACTGATCAAAAGATTTCTTTCTTCCAAGCTGTTCTTCATGACAGATAATCATTCAGAGAGAACTTTGTTGATATGTCTGTTAATAAAGAAGTCATTCCATGCCTAATACTCTTTGTTCCAACTGCTAGGTCTGTCCCCCAAGGAAGATTAAGCTAGGAAGAAAATCCCAACTAACATCATAGTCATAACAGAAATTTTTTGTTGTAGCAAAGAACTGGGAACAATGGAAGTGGTAGCCACCAACCGTTAACTGCCTAGGAAACTAAATGACCTAGAGCAGAAGTGGCAAACTCAAAGGCAAGGTACTGAGTGTGACAGGAAGCAAATTAAACCATAATTGGGAAATGTTCAACAACAATAACTCAATACACCTGAGTTAAAACAAGCATTAATAATAGTCCCTCTTTCACAGGGAAATAGTGAGGATATAATGAGATAATAAAGAACTTTGCTAACCTTAAAGCACTGTATAAATGTTAGCTATTACTACTCAATAACTATTACACAAATGTAATAGAATATTGTGTCATAGAAAATGGTGAAAATGAAAACTTTGGAGACACATGACAAGGCTCATTCATCGACGAAGAGACCTACAATAATGAAAACAGGAAACAAAAATGTGAAAATGAGCATTGTGTAATTATAATTACCAAAATTGGATATAGAGAAGACCAGTCCATTAGTCCAAAAGTGTTAAATGCCTACTATGTGCTTTGCACTTGGAGATTAAAAAAAAAGAGCCTAAAAACAGGCCCTGCCCTCAAGAAGCTTTCATTCTAATACGAAGACAACAAGCAAACAATTATTTATGAACAGATTATATACTGGGGGGAAAAGAGGCAGAGGGAGGTAACAAAAGACAATTAGCAGAAGGAAAGCATTACAGTTAAGAGGGGTTAGAATAAAATGCTAGTAAAAGAGGAAATTTTAGTTGAGACTTAAAGGAAACCAGAGAGGTCAGTAATCAGAGGAGAGAAACAGTTCCAGGTATGGGAGACAGCCTAAAAGAATGCTGGAATCTGAGAAATGGAGTGTCTTTTTTGGTGTATCAGGACAATCAGGAGACCAGTGTCACTGGACTGAAGACTGCACAATGGGGTGTAAGGTACAAAAAAAACTGGAAAAGTGAGAGGGGGGAATGATAGGGAATCAATGGAATTTGCTTGGTCATTGTCCTTTGTGCTCAAAGAGGACCAAAATGTCATCACTATGTCAGGATCAGGGTACGGTGTATCCAATTGTGACTGATCAGACCAAGAGGAGCTCAGAATTCTCTACCACAGCTCAGGCACAAATCATCCATGTGAACGTTTGGATTGGAGATGTCTCTAAGTTTAAACATCTCCATTTTTTTTGAGCTACACAATTCTACATTGCTCATAGAGCACTGACCCTTCTTTAATGTGGGCATGGCATACTAGAAGGTCCTGTGTCAGCATCTCCCTTATCTCACAATTGATTCCAAAGTACTACAGAGATATGCTGAGAGTGAATTTGTATTGCTTCTTCTGATGGCCTCCATGTGAGCACTTCCTTGTGTGAATTCTGGCCTGTTTTCGCTGTACTCTCTGCAGTGAGTCTGAATGCTTGGCAGTTCAGTTCAAGGAAGGATGTCCATCAATTAGGGAATGGCTGAACAAGTTGAGGTACATGATCATGATGGAATATTACTGTGCTATAAGAAATGAGCTTGATGATTTTAGAAAAACCTGGAGAGACTTCATGAAATAATAAAAAGAAAATTGAGCAGAACAAAGAAAATAATGTATATAGTAATAACAATATTGTTTTAAGAACAACTATAAGTGAATCGGTCACTTTGGCTTATAAATACCAAAATTAAGTATAAAGGACCTATGAAGGAAGACACTATCTACATCCAAAGAAAAAAAATGATAAATAGAAATAGGTATAAAATAATTTATATATATATACATATTTATATATATGTATATACATATTATATATATGCATACATACATATATATTCACATATTTGTGTCTAATGGTAGCCACCTCTAAGGCAAGAAGAGAGGGGAAAGAGAGAAAAAATTTATATGATAATTTCATTATATATTTATAAGAAATAACAGGTTGAACTTAAATATCTGCAGATTCATGTACTATCATTTTTTCTGTTCTACTCTAAGAAAATAAGTGTTTTATTCCATAAGTTAAAAATAAAAGAAAACATTAAAAAAATATTTTTATAGAAAAAAAAAGAGGAGGGGACCTCAATCAACTCATAAAATGAGTAAGTAGATTGAACCTGCATGTTAGGAAAATAATTTTTACAGTTGAATGGAGAATAGATTGGAGTAGTTCAATCAACCTGTATGTTAGGAAAATCACTTTTACAGCTAAATGAAGAATAGATTGGAATGGGGAGAAACTTGCAATAGGCAAACCCACATGTAAAAAATATGGATTTCTTTTTAGAGGTGGGGGATGATGGATATTAATACTGCATGTACCTATATATATTTAACTTATATCAGATTGCTTGCTTTCTTGGGGAGGGAGAAGTGAAAAAAAGAGGGGAAAAATCTGGAACACAAAGCCTTACAAAAATGAATGATGAAAATTATCTTTAAATGTATTTGGAAAATAAAATATTATTGAAAATTTTAAAAGAAGAAATACTTCATTTCTTACTGTCTGATAAACTCAATGTGTTGTCTAATTTTCCTTAATTTTTTTTCTTTTTCTTTTTAAATTTTTGTCACAAGTAATAATTCATTGGTTGGCACAGGAGGAAGGAAGATAATATATAATGAATATAATATGAATACAAAAGATATCAATAAAAATAAAATTAAAATAACAAGAAAGAGAGAGAGAGAAATAAGGAAGGAAGAAAGAGAAAGAAACAGGGTTGAGACATTCTATTGGATTCAAAGAATGGGAGCTCAACAGAGAGATTATGACTACAGTTATTGATTCAAAAAAGAGATGCTACAGTGGGATTTCTTCAGATCAAACTAGTTATATGTTGAGCTGCGGGCCCCTTCTGGCACTCTTGGTAGCATATTCAGGATACCAAGAGCTGGTATAAAGAGTAGCACACATATGGTCCCCAAACTAAACAATACTCACTTTACTTTCATTCAGTTTTGCTATACCTCCCTGTCCACTGGCTACTGGGCAGGGCATGATAAATCTACATCCCTCTGCCACCAAGACTTCATCACTTCTCTCCCAAAAACCCACTCCAGCCCTGACAAATCAGATTCTTTCCAGACCCCTCCTATGTCACCCACAGCCCCAAAAGTACCATCTTTTCCTATTCTTCCCTCTAACAGTCTCTGGTTCTAAAATCAGGAGGCAATATTCAATCCTAGGGGGACCTGATCCCCAAAGACTCCTCTTACACTCTCTGATTCATTATTCCCCTCCAACAAAGTAAAACTCCAAGGGAAATCTCTTAAATAAAACTTAGCTAAAAGGTCTTCTCAAAATGGATTAAGCAGTCATTTCTAGAAAAACATTCAAAATATATTGTATCACAGGTATAGGAGAGCTCGGTAAGTCTTGACCACAAAGGAAATTGTTTAACACATAAAAGATTCATAATTGCAAGTTCAGTTAACAAGTACTTAAGTGAAACAGTAACTCCTCATTCTTAGTATATTAAGTGACTCATTTCCAAGTCTCCCTGACTAACTAAAAAGACCCTCCCTCAACTTTTTTTTAGATTTTTAAATTTTTTAAATTTTAATTTTTCCCAGTTGCAGGTAAAAACATTTTTGTTATATGTGTAAATTCATTTGTTACATATTTCTTTATGAATCATGTTGGGAAAGAAAAATCAGAACAAAAGGGAAAAACTGAGAGAAAAAAACAGAAGAAAAAGAAAGAAAAAGTGACCATAACATGTGTTGATTTACATTCAGTTTTCACAGTTCTCTCTCTGTATTTGGATGACATTTTCCATCCAAAGTTTCTTGGAATTATCTTGGATCACTGAAGAGCTGAGAATTCATCATAATCGATCATCACACAATCTTGCTGTTGCTGTGTACAATGTTTTCCTGATTCCGATTGTTTCTCTCAATATTAGTGCATGTAAATCTTTCTAGACTTTCCTAAAATCAGCCTCATCAACTTTTTTTTTAACAATCCACAGTCAATTACATGAACTGATGCTGATTGAAGCCAGCAGAATCAAGAGAAAATTGTACAGAGTAACAAGATTATATAATAATCAACAGTGATGGACTTGGCTCTTTTCAGCAGTTCAGCAATCAAATAAACTTTGGATGAAAAATGCCATCCACATCCAGAGATAAATTGAAAATGAATCGAAGTATAAGTATTTTCACCTTTTGTTGTACACATGCCAAATGTGGAAATATATTTAAAAGAATTGTACAGATTTAACCTATATTAGATTGCTTGCTGTGTTAGATTGAGAGAGAAGAAAAGGAGGGAGAAAAATTGGAACACAAAATTTTACAAAAATGAATGTTGAGGGGCAGCTAAGTGGCATAGAAAACCATCTCTGAAGCCAGGAGGACCTGAGTTCAAATCCGGTCTGAGACATTTAACATTTCCTAGCTCTGTGACTCTGGCTAAGTCACTTAACCCCAATTGCCTCAGAAAAAAAATTTTTTAAACTATCTATGCATGTATTTGGAAAAATAAAATATTATTTTAAAATAATCAACAGTCAACAGGCATAGTAGACAGACGTCTCTTCTCCAAACTATTTAATCCTTCATGTGACTGTGGAATGCCATCTGCAAGAGGAATCCACTAAATACAAATCTATTACCCTTCTCATATTTCTATAAAGAATATTCTTGATATGTACATAAGTCATTCTCACAAGGATTTGGTATGAAACAGGGGCTTAAATTCTATTTCATTCTATTATTATTAAATTCTATAATAAGATCTCCAATCCATGATTCAGGTTGGGCTCAAGCCTTACAACCAAGCCTGAGAGCTAAAGGCAGAGAGGCTATGATGTCATTCTGAAGTGCCTGGAAACAGAATCAGAGAGTCCAGCAGGCCCTCCTTTCAGTAAATTGCTTTCAAGTCCAACATCCCTATTCCACTAGCAGTAAGTTTGCCAGTGCCATAGATAGCCAGAGGTCCCAGCAATGTGCATCCCATGAAAGACAATATTGTACATAGAAAAGGATAAGGAATCTCTCCCTCCAAGGCCAGAGATAGGACCTGTGGATAGGTCTCAGTTGTCTGCCTACTTTAGCATTTGCTCTTCCATTTTAGGTAAAGGAGAGTAGTAAGTTGTAGGCCAAGACATCATGAGTTTCAAAAGGTCAGAAGAACAACAAGAAGAAAATCTAGAGCAGGTTTTGTAGCCTGTCCAACATCAGTGCTCTGAAGGGCAAAGAGTCACCTCTGGGACTTAGCTGAGACGAGAATTCCTCTTGTAGTTAGACCCATTTGGAATTTCCAATGCAATGTAGACAGTCTTGAGCCTGAGCACACACTAGCCGGAAATTACAGTGATTTAAGACAGTGTCCACCAAAGGGTTGAAGGGAATGTTTGTATTCTTCTTGCTATATCTGAGAAGTTTATTATAAGGTAATCGATGCTAATTTATTCAATAGAACTGGGCCCCAAGGAACTAATGGCTCAAGCCAATAGTAATAGAAATGAGATACCCCAAATCCTCGAAAGTATCTCTCTGACCTTGAGAGGAAATGTAGTTAGCCTTAGTTTGGAAGAATGAGGCTGGAAAATACGTGCTACTTATGCAAAACAAGTCAACCACTTTATATAGTACCTAAGTATGCTTTTCTGTTCCACTGAGAGACCAATTTCATGATACCCAAGTTAGTTGACCAGCTCTCAGTTTAGGAATGAGGCAGGGTATCTGGTAGATGGAAGCTCAGAGCTGATTCTGATTGGCTGAATCCATACTAACTTCAGCCCTTAGACTGACATACCAGGCAAAATTAGGGAGGGAGAGATGGAGTTGGTGAAGACAAAACCATAGAGAGCTTAGCATTTGCCACCACTCTCACTAAGAGTGCAGGGCTTGAGTGCAAGTGTAAGCATGGGACTTGACCAAAGACTAATCTTCCTTATGAAAAAGGATCAGAATCATCACTAATAATACCAATCAACATAGGGATAAGAAATTAATTAGGCATTTAAGTTCTCTCACTGTCACCTTTCAGTAATTTTGTTGGGAGCTTTCTTTTCCAGTCATTCAGTATCTCCCTCCTCTTTCAACTTCCGTAAGCCTCTTAATTCGACTGCCTACTCTCTGTTAATTACTTCCCATTTATCCTGTAAATAACTTGCTTTATTTGTCTTATAATTTGTATATTGTGTCTGCCAATAGATTGGAACCCCCTGGAGGTCAGGGACTCTTTTGCCCCTTTCTGTATTCCTAGTGTTTAGCATACTGCTTATCACATAGTAGGTGCTTTAAAATTTTTACTGATTGTTGATTGATTCTACTATCTCAAGAATTATTCCTTTGATGGTTTCAAAATTGTAATATTCCCAGCACAAATGCTACTCCTACTGATCACATTTTTTACAATTTCTACATCTTTATATACCACATCAGGGCCTGAGATATTATTTTTCAATTGTGCTGATTTATAATTAAGAGATTAAAAAAAATAAATCACTATAAAAAGACTGGCAGACCTCTCCATTTTTCTTCTATTTCATGCTTTCTCAGTCTCATCTATACTTTTTCTTTGGACCATTTATTTGTGCAAAGCACAGTTTTTGACACCTAAGAAGTGTTTGATATATAGATAGAGATAGAGAGAGAGAGAAAGAGAGAAAGAGATTAAATTCATTCATTCATAATCTACTTATTTGAAACTCGTAGCAAATTTTCTACACATTTCCCTGTCCACTATTCTCTGAAGTTTTAGGAGGTAATAGGGTTGTGTGAGGTGTTAAGAAAAGACTAATGCCTCTGGTTTGAAGGTTTGCCAAGCTATCTTTGGTGTTCACCTAATTTACCCAACTCTCACTTGTGGGTCCAAGAAGATGTGTCATGCACAGAATCCAAACCCCAATAAACCCATCTCAGCAGATGAACTAAACCAGATTGAGGATAACCCACAGGCCTCAAAAGCAGCAATGAGTTAAGGGACTGTCTACCTCAAGCATATGAAGACATTCTTCCCCTACACCTCCACACAATGGGCAGATGAGAATAATTTGTTCCAACGGCCAGGAAGATGACTGTGGAGCTCAGACCTTAGTCATGCAAAAAAAAAAAAAAAAGCACTAAGGTCATCCATTACAACCCAAGCCATCGCCAATCATCTTGACTTTTGTCCTTCCACTGGATTTTGATGACTCAAAGAGTGAGGGTGATGACTTTGAGCATCTCTGCCTCACTTGAATCCAATCAGCCCACCATTCAAGATATCAGCCAGTTTGGGATGGTATTAGTCCTCTTCAAAAACAACATAAGGTAATATCACTTGTAAACTTTCACCATCTTCTTCATATAATTTCTTAACTCCTTTTGCCCTTCTTTTGCCATGATCAATTTATATTAATTAAACTTACATAGAGACTGATGATCAGTGTCAATGTCTTTTATTTTATCCACTTCACATTTATTATCAACAACTTACATAAATGGGTCAAATTGAAGAAGTAACTGCCAGCAGCAAATCATTTTTATCTTTATTCTTTCTTCTGATTTGGCTATACACCGATAGCTATTTCAGAAGTTATTTCCATAGTAGCAGTTAATCTTTTTTTTTTAATATAGTCAATTGTCCTTTATGCAAGGTCCTTTATTCTTGCTATGTTCAGTATTCTCCTCTCTTCTGGAAGAAAGTATGCTTGATCTACATATGGAAGGCTCCTGAGAAGCTTTTTTTCTCTTTTGTTTCTTAATTCTGAACCACAATTTCTTACATAATTTTCACCATCCTCTCCTCTACCCACCTTCACATTGAAATCATTAAGTATCAGTGAATACTTGACTTAGCTGGCTTGGTTTAGAACACTTACCAACTCTTCATGGGAGTTGTCTACTTCATCATGTTCCAAGAGATTGAGCTACAATTTACCTTCATGGAAGTCTTTCTTCTAATTCTTCTAATGAGCATGCTTCTTGTTACCTTTGGACACACAGTGAAACCAACTTATTGACCAGCATCTCCAAAGGGGAGCCCAAAAGCTGAGCTGAAACTTCTTCATGTTTCCTTTGAAATAAAAACATGAATCAACACTAATGTGATTGGTTCCTTCTTTAGTACACCATTTTCTTTTCTCAATAATCAAGAATCACAATTTAGAATAAGTTAAATAGTTAATTATGCAGGTAAATCAGTACTTATGGCCAAACTAAAAACAGTGTGATTCTTTTCATCCTCTGTCCCATTTTTGCCTTCTCACTACCACTGCAGAGGGAACCTCACAGAACTGAGGGGCTATTTGAAACTCTTTGAAATTTTGCTTGGAGAGACTTACATGAACTGATGCTAAGTTCAATGAGTAGAACTAAGAGAACATTGTACACAGCAACAACAAGATTATGCAATGATCAGTTCTGATGGACATGGCTCTTTTCAACAGTGAGATGACTTAGGCCAGTTCCAATGGTCTTATGATGGAGATAGCTATCAGCACCCACAAAGAAGTCTGTGGGGACTGAGTAGGGATCATGGCACAGTTTTTTTTTCATTTTTTTGTTGCTGTTTCCTTGTTTTTTTTTTCTTTCTCATTTTCCTCCTTTTTGATTTGATTTTTCTTGTGCAGCATGATAATTGTGAAAATATGTATAGAAGAATTGCACAAATTTAACATGGATTGGATTTGCTCTTCAAAAGGAGAGTGGGGGGGAAAGGAAAAATGACCTTTCCCTTATCACCTGGGTGAACTACTAATGGATATGACTATATATTACTATGTATGTAATAAACATAAGGTACTATAAACTCATGAAGTCTTTGTGTAAATATGTTCCTGGAGGCAGGAAGATGAGTCATGATGTCATCACTCTTTGGGAGAAAGAACTAATGTGAAGGAGCCAGAATTTCTTAATTGTTCTTAATGTTGATGGGGAGAGTCTGGAAGAGCATCTAACTCTGATCAGGAAAGGGAACCAGGAAATTGCCAGTGGAGCAAAGAGCAAAATACACATTTCCCTCCAGATAAAATAGCAGTTAGCTAATTGACCAAGATCAGTCCATGTGAAGGGAAAAGTAAGCCAGCTGGTCTAGGCTGTTTATGCCAGACAGTTTGACTAGATGAAGAGAGTTGATCGCAATAAATTCCCCATAATAATATGATTTCTCTGATTTGTCACTCCAATGTCTCTCTCTTGCCTCAGGGATGGGATTTTAAGGCCTTTCACAATCTGGCTCTAGCTTAGCCTCTTGTTGGGCTAAGCCTGAAGTGCAAAGAATCCTGGCATATGGAAAGAAAGCACTTAGAGTTGTGCTCGAGCTGGCTCATATTGGCTACCAATTATTCGATTTTCAATGTTACTATTTGCACCCTGGAAACTGGCAAATGCCACAAGCCAGAGTTTGAATTGTTTTCTTGATTGTCTAGATTTAAGAAAGGGAAAAAATGCAGACTATGCTGATGAAACTTAAAAGTGTGTCATGAGCAGTTTTTTCAGCTATCCAGCCAGCAAATATTTACCCAACTCCACCTCCTAAAATAACTTTCTTCAGGACTCAACTAGAGTGCTAATTTTTACCAGAGACCTTTCCTGATCCCCCTAGCTGCCAGTCTTTCCCCCATCAATCCCCAAATTTCTTTAGATTTCTTTTGTTTTAACTTGAAATCGTGGGATCATACATTTAGAGACTGGCAGGATCTTTGGAGACATCAATTCAACTCCCGCTTGTTATAGATGATATATAGAGAATAAAAGACAGATGAAGGATTAGAGCTCAAGTTCTCTGATTCAAAAGTCCATCACTTACTTGGGTGTATTAGATAGCTATTGTTTCCCTTCTGTCCACAGAAAAACATCTGTTTCAACTTTATGTTTTATCACTAATGTCTAGCACAGTGCCATAGCCAATCATTGTTAATACCATCCCTTTCATCTCTATCTAGTCTGCTTGGTTCCACCTAAATACTTTCCTTATTTCAGAAGTAGCCAATGGAAGAGGGAATGGACTTTGAAGCAAGAAATCTGGATTTGAATCTTACTAGCTTGGTGGTCTTGACTTAATTTCTACCAACTTAATTTCTACTCTAGTTTCTTCATTTGTAAAATGAGAATAATAATATATGTACTATCTATCCACTATGATCCAATTAAAAGTTATCAGGTCCTTACTTTCTGAATTTTTTCCTTTAATATTCATTTTATTTAAATTGTTGTAATGATTGTACATATTGTTTTTCTTTTTGAAAAAATTTTTTATTATAGCTTTTGTTTACAAAACATATGCATGGGTAATTTTTCAGCATTGACAATTGCAAAACCTTTTGTTTCAATTTTTCCTCTCCTTCCCCCCATCACCTCCCCCAGATAGCAGGTTGACCAATACATGTTAAATATGTTAAAGTATAAGTTAAATACCATATATGTATACATGTCCAAACAGTTATTTTTCTGTACAAAAAGAATCAGACTCTGAAATAGTGTACAATTAGCCTCAGAAGGAAACAAAAAATCCAGGCAGACAAACATAGAGGGATTGGGAATTCTATGTAATTGTTTTTAGTCATCTCCCAGAGTTCTTTCGCTGGGTGTAGCTGAGTCAGTTCATTCCTGCTCCATTGGAACTAATTTGGTTCATCTCATTGCTGAAGAGGGCCAAGTCCATCAGAATTGATCATCATATAGTATTGTTGTTGAAGTATATAATGATCTCCTGGTTCTACTCATTTCACTCAGCATCAGTTCATGTAAGTCTCTCCAGGCCTTTCTGAAATCCTCCTGTTTCTTACAGAACAATAAAATTCCATAATATTCATATACCACAATTTAGTCAGCCATTCGCCAATTGATGGGCAATCATTCAGTTTCCAGTTTCTGACCACTACAAACAGGGCTGCCACAAACATTTTGGCACAAACATGTCCCTTTCCCTTCTTTAGTATCTTTTGGAGATATAAGCCCAGTAGTAACACTGCTGGATCAAAGGGTATGTACAGTTTGATAACTTTTTGAGCACAGTTCCAATTTGTTCTCCAGAACGGCTGGATGTATTCACCATTCCACCAGCAATGGATCAGTGCCCCTGTTTTCCCACATCCCCTCCAACATTCTGCATTATCTTTCCCTGTCATTCTAGCCAGTCTGACAGGTGTGTAGTGGTATCTCAGAGTTGTCTTAATTTGCATTTCTCTGATTAGTAATGACTTGGAGCATCTTTTCATATGACTAGAAATAGTTTCAATTTCTTCATCTAAGAATTGTCTGTTCGTATCCTTTGACCATTTATCAATTGGAAAATGGCTTGATTTCTTATAAATTAGAGTCAATTCTCTATACATTTTGGAAATGAGGCCTTTATCAGAACCTTTGACTGTAAAAATGTTTTCCCAGTTGATTGCTTCCCTTCTAATCTTGTCTGCATTAATTTAAACATGTACAATTCTTCTATACATATACATATTTTATCATGCTACATAAGAAAAATCAGATCAAAAAGAGGGAAATGAGAAAGGAAAAAATAATCGAGCAAAACAACAACAAAAGGTGAAAATACTGTGCTGTGATTCACATTCAGTCCCCATAGTTCTCTCTCTGGATGTGAACAATGTTTTCTTGATTCAACTCACTTCACTTACCATCAATTCATGTAAATCTCTCCAGGTCTTTCTGAAATTATTCTGCTGATCGTTTGTTATAGAACAATACTATTCTATAACATTCATATGCCATGATTTATTCATCCATTTCCAACTTATAAGCATACACTCAGTTCCAGTTGCTTGCCACTACAAAAAAAAAAAAAAAGACTGCCACTTTTTTATGATCTCTTTAAAATACAGACCCAGTAGAGACATTGCTGGATTAAAGGGTATGAACAGTTTGATAGCCCTTTGAGCAAAGCATTAATTTTTTTTTTACTTCTGTTTTACATAATTGACTCATCTCTTTAACACAGATCAATTGCTAGCTAGTCACACCACCTCCACTCTGTACTTGTGAAAGTGATTCAGAAGTGCTGGAAGGATTGTCATCTACACTGGTGAAGGGCATATGCAAACCAAGAGAACAACAGATCCTCAAAGCATTGAAGTCAATACCTAAAGACAGGAAAAGCCAAAGAAAGGGATTCTCAGATTATCCCACAGGTTGCCAGGCTATGGTACCAGGAATACAAGATCAATATTCTTGCCATGGTGTCAGGCTGTCCCTAGAAAGGAAAGAAAACCACTTTCACTGAATTCAAATCTGGAAGTGACTTCAGAGATCATTTGGTCACCAGATGGGAAACTAAGGTCAAGAGAAGAGTCTTTGACCACCTGCTCAAGCATATTGGTGGGATCTGGACCAAGATCTTCCCCTGACTTCAAGAGCTGATGATCTCTATGTTTTATCAAGCTGGGTTGCCTCTTCTAGGGGGATCTGGGTTTGAAATAGGGACATAGCAATCTCTAGTGATTCATTTCTGGCATCAAGGATCCAGATGGTAGTGATAGCTTATTGAAGAGGAGAAGGAAATAGATCTTCAGTTGACTTCTACCTTAATTATTAGAGAAATCACAGGCATCATAGGACTTTAAAGTTTAAAAGCACCTCAGGAATCTAATCCAACTCATTTTACTGATGGGGCAATTGAGATCCAGGGACTAAAATGATTTACCCAATATCAATAAGGTAGTAAGTTACAGGAGAAGTTAAGTGGATGCAATGGATAAAATACTGGGACCTATAGTCCCAGAAAATGAGTTCAAAGCTGACTTCAGCTATTGACTGTGTGGCAAGTCACTTAAACCTGCTTGTCTCAGTTTCCTTATCTGTAAAATAAGCTGGAGAAGGAAATGACCAACCATTCCAGTATCTCTGCCAAGAAAACCTCAAATGGGGTCATGAAGAGTCACACAACTGATCAACAAAAGTAAGTTACAAAGTCCAAATCGGACTCCAAATTCAGGGCTCTTTCCACTACACTTTGCTGTCTCTCTAAGGCTTCTCTTTTGTGGGGAAAAACCTCCAAAGGCATCACAATGCAGAGTGCCTCGAAGTCCTAGTCCTCTGAATTCTAGAGCTGAGGATTCCAGTTTCATAGCTAGAGCCAAGCTCCTAGGAAGCATTCACTTTGAGAAAAAGAGGTTTTGTTCTCTCCTCTCCTCTCATTCCTTTTCTTCACCTCTCTCTTCCTCTCCTCTCTTCTTCCTTCCCTTCTATTAGTCTCATTCTCCATTTATCTCTTTATGTGGTCTCTCCCTCACTCCTTTTCTTCTCTCTCTCCCTTCTTCCCTCCGTCTACTTCTCTTTCCTGCCTTTCTCTCTGTGTCTCTCTGTGTCTCTTATCTGTCTCTCTCTCCTTCCCTCTTTTCTATGTTTCTGTCTCTCTCTGTCTCTCTCTATCTCTATCTTTCTCTCTCCTCCTTTTTCTCTCTCTCTCTCCCCTGATCTCATCTTTTAACTGAAACTGATCTCCCCAAAGTTGTTAGTATCTCTTCATTCCCATACCCAATGGCCTCTTTTCCAATCCTCATTGTTCTTTACCCCTCTCCAGATATGACTTTGTAAATCATCCTCTTCTCCTTGCTATTCTTTTCTCTCCAGGTTTTCATGATGTTTCTTTCTCTTGATTCTCCTACCTATTTGACCACTCTTTCTCAGTCTCATTTACTGGATCATCATCCAGGGCAAGCCTGATAACCATGGATGCTCACAAGGTCTGTCTGTCCTAAGCCCTTTTCTTTTTTTTCTCTATACTATCTCTCCTAGAGATCTCATCAACACTCATGGATTCAACTCTCATCTCTACCCTGATGATTCTCAAATCTATTCATCTGCCCTAATCTCTCTCCTGATCTTCAATTTCACATCTCCAAGTGATTATTGAATACCTCCTGTAGACATGTCCTCTAGACATCTCAAACTCAACATGTCTAAAACTGAACTCGCTGGTTTTTCTCCAAAAAATTGTTTTCTTTACACTTCTCTATTTTCAACATCCTCCCAGTCCCCCAGGCTCACTACTCTAGTTAATATCCTCAACTCATCATCTTCTTTCCACCTCCCCATATCCAATCATTGTCAAATCCTGTTATTTTTACCTTTGTAACATATTTGAAACAGTCTCCCTTCTCTCTTCTCTCTCACACTGTGGTGGGAGCCCTTATCCCCTCTCATAGGGACTACTGTAGTAGCTGCTAATGTGTCTACCTGTCACAAGGCTTCCCTCACTCTAACCCATCCTGCAATCAGTTGTCAAAAGGATCTCCCTAAAGGGCAGGTCTAATCATGTCATCCCCCTAGTCAATAAGCACCATTGGCACCCATTATCTCTAGGAACCAAATCCTCCACTTGGTTTTTCAAGTCCTCCATAACCTGGTCCCTTTCTCCCTTTGTGATTCTCTTACACTTTACATCACTATCCTCCCTATTGTGCACATATTCTTTGATCCAGTGACACTGGTGATCATACTATTCTTTAAACACAACAGTGTCCCCCACCCTGTCTTTTACCCCAGCTCCCCTCATGGCTTGAATGCTCTCCCTCCTCATCTCTGTCTCCTGGCTGCCCTGGTTTCCTCCAAGTCCCACTTTCTACAAAAAGTCTTCTGTTGATCCCCTTAATGCCAATGCCTTTCCCCTGTTGATTGGCTTCAATTTATCCATATATAGAATGTTTATACATAATTGTTTCATTTACCTTCCATTAGAAGGAGAACTACAAGAATTGAGGGATTTTTTTTTCCCTTCTTATTATATCTCCAGTACAAATGCTTAGTAGCTCAGGCATTCTATTATACTAGTTTTTTATTTATTTATTTATTTTAACTTTATTTTTATACAATTTTGATTTTCATTTTTCTCTCTTCCCCTTTTTACCCCTCCCCCAAGATGGCATCTGACATAGGTTATACAAGTACAATCATATTAAACATAATTTCTACATTAATCATGTGGTTAAAAAAAAAGAATCAAGACATAAGGGAAAAGGCATGAGAAAGGAAAGGAAAAAAAAACCACAAGTGGTCCCAGGCTTCCACTCGCTAGAAAAGAAGGAAAAGAAGGGGATTGACTGACTTCCCTGGAGTTGGAAGGAAAGGAAGTTAGAAAGGTGTTAAGACTTTCCCTGGAGACAACCCAGGAACCCACATTTTCCATGGGAATAATGTGGAGATTCTGGACAGCCACCATCACTTTGCAGTTTATCAGGTACCAGAGCAGCTAGGCCAGCCTGAGAGAAGAGAGTCGGGGAGAAATGGCAAGGAGGAGGATGAATAACTTCCTTTCTGGCATTTCCTATGCAAGGCTTCTAACTAACAGCTAGCTGAACCCCACCCCCACCCCACACACAGCCCCAGAGATGAAAGGGAAATGAAATGACTGGATTGGAAACCTGGAAATGGAAGTAGTGGGAGTACAGGTCACTGTAGATTCCAAGGATAGAGAGAGTTGGGAGATCAAACAAGGCCTTTCCCTTTCCAGGTGCCCTCTGCCCCCTGGTGCTCTCACTGATGCCATTGACCCATGATCTGTCTTTCTCATGGATACTGAAACCTTAGTGAATCATTAACTCCCTGCTGGGGTAGAACTGAGTCAGCTGCCCAGCAAGCTCCCCTCCCTAAGGTCACCCTCTGTTCCTGCTTTCCCCAGGCTCCCTCAGAAAGGACAGGAGGGGCCATTGTCTTCCAGCCAGCTAGGGGAAGGTAGTTTGTCCCAAGATTGATCACACTAGGACACACTGTAACTTACTTCTAAGATACTGATAGCATTTTGGTCCTCTTTGAAAGCAAGACAACCATCAACCAACCAATCAGTGGGGCAGGAAATGCCCCAGAGCAGTTGATGCTTTTGAAAAAATTGCTTCCTCATATTCTATTTGAAGGTCAAAGTCAACCCTAGTGAGACACAGCCTAAACTGTCTGTAGGTCCAATGCTGACCCTAGTTCTCCAAACAACATGAAGGCTCACAAGCTATCCAGCACTGGCATCTTCCATGAGATGAATGATGCTCAGTCTGGAGGGGGAGGTGCTGGGTTCAAATCTAAATTGTGTTACTTTAAGCAAGCCATTTCCCTTCCTCTAACTCAGGTTTCTCATCTGAAAATTGAGGAGGTTGGATAAAATGGCCTTTAAGATTGGAGATGAGAGAATAGGGATGACAATGGGAGCAGTCCAATGGAGAAAAGTGTATTTTCTATTAGAGGACCTGGAGGTGAATCCTAACTCTGCTTCTTATTACCCAAGTGACTGTGAAGTTAGTTACCATCTCTAGGTCTCAGTATTCTCATCTGTAAATGAAGGGATGAGACTTTCTGACCATAAATCTGTGATCTTATAAGAAAGCTTTTTTATATATATATATATATATATATGAATCATTTTCACTAATGGGAGCAAGTAAAGAGAGAAGAGGAAAGGGCTCAGAGCAATCCCTTGCGGGACATTCCTTTTAAAGAAGAGTCCCCCTCTACAATATACTGGACAAGTTTATCAGTCATCCCATAATCTTAACTGGGCCCTCAGTCAGCAAGGCAAGCTTTTTATATAGGCAAGCTTTTTATATATCCCAATCAATTTACTATGTCACTCACAGCAGCAGATATTCCAAACTTTGCTTCCCTCCTCAAGGCACCCATGGCACCCCAATCTTCTCAACTGGAGACCTTGCCTCATATATCACATACATCCTCATTGAGCTTGTTTTCTCCTCAAGACTAATATTTCTTTCCTTTTTTTACATGTGTATTAACTTTTAAATACACATTTCTTTATGAATTGCATTGGAAGAGAAAAATCAGGGGGAAAAAGTGAAAAACCATGAGAAAGGAAAAAAACAGAAAAAAATGAACATAGAATATAGATGGCACATGAGGTAGATGGTGTTTTTTATCTAAAGTTTATTGGGATTGCCTTGGATCACTGGATCACTGAACCACTGAGAAGAGGCAAGTTGATCATTGCACAATCTTCTATTACTGTATACGATGAATTCCTGGTTCTGCTTGTTTCACTCACCATTAGTTCATGTAAATCTTTCCAGGCCTTTCTAAAATCAGCTTATTCATCATTTTTTATAGAACAATGATATTCCATTACTTTCATATATTATAAGTTATTCAACCATTTCCCAACTGATGGGCATTTACTCCTTTTCCAATTCTTCCAATTCCAATTCCCAACCCATTCCATGCGTGCTTCTACAATTTGTTTCCTCTACTACTAATTAATATCCAAAGTGAGGTTTGTGACTCTGCACAGCCCTCCCTCTCTTAAATCCAACTCCCTTGCTTGCCATAGCATCACCCCCAGTCTCATGGTCCTCTTTAAAAATAAAGAAACAACAAACTTAGTGAGAAGGAGGAGGAGTAGCTGCCCCATTTGAAGACCCCACTGCTGCCTGGGCAACACAGATTTCTTCTTTCCTTTTTTTTCTCGTTCTTTTTCTCCTTCCTTTCTTCCTTCTTTCCTTCCTTTCTTCTGTTTTTTTTCTCTCCCTTCCCTTCTCTCTGTTCACATAGAATATCATACTTTTACCTCAGGATATTCTACCCAAAAGAATGCGATTTCTGAATGCTGAAACCTCCCAAGATATCTTGAAGCTTACTTGCTGGATTTTTTTTCTTAAAAACTATGCCTTAAACCCATTGATTGATCAACAATAGACTCTAGGGCAATCTCCACTTGGTCTTTGTTTGGGCCCTTATTGGTTCAGAGTGAAATAAAACATTTCTGTTTTGGTTAAAAACCCTAAGAATCATCCCCTTCCAGATAGTGTTTTATTTTTAATTAGGCAAAAGAGATTATTCTCTGCCTCCTTTCTTACCAGATCCAGAAAGCTCTGGAGGAGAAAATGAGGCCGGTGATTCTGGACAGCTCTCCCTTATTTAAAACCAACTCGCATGTCACAGCATCACCTCCTAGATGTCAAGATGTGTTCAAGAATGAAGAACAAACAACACTAATCTCCATTTTCTCTCTGTCTACCAGCTACTTTTTTGTTACCAAGAAACATACCCATTTCTCTCTTAAAGAATACTCTTACTTACATGAACTAATGTTGAATGAAATGAGCAGGACCAAGAGATCATTATATGCTTCAACAACAATACTATATGGTGATCAATTCTGATGGACGTGGCCCTCTTCAACAATGAGATGAACCAAATCAGTTCCAATTGAACAGTAATGAACTGAACCAGCTACACCCAGTGAAAGAACTCTGGGAAATGAGTGTGAACCACTACATAGAATTCCTAATCCCTCTATGTTTTCCACCTGCATTTTTTATTTTCTTCACAGGCTAATTGTACACTATTTCAAAGTCCATTTCGCCTTGTACAGCAAAATAACTGTTAGGACATGTATACGTATATTGTATTTAATTTATACGTTAACATATTTAACATGTATTGGTCAACCTGCCACTTGGGGGAGGGGGTGGGATGAAGGAGGGGAAAAATTGGAACAAAAGGTTTTGCAACTATCAATGCTGAAAATTTACCCAATCATATTGTAAATAAAAAGCTATAAAAAAGAAAAAGAAAAAATATTCTTGACCAGCTCTGCTAGTTCTTACCCTATCTCAATCCTCCCCTTCCTGGCTAAACCTGAAAGTTGTCTACAACTGGTGTTTCCACTTTCTTACTTCTCTCCTTGGAAACTTCAGGAGTCTAAATTCCAATCTTATCATTCAATCCAAACTGTTCTCTCCAAAGTTGCCAAGGATCTCTTAACTGCAAAATCAAATGGCTTTCTCTCAATCCTCATTCTTTCAACCTCTCTGTAACCTTTAATACAACAATCTTCTTCTGGATACTTTTTCCTCTCTAAATTTTCATGAAATTACTCTCTCCTAATGTTCCTTCTAGCTAGTTGAACCACTTCTTGGTCTCCTTTGCTGGATTGTCCTCTGGGTCATGGGTTCTGTCCTGGACCCCCCTCCTCCTCTATGCTATCTCCATTGGTGATCTCACTGGCCACCCAAGGTTCAATGATCATCTCAGTGCCAAGAATTTTCAGATTTATCTTTTCAATCCTTACCTTCTCTCCTGACCTCCAATCTCATATCACCAACTTCTCACTAGGCATGTTGAACAATTAGACAATTCAAACTCAATATGACCCAAACAAAACTTGACATCTTTCTTCCCAAACTTTTTTTTTCTTCCCACCTTTGCTAATATTGTCGAGCACTATCACAGTCACTTAGGCTCACAAACTAGATGCCATCCTCTCTATCTCTCACTCCCCCATATTCAATCTGTTGCTAAACCTTGTCATTTCTATCTCCACAATCTCTTGTAGCAGACACCCCCTTCTCTCTTCTGACAGTTCCCCACCCTAATACAGGCCCTCACCTTCTTCCTCAACTACTATAATAGGCTTTCCCTACCTCATGCTAACCCTTCTCCACTCAACATCCAAAATGATTTTCCTAATGTTCCAGTTGGGATCATGTTACCTCTTCCCTCAGTAAACTCCAGTGTCTCTCTATGAACTAGAGGAGCAAATATAACATCTTCTGTGTGGCATTTAAAGCCCTTCACAAGTGAGCCTCTTCTCCCTTCTCAGCTCTTCTCCCCTTCATGTACTCTGCAATTAAGAGATGCTGAGCTGAATGTTCCTCAAACAAGACATTATATCTCAACTGATATCTCTGCTTTGAACACTCCCCTTACCTTTGTCTCCTGTCTCTCTGTCCAGGGTCCAAACCCACCTCCTATGAAAGATCTTTCCCAGTCCTGCCCACTCCTAGTGCCTCCATTCATTCATTCAACAAACATCTATTAAGCACCTGCTTTGTGTCAGGCACTGTATTAAATGCTGGAGATCCAAAAAGAGATTTTTTTAAAAATTGGAGCTTTCAATCTAATGAGGGAGACAACTTGTAAATATCTATATTCAGGACACATAAGCAATAATTAAAAGAAGAAAATCAATTTTTAAGAATTGAGAGAGATTAAGGAAGGCTTCCTGTAGAAGGTGAAGTTTTAGTTATGTCTTTTTTTTTAGTTTTAGTTATGTCTTAAAGGAAACCAGAGAAATCAACAGTTGGAGCAGAGGAAGGAAAGCACTAGACACTGGAGACAGCATACAAAGTTGTGTGTATGTGTCTTCCCAGTTAAAATGGCAACCCTGGGGGCAGCTAGATGATGCTGTGGATAAAGTACCAGTTCTGGACTCAGGAGGACTTGAGTTCAAATCTGGCCTTACTAGCTGTGTCGTTCTGGGTAAATCACTTAATCCCATTTGCCTCATCAAAAAAAGAAAAAGGAGTTCTTCCAAGGAGGATAGGAATGGGAATTTTCCCCTTTCTTGTATCCCCAGCAGTTAGCACAGTGCCAGGAACTTGATACTTGTTTAACAGATGCTTATTTGCTAACTGAAGATATCCCACTGAGGTAATAGTCCACTCATTTCTACTTTGGCTACATTTTCCCAATATTAATATTAATTCTGCTCTCTGGGTCCAAGCAGAATGCCTCTATTTTTACAATAGCCCTTCAAAGATAGTCTCAAGTCCTTGTTCTCGAAGGAAAATTTCCCCAGGTCCTTCCTTCCAACCCTT